>JAJHZJ010000772.1:642431-1284862 GCA_023548195.1 Bettongia penicillata ogilbyi
ACTCTACAGTTAGAAAAAATAATAATAAAATTCATCTGGAAGAATAAAAGTTTTTGAATATCCAAGGAATTAATTTAAAGAAATTCAAGGGAAGTTGGCCTAGCTGTACCAGATCTTGAATTGTCTTATAAATCAGCAATCATCCAAATTATTTGGTACTAAGAAAAGAATGGTGGATCAGTGGAATAGGTGAGGTACAAAAGAAACAATAGTCAGTGACTATAGTAATTTACTGTTTCATAAATCTTTATGCTTCTTTAGCTTCTGGGATGAGAACTCATTATTTAACAAAAACTGCTGGGAAAACTGGAAAATAACATGGCAGAAACTAGGTATAGACTAACATCTTACACCATATACTGAGATAAAGTCAAAATGCATTCACAATTTAGATATAAAGACTGATACTATAAGCAAACTAAGAGAGCAAGAAATAGTTTACCTGTCAGATCTATGGAAAAGAGAAGAATTTATGAGCAAACAAGAGACAGAGAACATTATAAAATGTGAAATGTATGATTTTGATTCCATTAAATTGAAAAGTTTTTACAGAAACAAAGACATTGCAACCAATATTAGAAGGAAAACATTTTTTACAAGTATTATCTCTGATAAAGGCATCATTTCTAAAACATAGAAAGAACTGAGTTAAATTTATGACAACTATTCACCAAAAGATAAATGGTCGAAGAATATGAACACACAGTTTTTGGATAAAGAAATGAAAGCTTTCTATAGTCATGAAAAAATGCCCTAAGTCACTATTCATTAAAGAAATGCAAATAAAAACACTTCTGAGATACCATATCACACCTATCAGATTGACTAACATGGTAAAATGGGGAAAAAGATAAATGTTATAGTAGATGTTGAAAAATTGAAACACTAGTACATCATTATTAGAGTTGTGAACTGATCCAACCATTCTGGAGAGAAATTTGAAACTATGCCCAAAGGACTATAAAACTTTTCATGCCCTTTGATACAATCATACCTCTTCTAGTCTTGTATCCCAAAGAGATCATAAAAAGGGGAAAAATACCAACATGTATAAAAATAATTACAGCAGGTCTTTTGGTGGCACTCAAGAATTAGAAATTAAGGAGATACTCATCAGTTAGGGAATAGCTGAATAAGTTGTGGTATATGAATTTAATGGAATATTTTATGTTATAACAAATGATGGACAGGTAGATTTCAGAAAAACCTGGAAAGATTTATATGACTTCTTGCTGAGTGAAGTGAGCAGAACCAGGAGAACATTGTACACAGTAACAGCTACATTGGATGATGACCAGCTTTTAAAAATTTGGCTCTTCTCAGCATTGCAAGGATCTAAGACAATTCCAAAAGTCTTAGGATGAAAAATGCTGTCCACATCTGTATTGCTAATGAGAGCTAAAGATCTTCCCCACCCATTATAGGGCCTGCCAACTAAGAGAATCTTGATTAGGGGAGGCCCTCATTTTTTGTTAATTTTCTAATGAGCTACTGGTTCTCAAAGATTGTGATTTCCCTCTGGCTCTGAAAAGTATATGCTCTGATGTAAGGTTTTACTTTGGGCCTTACTCATTGGAGTGTTTGTTTGGCCAGATGAGATGCTGGGCAGCCCCTAAGGAGCCATCTAACTTTGAAAACCTAGATGTTGGTGCTTCTCTCTCTGATAACTATGCATGTACGGTCAGATAGTTGGATTTGTCTGTTAACTTGTGATGTATATATTGCGTATGGTCAGATAGTTCGAAGTCCTGTCTGTTGGTTGATCTTTGTTTCTGTGTTTTTATTTTCTTTGAAGTTCAGGGTGTTGACTTCTAACTAAGTGAATGTTATATGGGCTTGATTAAAGTGATTGTTGATCCCCTCAAAAGTTTCTTTTTAGAAAAGCCTGTACACCAGACCCTCCTTTGTATGATGAAGTACTTGCTGATACAACATTCAGAGAAAGAACTATGGAGTCTGAATGTAGATCAAAGCATATTATTTGTTTTCTCTTCTGGTTTTTTTCTTCTCTCATGGTTCCTCTCATTCCTTTTAATTCTTTTTTACAACATGAGTAATGTGAAAATATGTTTAATTTGTGTGTATATGTAGAGCCTACATCAGACTGCATGCTATCTGGGGAAAGAGAAGAAAATTTGAAACTCAAAAGCTTATGAAGGGGACAGAGTCAAAATGATTGAGTAAAGACAGGGATTAGCTTGAGCTCTCCCCCCAAACCCTCCAAATACCTGTAAAAACGACTCTAAAAAATTCTAGAGCACAAGAACCCACAAAAAGAATGAAACAAATTTCCAGACTACAACAGCCTAGAAGCTTGACAGGAAAGGTCTGTTGCACCAGAGTTAGAGTGGAGTGCAAGCTAGCCCAAGCCACATCAGCAGAGATTGGCCCCAGCAAAGATGGAACAGGCCTCAGGGGACAGAATCACAGGCATTTGTCGCAATTTCCAGACTTCTTTACCCGCATACACCAAAGACAACTTGGAATGTCAATTGGAAAGGTCTGTCAGACCTGTGTGAGAGAGTGGCAGAGTTCAACTCCTGGTCCAAGCACAGCCCCAGGGTGGCAACAGCAGCAGCAGCAATGACTGTTCCCAGTGCTCTCAGTCCATAGATGGTAAGGGTATTGACAACTGATCAGAAGTGGATTACAGCCGTCCATATCCTGGCATCGAGGCAGGATTCTGTTGCTTTGCCCATATTTGGATCTGGCTCAAAGTCTTGTGTGGCAACCCCAGAGTACAAAGGAATGTTGGAATAACAGAGTTTGTGGCAGCAGTGGAGAGGGAACTGTCCTCACAGTTCCAGGGCAGAAAAGAATGCTTATGGTCACTTACAGACCAGAGCTTAGGCCAGGAGAGGCATAAATACCTCTCTTTAGATCATACCACCTTAGAAGAACTAAAAACTTACAGGTCCCTGGAAATATCTCTGGAAACAACTGCATGAACCCCCTGAAGCTTGGAACAGCACACCCTCAACACTGGAAGAAGTGTCCTTTCTTAACAAAGTGTTAAAAAGTCATATAATTAGCTGTGAAAATGATGAAACAGTGGGAAAAAAAGACCATGAACATTTAACTTGGTAACAAGGAGGATAAAAAAATATGCTTACAATAAAACAAAGAGAAACTTTCTATATCCAAAGGATATAGGAAGGAAAATATTACTTGTTCTTAGGCCATGGAAGGGCTCGAAAAGGAATTGAAAATCAAGTAATAGACGTAGAGGAAAAATTGGGAAGAGAAATGAGAGTGATGCAAGGGAATCATGAAAAATGAGTTAACTGTTTGCTAAAGGAGACCTCTAAAAATGCTGAAGAAAATAACACCTTTAAAAATAGACTAACCCAAATAGCAAAAGACATCCAAAAAATCAATGAGAAGAACTTCTTGCAAAGCAAAATTGGTCAAGTGGAAAAGGAGGGTCAAAAGCTCACTGAAGAGAAGAATTCTTAAAAATTAAAATGGTACAAATGGAAACTAATGACTCCAGAAGCATTCAAGAAATGATAAAACAAAACTAAAAGAATGAAAAAAGAAGACAAATAGAAAAACAACTGACCTGGAGAATATATCCAGGAGAAATGATTTAAAAGCTACTGGACTACCTGAAAGTCATAACCAAAAAAGGAGAGCTTAGACATCATTTTTAAAGAAATTAGCAAGGAAAACTGCCTTGATATTCTGAAGCTAGAGGGTAAAATAGAAATTGAAAAAATCCACTGATCACCTCCTGAAGATCACCAAATAAAAAATCCCAGTAATATTCTAGTCAGATTCCAGAGTTCCCAGGTTAAGGAGAAAATATTACAGATAGCCAGAAAGAAACAATTCAAGTACTGTGCAAACAGTCAGTGTAACACAAGATTTAGCAGATCACATTAACGTCTGCATTAACAGATCACAAATCTTGGAATATGATTTTCTATAGGTCAAAAGACCTAGGATTCAAACCAAGATTCACCTACCCAGCACAACTGAGTGTAATCAATGAGGGGGAAAATTGATATTCAATGATGGACAGGAATTTAATTCATTCTTGAGAAAATCTAGAACTAAATAGAAAAAGTGACTTTCAAATATGAGACTCAAGAAAAGAGTAATAGAAATCGAGTAATAGAAAAGATGAGAAATAGAAATTTCAGGTAGAAAATGTATTTACCAAGGGGTTAGAATTTGTTCACCTGGGGGTCTCTGGAGTTGTTAAAGATCAGGTTTGTTCCAACGAGAATATTCTCTCTGTAGTTAATCTTATGAGATATTGCAACAGTAAGAAGCCCAACATACTCATCTTCCCAAGTAAAAAAAGTGGCTAAGCAGACTCCTGTAATGTCACCCATCTAAGAATCTTGTATATTTATATATGTATTTTCCTTTATTCAGGGGGTTGCTATCTACTTGGCAACTTCAGCTGATACTAATTAAAACTTTTATCTTCTTAAAAAACTTTATGGAAGTGTACTCAATCATGGAAGCTTTGTTTGTTATGAATTAGTTTTGTAATTTTATTAATTTCTTATGGTACTCTAGAATATAACAAATGGCACCTTCCAATTTGGTGAGATAAAGAGTTAATAAGGAAAAGACCCAATGTCAAACTGATAGATGGGGGGAATGGTAAGTGTGTTTTTGCCTGATTGCAACTAGAGAGATCTAAGTAAGGATGAATACTAAACTACCAATGTACTTTTAAATGAGATCATGATTAAATTTCTGAAGAAACTACACGGCTATTATACACTGTGCTAATGGGTTCTTCAGTGTTTACATTAAGAAAAAATGAATAGTGACACACCAGACGCCCAGTTTCAACAAATTCCTATAAGCCAACCTTAAAGGCTAAGATCTCTCTGCCTTTCACTTCCTTTCTGATCATTGTCCTGTTATTGCTTCCAAATTGTTAATAGGCCTCCTTTCATAGTCTTTTTAAAAATGCATCATTTACTTATTTTCAGTTTTCAAAATTCACTTGCACAAGATTTTGAATTCCAAATTTCCTCCCCATTTCTCCATTCCCCCAACCCCAGAAGAGCATGAACCCCATCCACTCCTTTCCCCAATCTACCCTCCCTTGTATCACCCCTCTCCCATCTCTCTCCCATCTATTTTCCTGTAGGGCAAGATAGATTTCTATACATCATTGCCTGTACAACTTATTACCCAGTTGCATACAAAAACAATTTGTAACACTCATTTAAAAAAAAAAAGACTCTCAACATATTCTAGAGCAGCTGAAGCCACAGAACAACAGAGTGAAAGAAGTTTCCAGCCAAAGGTAACCTAGAAGGGTGACAAGAAAGGTCTATCTCACAGGATGCTGAGTGGAGTGGAGTCCAGTCCTGGTCACATGGCAGTAGGAGGAATAGGACCTGAACAGACCTCCAGGGCAGAATTCCCACCAGGGAGGGTCCCAGATAACTCAATCCACAAGCTCCAAAGGTCAGTGTGAGAGGGCTTTCCAAGCTGTTCAAGAGGGAAAGGGGTTCCTCCAACAATAGCCCCAGGCAATAGCAGCAACAAAAAACTTCAGGCAGCTACAGTAGCCAGGAAGAAACCTGGGTCCATAGTTCAGGCAGCTCAGCTTAAAGCCTCTGGCAGAAGGGAGCAGAAGATCCTCAGTCCTGAGTGATGGCCCTGCCCTGACCCAGCAGCTGAGTCCAATCTCAGCCTTGGGGAGAGGAGGGACAATAGGACCATCCTCTTGACAAATGATTCAGAAGTCAGGTAACTGGATGGAAAAATGCCCAAAAAAAGGGGAAAAAATAAGACCATAGAAGGTTATTTTCTTGGGGAACAGGTGTCTCTTCCCATCTTTTCAGATGAGGAGGAACAAGGCATACTGTCACAGGAAGTCAAGGCCCCCGCTTCCAGTGCCTCCAAAGTGAACTTAAATTGGGCTCAGACAATAAAAGAGCTTGAAAAGTAAGTTAGCAGCTTGCTAAAGGAGAACCAAAAAAATGCTGAGGAAAATAACACCTTTAAAAAGAGGCTAACTTAATTGGAAAAAGGGGTCCAAAAAACCAATGAGGAGAAGGAGGCTTTAAAAGCAGAATTAGCCAAATGGAGGAGAAGGTTCAAAAGCTCACTGAACAAAATAGCTCTTTGAAAGAGCAAATTGAGTTTAGGGAAATGAATACCTGGGAGATAAATCAAGAAGTTATAAAACAAAACCAAAAGTTTGAAAAAAGAAAAGAAAATGTGAAGCATCTCATTGGAAAAACAACTGACCTGGAAAATAGATCCAGGAGAAACAATTTAAAAATTATGGGACTACCTGAAAGCCATGATCAAAAAAAGAGTCTAGATATCATCATTCAAGAAATTATCAAGAAAAACTGCCCTGATATTCTAGAACCAGAGGGGAAAATAAATATTGAAAGAATCCACTGATCATCTCCTGAAATAGAGCCAAAGAGAGAATTTCAGAGTTCCCAGATTAAGGAGAAAATACTGCAAGCCACTAGAAAGAAACAATTCAAGTACTGTGGAAATACAATCAGAATAACACAGGATCTGGCAGCTTCAACATTAAGGAATCAAGGGCTTGGGATAGAATATTACAGAAGTCAAAGGAACTGGGATTAAAACCAAGAATCACCTACTCAGCAAAACTGGGTATAATACTTCAAGGGAATAAATGGTCGTTCAATGAAATAGAGGAGTTTTAAGCATTCATGATGAAAAGACCAGAACTGAAGAGAAAATTTGACTTTCAAACACAAGAATCAAGAGAAACATGAAAAGGTAAACAGGAAAGAGAAATCATAAAAGTCTTTCGAAAGGTGAACTGTTTGCATTCCTACACGGAAAGAAAATATTCGTAACTCTTGATACTTTCCTCAGTATTTGGGTAGGTGGAGGGATTGTACATAAACACACACACACAGATAGACAAAGAGTATAGGTTGTGTTGAATTAGAAGAGATGATATCCACTAAAAAATGAAATAAAGTAAAAATTAAAGGGTGAGGGAGGAAAATACTGAGAAGAAAAAGGGAGAAATGGAGTGGGGCAAGCTATAATTCATAAAAGAGATAAGAAAAATCTTGGTCAATGGAGGAGAAAAGGGAGAAGGGGAGGGGGAAAAGTGAAGTTTACTCTGTTTACATATGGCTTAAGGAGAGAATAACATGCTCACTAAATTTGGCATGAAAATCTATCTTACACAACAGGAAAGTAGGGGAGGAGATGACAAGTGGAGTGAGGGAAATGATAGAAGGGAGGGTAAATGGGAGAAGAGAGTAACTAGAAATAAACACTTTTGGGAAGGGACAAGGTCAAATGAGGGAATAAAAAAATAAGGGGGGATAGAGTAGGATAAAGGACAATATAGTTAGTATTACACAACATGATTATTGTAGAAGTCTTTTGCAAAAAGACATATATTTAGTCTGTATTGAATTGCTTGCCTTCTCAGTGGGGATGGGTAGAGATGGAGGGAGGGATAAAAGTTGAAATTCAAAGTATTAGAAACTAATGTTGAGAATTATTTTTGCATATAACTGGGAAATAAAAAACACATGTAATGGGGTATAGAAATTTATCTTGCCCTACAAGAAAAGAGAGAAGATGGGGATAAAGGAAGGTTGGAGTGTGATAGGAGGGAGGGTACATTGAGGGAAGGGGTAATCAGAATGCAAGATGTTAGGGGATGGGGGAGGGGAGAGACAGGGAGAAAAATTGGACATGTGACAAAGTGATGTAAAAGCAATTAGTATTAAAACAGTTGACTGAATTCATTACTGAGACTAAATCAGAGACATCTTTTGCTTGGGGAAAAGAATTTCAGTCTAAGTTTCCTAAAGGCAGGTAACCTTGGGTAAAAATTTAGCATTGATGGAAAAATTAAGGTTTTAATGGAAAATTTGATTTTATGATTGTTATTTAATCGGGAACTAGAACATGTATAGACAGGCATGTAAGCCACTTTAGACTTGCCTCAAAAGATGTTCCTTAGTCAATGTGAAATTATAGTCATATCTGAAACTTGCTTATTGGAACTTGCTATTCTTTTTAGGCTAACTCCAGGTATGGATAGCAAGAAACGTGGTCTGAGACTCCAATCCATGATGCCAGTAAGCCTGTGAGATGCTGGTGTGAACTGCAAAAGGTGATCTCATGGGAAGGGTGGGAGAGCAGCTGCTCAGCTTGGGCTGAAGTAGGATTCTCTTGACTCAATTTCCCCACTGACACCTGGAAGACTTTAAGCATGACTAAATGCAAGTTGACAATCTACTCTTGCCTGGAATTGACATGAAATTGGGGAGATATTATTTCCCTGCAATGTCCCTACTCTTAGTGGCAATTTCCAGTAGTCAAAGGTTTGTACAAAGGTTTGTAAGCTTAATACCATATCTATTAAATTATAGATTGTTGGTAGGGGAACATCTGAGGTTAAGTCTAAAATTAAACTATTAGGCTTAGGACTTTAGACTGATAACAATAAGTTAGAGTCCTTTATTTCTTAGTAATAGTGTGGAGACAATTAGGTCAAGGGCTTGTGAGGTTATCATACATAGTTACCATTTGTTTCTCGGTTAATGTTAAAAAAAAAATTGTTTGTTGTCTACATTTGTAAATGCCCTTAAAAAAAGTATCAACTGACCAAAAGTTGGGATTGTTTTATGTGATATGAACTACATTCTCATCCTTGTCCCCTTCACACACCCTCACTGAGAAAGCAAGCAATTTGATATAGATCATACATGTGTAGTCAGACGAAACACTTCTATAACAATCCTATTGTGACAGGCTAACCACATTTCCCCCTATCTGGTCCTGACCTCCATTTATTCCATTCTCTCCCTTGACCTATCCTACAATAACAGTGTTTACTTCTGATCAACCCACTGTAACTTCTATTACTCTTGCTCTCCAGTCCCCTTCCCCCCTGCCTTCCTACAGGGTAAGATAGATTTCCATACCCAATTTAATTTTTTATTCCCTCCTTAAGACAAATGCAGTGAGAGTAAGGTTTATTTATTTCCTCTCACCTTCCCCCTTCCTTCAATATAAAGCTCTTTCTTGTCTCTTTTATGTGAGATAATGTCATACATTCTATCTCTCCCCTTCTCTTCCTCCCAGTACATTCTTCTCAACACTTAATTTTATTTTTTAGGCATCTTCCCTCATATTCAGTAATGTAGACAGTTCAACTTTAATGAGGCCCTTATGGCTTCTCTTTCCTGCTTAACTTTTCATGCTTCTCTTGATTGTTGTGTTTGAAAGTCCAATTTTCTATTCAGCTCTGGTCTTTTCATCAAGAATGCTTGGAAGACCTCTATTTAAGTAAAATTCCATTTTTTCCCCTGAAGTATTGTACTCAGTTTTGCTGGGTAGATGACTCTTCATTTTAACCCTAGATCCTTTGCCCTCCAGAATGTCATATTCCAAGTTCTCTGATCCCATAGTGTAGAAGCTGCTAAGTCCTGTATTTTTCTGATTGTGTTTCCATGATACTTGAATTGTTTCTTTCTGACGGCTTGTAATATTTTCTCCTTGACCTGGGAACTCTGGAATGTGGATACAATATTCCTAGGAATTTTCCCTTTGGGATCTCTTTCAGGAGATAATCTTTCCATTTTCTATTTTCAGGAGATGGATTCTTTCCATTTCTATTTTACCCTATGGTTCTAGAAAATCAGGGCAGTTTTCCTTGATAATTTCTCGAAAGATGATGCCTAGGCTCTTTTTGTAATCATGGTTTTCAGCTAGACCAATAATCTTTAAATTATCTCTCCTGGATTTATTTTAAAGGTCAGTTGTTTATCCAGTGAGATATTTCACACATTATCTTCTATTTTTTTCATTCTTTTTGTTTTGCTTTATAATTTCTTGATTTATCATAAAGCTTCAATTTACTCCATTCTAATTTTGAAGGAGTGAGCTTCTTTTTTCTTCAGTGAGCTATTGGACCTCCTTTTCCATTTAGCCCACTCTATTATTTAAGCCATTCTTCTCCTCACTGATTTTTGGATCTCTTTTACCATTTAGGTTACTCTGTTTTTAAAGGTGTTACTTTTTTCAGCATTTTTTTCAGTCTCCTTTAGCAAGCTGTTGACTTATTTTTCATATTTTCCTATATCATTGTTATTTCTCTTCCAAATTTTTGCTCTACTTCTCTTACTTGATTTTCAAAACAGTTTTTGAGCTATCCCATGGTCTGAGACCATTTTATAATTTCCTTGGAGGCTTTGGATATAGGAGCCTTGATCTTGCTGTCTTCCTCCAGTTGTATGCTTTGATCTTCCTCCCATTGAATGCTTAGATCTTCCTCATAAGAAAGTATCTTTTCACCAAAAAAATAACCTTCTATAGCATTATTTTCCCCATTTTGGCTGTTTTCCTAGCAAATTACTTGACTCTTCAGTTTTTTATCAAGTGAAGGGTGTACTGCTTCAAATTTCAGGGGTTTTGTGCAGCTATTTTCAGAGATATCTCCCAAAGTGGTATGATCAAAGGAGAGGTGTTTATTCTTCTCCTGATCTGTGTTCCCATCTTTGAGCAACCACAAGTACTGTTTTCTGTACTGGAACTGTGAGTAAGATCCCCTCTCCACAGCCTCCACCACCTCTGCCATCCCAGCACCCAGAACTACAATCTAGATCAGCCAATCAATTTCTCCATTGTCTATGGGCCAACAGCTGCAGAAGCAACCCTCTGTAGCAGTGACTGCTGATACACTTGGCTGGTGACTGGGTCTTGGGTTAGATAACATTCCTCTCTTGCCTGGGTGAAAGAGCTTTCCCACTGACTTTTGAAACTGTCTTTGGCATTTGTGAGTTGAGAAGTCTGAAATCCACCACAGGTGCTACTGATTCAGTGTCCTGCAGCTTGCTATAGTTTTGTCTGTGCTGGCACAGCCCAATCTGGGCTAAGTTATGCTTTGAATCCAGTGTAATAGACCATTCCTGTCAGCTGTCTAGATTTTCTTGGGCTAGAAATCTGTTTCACTCTGTCATTTTGTGGCTTCTGCTGCTCTAGAATTGGTTTGGAGTCATTTTTAGAGGTATTTTGAGAGGTTTGCGCATAGAACTCAGGCAGTTCCCTACTTCTACTCCACCATCTTGGTTTTGTCCCCTTTCACATTCTTTAAATGATTAACTGCAAATTTAATGTTGAGCATTGATAAACCATTAAATTTGTTTGAAAGATATTTACATTTAAATCTATGAATTTTATTTGATAAAACTTTGACACTATAAAATTGCTTTCTGAATTGCATATTTATTCATTCCAATTACTTTTTTTCTTTCATATGGACATAATATTTGTTTTTTTCTAGTTTTTTTTACTTGTCATGTTCTTATATATTTAAAATATTGCTCAAACTTGTCTATTGCAATTATATTGCAATATTCCATAACACAAACCATCTATCCTGGGCAATTTGCCATCTGCCTAGTTCTGTCCTGCTTTATATTGGATTGGAAAAGATCCTACTAGAACAGATATCTAGAGGCCATGACATAGTCTATGGCAGAATTAATATAGTCATCTTTATAAACGCATCATTGAGCTCTCTTAATCTATGAGCAAAAACTCATCAGCAGCTCCAGATTATGCTTCATATTCTATCCAGAGATATCCTGGATGCCTTCTAATCCTCCTGACTGTCATATATTTAGTTCCCTCTTTCTATCAATCCATTACCACTGTACACTTTTCATTTCTTGCTCTAAGAACAGTGACCCCATCAAAATTACTTGTATTTTTATAGCCTATGTGAATTAGCTACACTATGGATCCATTTAGCATTCATGTGACTGAACTTACCTTTCTTTTATATGTATTGCTTCTCCCATTAGAATATCAGCCCCTAAAAGGCAGACTATTTTTATCTTTGTAACCAGTCTAGTGCTGTCCATGAGGCATATTAAATACTTAGTAATTTTTTCCCCTTGATCCATGAATTCATCTTACAACTAACTTTTACTGGTTGCTGGACAATTATGCTGATTATATTTTTATTCAATTAGAAATAATGACACAACGTGTGTGTGTGTGTGTGTGTGTGTGTGCAGGTACCCCTTCTTTTTCCTTTTGATAATACTTTCATGGTAAATTACGGTGTATTATCAATAGAGGATTTAATGAGTCGAAGGATATGACTGTTTTAGTAATCCTTATTACATACTGCCAAAATACTTTCTAAAAAGATTCCTTGCAGTGTGTATCTGCTTATTTACAACCCCATAATTATAGAATTTTATTTGTTTTAGTTGTTTTGGCCAGTTTGGTGGGTATGAGATTGTATATCAAAGTTTATTTCACTTTGCGTCTCTTTCATAATTAGACAGGATTTTCAACTTATTACTAAGGATTTATTTCCAAAAAAGTCTTTCAGGGTGTTTCATTGTGACATGGAGAAACTCTTGGTAGTAGGAGATCCAGAAAGAAAAGTTCAAACTCTGGAAAGTTTTTTGAGTTTCGTCCTGGTAATAGATTATAACATTCATTTGAAAAAATAACTTCTCCAGTTCTGCACAGAGAAATTATAACTGGAAAGCTGTATGATGAATAATCTCTGGTTTTGGAAATCCAAGGGACATGAAAAGTACAAAATGGATTCAGTACTGTCCCTTCCATTTCTTCAGTAATGATGAGATACTGGTAGAAGAGAGGACAGAGGGTTCTAGAAGTGCCATGCTGTTATTAGAAGATCTTGAAACATATAAACTATTCTACACTATCAATTTGATGTGTTTATTGAGTAACAAATATATATATGTATATATACATATATATATATATGTATATATATATATATATATATATATATATATATACATATATATATATATATATATATATATATATATATATATATATATATATATATATATATATATATATATATATATATATATCCCCCTGGAGACAAGAATTGAATCAACTTAGTCAGTCTTGAAATTCTCAGGATAAATAAGTAAAAGCAGCAGAGAAGGGAAAGTTGAAGCTAAATATAACTAACAGATTCCCCTTAGAAAAGTATTGAATTTGTGTGAAGAAATGCCTTGGCATTTTGATTGGTATTACATTAAATATATCTGTTAATTTTGGAAGTATTGTCCTTTTTAAAGTATTGGTCTGACCATGAACTTATCCTGAATGGTTTGAATGTTTCTCCAAATATTTGACTCTATTTCATATAGTTTCATATTTGTTGTTGAATAGTGCCCATACATTCTTAGCTAGGAATATACAAATAGAGGATTGTTATTAATATAAATGGAATCTTACTGCATTTATATAAGAATTCACGAGATGTTTTTTTTTCCATTTTTTTTCTTGTGTGCTTTCCTATTGTTCATAAATGTTGATGTGCTTCTAGAAGGAGACAGTATTTCTTTTAAATGTAAATCTCATACCTTTTCCTTAGAGTACTCTGACATTGTCTCAGGTGGTTTTTCTTGAGAGCAAAAGCATTCTAATTTCCAATAAGGATAGAGAAAAGAACTGCACCCATGATTTCATTGGTATTGGGAGCTCCTGGTGAAGAATTTGCTCTGTCAATGTAGATTCTTTGCCACTTATAATCTTAGAGAGTTTTCTAGACCTTCCAAATTGTCAGAGGCATAAAGTTTCTTTTTTATTTTCTCATTATAAGAATGAAGAATATTTTTCCTGAGAAGTCAATAATTCTTTCTTTTTTCCCTCACAAAGACAATAAAATCTCCCATCGCAAAAAAGTTAGATACTGGTACCATTAACATAACAATAATATTAGCCCACATTTGTGTAGCACTTTATACATTACTTTTCCCCAGAACCCCATGGCTCTGGGTATCAACTACCTTTTAAAATCAAAGAAATTTACAACAAATTGTCTTTTCAGTGGAGCAATGCTGCCTCCTGAGTAATAACTTCACACTGAAATCAGTGAACAAAATATAGGTTACCACACTGCAAATTCCTCTTGATATCGTAAATAAGAATAGCATTGCTCTAAACATCCTGTGAAAAAGAGTCCCTGTAATTCCCCTAGGTAAATATTCAAACCACAGGCATAAACATAGTCAGATGTATTAGTTTTATGGACTGATTAATTCCTCCAGGTTCCCAGTCCACAGGATGACTTTGCTGTTTTTAACTATCTGGATACTTTTAAGAAAGATCTCATAATGAATTGTGAAAATTGTGTCATTAATTTTAAAAAAAAGAATTTTCTGAATGCCAACATCCAACATAAAGTATTGTAGAAGTAATACCTCAAGTCATAACACAGAATACAATTAGGGAAGAAAAAACATGGTAGATAGAAACTGTACAAAAGCAGAATGCCTGGAATGTACTCCCTCCTCACCTCTGTCTCTCAGAGTTTTGTTTCCTTCAAGTCTCAGTTGAGGCCCTTCCCAATTCCCCCAAATATCATTATCTTTCTCCAAAATCATCTTTTTTGCAATTTTGTAATGCCTACAGATATACATATTGTCTCTCCCAATTGTACTTTAAGTCCTTTTACACTGTTTTGACTTTTATCTTTGAATCCCTAGGACCTAGCACAATATGTGACACATAATAGGTATTTAATAAATGCTTACTGAATGATTAGTCATGTTATAAAAATAATAGTGTGTCTATTTTATTTGGTGACACTAATGTATAAATGTGGATGCTCATAGGCTGAATTATTAAAGAAAAAAGTGCAGAAGTATGAAAAATAGACCTTTGGATCTTGTTTATGTGCAATAGGCTCCCCTATGCCATACAAAAGGTCTCAATATGCAGAAGCAATTCTCTACCTAGGTGCAAAAATATTTATACATACAATGCAGTTTATAAAAATGTCTCAAATATATTTCTATATTTATTTTAGCATCAATTGGTTTCAATTGTTTTAGCAGAATTGGTCTCAATGGACTAAGGTTTTCCAACTTCTCACCAAGCTAAGTTTATTTATTCATTGGCAATTTTTTATACTTCCCATCTCAAATCTCACAATGTCTAATACAGAGTGCCAAAAAAATGCATGATAACTTAATTATCTAAGTATACTAATTTATTTCTAAGAGATAATTCATTTTTTATTTTTTCTGCTTTGAACACATAGAAGTAAGTACCATATTAGTTCTTTTTAGCCTCTACGTTTTTTCTCACTATCTATAGTGAATCATTGTTTTCTTATGCTACCAAATTAAATTGTTCCATTTGCTTGATTTTCTTTACATCTTGCCAAGCAAAATAAAGAGAAAAACTTATTATAAATCATATCCAAGAAATAAATATAAAAAGTTCATAATAATCCTGTCTCTGTTGTCATTTGAGTATCTTATGTTGCTCTATTTTTATTTGTATTTTTTGTTTTGCTTTTCCTTTCAAAAAGTTAGGAATAGACATATTGCTCCCCCCCAAACTGCTGGTAGCTTGCCTTGTTGAAACTTCCTGGATACCACCTTAAAAAAAAACCAAAGAACTGTCTACTACATTTAACAAGAGTTGATTAAACTCTATTTCTAAATGTCTAAATGTACAAGGAAATGCCTTTCTCACTGATGATTCACTCAGTTACCCTATGACTTTCTCCATCCTGGTTTTCTTTAAAGCTGTTCCCTTTAAAAGTAAGGGAGCAGCTGGCTGGCATGTGTTAGCCATAGATATAACAGAGTATGTGCCCAGAAAACTGGTGCCCTTTTAGCAACCATTCTAAATTACTGAAATTGCTCTGCTTCTGGACATTTTCAAACTGTTCGTTCTTGGCTCTTTGTATATTATCACACTCAAGAGTCACAGTCTTTGAGCTTCTAGGGCAATGATTCATAGCTATGGACAAGCATTCTAAGGTCTACACTAGAGGAGTCAAATATGGGACCAGTAGTTCTCCTTGACTGGGGTCCCAATCAGATTAAAATATAATTGGGAAATGTTTAACAAAATAAATAAAAATACAATGGAGCATACATAATGCTAATATATGGTTTTCTAAGTCACTATGCTGCTATCAGGGATGCTAGCCATTTCAGCCAGCTAGTTAATTCGGTGGTACGCAACTCAAATTGAAAGGAGCCCCATGTTGACTTGAAAACCACAAATTCACAATATCTACATTGTACTATATTTTTGTTAGCTTTATCAATAAATTTTGTGTTTATTTATTTTGCTTTTAACAAAAACAAAATGTTTTGTTTAAACATTTCCCAATTTTATTTGGCCACATTTGATAATTTTATTTCACATATTTGTTCTGTCACACCCACTTTCCCTCTCTGAAAAAGATAAAATAAAGGAGGAAAAAAACCTTCCTGGATTGTGTTTTCTAGGTAACTCATTCTACTAATGCCAGAAAATCAATCACTTATGTAAGATTCCTTTATGATAGATTAGGGTAGCTAACTCTACTCTATGGAATACTTCTTGTCTCTTGTCATGACTGATCACTTAGTAGCTTCAACCTGTATTTATCATTTCCAATGTCCTGGTTTGTAGGGGATGAAATTTGAAATAACTGAGGATCCAAAGGTTCAAGTTTCTGAATATATCAGTTTATTAAGCAGAATAGGTAAATTGCATAACAAATCGGGACCAGACCTCTTCAGTTTGGCACTGGATCTCAAATACAGGAAGAGAGATCTTTTTTTATGCATTAGAAGAAAATAATTGTCTAGATACAAACAACTAACACACTATAAATAAGATATAAGATTAAGTAATCTGATTTCTAATTAAAGGAAAGATGATGAATTTTCCAAGGTGAGATGAAGGAAGAGTGAGTTTTGATTGAGTTGGAAAGGGACAAGTGATTTTGAAGGTCTTTCCTTTCCCATAATTGGATGAAGCTAATTAATTACATTCACCTGCATTTTACAAAACAGTAGATGAGTTATACCTTCTATTTTCTTCTATTTTTTGTGGAAAAACTATAAAATGAAAGGTAACGCATATGACAGTGCAACATGGAACTGGCTTTCACTTTATTCCTTAATGCTCCTTCTGGATTAGAATTTTTCTTCATAAATCCCCATTATGACCTTACTTTAGGACTCTGATATGTTTCATCTTTCCTGACCCCAAGTCCTTTAATTCAAATAATTTCCATGTCCTACATCTATCAAACCTTACTGCTGATACTTTTTAACTTTTGATTTTGTGCTTACTCAGTGCACTTTTTATATTATTGCTATAGCTTAGAGAGAGGCAGAGTTGTGTAATGAATAGAGATGTGGCTTCAAAACATGTAATACTTGGGTTCAAGTTCTACCTTAGACACATACTGGCTATGTGACCATGGGCAAGTCACTTATTGCCTAAGTGCTCTAAGTAACTTTCTAAGACTACAAATTGCAGAAAAGGAACCAACCTTCACTGGGAGACTGAATTTCTTTTCTGGAAGTTCCTTATACCAGAGGAATCATAGCTCTAGACCCTCCCTTGATGCCTAATACATTAAAACTGTTGAATTTGTGTTCTAATTCTGATATTTAAGGGATTTTGCATCCAAATTCTGGCAGGAAATGGACTTTGATTCCTGCATTTAAAAAACTGTAATAACAATTTTTTCTCTACCTAACACTTACTAGTTGAATGATCCCAGACTTAACCCATTTTAACTCAGTTAGTTTCTCTGTAAAATGAACTGGAGAAGTAAACGGCAAACTGCTGGAGTGTCTTTGCCAAGAGGACATCAAAGGAGTTCACAGAGTTGAATGTGACTGAAAATGACCGAACAACAACACAATTATTATGATTATTATTAATGCTAAGAGTAATAAATCTCAGTTTTGTCAAACTGTGTGATTCACCTGGGCTTCAAATAATTTTACCTGTAAAAAGAAGGGTTATATTATTTCTAAGTATTCTTTCAAATTGAAAGTGCTTTAATACCATGAAAATATATTTAAAAATATTGAGAGATTAGGTCATAAAGATGATATAAAATATATTATCAAGGGCCTTGGACTTTGTCATTGGCTTTGTTCTCAGATCTGTCGACAGTCTGAGTTATTTGTTGAATATCCTCTATATTTTATGATACCTTTATGATAAAGATTTTGGTTGGGTTTTGGTGATTTTTTTTTCATTAAAAACTGTTCCCTTTCATCTCTTAGGAAAAGGATATCCCTTCAATCATAAAAAGTTCTCCCAAAAGTCAAGACAGAAGAAGCAAAGCAGAAAGGGGTGCATTACACATGTTCTGGCTATCACTTTTTTTCTCGCTCCATATTCCAACAAATCATCTTGAGCCCTTTTCTTAATGGACTAATTAGTCAACAAATATTTGCAGCTTTTACAACCTCTTTTTATAATCCCTTCACCACAGAGAAAAGGACTTTGGACTGCCTTGGACTTTAACATTTAAAGAGACCTAGGCACCTTAAATCAAGTATGACACATAACCCTCTGCCATTGGGACACATTTACTGTATCATCTTGATAGCAGGGATAGTTTGTGAAATCTAAGTATAAAGATTAAAATTATATTAAATGATGCAGTGGCATTTTGTCACTTGATCTCCCTAAAAACACCAGAAATAAGTCAAATAATACAATTGAATTGAGGAGAATATGTAATGTATGTTGACAGCAGTGAAAATAGTAATAAGTACCAGACCTGGTACTCTATCCACCATGCTGCCTCTCTCTCTCTCTCTCTCTCTCTCTCTCTCTCTCTCTCTAGGATAATTTAAGTAAATTTCTATGAATTTGGGAAAGGGTGGGAGAAAAAAGGAAAATTTATAATAGAAACACAGAGTGAAGCAATGGAGCATTCAAGAAAGAGAAAAACTTGAGAGGTTAGAAAATGGAGTAGTAGAGCCAACTGGAAACACAGTGGCAATATGTAGCAGAACAAAGTCAAAGGAGAAAAAGAGAACAGGGAACCATGTGCTTGTGCAATAGCTCAGAGGACAAGCTGGCAGGATGACACAAGATGGAAGAGTCAACTAGATGTTGCCTTTTGCTTGGTTCTTCATCCAAATTGGCACTTGAGGTTAGTCACATGAACTATAAGCACATGTAGTTGACAGTCTAGTGAATCATGATTTATTCCCAAGTAATAGAAACATGCCCAAGATAGGACTATAAATAGAAAGGATTTGTAGTGGTCTCTAGGAAAAGTGGGTCTATTGGAGGGGAGAATTGTTTGGTTTCTCATAATCTTTCATTTTATCTCACTGCTAGGCACAATGGGACACAGAAAAGGTACTATTATTAGCAGCGGCATTCTTGGAAATGTTTAATAACCAACTACTGGAGAGTATGGTCAGAAAATATTTTTCAGTCCAATATGCATTATTAACATTTTCTATATTGCTTGAGGTCTAAACAATCAAAAAAGCAATAAATCAAGATCTGATTTGCAGCATGTGCAGATTTCTAAGATATAAATGCTCATGTCGAAAATTTAACCATCTATTCTCATGAGTTCATATATCCTGACTTTATTGCAACCCTGATTATAAGTTTAGAAAGCAAAACATTGGAAAGAAGAGCAGGCATTCTAGCAATAGCAGTGATGATCTTGCTTCTAGAAAGAAAAGAAAGCAGGAGAATTTTTATAGTGTCTGGACACAATATTTTACATTTTTCTCTCTTCCATGGTCAAGTGCGTATTATCTGTGGTCAAAGATATGGCCCATCTCCATCCTTGAAGAGAAAATAAGCTGACTTGAAAAATGCCTCTCCACTCTTCAGATTATTAGGAAGAATGAAACATTTCTTTAAAAAAACAGAAAATTTAAAAATTTAAAAAAAATTAAAAAACAGAAAATTGACTAACCATGGTTCCAAAAGATGAATGATGAAGAATGCTATTTGCCTCCTGACAGAGGTACTAGAGGAAGAATAAGATTCATTTTTGTATTTTTGAACATTTTCAAGGTAAGAATTTGTTTTTTTATTTTCTATACATGTTTGTTAGAAGGGCTTTTTTATTGTAAAAGGAGAGTAGAAAATTAATGTGTTAGTTGAAAAAATGTTATTTCAGAAAAAAAGGAAAGATGTATTTCAATGTGAAAATAAGAGGAGTTAGAGATATAAAAAGGGAGAAAGAATTCTGAATTGTCAGGAGGTTGAAGGTAAAAGAATGTGATACAGGAGAATTGGAAGAAAAACCTACTGATCCTACATTCAGTAGGGCATAAACTCCATAAGGAATTCCGATCATTTTTGTCTTTGTCTTTGTTTCTCCAGCTTATTATCTTGTACATAGCATGTACTGAATAAATACTTCTTGAGTTGGACACTTGGAGCTAAGTAAAAGACATGAGAATCTTTCTAAAGCAGATGCTTCTGGAACCTCTGAGACAGAAACTACTGCATATCCTTCAAGGAATAAAATTCATAGTGCTATAAACCAAAAAATTCTTGTGTAAGAGTTAGAAATAGAAATTACAAGTAGGAGGTGATCCCATGTAGAGAGGAAAACAGGAAGTTATTTATTGGTGTGCAAATAATAACACAGTTTAGCTTTTTTAATTGGACACATCCATATTTGTTAGAGAGAACCTATGAAATTCATTGAACATAATGACTTTCTACTTCTGGTAGAACATGTGGATACAGGGGTGGGGCAGAGCCAAGATGACAGAATGAAAGCAACTATTCACCTAAGCTCTTCGACGAACTCCTTCAGATACCTCTAAAAAGAGAATCTGACCAAATTTTGGAGGTGTAGAACCCAATAGGAGACAGACTGTGGCAGATTCACAGACCAGGACAAACTGGAAGTTTGACATGAAGGATCTTTTCCATGGGGGTTGAAGCGTACACAGCACACAGTGCAGCATGGTGCTGTAAGGCAGACCAGGAAAGCCTCAGGTAAGTCTGAGACAGTGGCAACATGGCAGAGTGGCAGCCCAGGACAGGAGTCCAGCAGAACTGACTGAGTGAGAACCATTGGACCCCAGGCACCAGCAGCAGTTGCTCCTGAGACTATCAGCCTGCAGATTAAACTTCTGTAAGTCACCTACTTGAAGTTCTAGGAGTCAAAATGGTGGAGTGACCAGTAAATGCTCTCTCCGCCTCCCCTTGTTGACCTTGAAAGAACCATAAAGTATTTCCCCAGAAAAAGTCTGGAACAGTGGGATCAGCAGAAGGGGCAAAGAGTCTCATAGCACATGAAGCAAGGAAAATCGCTAAGAAGTATTCCTGTTACTGTGGTGGAGGACCAGAGCTATCCTAGACAGTCCCACCTCAGAGAATGGGAGGCGATCTGGAGCTACAGTGGGGTGGAGCTTCATAAACACCAGGAGCCCAGGCATGCCTCAGTGCTCCAGGGGAAATGAGAAGACAATAGGGCAGCCTAGCTCACCAACCACTGAGCTTGCCTTTGCCCTAGCTCAGCTGAGGAAATTTTCCTTAAACAGACAACCCCTCCCCCACACATAACAAGGTAGCTGCAGGCCTAAATTCCCTAAAAAGGGAAACACAAAGAAGAAGAAAAAGAAAAAAAGGTCACCTGGCCTCTGCTTTCTCACACCAACCAGCTCAGCACCAGATTCTTTAACTTCTAGCTGAAAGAACCAGAGGCCACAATACACAAAATGTCATCATCATGAGTAAGAAGAAGCAAAGCAAGAAGGAAAAGACCATAAAATCATTCTATGAGGACAAGAACCAAAACATGAATACCAAAGAGGTCAATATTAAGACTGTACTCTCATCTGAAACTTCAGAAGGGAGTGTGAGCTGCTTGCATGCACAAAGAGCACTCTTAAAAGAGCTGAAGAAGGAAATAGTACAAAAACTGGCCAATGTTTTTAAAAGTATGAACAAAGAATTCACTGAAGAGAACAACTCTCTAAAAAGGAAAATTGAAAAAATGGAAAAGGAAGTACAAAAACTAACTAGAGAAATAACTCCTTAAAAGGAATAATTGGACAGATGGAAAGGGAGATGCAAAAGTCAACTAAAGAAAACACTTTGATAAAAATTGGAATTGGGCAAGGAGAAGCTAATGACTCTATGAGACATCAAGTATCAGTCAAACAAAATCTAAAGAATAAAAATGTAGAAGAAAATGTAAAATATCTAATTGGAAAAACAAGTGATCTGGAAAATAGATTCAGGAGAGAAAAGTTAAGAACGATTGGCCTACCAGAAAGCCATGATGAAGAAAAGAGTCTGGACAATGTCTTCCAAGAAATTATCAAGGAAAACTGCCCAGAAGTGCTAGATCCAGAGGGCAAAACAGTCATAAAAGAATCCACATTTCACCTTCCAAAAGGGATCCCAAACTAAAACCATCCCGAAATATTATTATCAAATTCCAGAACTGTCAAGTGAAAGAGAAAATATTACAGGCAGTCAGAAAGAAACCATTCAAATACTGAGGAGCTACAGTCAGATCACACAGGACCTTGCAGCTTCTACATTAAAAGATCAAAGGAATTGGAATATGATATTCTGTAATGCAAAGGAGCTGGGACTACAACCAAGGCTTAAATACCCAGCAAAGTTCACCATAATATTTCAGGCAAGAACATGGACATTAAATGAAATAAGGAGTTTCAAGATTTCCTGATAAAAAGGCCAGAACTCAATAGAAAATTCAATCTTCAAACACAGGTTTCAACAGGGGAAAAGAAAAACTTATTACTCAATTTGGGCAAACTGTTTA
The DNA here is from genome assembly GCA_023548195.1 of Bettongia penicillata ogilbyi. Lineage (NCBI taxonomy): Eukaryota > Metazoa > Chordata > Mammalia > Diprotodontia > Potoroidae > Bettongia > Bettongia penicillata. The sequence continues at coordinate 664,987 of JAJHZJ010000772.1, forward strand.
CCTCCCTATGAGGGAAGATGATTCTTGTTAATCTTGAGAATTGTATATCTCTTATGAAATATAAAAAGGATATACATAGATAGAGGGAACAGGCATAAAGTAAATTATGTGAGGATAAAAATGTAATTTAAGCATGTGAAAGGATTGTAACAGGATATGTGAAAACAGGAAGCAGAAAATGGCAAATTGCATCACAGGAAGAAATACAAAATTATATTACAGTAGAGGGAAAGAAGGGAGGGAGACGAGCATTGTTTGGGAGGTACTCTCATCTGATTTGGTTCAAGGAGGGAACAACAAACTTAATTAAGTACATAAAATCTAACTACCTCTATAGGCACCAGGAGGGGAAGGGGGAAAGAAAGTGGAGGGAAGGCTAAAAGGACAGAAAGAAGTAGTAAGGGTAAAGCAGAGTAAAAGGGAGGGGGGCTGAAAAAAGGAAAGGAAGACTGCAGGAGGTGATGGTCAAAAATTAAAACTCTATTGTGTAAAGGAAGGGAGAAAGGAGAACTAAAAGCACAAATGGTGGGCAAGAGGATGGAGGGAAAGACACAGATAGTAATCATAACTGTGAATGTGAATGCAATGAACTCTCCCATAAAACGGAGATGGATAGCAGAATGAATTATAAGTTATAATCCAACAATATTATGTTTACAAGAAACAGATTTGAAATGGGGGGGATACACACAGGGTAAAGGCAAAAGGTTGGAGCAGAATATATTGTGCTTCAGCTGATGTAAGAAAAGCAGGGATAGCAATCTTAATCTCAGACAAAGCAAAAGCAGAAATAGAGCTAATCAAAAGAGAGAAGGTAGGAAACTATATGTTGCTAAAAGGCACCATAGACAATGAAGCAATATCATTACTAAACATATATGCTCCAAGTGGTATAGCATCCAAATTATTAGAGGAGAAGTTAAGGCAGTTACAGGAAGAAATAGACAGCAAGACTATACTAGTGGGGGACCTCAAACTCCCCCTCTCTGAGTTTGATAAATCTAACCTTAAAATGAATAAGAAAGAAGTTAAAGAGGTGAATAAAACTATGGAAAAGATAGATATGATAGAACTCTGGAGAAAATTGAATGGGGATAGAAAGGAATATACCTTTTTCTCAGAAGTACATGGCACATATACAAAAATTGACCATGTACTAGGCCATAAAAACCTCACAATCCAGTGCAGAAAGGCAGCATCCTTCTCAGATCATAATGCATTCAAAATTATATGCAATAAAAGACCATGGAAAGATACACAAAAAATTAATTGGAAACTAAATAATCTAATCCTAAAGAAGGAGTGGGTTAAACAGCAAATCACAGAAATAATCAATAACTTCATTCAAGAGAATGACAATAATAAGACAACCTATCAAATCTTGTGGGATACTGAAAAGCAGTTCTTAGGGATGCTTTATATCTTTGAATGCCTCCATGAATAAAATAGAGAAAGAGGAGATCAATAAATTGGGCATGTGGTTGAAAAAGCTCAAACAAGCACAAATTGAAAATCCCCAAGTAAATACCAATTTAGAAATACTGAAAACCAAAAGAAAGACTAATAAAATTGAAATTAAGAAAACTATTGAACTAATAAATAAAACTAAGAGTTGGTTTTATGAAAAAAAAACAATAAAATTCATAAATCTTTGGTTAATTTAACTAAAACAAGAAAGAAGAAAACCAAATTATCAATATCAAAAATAAAAGGTATGAACTCACCTCCAATGAGGAGGAAATTAAAACAATAATTAGAAATTACTTTGCCTAACTTTGTGGCCATAAATTTGAAAATCTAAATGAGATGGATGATTATTTTAAAAAATATAAATTGCTCAGATTATCAGGAGAGGAAGTTGAATACATAAACAACCCCATCTCAGAAAAAGAAATTGAACAAACCATCAATGAACTCCCTAGGAAAAATCTCCAGGGCTGGATAGATTTACAAGTGAATTCTATCAACCATTAAAGAACAGTTAATTCCAATACTATATAGACTATTTGGGAAGATTGGGGAAGGAGTCCTCTCAAATTCTTTTTATGATACAAATATGGTTTTTTTAATATAAATTTATTTATATTACTTTTTACATTCGTTTTCACAAAATTTTGGGTTCCAAATACTCTCCCCATTTGTCCCCTCCACCCACCCCAATACATTGTGGGGACTTCTTTTTACAGGAAATTTATGGGCTGTGGATTCGGAGCTAGCATACATGAGTCTTTCTACTCCGCCATCTTGGCTCCTCCCCCCATAAATATGGTTTTGATACCTAAACCAGGAAGAGCCAAAACAGAGAAAGAAAATTATAGACCAATTTATGTAATGAATATAGATGCAAAAATTTTAAATAAAATTTTAGCAAAAAGAATACAGCAACTTATTAGGAGAATAATACATTATGATCAGGTAGGATTCATACCAAGAATGCAGAGTTGGTTCAATGTTAGGAAAATTATTAGCGTTATTGATTATATCAAAAAGAAACCTAACAGAAACCACACGATTATCTCAATAGATGTAGAGAAAGCTTTTGACAAAATACAACACCCATTCCTATTAAAAACACTGGAGATCTTAGGAATAAATGGAACTTTCCATAAAATAATGAGCAGTATCTACCTAAAACGTTCAGCAAACATTACATGCAACGGAGATAAGTTAGATGCATTTCTAATAAGATCAGGGGTGAAACAAGAATGTCCATTATCACCATTATTCAACATGGTACGAGAAATGTTAGGCATAGCATTTAGAGAAGATAAGGAAATTGAGGAAATTGGAATAGGCAAAGAGAAAATTAATTTATCACTCTTTGCAAATGATATGATGATATACTTAGAGAATCCCAGAGATTAAAGTAAAAAACTACTTGAAGTAATAAGCAACTTTGGCAAAGTTGAAAGTTACAAAATAAACTCACACAAATCTTCTGCATTTTTATATATTTCTAACAACGCCCACCAGCAGAAGATAGAAAGAGAAATTTTTTTTCCATATTTTTTCCCTTTATTATTCTTCTTTTTCCTTTTCTTGGAAGATAGCTAATATGGAACTATATTTTACATGACTTCACAGATATAATAGGTGTTGTATTTTTTTGTCAGCTCAATGGGCAGGAAAGGAGTGGAGGGAGGGAGAGAATTTGGAACTGAAAATAAATTTTAAAAAAGAATACTGTTTCTTAAATTTTCAGTGGAAATATTTACATCTCAGAATTTATCAAGTGCTATGTAAAATGTATGGCTTAATTTTTTGTTTTGCTTATTGTCTAGGCATAAAGTAACAAAGAAAATATTTTTAATGTAGATTCAACTTAAAGGTGTCATGTATACACTGGATATATAAATTTATTTATTTGACTTTTTTTTTTTTACATTCATTTTCACAAAATTTTGGGTTCCAAATTTTCTCCCCATTTGTCCCCTCCACCTACCCCAATACACCAAGCATTCTAATTTCCCCTATCACCGATCTGCCTTCTCTTCTATCATCCCTCCCTTCCCTTGTCCCCATCTTCTCTTTTGTCCTGTAGGACCAGATAACTTTCTATTCCCCATTACCTGTATTTCTTATTTCCTAGTAGCAAGAACAATACTCAACAGTTGTTCCTAAAACTTTGAGTTCCAACTTCTCCCCATCCCTCGCTCCCCACCCATTCCCTTTGGGAAGGCAGGTAATTCAATATAGACCATATCTGTGTAGTTTTGGAAATGACTTCAATAATGGTCATGTTGTGTAAGACTAACTGTATTTCCCTCCATCCTATCCTGCCCCCCGTTGTTTCTATTCTGTCTTTTGATCCTGTCCCTCCCCAAGAGTGTTGACTTCAAATCCCTCCCTCCTCCTATTGCCCTCCCTTCCATACCCCCCCACCCTGCTTATCTCCTTCTCCTCCACTTTCCTGTATTGTAAGATAGGTTTTCATACCAAAAAGAGTGTGTATTTTATTCCTTCCTTTAGTCAAATGTGATGGGTAAACTTCATGTTTTTTTCTCAGCTGTCCTCTTTTTCCCTCCACTAAAACGTCTCCTGCTTGCCTCTTCTATGAATGATAACTTGCCCCATTCCATTTCACCTTCTCTCCTTCCAATACATTTCTCTTATACATTTACCTTAACTTTTTGAAGATATGATCCCATCCTATTCAATTCACTGTGTGCTCTCTGTCTCTGTGTGTGCATGCATGTGTGTATGTTTGTATGCACACGTGTACATGTGCGTGCATGTGTGTGTGTGTATGTGTGTGTCTAATCCTACCAACTACCCAGATACTGAAAAGTTTCAAGAGTTACAAATATTGTCTTTCCATGTCAGAATGTAAACAGTTCCACTTTGGTAAGTCCCTTATGACTTCTCTTTGCTGTTTACTTTTTTATGCTTCTTCTCATTCTTGTGTTTGAAAGTCAAATTTCCTTTTAAGCTCTGGTCTTTTCATCAAGAATGTTTGAAAGTCCTCTGTTTCATTGAAAGACCAGTTTTTCCCTTGAAGTATTATACTCAGTTTTGCTGGGTAGGTGATTCTTGGTTTTAGTCCTAGTTCCTTTGGTTTCTGGAATATCCTATTCCATGCCCTTCAATCCCTTAATGTAGAAGCTGCTAGATCTTGTGTTATCCTGATTGTATTTCCACAATACTGGAATTGTTTCTTTCTAGCTGCTTGCAATATTTTTCTCCTTGATCTAGGAATTCTGGAATTTGGCCACAATGTTCCTAGGAGTTTCTCTTTTCAGATCTCTTTCAGGTGGTGATTGGTGGATTCCTAGAATACTTATTTTGCCCTCTAGTTCTGGAATCTCAGGGCAGTTTTCCTTGATAATTTCATGGAAGATGATGTCTAGGCTCTTTTTTTATCATGGATATCAGGGAGCCCCGTACTTTTTAAATTGTCTCTCCTGGATCTATTTTCCAGGTCAGTTGTTTTTTCCAGTGAGATATTTCTCATTATCTTCCATTTTTTCATTCTTTTGGTTTTGTTTTGTGATTTCTTGGTTTCTCATAAAGTCATTAGCCTCCATCTGTTCCATTCTAATTTTGAGAGAACTATTTTCTTCAGTGAGCTTTTGAACCTCTTTTTTCCATTTGGCTAATTCTGCTTTGCCTTTTTGAACCTCTTTTGCCAATTGAGTTAGCCTATTTTTCAACGTGTTATTTTCTTCAGCATTTTTGGGTTCTCCTTTAGCAAGGTGTTGACCTGCTTTTCATGCTTTTCTTGCATCTCTCTCATTTCTCTTCCCAGTTTTTCCTTCACCTCTTTCACTTGATTTTCAAAATCCTTTTTGAGCTCTTCTATGGCCTGAGCCAATTGGATATCTATTTCGAATGTTTGGAATACAGAAGCCTTGACTTCTATGTCTTTCCCTGATGGTAAGCATTGTTCTTCCTCATCAGAAAGGAAGGGAGGAGATATCTGTTCACCAAGAAAGTAATCTTCTATGGTCTTATTTTTTTCCCTTTTCTGGGCATTTTCCCAGCCAATTACTTGACTTCTGAAATTCCTTTCCACACCCACCTCACCTCCAGATCCACCCAGCTAGTGCTTGGGGTCTGAGATTCAAATGCTGCTTCCCTTTCAGGGCTTTCAGCGGGGGCAGGGCTGCCTTTCAGTGTGAGATTAAATTCAGGTGCTCAGGTGGGGGCTCAGTTCCCTCAGGGGGTTTATGTGGAGACCTTTGATAACGGATCTGAGCTCCTGTCTGCTTTGGGAGCCCCTGTCCACTGCTGCCTCCCTAGGGGGCCTGAGTTATGGAGACCCCCCTCTCCCCTCTTGGCCAGTCAAAGAGGGTCTCTCACTGACCTTAGCATATGTGGGTGGAGGGAACTGCAGGACTGCTGGTGAAATGGATGGAGTTAATAAGTCACAGGCAAAATTAACTGAGAATTTCAAGAGCGTAATTTATTAGCCAGGCTGGCGGCTGCCTCATGTAGAGACCCAGAGGAGACAGCCCTGAACTGAGGTGGGTGAGTGCATTTTAAGAATTTTGGCGCTACTTGGTACAGCCTTGCAGTTTCCACAACAAACAGAGTTCTGACAGAGCAAGAGAGGGGCTTGCTGCTAGGCAAGAACCCCCAAACAGAAGGTGGTTTTCAGGGTGCTACTAGGCAAAGGACCCTAACAGAAAACAGGTGCCAGAAGAGGTAGCCAATCAGGATAGTGGAGGGGCTCAGCAGAAAGTGGTTACCTGGCAATTGGGGTCTAACATTAGGGGGGCACAGGTGGTTACCATGCAAATGGACTAAGCAAAAACTGACTGTTAACAATTCATCAGATATTAAACCAAAGGGGAGTAACATTTTGACAGGGGCCCAACAACAGAAAAACTGTTACTAGGCAAGTTACCTGCCCAGTAACCTAACAAATATCTCTCAACCTAGGGGCCCAGGGAGGAATAATGTCCACTTCACTGGAGATTCCACCCCTGAAGCCTGTTCAGATCTGCTCCTCTCTGTGCTGCGTGGCCAAGGCAGGGCTGGGCTATGCTCCAAGTCTGGTGCGTGACAGACCTTTGGTGTCGGATTTTTCAGGTCTCTCTGGAACAGAAATCTCCTCCACTCCGTTGTTGTGTGGCTTCTGCTGCTCCAGAATTTGTTGGGAGTTCTTCTTTACAGATATTTTATGGGCTGTGGGTTAGGAGCTAGCATATGTAAATCTTTCTACTCTGCCATCTTGGCTCCTCCCCACTAAATATATTTCTTATGTTGCAACTTGAATTTTAAAATTTGCATTGCCTGTTTATTTTTGGTATATTTCCCAAATGGTTATTTTTAATAATGTTTTATTTTTCCTCAATTGCATGTCAAGACAATTGTTAGCAATTATTTTTACAAGATTTTTAGTTCCAAATTTTTTCCCTCCCTTCTTTCACCTCTTTCTTAAATGGCAGGCAATTTGATATGGGTCATATATGTACTATCATGCAAAATATTTCCATATTAGTCACAGTTGTGAAAGAAGAAACAGATAAAAAAACATGAAAAAGAATAAAGTAAGTGAAAAAAACTATGCTTCTCTCTGTATTCAGAATCCATCAGTTCTTTATCTGGATGGGGATAGCATTTTCTTTTATGGGTCCTTTGTTCTTTCCTTGGATCATTGTGTTACTGAGAAGACCTGAATCATTCATGGTTGATTATCACACAACATTGCTGATACTGTATACAATATTTTCCTGGTTCAATTCATTTCACTTTGCATCAGTTCTTGGTAAGTCATTCCCAGTTTTACTGAAATCTGCCTGTTTGTCATTCCTTATTGCACAATAGTATCCCATTACATTCATATATTAAAGCTTATTTAGCCATACCCCAAATGATGATCATCCCCTCAATTTCTAATTTTCAAAAAAATTCCAATATTTTGGTAGTACATATAGATATATTTGCACATATAGGTCCTTTTCCCTTGTCTATGATCACTTTGGGATCCAAAGCCAGTAGTGGTATTGCTGGATCAAAGGGTATGCACAGTTTTATTGCTCTTTGAGCAAAGTTCCAAATTGCTCTCCAAAATGATTGGATCAGTTCACAATCTCATCAATAGTGCATTAATGTTCCAATTTTCCCACATCTTCTCCAACATTTTTCGTTTTCCATTTTTGTCATATTAGCCAATCTGATTGATGTGAGGTGGTACCTCAGAGTTGTTTTAATTTGAATTTCTCTAATTGCAAATGGTTAAGAGCACTACTTCATATGCCTATAGATAGCTTTAGTTACTTCATTTGAAAACTGCCTTTTCATGTCCTTTGTCCACTTATCAATTGAGAAATGATTTGTATTCTTATAAATCTGACTCAGTTCTCTATCTATTTGAGAAATAAGTCCTTTATCAGAGACAGTTGCTCTAAAGATTATTTCCCAGGCCACAGCTTTCCTTCTAATCTTGATTGTGCTGGTTTCATTTGCCCAAAGCCTTTTAATTTAATTTAATCAAAATTTCATATTTTACATTGCATAATACTTTCTAACTCTTGTTTGGTCTTGTGCCTGAACTCTCTTAACTTCTCCCTTAAGAATTTGGATGCTATACCACTTGGTGCAGGTTTGTTTAGTATTGGTATTACTTCACTGTCTGTGGTATGTTTTAGCAAGATACAGTTTCCTTCCTTATCTCTTTTAATTAGGTTTATTTTTGCTTTTGCTTTGTCTAAGATCAGGATTGCTATCCTTAATTGTTTTTTTTTACTTCAGCTGAAGCATAGTAGATTCTGCTCCAGCAACTTACCTTTACTCTGTGTGTGTCTCTGTATCAAGCATGTTTCTTGAAAACAGCATATTGTAAGATTATGTTTTTTTCTTCCTTCTACCATCTCCTTCCATTTTGGGGAAGAATTCATCCCATTCACATTCACAGGTATGATTATTAACTGGATATTTCCCTGTACCCTATTTGTCCTCCTATTTTTCCTCTCTTTCTTTTCACACTCTCCATTTCCACCAGTGTTTTGCTTCTGTTTTACTCCCTCCCTTAGTCTTCCCTCTCTTCTGTCAACCTCCCTCCCTCCCCTTATACTTTTCTGTCAGGTAAGGTAGACTTCCATATTTAACTGACTGTGTATATTATTCCTGCTTTGAGCCAATACTGATGAGAGTAAGGTTCAAGCAATTCCCATCACCCACTCTCCCATTTTTTCCTTCACCATAAATAGTTTTTCACACCTCTTCATGTGCAATAAATTACTCCATTCTACCTTTCCCTTTTTTCTGCACCTAGTGTACTCTTCTTTCTTATCCCTTAATTATTTTTATGTCATTCCCTCAAAATTACCTTATACATGTATCCTCTGATTATGTATATTCATTCTAGCTGCACTATTAGTGGTATATATATATATTTTTAAGAATTCCAAGTAGCATCTTCACATTTAGGGATGTAAACAATTCAGTTCCATTGAATCCCTTATGTTTTCCTTCCCCTTTATCCATTTTTATGCTTCTCTGGAGTCTTGATATTAGAAATTAAATTTTAGTTCAATTCTGGTCTTCTCCTTATGGAAGCTTAAATCCTTCTCTTTTTGTGAATGACCATTTTTTTCCCTTGAAGTATTATGCTTAATTTCACTGGGTAGGTGATTTTTGATTGTAGTCCTAAGCACCTGTGTCTTTGAGAATATCATGTTTGGTGACTTCTGATCTTTTAATGTGGCAGTTGCTAAGTCCTGTGTAATCCTGATTGTGACTCCCTGAATTTTTTTTTCTGGTGACTTGTATTTTTTTCCTTGATCTAATGGCTCTGAAATTTTAGGATCTGCTTCCTGAGGTGATTGGTGGATTCTACTCTACTGATGCGTATTTTGTCTTCTGATTTCAGGATATCATGGCAGTTTTCCTTGATAATTTCTTAAAAGATGCTGTCTAGGAATGCCCTCTGATTATGGCTCTCAGGTAGTCCAATGATTCTGGAATTGTCTCTCCTGGACCTACTTTCCAGTTTAGATGCTTTTTCCCATGAGATATTTTACATTTTCTTCCATTTTTTCATTCTTTCAAACTGGTTTGATTAATTGATGATGTCTCATACAGTCATTAGATTCTGCTTGCCCAACTCTGTCTTTTAAGGAATTGTTTCCCTCAGGTAGCTTTTGTACATTCCATTTGACCAATTGTACTTTTTAAGGAGATGTTATCTTCAGTGGGGTTTTGAATCTCCCTTTACATTTGAGCAATTCTACTTTTGAAGTAGTTTTTGTTTTCCAAGTTGTTGACTGAATTTTTTCAAAATTCTCTTGTATTGCTTTCATTTCTTTTCCCAATTTTTATTCTATCCCTCTTATATGATTTTTAAACTCATTTTGAGCCCTTCCATGAGTTCTTTCTAGCCTTGAGACCACTTCCTCCTTTTGGGGGGGATTGCTCATAGGTTTTTAAAAATTTCTTTATTTTTAGTTTATAATATTCATTTCCACAAGATTCTGAGTTCCCAATTTTCTCCTAATCTCTCTCCTCTACCCACCCAAGATAGCATTGATTATCCCTTCCCCCCAATTTACCCTCCTTTCTATCACACCCCTCCCTTCTCTTATCCCCATTGTCTTTATTTTCTTGGAAGGCAAGATAGATTTCTATACTCCATTGCCTATATATTTTATTTCCCAGTTGCATGTAAAAACAATTTTTAACAATCGTTTTTAAAACTTAGTGTTCCAACTTCTCTCCTTTTCTCCCTCCCTACACATTCCCACTGAGAAGGCAAACAGTTTGATATATGTTGTACCCATGTGGTTATGCAAAAGACTTCCAAAAAGTCATGTTATAAAAGACTAACTATATTTCCCTCCATCCTATCCTGCCCCCCCATTTATACTATATTCTTTTTTTTACCCTATCCCTCTTCAAAAGTCTTTATTCATAATTATACTCTCCTCCTATTTGCCTTCCCTTCTATCATACTCCCCCCCCTGCTTACCTTTTCTACCCTATTTTCCTGTAGTGTAAGATAGAGTTTCATAGCAATTTGAGTATGCTTGTTATTCCCTCCTTAAGCCAAATGTGATGAGTTCACTTTTTCCCTCTCACATCCTTCCTCTTCTCTTACAGTGAAAAAGGTTTTTCTTGCATCTTTTATGTGAGAGATAATTTACCCTATTCTATTTTCCCCTTTATCCTCCCAATATATTCCTCTCACACCCTTTAATTTTATTTTTTGGATATCATCTCTTCCTATTCAACTCACCCTGTGCCCTCTGTCTATATGTATATAATCCCTCCAAATACCCTAGTACTGTGAAAAGTCTCAAGACTTAAAAATATTATCTTTATGTGTAGGAATGTAAACAGTTCAATTTTAGTAAGCCCTTTATGATTTCTCTTTCCTGTTTACCTTTTCATGCTTCTCTTGATTCTTGTGTTTGAAAATAAAATGTTCTATTCAGTTTTGGTTTTTTTAAGAATGCTTGAAAGTTCTCTCTTTCATGGAACGACCATTTTTCACCTGAAGTATTACACTCAGTTTTGCTGGGTAGGTGATTCTTGGTTTTAATCCTAGTTCCTTTGACTTCTGGAATATCATACTCCAAGCCCTTTGATCCCCTAATGTAGAAGCTGCTAGATCTTGTGTTATCCTGATTGTTTTTCCACAATACTCAAATTGTTTCTTACTGTCTGCTTGCAATATTTTCTCCTTGACCTGGGAACTCTGGAATTTGGCTACAATAATCCTAGGAGTTTTTCTTTTGGGATCTCTTTCAGGAGGCAATTGGTGGATTCTTCTAACATTTATTTTACCTTCTGGTTCTAGAATATCAGGGCAATATTCCTTGATAATTTCTGGAAAGGTGATGTCTAAGCTCTTTTTTTTGATTAAGGCTTTCAGGTAGTCCCATAATTTTTAAATTGTCTCTCCTGGATCTATTTTCGATGTCGGTTATTTTTCCAATGAGATATTTCACATTGTCTGCTATTTTTTCATTCCCTTGGTTTTGTTTTACAATTTCTTGATTTTTCACAAAATGATTAACTTCTATCTGCTCCATTCTAATGTTTAAGGAATTTTCTTCAGTGAGCTTTTGGACCTCCTTTTCCATTTGGCCAATTCTACTTTCTAGGGCATTCTTCTCTTCATTGACATTTTGGATCTTTTTTGTCATTTGAGTTAGTATGATTTTTACAGTTTTATTTTCTTCAGCATTTTTGGGGGGGCTCCTTTAGGAAGCAGTTGACTTGTTTTTCAAAATTTTCTTGCACCACTCTCATTTCTTTTCCCAATTTTTGCTCTACTTCTCTAACTTGTTTTTCAAAATCCTTTTTGAGCTCTTCCATGGCCTGAGATCAGTTCATATTTTTCTTGGAGGCTTTGCATAGAGGAACTTTGACTTTGTTGTCTTCTGTTTGCAGGTTTTGGTCTTTCTTGTCACCAAATTAAGATTCTATAGTTTGATTTGTTTTTTTGGTTTTTGTTTATTTCCCTTGCTGTGTACTTGACTTTTTAACTCTTTGTTAAGGTAGATCTCTGCTTCCACTAGGGGTAGAGGTATACTGTCAGCTGCTCAATTCCCTGACAATCTGTGGGCCTAGAGCTCCAGAAACAGCCACTGTCTCTGCCCCTGCTGCTTCTGTGGCTGCTATGGGTTCTTCTGTCCCTTTCTTCCTCTGTGGGCTGGGGCAGGACCACTTCACTCCTTCACCCTGGTCCCACAGGTTTTTTCCACTTAGTTTCCAATTTGTCCTCAGTATTTTGGGGTCTTGAAGAGTGAAAAACACCACAGGTGTGGGGGATTCAGTATCCCCAAGGCCTGCTCAGGTTCTGTCTGTGTAGGCATGGCCCATGTTGGACAGCACCCTCTACTTGCATGGCATGATAGACACTTCCTGGTGACCTTCCAGGTTGTCTCGGGCTATAGTTATGTTTCACCCTGTCATTCTGTGGTTTCTGCAGCTCCAAAATTTGTTTAGAGTCATTTTTACAGGTATTTGACTGAGCTTGGGGGCAGCACTCTAGAAAGTCTGTGCTGTTATTCTGCCATATTGGCTCTGCCCCCTACCCATAGGTTGTTCTTTTAATATTGTTGTCCTCTTCTGAGTTTGCATCTTCATCTTCCTCGTCAACATAACTTTCTATGATCAGGTTCTTTTTTTTGCTCATCTTTTTTTGTCTTTTTTCTTTTCTTTCAAATTTGACCCCTGCTTCCATGGTACAAGGGGCATTGTCTCAGGCCTCTTATACCACATGCTGCCATCCTAGACTGTTTACTTGATGCTGCACCAAGGTTGTCTTGAGTCCCACAGGGGACTCTTATATCTGGTGCTGTGGTGAGGAGGTGGCTAGTGTTGCTGGAGGTGGCAGTGGTTTGGCAGTTTACTTGATGCTGAGCTAGGCTTCTAGTGCTTGTGTCATGGATGTTCTGAGGTCAGTGGTGGGTTTCTGTGTTTCCCAGAGGTTATACTGAAATATATGGCAATCTGGTCACTGGAGGCTTCCTGTTTGCTCATGATTGTACTGAAGTACAGGGAGGTCTGAATTCTAGGGGTTATTTGTTAACCCTGGGCTATGCCGAAGCATGTAGTGGTTTATAGAGTGGGAGTCTGCCAGTTTCTCTGACTTTGATGAGGCACATGGGGCTCCTGGTATTGGTGCTTGCCTGCTCTACTGCATTGGGGCTCAAGTTTTCCAACTAGTTTGCTGAGGTGGGGCTTGCTGGGGGCTTGTTGAGACATGTTCTGTATTTAATTCCCCCTTTACCTGATAAGAGACCTTTCTTGTTGATCTTCACAAGTTTCTTAGGCTAAAAGATTGATTTTCAACCCCATCATTTTGCTGGTTCTGCTGTTCCAGTACTTGTTCTGGGATATTATTTTGTGGTTGGTTTTAGGCAAATGTGGGAGAATTATGAAGATTTATTGCCTACTCATCTATCTTGACTTTCAGAAGAACCAAATGGGTAGTTGTTACATATTGTTATATTTAATATTTTTAGCATAACTTTCTTATCTCATCATTTTGATGTTTTATTATTTACATCTAATTTTATTTTATATCAATATCTATCATATCAATATATTTATCTTATGTCAATACTCCTAAATATGTCTTGTAGCCCCTTAGAGGAGACTTGGACATGTTTAAAGGCAGTAGAGAAGGAATTAATGGAGAAAAATGTTAGAGGAGAGAGGAAGAGAGGGAGGTAGAGGGAGAGAGGGAAATAAAGAGACAGAGAGACAGAGAGAGAGGAGAGAGAGAAATTGATATTGCAATATGTTGTAGAAGATTGGAGGTGATAGGATAAAGGATGCATGTAAAAAGAGTTGGCCTTAGATAGAAAAAGTCCTACCTCATCCTCAGAGTCTGGGGAAAATAAGGAAAGAATGGGAGATGTCAAGTGATTTGAGATGGAGAGAATGGGACATGAGAGAGGTTTTGTTAAATGGTCTTCATTTTCTTTTTTTTTTTCCAACCAATCCTAGATATTATTTATTACTCTGTGCAGGAAGGGTTGGAAAGGCAAGAAAATGTGGTTGGTCATTTGGAGTCTCTGAGCTAGGCAGGACTTAGTATCGGTAGTAGTTGGGTTTGAAGGAGCCCTCTCTGGGGAGGCCCAGGTACTGGGATTGTTTTTCCATCAGTTTAGTTAGCTTCACATTCAGTTTGCCAAGGTGGGCCTCAGCCACAGCTTCATCCAGCTTCTTGGGAAGGAAGTGCACTCCCACAGGGTACTTGTCTGGGTGGGTCCACAGCTCAATCTGGACCAGCACCTGGTTGCTGAAGGAATTGCTCATCACAAAGCTGGGATGGCCCATAGCACAGTCCAGGTTGACTAGGCGGCCTTCTGCCAGCAGGATGATCCGCCGTCCATTCTTCAGCTTATAACGGTCCACCTGAGGCTTCACGTTCACCTTCTCCACAGAATTTTGATTCAGCCACTTTACATCTATTTCCACGTCAAAGTGGCCAGTGTTACATACTATGGCGTCGTCCTTCATCTGCTCAAAGTGCCTGCCCAAGATGATGTCCACGCATCCTGTGGTGGTAACAAAGATGTTTCCCTCTTTGCAGGCCTGATCCATGGTAGTCACCTCGTAGCCCTCCATAGAGGCCTGCAGTGCATTGATGGGGTCTATCTCTGTGATGATGACTCGGGCACCAAAGCCCCGAAGGGCCTGAGCACAGCCCTTGCCCACATCACCATAGCCCGCCACCACAGCCACCTTGCCTGCAATCATCACATCTGTGGCTCGTTTGATGCCATCAATGAGGGATTCACAGCAGCCATACAGGTTGTCAAACTTGCTCTTGGTAACGGAATTGTTCACATTGATAGCTGGCACTTTCAGACCTCCATTGAGTTTCATCTTGTATAGATTATGGACACCTGTGGTGGTTTCCTCTGAGATGCCTCTGATACCCTTCAGAAGCTCAGGGTATTTAGTGTGAACAAGGTTGGTGAGGTCCCCACCATCATCCAGGATCATGTTGAGGGGCTGCCCATCCTTGAAATAGAGGGTCTGCTCGATGCACCAGAGGTATTCCTCATCAGTCTCCCCCTTCCAAGCGTATACAGGAATGACAGTTTTGGCAATGTCAGCTGCTGCATGGTCCTGGGTGGAGAAAATATTGCAACTGGACCACTGTACCTCAGCTCCCAGGGCCACCAGCGTCTCAATAAGAACAGCCGTTTCCACAGTCATGTGAAGGCAGCCAGCAATCCGGGCACCCTTCAGTGGCTTGGAGTCTGAGTACATCTCTCGAAGTTTCATCAGGCCAGGCATCTCATTCTCTGCTATGTCCAGGGCCTTGCGTCCCCAGGCAGCCAGGCTGATGTCAGCGACTTTGTAGGGCAATTTCTCAGACATGTTGCGGCCTCCTCCGCAGTTATTTAATGACTTAGGGGAGACCACCGCGCTGAGACTTCAGGGATGGGGGTGGGACTGGGCCTCAAATACGATGAGGCGGGCGTCAGGCAGCACCAGGAGGGGCGGTCTTCATTTTCTCAGCAAAGTAGGAGGCAAGGTCCTTGACTGACAGAGGACTAGGGGGAAGTATAGAAGATTTCAGGATAGATAAGTTTTGAAAAACCTTTAGTGGAGAATGACATCTGGTATTAAATAAGGATGGATAAAAGGATTGCTTTGCTGTAGTAAGAGTCCAGTTGAAGTTGAGTAACATGGATTTGTAATATCCTCAGGCAACATGACTTTGGGACGTCTTCTACTTGGACTCAGTAATACAAAGGTAGTAGAGGATTAAGTAGTAAGAATAATTCAGTGATGAAGTTTGGTAAGTGATAAGTGGAGACTGCACTAAGGAACAAGAAAAGAGATTCAGTATTGGAGGGCTGGGAGTTGTAGGAGCAGGATTAATGAATGACCTTAGAAAATTCCAAGGTTTGAAGGGATTAAAGTTGTCTCAATGAAGCTGAAACATACCTTAAAAACCAGTATACACATATATATTAACTCTTACAACTTATATTAATCATAAAAAAATCATTTTATCCAAAATATTTTAAAAATTTTATTATGATTTTTATCTTGTTTATTTAAAATATATCTTTTGTATATCATATGACAGTGATAGCAACTCATTAATTAGAAGATAAGTCTTTATTATGATGTAATTTTGCAAAGGTTCTCAATGAATCACTATGGTACAAAGAAACATGGCAGAACAGAAAGAACATTTGATTTGGGGATCAGAGAGCTTGAGTTTGAATCTTGGCTCTATTATGTGCCATATGTGGCACATTGATAGACTCATTTTACCTCTCTGAGCCTCAATTTTTAATTATTCAAATGTAGCAGAAATAGAGCTCCTGGGTCCCTCTCAGCTATAGCCCTAACCCTACCTTCACATATACTTAATCCTTTTATACTGTTAAATTCTCAATGGGAGAATTTTTTTTAAAAGTTAATTCAACAAATTATTGCTATATATCTACCAGTGAAATTCCAGGAATCACAGATTTAGAATATATTCCAATACAGGTATTTTTCATTGTTGCCAGTGTTGAAATGGTGGTATTATCGATGAAAATGATGCTAATCTCAACACAACACATTTTTTCTAGTCTCAGTTGATCTTATAAAAGTTTGTCTTTTTAGGTTTAATATAGCTCTGCTAAGCAAAGTGAACATGGTTAACCTTTTCTAGCACTTTTTTTTCAAGTGCTAGAAATCTTTTTTTTCAAGTGCTCCATATTAGAACTATTCACAAAGATATGAAGTTTCTCATCCATTTCCTGAAATAGATACTTCAAATGGAAAGGCTTAATACTATTTAAAATTGAGCACTTAGATGGTACTTTAAAAAAATCTGTATGAAATTCACAGCTATTCACTAAAAGATTTTTATCCTTTTTAAAATCCATTAGCTATAATTGTATTTCCCCTTCTTTCTCACATTCAGCTCATTTTCCTGTTTTTCTCTTGGTAAAACACTGGAATTCAATAGATAAATCACTTCTCAGATATTCCAAAGTTACTAGAAATAAAGCCCATTAGCAGCAAAATAACTCCTAATTAAAAATTCTACCTTCATGCGTTATTGTTGTCCGACTAAGGATTATATTATGTTCTTATAGTCAAACTATTCTCAAATACACTTCTGATAACAACATATTTGTAAAGGTACCATACCACATCTAGACTTTCAGTCCTATAAACTAAACACTGTTAGAAGGTATAAAATGCTTTTTATTCAGACATGCAGATACAAAACTAACAGAATCATAGCATTGCAAAGTTGGGAGGCGGGGTCTAATTCACACAGAAGTTTCAGTCCAACTATCTTACCTGTATTTCATTTTATTTTATTCTTTCTGGAGAAGCAAAAAATAATTCTACTGAGAAATAAAGATGACACTTTAATTTGAGGAAAGGACCACCCCATTCATATCCATTGGTTCTGTACTTGACTCTTTGAACTTCGCTACCTTTTCCCCATTGTCATTCTCATCCTGGGGATGACTGCCCCTTCAGCTCCCTTCACTGATTGGTAAGTCTCTTCCCTGAATATCTAATTAAAGAAGTTTCCAGGCCATCCAGGCTTCCTGTTCTCTTTCCTCTACTCCTGACTTTCCAGAATTTTCTACAATGACTATATTTGGGTAGTTTTCTCTGTTCTCTGTTTGCAGAATCCCTTTATATTTTCTTTTTCTCATTAAAATGTAAGCATTAATGACTGTGTATATTTTTGGTCACAACTGTGTATATGTTTGCTTTTGTTTGTATATATTCCCAGTGCTTAACACAATGTCTGAAACAGAGTAAGAATTTAGATAATATCCAACTCTATCCATTCATTCATCCACTAGCTATCTAACTCTCTAGCTGTGGCTCTATCCATCAATCTACCTATCTACTTATCTATGAAATGGAGGTGAAATACTAACTAGTATTTTAAATAGACAAATACAGAAGAAGGAAACAAGGACAAACCAAAAGATGAATACAAAATCATGACATCATCATGTAAGAATACTTTTAAGGATGCAAAAGACTCAGTGTAAGCCAGTATAGGGTAGTGAATAGAGAGGTAACCTTGAATTTAGGAAAACCTGCATTCAGGTAATTCCTTGGCCCTTCCCAACTGTGTGACCTTAGAGAAATCACTAACCTTCTCAGGATCCTCTACGACTCTGAAGTTATAGAACAGGTGTCGCTCAGAATTAGTAGAAAGTTTCCTCCATTGAACTTCCTTACACCAAGGAAATCACAGACCCTATCACCCCTACAAAATACTTAGGATGGGCTGAAGTTAATAGGTATAACTAATGGCAAAAAATGTTAGATGTATTAAGAAAAGAGCAATGAAGAAAACAAGAGGAACAAAAAGGAATGGGAAGACTGCTTAATGTGGATACATGATGATAACCAAGAACTCAATAGCAGAAAGCAGATAGGCTCAACTTTTATTTTTATTCTGTATTCCTAACCAATAATTATTATTGCATTGAAAAGGATAGCTAATAAATGAGGGAATTCAGGAAAAAAGACCTAGTTGACCTTAATCTACTATCATAATTACATCCTTGAGTATTAAAGGAACTAGAGTTCTGATTTCTTAGCTGATTTCTGAGTATTGATTTATGGTAGGGTTTTTCCCAAGGTCATGGAAAGGTCACAAGATCAGGAAGGTGACAAAATAAACAATTTTTTAGAATAAATTCCAAATCTCACCACCATAAATAAATAATGAACTATCTTGGTTACTTGAAGAGGATCAAAATGACATCATTATGTTGGTCAAGGCACAATATGTCCTATTATGGCTGATCAGCTTAATACAAACTTGGAAGGCCACAGGTCAGGCACAAATAATCATATCAATATTTGGAGTGGAGACATCTCTAAATTTGAACATCTCTTGTTTCTTTTGAGCTACTGGAGTTCTTCTTTGCTCATAGAGTATAACACCTTCTTTGATGCAGGTGCAGCAGTGTCTCCCATGTTTCACAGTTGATTCCAAAAGTCTTCGGAGAGACTTTGAGAGTGTCCTTGTACCACTTCTTCAGAACTCCATGTGAGTGCTTGCCTTGTCAGATCTCTATAAAATATCTTTTTGGCAAATGTATGTTTGGCATTTGAAAACATGGCCAGCCCATTGAAGTTATACTTTCTTCAGTAGAGTTTGAATACCTGGCAGTCCAGCTCAAGAAAAGACCTCAGTAACCAGTATTTTATCATGCTAGGAGATATTCAGAATCTTCCCAAGACTATTCAAGTGGAAGTGATTTAGTTCCCTGCCATGGCACTGGTAGGTTGTATGAATTTTAGAGGCATACAACAATGAGATCAGCACAATGACTCTGAAGATCTTCAGTTTCATAGTCAGTCTGTTACCTCTTCTTTCCCACATTTTCCTTCAGACCTCTTGAACTAACTCTGGCCATGTATGCATTAACCTCATCATCTATGTATACATACCCAGAAAGCATAATGTTAAGATTAGTGAATTTATCCACAGTATTCAAAATTTCTCTACTTGCTGCAACCAATGGCTCTACATATAGATGGTGTGGTGTCAACTGGTAGAGGACCTCTGTTTTCTTGGTATTGACTGTCAAGCCAAAATTAGCACAAGTGGCAGAGAATCAAACAATACTATCTTGCATCTCAATCTCAGAGGCTGCTTGAGTGTGCAATTATCCATGAACAAAAAGTTGTGCACCAATTGTCCTTTCATTTAAGCCTTGGTTTACAGACTTTTCAAATTAAATAACTTACCATTAGTGTGGTAACTGAATTTGATGCCGTTCTCATGGCATCTTTAAAGGTATCTGACAACATCCCCAAAAACATCATGCTAAAAAAGCATGGGGGCAAGCATATAGCACTGATTCTAGCCATTATGACTAGTAAAATATAAGAGCATTGTTCATTATCCAGAACCTGTGTAACATATTCTGTCATGAAACTGACTGACTAACTTCTCCAGGTAACCACATTTTGCCATGACTTTCTACATGTTCTCATGACTGACAGTATCAAAGGCCTTGGTCATATTGAAGAATATTGTGCACAGACCTCTGCTCCCGATATTTCTCCTGGAATTTCCAGGCAGCAAACACCATGTCAACAATTTCTTGTCTCTTTCTGAAGCCACCTGAAGCATGTTAAGGAGAACTCTGACAATGATCTTGCTGGCAATGACAGAGAGAGAGACACCCTCCCACCACCATTATTGTTACAGAACAACCTACTTTATAAAGGTGGGCAATGGAGCCATTGTTGAACTTCTGGGGTCCTCCTGTCCTATAACTCAGAAAATTTAAGTCAGCTTTTGTATAAGCAGTCAACCCCTTGCCTTATAAATCTTATCTGGAATAGAATCAGAACCAGGCACTTTGCCACATGAGAGGCACATGCCAAATGGCATTTAAAATTTCTTCTTCAGTTGAAAGTTCAGCTAGAGAGGGATTGAGTTTAACCTTAGGAATACAGTCAATGGCTTCAGAATTGTTTGATGAGGAGTCTATTGAGTGTTGAAAGTGTTCAGCCCATCTCTCGGGGACCATGTCCTTATCACTAATCAAAGAGGCTCCATTGGTGCTAGGTAGTTGAGATGCACCATAGGTCTTCAGCCCATAAATAACCTTCAAGGCATCATGAAAACACTTTGGATTGTTACAATTGTTAAAACTGAATTTCATCTGCCTTCTTACTGAGCTAAGAATCTTATATCTCTCTAAACTTCACTGGCACTTTACTTTTGAAGGAGTTAAATGCTGCTTTCTTAGAGACAAGTGAACTATTCTGTTGGTAAAACCTGTAGAGTTCTCTTTTTTGTTGTTCATCAGTGTCTGAATTTCTCCATCATTATTAAACCAATCTTGATTTTTATAAGTATTCTGATCCACATGAGTAAGTGCACTTCTGTAACCCAAATTGCTCCACTGTTATCAACCATGTGTTGGTTCAGCTTTCCCTTCAGCAATACACTCAGGGAAAAGTCTTCTATTAGTCTTCTTTTCTTGAGGCTATTGCTTTTGTTGAATGTGAAAGTTTCCCTTATTGCATTTGGATAAATAGAAGACAGTGTTGGCAATTTGAAGGTCATGAGATGCACAAGTTTTTAGCAGTAAGTGACTGTTGCTGTTGCTGTTTCTGAGTCCATTCCTCCCAAGGATACCCTTTCATGTCTGTCAGTAAAGTCACTCAGAATTACAAGCTTGTCCTCTTTTGATGAGAGTCTCCAGATATTCATAATTTTTTCTTTGACCTCATTAAGGTTCATTATAATGGGAGCATATGGATTGATGATGGTGGCATGGTGCTTTCCTGAAAGTGTTATTACATTGTCATGAACCTGTCACTCAGTCATTTTGGGAGGCAAATAACTTTGTTGACTAGATTAGTTTTGAGTGTGAAACCTAGGCTACTTATATTAGCTTCACAGCTCTCCTTATCATTCTACTATTCCAGAAAAACACATACCCAGCTCCAAGTTTGGTAAGCTGGACTTCATTTATCAGTGTCATTTCACTCAGGACTGCTATTTGGATGAGATACCCGCTAAATTCTCTTACAATAAGAACTGTTCATCTTTCAGCTCTACCAGATTTTGTGTTGTCCATAGGCGTGCACACATTCCATGCACCAGTGGTGAGTGGAATCATCTTCATAAAAGCTTTTGTGTTTTTTTGTGTTTCAGCTGCAGGGTTGAATCCCCATCTGCCACAGTAATCAAGCCACAGTTAGGTTTAGGTGAAGCAGACAAATTTTATGTCACCTTTTCTAGCCCCTTTCTCATAGCAGGAAGTCAGCAGTGTCGTCCTTTAAAGAGGCTGCTTAGAAACCTAGGGGACTGCTGAATCCCACTGCTGCTTCTGTCCAATAAGAAGATGACCCTATGCCCTGCATCACCTTTGTGTAAGGTTGAAAGTAGGGCATCCAGTCTATCTGCACCTGCTGCTTCATCATTTACCTGTTACCACAGGACATTGAGGTAGGTAAAAATGGTAAAATGATACGGGCAATGTCTTTTGATTCATGCATAAATTATATTTAATAAGGCAGATTTGAAAGAAGTTGTTGTTCTCATTCTTTTTTCAAGATCCATCAGAGCCCATTAGCAAGACCAAAGTCAAGACACCTGGTCATCGCTCGGGATTCTGTGTGTAATCAGTGTCTAACCCAGGTGCAAGTGCTCCGCAGCATCTGCCTCTGCTACCTTCATGCCTGTTGAAATGAATTGTTCACATCCACCTATTCCACAGGGGAAATCTCCACATCCTTGAGATAGACACTCCTCTAACTCATTGATGGTTTTGTGTGTCCTCAGTTACCCTCAACCTGGTTTATCCCACCTGCCGATATGGCCTCTGCTTACATTCTAGCTCCTTGGAGCCATGGCTGGCAGGTGGATACTGAAAATAGGAAGCAGTCCTGAAAAGGGCTCAACAATCCTCATACCAGAGATACTTATCTTCCCTGAATACTTGTATACCCCAATGGAATACACATACACATACACACACATACTACATGTATGTGTGTGTATAAAATGGACTTATGTATATGGTTATATGCATATATTTTTGCTGTCATTTGGATGATATATATTTATATTCATCAAAATTACAAGGTGTGGAACACCTTTAAACAATGTAATTATCTGTGAAATAATAGAATAAAGCTTTGCAAAGAACCCACCCCCTTCTCAGCCCTGCCTCATTCCTACCTCAAACTGGCAAGACCCAACACACATAGATTCATTTCAGTCTTTGCCTGAGGTGACATCTATCACTCCACAACTGAGTTTGAATACCCCTTATAAACTTACCCCCCTTTAATGTAGATGGAGAAGAAAAAGCTCATAAATGAAGAAGGTTTAAAAAAATACTATGTAGGAGGAGGGAACCTATGCTATATAAAAACTAATCTACCATGCAGAGGTACATATAGAATTATCCCTCCGACATGCTTCTACTTGAAAGACAAGCCAGTCAGACAATAAAAACCTTAGCTGAAGGTCTTTAAAATCTTCTAGTTTTAGTCAACTGCACAGAAGAAAACTATAGAACATGGATTAGAAAAAGAGTCACAAAGTCTCATATTAAGCTACCTGATCTAAAAGGAAGGAGCAGAATGCAAGAAGACTTACAAAGAGATAATTCACATCTCTAAGCAGAAACCTCAGGGAAGTCCATAAAGAAAAAAGAGAAAAATTGAGTGCAGAAACTGGAATAGTCGCAAGAGTTTGAAGTTATCCTGTAACAGAAAGTGACCGAAAGACTAAAGGAAAAAGAAAATGAGATAATGAATTATACCAAATACCTATAAATAATGGAATTACAACAGGAAGTTCTGAAATGGTCGAAAATGGATGAAAATTATTTAGGGAAAATAGAATATAGATTAGCTTGGAAATTAAAGTTCCCAGATAGGAAGAAAATAAAATAAAGAAAAGCTAATTTAAAATATACTATGGAAACCCTTCCAAGATAGTAGAGATTCTGAAAAAAAGAAAAAGTCCAATTTGGAACATAAAAATAAACATGGAAATAAAAACTTGAGTAAATAGATTCAAAACAACATTCTTCAAAATAACAAATAATTTCTAGTCAAAAATGATTTGTCAGAGAATATAACACATAGTGATCATTGGATTATCATAGTTCCTGATAATTTGAAGATACTTAAAAGCATGCTGAAGAAATTAATCAAAGAAAATTGTACAGAAATATTGAAAACAGAGGGCAAAATATTGATTAATAAATCCCATAGATTATCAAAAGACAAATATCTTAGTTTAAATCCTCAAGAAACAGAATAATTATGTTTCAACCTTTCAATGTCAAGCAACTAACATTCCAACAAATAGAATTCCACTACAAAGAAAAAAACAATTAAAATTGCCCAGGATACTATGTATGTGTTGTTGAGGATATTGAAATTAGCTATTCTGAAAATGAAAGTAGATAAGGATGTATTCAGTAAGCTAGAATTTATTAATCACCCACTATCTGTTAACCACACCCAGAGACTAAAAATCTGCAAAAATGAGCTAATTTATGTAAAAAAGGAGGAGAGGGTTTAAATACATGGAGGCACAGAGGTGCTTTGGCTAAAGAAATTAGAGATGAATAGGCTATTGAACAAGGAAATACTTCAAATTTAAAAAGTCAGAGATAAAAATACAGCAAAAACATACAGTTAACAAAAAGGATAAATGATGAAATTCTATTATGATTCTGATGCAAGGAAAAGCTATAGTATTAAAAAAAAAACCTTAAAATAGTCAAAGACCAAAAAGAAAATAAAGAGACATCAGCTAAAAAGTCAGAAGGATTTAAAGGACTAAAGATGTATGGGAACTAAAACAGGCAGAGGAAGAACATAGGAAGTAAAATTCAAGATATTTTGTGAGAAAACTTTTGGGGGGAGTAGAGAAATAAATGAGAGGGAAGTTGTTTAGACATGGGGGTGTCACTTTAGGAAGTGACAAGAGGGAACAAGGGAGCATTTCCTTCTAGTCTAGCTTTGAAAGAAGACAGGACAGAGATCTCTTAGGACTCTTGACCTAAGGACTGTCAAGGGGAGAGATTTAAATGATGATGATAGAGAGAATGGACAGGAAGTGATCTAATCATAGTTTGGAATATGATGGAGCAGGCAAATATTTAAACACATTTACATGGAAGTGAGTAATGTTGGAAATCTGTTAACGTGTTCCATTTGAGGCATACTTGGTTACACCAGTTAACCTATGATGGGATCACTATATATTTAGACAAAATAAAACATTTTTGGAGGAAGAAAAGCAAAATGTCTTAAGAGAAAGAGAGGGATGGAAGAATAAAGGAAGGAAGGAAAAGGAGGAGAAGGAGGAGGAGGAAAAGGAGAAGAAGAAGAAATGCATATAATATAAAACTATAGAAGATGAAAATTGAATGACCATAAACTAGAAAAAATCCTTCAAGGATCTTAGAGTATTAATGATAACATAAGCACTGCAATTAATTTACATGTAAATCATTGCTAAGCAAGTTTAGCTGGTTATATTGATGCTCAATATTAAGATTTTGAGCAAACATAATATTTTTAAAAGAAGGTTTTTCCTCTTATGTTCTAGACAATGAAAACTTCCCCCAGTTGACTTCTAAACCATATCTCTGTAACTCTTTGTGCTGAATTATTTTATGTAAAAAGACAGCAATTAATCAGCATAAACAATTAGAGAGAAAAATAAATGTAATCAGCTGTAAGTATAATGATAATGATTTGATTTGTAACACTGTGAACCAAGCAGGGGTCTTTTGGGAAATTAAATCAGATAAGCACATGCATTACTTCAGATGATATCCTGACAAATTAACAGATCCCAATGAGACCTTCTCCATAATGTCCAGTCTCCCCATCAAATGCTAAAAATATACTTCTTGGGGAAAGTAAGAAGATATTCTAGAAAGTCTATCTAAGCTTTGAAATATATAAATCCATAGTTCAGTTCCCCTTTACATTCAAATGTTAGTGTTTTCACTGATTATACCTAGAATTAAGTAATACAGTTTAAAAGTAAAAAATGAGATAAAAGTAGCAAAAATGAAATATTCACAAAGGACTATCATCTTGTGCTGCTGTGCAGGGAAAAAAACATAAACTAATGTTGCTAACCAGACCTTTAATATCAGGCCAGATTATCTTATTTTTTTTTCTCCTCGAGCATAATTAAATGTGTTTGCTGGACCAGCCATTCCTAACATACCCAGTAGAAAAAAAACAATAGTACTGGTAAGACTTCCTCAGGGTATTAAACAAATCTTTTCCTCTGCTATTTCTGGAGAAATTTGGCTGTACTTGTTTGGTGGTTTCTTCTCTTGGCAAATAAATATATCTCACATTTAAACAAAAGTTATGGCTCCTTCCAAACAAGAGAAGTAATAACAAAAACAAGTTAAACTTTTGCTGAGCACCTGGGTAGTTCCTCATTTATAATTTGCTGCCAAAATTCTCTAGTTAGTCATATTGGTTCTTCATATGATATTTGTTAGACATTTGAAGATTGGCTCTAAAATGTCGGGGTCATGGCTTCTTTATGCTATATTTATTTGGATTATTATTGAACATTTCTTCACTTGGAGGGAAATAATTTCCAAAAACTTTTTTTTCTTTAGGAATTTGAACTGAGGTGGAGCACACACAGTGCAGCCCAGGAAACACAGAGTACAGCTTTAAATGGCAGGGAAAGGATCGTAAACAGACTTCAGAAAGCCACTGGTAGCAGCAGTTCCCAGATTATTCAACCCCACAAATGCCACAGACAGCTTCAAAGGTCAGTGGGAGAGCTCCACCATCCAGGAGAGGGAAGCATAGTCTGGACATCTCCCCTGCACCATGGCAACTTCCATTTTTGGAGCCCTCCACCTAGAGCTCCTGGGGAAATTGAGGCCCTGATCTGAATCTCAGCTCTGAGTTCTGCCCTGATAAAGAACTCAAGAGTCAAGTAATTGCCTGGGAAAATGCCCAAAAGAGGGAAAAAGAATAAGACTATAAAAGGTTACTTTTTTGGTGAGCAGATATTTTCTTCCATCCTTTTAGATGAGCAAGAACAATGTATGCCATCAGAGGAAGACCAAAAAATCAAGAATTCTGCATGCAATACCTCCAAAATAAATATGCAATGGTCTCAGGCTATGGAAGAGCTCAAAAAGGATTTTGAAAATCAAGTAAGAGAGACTGAGGAAAAATTGGGAAGAGAAACGAGAGCGATACAAGAAAACCATAAAAAGCAAGTCAACAGCTTGCTAAAGGAGAACCAAAAAATGCTGAAGAAATTAACACTTTAAAAACTAGACTAACTCAAATGGCAAAAGAGATGCAAAAATCCAATGAGGACAAGAATGCTGCAAAGAGCAGAATTAGCCAAATGGAAAAGGAGGTTCAAAAGTTCACTGAAGAAAATAGTTCTTTAAAAATTAAAATAGAGCAGATGGAAACTAATAACTTTATGAGAAACCAAGAAATTACAAAACAAAACCAAAAGAATGAAAAAAATAGAAGATAATGTGAAATATCTCATTGGAAACACAACTGACCTGGAATATAGATCCAGGACATACAATTTAAAAATTATGGGACTACCTGAAAGCCATGATCCAAAAAAAGAGCCTAGACATTATTTTTCATGAAATTATCAAGGAAAACTGCCCTGAGATTCTAGAACCAGTGGGTAAAATAAATATTGAAAGAATCCACTGATCACCTCCTGAAAGAAGTTCAAAAAGAGAAACTCCTAGGAACATTGTAGGCAAACTCCAGTGTTCCTAAGTCAAGGAGAAAATATTGTAAGCAGCTAGAAAGAAACAATTTGAGTGTTGTGGAAATACAATCAGGATAACACAGCATCTGGCAGCTTCTACATTAAGGGATTGAAGGGCTTGGAATATGATATTCCAGAAGTCAAAGTAACTAGGATTAAAACCAAGAATCACCTACCCAGCAAAACTGAGTATAATACTTCAGGAAAAAAAATGGTCATTCAATAATATAGAGGACTTTCAAGCATTCTTGGTGAAAAGATCAGACCTGAAAAGAAAATTTGACTTTCAAACACAAGATTCAAGAGAAGCATGAAAAGGAAAGAATGTATAGCCATAGGCTCATGGAATCAGAACTGGATGGTACTGTACAAGCCAGACAGATGAACAAACTGAGGCCCTGCCAGGGTCCATGATTGCCCAAAGTCACACCAGCAGTAGCAGCAGCAGCTGCTTAGCTGGGGCTGACCCCTCATCCTCTGTTGCTGTGTCCTTTGAACTATTACTTATAGATTCAAACAATTCACTGATGTGGATAAAAAGGTACCCTAAGAGTTAATATTAAGAGCCACTTTTTCAGTACCTTGTGAACCCCCTTCTGAGCTAGAAGGCATCAAAAGTCTCTTCCCCTTATCTTGGATTATCATCAAACTTCCTCCTTATTCTGACCTGGGTCACAAATTTTACCCTGTCTCCTTTATCTTGTTCTTATAAAAATAAGCCCCTGTCCTTGTGTAAATTGCTAGTTCTTCTTCCAGGGCTAGCCCCTGTTTTGCATTGATAAAGTTCCAAAAGGCTACAAAAAGTAATTTGAAATGAATTCAGAGTCCCTATAAATGTGTGCATGACTGGCTGTAAGGAGGAAAGGATGAAGTAGAATCAACTCTGTTCAAGTAGATGAATATTCTAAACAAGAATCCCATTGGAAATCAAAATCAAGTCAATCAAACTATTGAATGGAAAAATGTAAAACCTCTTAGTTTTTACATGAATAATTGAGGAAATAAATTTTTTCCTCATTGAAAAAAAAGGCTTAGCAACCCTTCATTTTCATATTCAGTGGGGAATTTTGTTCTTGAAATTCAGATTTCTCCCATCTCTTGGCACCAAATTAATGAGTCAACCAATCAACAACCAGTTATTAAGTATCTTCTATCTACTAGGCTTTCTCCTTCCAGGGCTTCTACTGTAATCTCTGGACAAATTAGTTAAAATTCTTTTTTCAATCCTTTTTCTGTCCCAAGGTCCGGAACATCTCATACTAACTCTTAGCTTTACCAATATAACTACTCTTTTCTGAAACTGAATTTACTAGCTCTCAGAACCTGCTTCCATGAGCACTAGACTATAATAAAAAAAACAGTCAAATAAATATGGATTTGGAATGAGACTATGTGGAACTGAGTTCCACTTATGTCACTTATTTTCTGTGTGATTTGGACATTTAATTGTCTGGTCTTCCATGACTAGAGTCTCACACTCCATGGAGTGCTAAGCCTGTTCCCTGACCACTTCTAGGAAAATATGTAGCTCAAAACTAAAAAGCTTGTTGTTTTTGAAATAATGCAATGAATCTCAGATCCCTTGTTCCCCTACCCATTGGAGTCTGAAGTGGATGTTGGATTCTCCATCAAAGGTTTGGTGTTTTTTTTTTTTAATTTATTTAAGTTTTCAACATTCATTTCCACAAAATTTTGAGTTCCAAATTTTCTCCTCATTTCTCCCCTCCCCCACCCCAAAACGGCAAGCATTCTAATTACCCCTATCACCAATCTGCCCTCCCTTCTAACATCCCTCCCTTCCCTTATCCCCATCTTCTCTTTTGTCCTATAGGGCAAGATAACTTTCTATACCCCGTTACCTGTATTTCTTATTTCCTAGTTGCAAGAACAGTACTCAACAGTTGTTCCTAAAACTTTGAGTTTCAAATTCTCTTCCTCCCTCCCTCCGCATCCATTCCCTTTGGGAAGGCAAGCAATTCAATATAGGCCATATCTGTGTAGTTTTGCAAATGACTTCCAAAATAGTTGTGTTGTGTAAGACTAATTATATTTCCCTCCATCCTATCCTGCCCCCCATTTCTTCTGCTCTCTCTTTTGACCTGTCCCCCCCCAGAGTGTTGACTTCTAATTGCTCCCTCTTCCCATTGCTCTTCTTTTCATCATCCCCCCACACTGCTTACATTCAAGAGAAATCCCATCACTTCTCTAGGCCTTAGTCTCTCCATTGGTAAAAAATTAAGGGGTTAGTCTATAGACTTAGACTACAAGATTTGTGACCTAATAGTTTGCAAATATAAAGATAATATTTATACCCTGGTACTGTAAGTGGCCCTGGAATATTTATTCACAAGATATTCAAGGGTGGTGACAAGATGGTGGAAGAAGGACAGGGTAAATGGTAAGAGAAAAAAAAAGAATAAACAAAGGAAAAAATAAGATGAAATTATATACACAGTAATCTACCTCTCTGATCTTTAAAATCCTTTTAAAATGTTTCTAGGAACTCTTTTTTATCCTGGGAGAAATTCACATTCTTCTCTGAATCTTCACATTTAGATGTTTTGATATTGTTGTCCTCTTCTGAATTTGTGTTTTGACCTTCCTTGTCACCATAGTAACTTAAAAAATAGAAATGGCCAAATGGATACAAGGCACAAAAATTTACCAAAGAAAACAACTCCTTAAAAGGTAGAAATAGTCAAAGACAAAAGGAGACACAAAACCTCTAAAGCAAATAATTCCTTAAAATTTAGAATTGGGCAAGTGAAAACTAAAGGTTCCATTACACATCAAAAAATAACAAAACAAAATCAAAGGGATGAAAAAAACAGAAGAAAATGTGAAATATCTTTAAATATTTTTGCCAGTAAAATAGAGAAAGAGCAGATCAGTGAATTAGGCATCCAGCTATAAAAATGCTAGAAAAAGAACAAACTAAAAATACCGAATTAAATGCTGTTAGACATTTGAAAATCAAAGAACAAAAAGAATAAACTAAAAATCCTGATTTAAATACCAAATTAGAAATCCTGAAACTCAAAGGAGGATTAAAAAAAACTGAAAATAAGAAAACCATTAAACTAATAAACAAAACTAGGAGCTGGTTTTTGAAAAAAAATCAATAAAATAGACAAAGCATTGCTTAATTTGATTTAAAAAAAAGAAAATAGGTGAATTCATCACCAAAGAAGAGGAAATTAGGGCAATTACTAGGAGAAGTTTTGCCCAATCATCTCACAATAAATCTGACAATCTAAGAGACATGGAAGAATATATGCAAAAATATAATTAGCCTATATTAGCAGAAGAGAATAAAAGATACTTAAATAATGCCATCTTAGAAAAAAAAATTGAAACTCCCAAAAATATAGTTCCATGGGCTTTGGGTTCACAAGTGAATTCTACCAAACATTTAAAGAACAATTAATCCCAATCCTATATAAACTATTTGGAAAAATAGTTGAAGAATGATTCTAACTAAATTCCTTTTAAAATATAAATATGATACTGATACCTAAACTAGGACGAATGAAAACAGACAACCTAAATAGCAACATTAGCAAAGTAGCAGAATATAAAATAAATCCACATAAATCATCAGCTTTTCTATATATTGCCAACAAAAGATACCAAGAGGAATTCCACTTGAAATAACTTTAAACAATATAAGATACTTAGAACTCTACCTGCCAAGAGAAATCCAGGAATTATATGAACAAATATTAAATACTTTTCACATAAAGTCAGATCTAAACAATTAGAAAAATAGCAATTATTCAAGTGTGAACTGAGTCAATACAATAATAATGACTATTTTACCTAAATTAACTTACTTATTCAGTGCCATGGCAAACTACCAAACGTCATTTTCTAGAGTTAGAAAAAAAATAATAAAATTCATCTGGAAGATCAAACTGTCTAGAATATCAAGGGAACTGATGAAAAAAAAATGTGAAAGTGGCCTAGCCATAACAGTACTCAAAATGCATTATTAAAGTGGTAATTATTAAAAAACAAAAACAAAAACAAACTCTGGTACTAGCTAAAAAAAGTAGAGTGATAGATGTGGATCAGATTAGGTACACAAGACACAGTAGTAATGCTCATAGTCATCTTGTAATAAACCCAAAGAAACCAGTTTTTGGGATAAGAACTCATTATTTGACAAAATTTGCTGGGAAACCTGGAAGACAGAAAGGCAGAAATCAGTTATATAGGCCAACATTTTATGCTGTATACCAAGATAAGATCAAAAAGGGTATATTAATTCAGACATAAAAGGAATACCATAAACTGATTAGGAGAACAAGGAATAGTTCAGCTGTCAGATCTATGGAAGGAAAGAATTTATGACTAAACAAGAAATAAATAGCATTATGAAATGTAAACTGGATAATTTTGATTAAATTGACTTAAATAGATTTTGCACAAACAAAATCTCTGCAAGCAAAACCACAAGGAAAGCATAAAGCTTGGGCTAGGGGCCAGAATTACCGAAATTGTCTCTGATAAAGACCTCATTTCTCACATGTGCAGAGAACAAAGTCAAATTCAAACAATATAAATCATTCCTCAACTGATAAATGATCAAATTTTATGAAAGACAGTTTTCAGATGATGAAATCAAAGCTATCTACAGTCATATGAAAAAAATGCTCCAAATCACTATTGATTAGAGAAATGCAAATTAAAACATGTCAGAGGTACCACATCACACCTATCAGATTTGCTAATATGATAGAAAAGGAAAATGCTGGAGGGCATATGGGAAAATGAAGGCACTAATGCATTGTGGATTTGTGAACTGATCTGACCATTCTGGAGAGTAATTTGTAATTATGCCCAAAGGGCTGTAAAAATGTGCATACTCTGTGATCCAGCAATACCTCTTGCAGGTCTATAGCCCAAAGAGATTATAAAAAAAAAGACAGAAAGGATCCATAAGTACAAAAATGTTTATAGCAGTTCTTTTTGTGGTGGCCAAGAGTTGGAAATTGTGGGAATATCCATCAGTTTGGGAATGGCCAAAGAAGTTATGGTATACACTTGTAATGAAATGTTATTGTGCTCTAAGAAATGATGTGGAGGATGATTTCAGGAAAAAACCTTGAATAACTTACGTGAACTGATGCTAAGTGAAAGGAACAGAACCAGGATAACATTGTACACAATAACAGCAATATTGTATGATGATCAACTGTCAATGACTTAGCTATTATCAGCCATACAGAGATCCAAATGAATTCCAAAGGATTCAGGATCAAAAATGCAATTTGCATCCATAGAAAAAACTGATGGAATCTGAATACAGATCAAAGTATATTATTTTTTTCACTTTCATTACATTTCATTTTTGTCTATATATTCTTTTAAAAATGTAACTAATATGGAAATATGTTTTGCATGATTACACATGTATATCCTACATAAAATTACTTACTCTCTCAGGGAGGGGAGGTGATAAGAATTTAGAACTCAAAACTTTTTAAATGAATATTAAAATTGCTTTACATGTAATCTGAGGAAAAGTAATTCCCTGAACTAGAAAGAACATTTATGAAATATATGTGTGCATATGCATATATATGTGTTTGTATGTACACACATATCTATATCTATATCTATCTATATATTCATATTACCTATGAACTCACAATTCTGCCCCTATTCCATCACACCTCATCCAGTCTTTCAAACTGGGGTCCATAGTACATCCTTTCGAATTTAGATTGCCTAAATATTTGAAAGTTTATTTATGCAGTGTTTCTTACTTACCGTCTTACCCCGCACGCATATAGATGTTTCAATAACATGGCTATTTCAAAGGATGCCTCTTTCATTAAGGGTTTTTTTAAAAGCCCATCTCAAAGAATGGAATTCAAAGCAGAGTTCAACAAAGGTAATGTTATTATTAACATTAAAAATTAGGGCCTAAGGGAATAATGTGGTCTTACGTTCAATTGTTAAGGACTGCCTTAAATGCTATCATCTTTAAAGACACTGGAATATGGTTACAAGAAACAAACTGTGGTGATTGTGGTGAGAAATGAGAAAAAGAGAGTGGTAAAATGGCCTGAAGTTAATTGAATTTCCATGGAATATATCATACCCAACAATTGAAGGTCGTTATTATGAGCATTAGGGTATTTGTATTGATCAGTTAACTGCTGATCAGACACAATCCTGCTTCTCATCTTTTTAAAGGATCAGATCTCTTAAAATATATATAAATATATATATAATATATATAAATATATTATTATTATATTATATTATAAATATATTATTTATATATAATAATATAATAAATATATAAATATATATAAATATATATTATATATATAGCATAGCACTGTAGAAAGAACCCAAGATTTGGAATTAAAAGACCTAGGTTTGAATTCTGATTTTACATATATGATTTTAGAAAATACACTTGGATTTTATGTGTCTCCTTTCTTCCCCTGTACATGATGGTCTTGAAGGTCCCTATAAGCCTATGATCCTATCAATCCTTATTTTTACGGTTCTGCTATGTGCCAGGAATTGTGCTAGATGGTAACGATATAATTATAATTGCTTTTCTTCCTGTCACAAACAATGAACAAAACAATTTCCTAAAGTAGTTTTCAATTAGTTTGTCAGTCAGGAAGTTGAGGATACTTGTGGTTGAATACTGCTGTTTAAAAAGCCATAGTCTTCTGAGAATTTTAATGGGGAGAAGAAATGAATCTCTTTATCTTTTGAGAGCAAACTATCACACTTGGAAAGCTTTTGTGAATAGTATACTTCTTGCAAAATGGATTAGCTGCTTCAGTAGTGAGTATGAAATGAAACATCTTTTGGAGAATGAGAAAAAATAAAAAATCAAATACATTATTAACTATTTGGAAATGAAGCTCTTAGAAAACTCAAATAAATATCATTCCATAATATTCATAAAGGGAAAGGAAAAAAACATTTTGCACCTGAGAAAAATAATAGAAATGCAAAACATTTTCCTTCAGCAAAGAGGTCATTAACTAAGAGGTCAGCAAAGATCATTAATAAATGATCTTTGATCTCATTAAGGAATCTTTTGCTGAAGATATCTGATATCTATGTATCATGAATAATTTCTTCAAGCACATTCTGGAAGTTATGGATATTATGGGTAC
Organism: Bettongia penicillata ogilbyi; assembly: GCA_023548195.1. Lineage (NCBI taxonomy): Eukaryota > Metazoa > Chordata > Mammalia > Diprotodontia > Potoroidae > Bettongia > Bettongia penicillata. Next base: position 699,340 of record JAJHZJ010000772.1, read on the forward strand.
TGAATAAAATCACATGAAAAATGAAAATGGCTCATAATATAAGAAAAGAACTACTTGTTCAATCAGCTGTCACTGTACAGCAAGCGAATTAACTTGTTAGAGTAAAGATAGCAATCAACCCCAAATTCAAAGAAGTTATAAAGTTGAAAAAAGATATAACATATCCAAAACAGGTTTAAAATGACCAGTTTAATTTATTACATAAACGCTTAAAAGAAATAGAAGGGACAGATATGCAAAAAAACTAATCACTATTTCTTGTGCAAGTTCAATCAATAGAAAGGAGGGGGAGAGAAATAGAGAGACAGAGAGAGAGAGAGAGAGAGAGAAAGAGAGAGAGAGAGAGAGAGAGAGAAAGAGAGAGAGAGAGGGGGGGGGGGGAGGGAGAGGGAGAGAGATGGGGAGAAACTAGAAACCATCTTATTCAGCAAATACTTAATCTCTGACAGGTAGAGAGATAGAATAGAAAGCACTGCTTTAAAATATAAATTCATTGGTGAAAAAAAAAAGTTGTGAAAGAAATAATGAGCTTGGAGAAAGTTTTATAACAGCAATGATGACAGTAATAGTAATAGCAATAACAATAATAGTTTGCATTTATCTAGTAGTAAAAGATACTGTGTATCTTTTAAATATTATCTCATTTGACTCTCACAACAACTCTAGGAGGTAGGTACCTTTATTATTCCCATTCTACAGTTGAGGAAACCGAAACAGCAGAAGTGACATGATTTGCTCAAGATCAAGCAGCTATTAAGTGTCCAAGGTCACATTTGAACTCAGGTCTTTCTGACTCCGAGCCCAGTGCTATCTTGCTGCCTAGGTTAACTGAGTTATTTAATCCCATAAGCGTTTAAAGGTGAGAAGAAAAGGGGAACAACAAATGAATGAAAGAAATGATCTATCAACCCCTCTATAACAAATTATTTCCTTTATTAATGAATAATAAAGTCACAGTACTTAGTATAGCACGAAAGTTCCCAAAGAGTTTAATGAAAAAGTAGAAGAGATCTCTTAAAAAAAAAAAAAAGGAAGGGCACCATAAGGTGACACATTTCTTTTTCAGGGTTTTAAAAGAAAAATTAAAGTGGAAATTACTATTAAAAGAACTGGGGGCAAAATCACAGATATTAACTGTTACCAAAAAAAGGCAGTTAAGAAGAAAGAATAACTACTTATATGTATCCTTATTTATATTTACATAGTCTTTGTGAGAATAACATGCACTTGTATAGAATTTATCTTTGAAACTTTTGTAAAATTGTTTTCTATCACAGACCACATATTTACAGTTTACACAATTGGTTGACATGCACATAGGATGCAAAATTCTGTTGTATTTATTCTTGGCTCATTTTTTTTAAAAAGCATTTGACTCAGAGACAAATAGCACGTTACTGACTCTCATCAAACATTGTGTCTCCTATGTATACAGTAAAATCATACAAAATTCCTTATATGTACAACAGAGATAATGGTGTTCAGTGACTCAATAGCTGTCAAGTGAGTCATAAAACAAATGGAATAGGCACTTGAAGAGTTTTTTAGTCTAGCAGAGAATATTCCTGGCCTCCTACTTCTTGCCTCCCTATAACAGACTTCACATACTTGACTGTGACCACTGTCACCTGCTTTGTTGAACCTTGGCAAAAGGGAATTCATTACTCATTTACACCCCACTATCTAGCACTAACATTTTTAACACTAGACCACCTAACTTAAAACTACTGTCAAAATATAATTTCATAGACATGCACAGATTTTGAAAAGCAACAGCATAATTTCTATTTCTAGAATTTCTAAATGTTGGTTCATTTTTCTTTCATCAATTAATAATAAATAGTTATAACCTCTTCAAATAACACAAAAGAACTAAAAAAAGAGCTCATGGGGTAAAATCATCATGGGCAAAAACTTCACAGAAAATCCATCAAAACAATAGAAAAAAATGAATTGGCGACCTAAAAAAGGTCCCCAATACAGTGAATAAATAATATATAATAAAAGAAATATTAAAATTTCATAAGAAAGCAAAAATAATTAACACTCCCCAAAGAGGATGAAACCACTGTACAAATACCTCAAATGTTTGAAAGTTCAATAATATAGTGAAAGTAAGAAATATGGATGGAAATTAAAAATGTAAATTACTATACAAATGCTATCATTGCCATCATTCACAGAATCATAGATCATAGGCTCATCAATTCAAATAAAGAAGGATCTTAAAAGTGAACTAACCAAGTCCCTAATTTTATTTTACTTTGAAAGTTATTTTTTATATTTTAAATTTACTTTATAATAACATTAAAATTTGTTCTGTTATATATGTATATTTCATATATATTTACATATATCTACATCAATTTATCTATCTGCCTGCCTGTCTGTCTGTCTATTTCTTCAACATGGACCCTAAGTAGATCATACCTCTTTCAGGAGTTAGGTAGCATGTTCCTTTATGAGTCTTTTGGAGTCTCATTTGTTCATTGCATTCATCAGAGTTCTTAAGCTTTTCAAAGAGGTTGGTTTTTGCAATGTCGCTACTGTTGTATGAATGGTTTTCCTAGTTCTCTCACTCATCTCTGCATCAGTTCATACCAGGCTTCTCAGATTTCTCCAAAACCTTCTTCTTCATCATTTCTTACAGCATAATAGTATCTCATTATAATCACATACCATAATTTCTTCAACTATCTCCAATTTATGGACTTGCCCTTAGTTTTTAGTTCTTTACCACCACTAAAAATGATTTTAAATATTTGTATATAAACAAATTATTTCTTTCTTTGATCTCTTTGGGGTACAGATATAGTCAGGGTATGACTTGGTCAAAGGCTATGTGCAATTTAGTAACTTTGGGAAAATAGTTCTAAATTATTTACATAATGACTATACTAATCTCATTTTAGATGAAAAATTTGGACCTAAAGAAGTTAAGTGACTTGCCTGAAGTCATGTAGCTTGTAAATGGCAGAAATAGCACCTGACCGTGGCCTCTTTGACGTCAGAGCCACTGTACATTCCTCCATATTTGCATCTTCCTAAATCCCTGCTTATTTCCATAAGTACCCCAGTTTCTGGGCTGTATCCCTACATACCCAGGCCAGTTCAGAATCAAGGTTCAATTCTTTTACTGATGGACTTGAACAAACAGGGTTTCCTTATCTATGCTTGGAAAAAAGAAGGATCAAAGAAGGGAAGTGCTTCTTTATTAGGTGCATGAGATGATGATAACTCATGATGGAATGAAGATAGGGATGATCAATTCTATTTTGATTTTGTTTAATTTGGGAGGAATAAGTTTGGCCTGTTGGCAAATTCTCAGAGCAGCTCTGGGAGAGATATGATTTTTGTGATAAGGGAACTGAGACAGAAAAAGATTAAGTGACTTATGTAGAATCAAATAGCTAGCAAATGTCTGCGAAAGAATTTGAATTCAGATCTTCCCAACTCCAGGTCCAGCACTGGGGAACCTAACTGAATGATAGAATAGTGGAAAAAGAAAGCATCCATGGAGTGACACTGACAGGAGACAGAGAATCTTGGTGAAAGTGGTAGAAGGTGAGAGTTGTTGGGTGTAAGCAACACTGAACAAAGAGAGGAACAGGGAAAAACGTGACACACACATATCCCTTTGCCACCTGAGTTTTGAGCAAGTCAAGATATCAAATTAAACTGTGGTGTGGAATTACTCACTTTGGGGCACTGTTACTTATAGCTAGACATAAGTCTTATTTATTTCCTTTTGTTTGTAAATATATTTATACATGTCTTGAGACGTGTGAGCCTTTGTGCTTGTAAGGAGATATAGTGATGATCCATGAGGAAATATTGTATATGGAAACTTTGGCCTTTGAATGAGTGCAATGATCTAAGGAAGTAAGAGATTCTTAAGCTATGCCCAGGAATCTCATGTTACGAAGGATCCGCTGATAGAGTATTACAAACTTTTGCTAAATTTGTAAAGAGTTTAATGAATTAAATTTAACCTTTTCATTATGATTCTGGGTCATCATTATGAATAGGGTGAGTCAATTGATTAACATTTATTATGTGCTTACTGTGTTCCAGGCAGGGCTGTGAAGACAATATAAGGAGACAGATTACTAAAACTAGTTTCAGCGAACATGAAAATCCTTATGTAGGAGGTGCTATAAAATTGAATCTTAAAGGAAAATAAGGATTCTAGGAGGCAGCCAGGTAGTACGGTGGATAGGTCTCTGGACATGGGTCAGGAAGATCTAAATTCAAATTTATCCTGAGACACTTAATAACTGTGACCCTACTTCCTTTTCCCTAATCTCACATCACCCAAATATCCCCTGCCACTATTTTCTTCTTCACCTCTATCTCACGACTCTTTCCTACCAAGGCAAACTTTACTACATCCACAAATGATCCCATTCCAGCCCAGTTTCTTCAGCAGATTGCCCCTTCTAGCTTCTCCGCTCTTTCATTTATCTATGATCTTTCTCTATCTACTGACTGCTTCTCTACAGCCTAAAAGCATGATCATGTCTCCCACATCCTCCAAAAATACTCTCACAATCCATCCATCCCCACCAGCTTCCCATGTCTCTTTTTCTTTTTGCAACTAAACAGCTGGAGAAGGTCAACTATAATAGGTACTTCCATTTGTTTTCTCTCACTCTCTTCTTAATTCTGTATAATCTGGCTTCTGGCTTCATCATTTAACTAAAACTGCTCTTCAATGCTAGCATTCTTCTCTCAATTACAAAATCTAATGATTCTGTTTTAATTCTCATCCTTCTTGACTTCTCTGTAGCCTCTGACATTTTCTGATCAAGACCTTCTCCTCAAAATTCTTTTCTCTCATAGCTTCAGTGACACTCTACTTCTCTGGCTATCCTATATGTCTCCTCTTCTTTTGCTTTCTGCTTTTCTGAATCTTCCTCCAGATTATGCTGACTAAGAGTCCACTAGGACTCTATCCTTGGCCCTCATGCTTCTTCCTCTCCTTTTTTATTAGGCTACCTCAACAGCTTCCTTGTATTCAAATATCATCTGTATATTGATATCTACTCATTCATGTTCTATAGATCCGAAACTAAACTTTCTTTCTTTCTGAACTTCCCTATTATTTTTAAGGTAGCCACCATCCTCACAGTCATCCAGGCTGTAGTCTAGGAGTAATCCTTAATGCCTCACTATCAGTCATCCACTATATCCAATCTATTGCCAAATTATATCAATTTCACCTTCATATGTGACTTCATCTCCTCAGAAACTACAAAAATACTGCTGCAGATCTTCATCACCACATGACTAGACTACTGAAATAGCATACTGCTTGGTTCGCCTACCATAGGTCTCTCCCCAAACCAGCTCATCCTTTACTCAGTTGTCAAATTAATTTTCCTAAAACACAAATCTGATCATGTTACTCCTCTACTCAACAAACTCCAGTGGCTCCCTATCAGGTCCTAAATAAAATACAAAATCCTAACTTTGGCAATCAAATTCCTTCCCAACCTAGCCCTCTCCTACCTTTCAATGTCCCTGTACATTACTCATCCCCTCATACTCCTTGATTCAGTGATTCTGGCATGCTGTTCCTCATCCAAGATATTCCATCTTCCAACTGTAAGCGTTATCACTGATTATCTCCCATGCCTGGAATTTTCTCCTTCCTGAACTCTCTGCCTTCTGAGTTTGTTGACTTCGTTTAGTTCTTAGTTAATATTCCACCTTCTACAGGAAGTCTTTCTTAATTTCTCATATACTATTGCTTTTCCTCTATTGATTATCTCTGATTTGCCCTGTATGTATATTGTTTCTACAAAGTTGTTTTCATGTTTTCCCCCCATTAAACTTTGAGTTCTTTGAGAGAGAGACGAGTATCTTTTTGTCTTTCTTTGTATTCTCAATGCCACAAATCATATATAATATTTTATACATAATGAATATATGTCATATTTTAGAAAATAGTGCTATTGTGAATATTTTCTCATCTAAGTCTTGTAATATATAAGAACAACAGCATTCCTGTGCACAATTTAGTAAAGAGTGCTTTGTATTAAGATTAAGATTCAGCTCTCATGACTTGATTTCTACTAGTACCTGTAAGTACTTTTCCATTAATTCTATCAGCTTTTTGGTTCATCCTTCATATGTTTTGACTTATCAGTCACATTCATGCTAGATAAGTGTGAACAGGAGTTCTTAACTGTGTGTGTATGTTTGTATGTGATACACCCTTTTTCAGAATAATGTTTTAAAATGCATTAAATAAAGTACAAAGGATTACAAAATTAACTAATATATTAAATTAGAGATGTGATTTCTTTCCTATCAAACTCAAAGATTCTCAGATCTACTCATTGACCTCTACGGTTCTGTGAACTCCCTGCTCTAAGATTACCAGGGAGGTCTCAACAGCTAAATAAAATGTTCTTTTTTCTTTTTTTAACTTTTATTCTTCTTGATTTCTTCAACATTTAGCTCTGTTATCTACCTCTTCAATAAATTACTCTCATTTTTCAGCTTTTATACCTTTATACTGTCTCACCATCTACCTGCTTGTCAAGTAGTTTCTTCTCTCCCCTTTTCTGGCTTCACTTTTTGCATTTTCTCAAATCGTCTCAGATTTTAACCCGTGTCTTCTGAAACGAAGTACAGAATACTGTCTTATTCAACTCTTATCATCTTTCACAGTTCATTTTGCCTATGCTTTTCCATGGACATATTTTGATATCACCTAGATTTTAACTTCCTTTAAGACCTAGTCTTTGTCTTAACCATATACATATCCCTATTGTCTAAAAGTGTCTTAAAGATAGATGTCCAGTGACTATCACTGAATATAAAGATGTTGGTGACTGAATAACCATTCAGTTTGTGACAGCTTACACTTTATGTCAGCATTCAATCCTTGATTTTTTTTACCATATTAGTGTCTATTTTCTACCTATTTTATATAATAAGAATTCTGCAATATTCAGAATACTTCACAAAACATACTTTTAAATCTGTAATCTCAAACACATTGAGTTACCCAAAGTCAAAATAACTAATATTATAGCACAAAGGAAGCTATTTTTAAGGACAATGCAATTACTAAGCACAGTAGTAAAATGTTCCCTCTTCATTATAAGATATTAGCATCTTATAGCAAAAGTTAATACATGAGAGTTTCCTAAAGACATATAACACAGGAGGCTACAAAGACACTTAAGGGAAAAGCACCCAGGAAACCAGACAGCAATCAGCTAATACTTCTCTGCAATGAGGAAATCTGACATACTAAACTCTAGAGCCAGAGCATAAGGGTCAGTTTGGAAACACTTAAGTTCTAGATCTCTGAGAGTTTTTTTAAACTTTTTAATATGTTTCCTATAAGTAGCTTTTGGAATAGAAATGAAGATCATGCCCTCTTTTCGTCCATTGGCAACAGAGTTGTCTTTCTTCTCCTTCAGCTTAACTAATTTACCTCTCTGAATATGGTATTTTATATTATTAAATTTTATTAAATGCATGTGTGCACATGCGCGCGCACGCGCGCACACACACACACAGCAGGGATTTGGTCTTCCAGTCTGTGCCTAAATTTCTGCTACTATAGCTGTGCTTTGCTAATCTATTTATCCTTTAGAGTCTTAGATTTTGAGTCAGATGGAATTTTAAAGCTTTCTGTAAATTATGGTTAAGATTATAACCAACCAATTATTCTAGGAATGAAGGCACAATCTCTTGAGGGCAGAGATATTTAGATTATACTTCTCATTCTGTCCTAACGGATATTGCTAATTAAATTTAAACATACATCAATCTTTTTTTATAGCATTTAGTGAAAATAATATTCTAGTGATATCTAGAGTATTGCTGTCACCTCCAGGTCTCTTTTGGAATAACTTTTCAATTCTCCATTTTCCATTGTCAATTTGTTTCTCCCTGGATTTCTTAGGTTACATACCTTTTGGATTTTTCAATTTCCTTTCCTCACATTTTTTTCCCTAAATCTGCCTATATGAATTAATAGTAGGTTATGCCCAAATTCCAGTTGATATAAAGCTTTCTTCCTAACAATATTGTGTAGGGTTCTTAGTGCAAGTATGTGCTCACCCACTCTGTGAACTGCCACACCCATCTTAAACTAATTAGAGGTTTTAATGTATAACATAAAAACTACTGGTAGATTTGCAAATGCATTTTAAAGGAATACAAAGAGATGCATATTCTGTTCCACCTCATTGCCTTCTATAGTCTGACTTGAAGGAATACAATCACACTCAGGATTTTTCCCAAGATATCAGCTCTTGTCAGATGATAACTGATCACTAGACGACCTGGAGCTGTTGGGGGTATGTCATTCTACAGTGAGACAAGCATAAGGAGTCTGGAGCATAGCCAGAGGCACTGGTTGGAGGTAACAAAATTCCTATGCCAGGCAGGCATACAGATAACATTCAAGTCAAGGAAAATATACCTTAAGCCTGGTTTTTATGGGACTTGTGGTTCCATAGTTTTTATCTACAAGTCATGGCTGTGGCAGTCATAATAGTCCCAGGATAAGTGCAGTTACTTGAGAGTCCTGGACCTCACCAGGAAGTGTGTGTGGGGGGAGGGGGGCAGAAATGTGACCTGAAGAGATGGGTGCAATGAGGTTTGGGGTGGGGGAAAGGCAAGCATGGTTCTAGACCCACTTGTAGAGGACAATGAAGGTCAAGGATGGTAGTTGAAATAGCCAGCATGTATCATACCAGGGTACCTCTCATTAGCAGTCTTGTAGTAGACATGGTTATCTTTAGCAATGGCTCTTAATATTTTTTTCATTCATTAAGGTGGAATAGTAAAAATTATAGCTACAAAAATTCTTGGACAAACCTGGAGAACACGCTCTCAAAAAATATACTTGTATTGAAAGGGTAGCTAGAGAGGACAATAGTTCTGAAACATGTAAGTTGGGGGAATATATATGATCAATAGCAATTCGCCCAATTCCAGAACTGCTGCAGGTCCTAACAGTTTCTTTGTTCCCTCATGCAGGCCCTGCTACAGCTGAATTCTCTGTTTCCAGAGTTAGTTCTCTCTTCAGTCTGTATTTAATCCCATTTCCATGCTGCCAGGAATCACAGCCCTCAAAGCTATGTTTGATCTCAAGTGTCTGCCAGATTGTATATCTGAAGAGTTTGTATTTCTCTTCCCTCGAATGTACCTTGAACTTTCTCTGACTAACTTTACTTGTGTTAAGTGGAATACCTTTCTCTGATTAAGTATCTCTGTTTCCTCACACAATGGCTATTGAAGAAAAGGGAAGAAAACATTCTTCCTGCTATCTCATATAGCTGCAGGACCACACTCCTTAATTGCTCCAGGCTGAGACTTTCCAAATGTTCTGTTTTCTATGTTCTATGTCTTATAAGGCCAACCTTGGGGAAATGGTACATTATTTCTGCAATGTCATTACTTATGACTCAAAAAGAAGGGGATTTCACATATTGAGAGGGAGATTTCATATATTGCAAAAGGATAACAGTATTGCCATGTTTATATATTAGTAGTTTGTCATTTGTGATTGCATCAGCTGAGTCATAGGGGAAGGAACAACACATCTTTGTATGTACTACAGATTACATGCCATAGAAAGTAGTCATCATGAGAGAAGAAGAGCACTTATTACCCAGATGTTCAAAGGAGGTAAAATCCAAAGAAGAAGTGAATAGTAAAAATCTACAGTCTAAAGTGTATGTATACCCCCAAAGTTAGATACCAAAAAAGAGAAAGTAGGAAGGAAGGCAAAAGAGGCTATTGTGACCTTATAAGTAGCAGAGATTGATAGAATGAAAGCCATAATTTCACAGTAATTGTAGATATTTTATCTAGAAGACATGGCAAAGGTGGGGAAGAAGAAGTACTGTTTTGCATTAAGAAAGAATACCCATATGAGAAAGTCTAAGAATCAGGAGGGGAAAGCATGATGGAGGGTACTTGAGTGAAACCCAATGTGGGGCAGAAACAAGTGATTTTTGTCCCTGGAGAATATTATAGAATACCCAGAGAGGAAGGAAATTGAAGAGAACTTTGGGAAACAGACACAAGCCTAGCATAGAAAGATGGTATGGGAGTTTCAATGATGCAAATATATGCTAGAGCACTCTTTTTGCCAAAAGCCGAAGAGATAATACCTTCTTGACTTGCCTTATCCTTCAAAAGGTTAAAAAACCAATAATTCTGTTACAGTTCTTACTCTCATCATCAGGAAAGAACAGATGCTTAGCATAACAATGACAGAAAAAATTAGGGAAGCTAGAGTTTCTTCCTAGAGTTTATGATAGAGAAGATTAAATATAGGTAAAGTCTGGCAAGCACCCCAAATTAGGGAAATCAGATTTCAAAGTATTCAAAGTAAGGAAAGGCAGGATCCCAAGAGCTGAAATACTTTAAGGGAAGGCAGCCCAAGACGGATGGGAGGGGATCAGGAATAAAATCTTGAAGACACAGATGAAGGCAATTCCAATGAGAAGAAATAATGGCTTTGTCTGAAGAGACTGGGATAGAAGTATGGGGAACTCATAAAACAATTTATATTTTGAAAAGAAAGGAATAGAAGATGGAAACCAGTTTGAGTAAAAGAGGGTTGACATAATCGACTGGGGGAAAAGTTTTAGGACTGTTAAAGCTCAGAATGAGCTGAGGCTGGTGAAGGAAGCTAAACTTATCAAAAAGGATATTTTATCCATGTTAAAATAAAAAATGAAGAATGAGCATGGGACCTTTGCTTGAGGTAATGGAATTATGATTCCTGACCAGACAAAACAGTAATGTTCAGTTTTATTTTATTTTCATTTGGCAAGCCTAGTTTTGGAAATGATGAAAAAATGACTAAAAATGGCTAAGGTAAGGATAGAGATAGCCAGAGATCACCTAGTTAACCTTAATGTCCACAGTAGCCATTACAGTAGTCTTTGGGTAGTGAAAGAACTGGCCAATTTGTTCACTAAGCCCTCTTCTATAATATTTAAAAAGGAGTGGGAAATGCGAAAACTGACACAAGACTGGAAAAAAATAAATGTTCTATTTTTAATGATAAATAAGAGAGTTTGCCAACTATAAACCAGTGGACTTGACTTTGCTGAGAAAACTCTATAATGGCTTATTAAAAGATGAATGGTGAGTATTTGAAAAGGTAAGTGGACATCACAAAGAACCAGCATGGTTTCATCAAGAACAGGTCATAGAAGACTAACTTTACTTCCTTATTTGATGAATTATTAAGCTAGTAGACAAAGAAGAGGCTATGGATATAATTTACCTAGACTTTAGTAAAACTTTTAGTAAATTATCTTGCATTATTCCTGTAGATAATATGGACCTGAATGATAAAACAGTTAGACAGATTCAGGTAGATTGGGTGCCTGCAGTAAAAGAGAAGCAATTAACATTAAATGTCAATGAGTCAGGAGTCAATTGCAGCACTCTGGGGATCTGTTTGGTCCTATGCTCTTTAATTAATTTTTCTTTTACCCAGTAGGTTTCATAAAGTAAAATCTGGTATGCTCATCAAATTTTTGGATGATATACAGACAAAAGGGAGAGCTGCCGCTGGAGACTTGGGACACAAAAGGATCTTGCTAGGCTAAACTTAGAGCATTGGGGTGATTCTAGCAAGATAAAACTCAACAGGAATGAATTCAGTCTTTTATTTCAGTTATAAAGCTAACTTCATAAGCACAAGGTAGGAGAAACATGTAGACAGCAATTGTTCTGAAAACGACGTGGATTTTTTAGTGAACTACAAGCTCAATATGAGAAGGAAATATATTGTGGCAATGAAAAAGTGTTAATGTGATCTTGAGTTTCATTAGGAGTATGACATCCAGAAATAAAGAAAGAGTAACACAATTACACTCAGCTTTTACCAGCCCTCGTATGAAACACTGTGCTCAGTTTGAGGTGCCTCAGTTTAAAAAGAACATTGAAAAGCTGGGATGAATCCACAAGAGGACAATCAGAAGGATAAAAACTCTTGAGTCCATTGAGACTTAACGGAAATCATGACTTGCTCTTGGTCATGGAGCTAGTAAATGAAGGAATTTATCTAAATACCATTCTTTCTGATGAGTTAATGAAATAATATGTGTGTCTTTAGTTCTTTTAGCAGCAAGTAAAATTGGATTATTTCTTTAGACCATCATTAATGCAATAGCAAATGGAATATCTCATGAATTTATCTTCATTCATTAGTATTTAGAGCCCAAAAAAGGAAAGCTTATTGAGTACTGCTGTTCAATACTCTAGAATGCATTGCTTAATAGTTCCATGGATCTCAAACTAGAAGATATATCAGAGATTATGCATTCCAAGATCCTTCCCTCATTTCACATAAAGAAACTGAGCTTTGAGAACTTTAAGGGGTGTGTCCAAGATCACACAGACAGTCAATTGCAAGCTAAATCTAGTCCCTTTGCTTTTTTTTCCATTGTACCTTAATCTGTCCTGAAACATTACATATTTACTTTTCCTTTTTTCAAAAAAAGATAAACATATTCTTATGCTATTCAATTTAGTTGTCTTAACTCTTTTTTCCCTGATCTATACTCAGATCATCATAGTGAAATTTTTATTAGCATTATTGCTAACATCTGCCCCCTTTTTCCCTGAGAGCAGGAATAATAAATTAAAACTCTATTTTCCTGAAATTAAAAAAATATAACTATCATTTATATAAGTGCTTTAGAATCATTATCTCATTTGCAATAGAAATAAAGTTTGAATTGCTTTTATTGTAAACGATAGTGTCTAGAGACACAATATTAATGACAAACCCTGACTGCAGGTCCATTTTGAATGATATAAAAACAAACAAGCAACACTCAGAATTATTGTCTCCTTTAAGAAGACTGAATATAATTAAGATTGAGATGAGAATTTATGAAGAAACAAAGTATTTCTTATCTCTCACAACCAGGCACTTCTCAACCATTCACAGTAAATTTAGAAATAATCTTCAGTCTAAAACTTTGGAATTTATTTCAATATTTTAAATCAACCAGATGATGGCAGAATCTCCAAAATTGAATGAAAGGTAAAGCACAATGAAAGTGGCCAACAAGTTATTGATCAGTTCAGTTTGTTTGTTTGGTTTCTTTCTCCTCTTTGTCTTTTTTTTTCTTTTGTAGCCAGTTGGGAAGGCACCTGTGAATAGGGAGAGATTGAACTTTAGAGAGTGTGGATGATAGAGGAAAAAATCTGCTACAGAAAACAGAATGGAATAGGACCAAGCATGAGAGGTTTTCCTTAGAGAAGAGAAAGAACAACTCTTCACATGAGACAGGGAGATGGGGGAGCAGTTGGGGGAAGATATTACAGTAATGGAATATGAGAAGGAGAGGAGAGAGAGACAAAGGGAGCTTTGATCAAATGCAGTCAATATTCTCAGTGCAGAGACTGGTGTCAGAGAGTTCTATAAGAGATATCAATGAAAAGCTTTGGAGTAGCCATTGAGTTCAGTGAGAAAATGAATTGAACAACAAGGCACAAAAGGAATGTCTTGCTGCAGTGAAGGCTGAGCTGAGATTACTGTATTTCACAGCTCCCACATTGAGTAGAGTTTTGTGGATTCCTCCATTTCAGTTCAGCAGCATGTATATAATTATGACATTTGTATAACACTTTAAACATCACAGAGCATTATAAACAAATATTCACTTAATGTACATATCTTATAGAGCTCATCTAGCTATGTACATATTATTCATAATTCAGATGTGTGTATATATATACACATATATGATAAATGATATATTTCTGTATATGTATGTGTGTGCATATATGTATTTATCTTGAGTAAACATTGCAAATGCACAATTAATTGGTTAGTAATTTAATAAGTAAGAAAGGATTGAATTACTCATGTGAAACTACTTTTGGGTGAATTTAATCACCCCAAATTACCCTGACATAAAAGCTTACCTTTTTAATATCAAGATCATACTGATATGGCTGCTAGATATGAATCACTAGTTTTCAAGAAAAAGAATATGTGAGTAATTCCCAAAGTTCATTAGAGAAATCATTTCTGACTTGAAATTCCGGGAGCCAGGATGGCGGAGTGATCAGTAAATACTCTCTCCTCCCCTCTTGGTGACTGTGAAAGAACCATAAAATATTTCCCCAGAAAAATCCCAGATCAGTAGAAACAGCAGAAGGAGACCAATAGTCTCATAACACCTGAGACGAGGAAAATAGCTAAGGGGGATTCCTCCTATGGTGGCAGAGGCAAACCAGAAGGACAGAGGACCCAGGGCAGAGAAAATTCGCACTAGGAACCAGGCAAGCCTCATTGCCAGGAGAGGAGCCCCAGGAGGGGTGGGAACATGCATTAGTATCTAGGCGTGCCTCAGCTGTCCAGGGGAATCAGAAAGACAATAGGGCAGCTGGGAATACCAGCCCCTGAGCTTGCCTTTGCCTCAGTTCAGCTGAGGAGATCTCCTGTGACCAGACCATTCCTTCTCCACACTTAACAAGATAAACCCAGGGCTGATCAGGGAAACACCAAACAAAAACCTGCTTTTAGCTTTTTTACACATTAGCTCAGCAAAAAGTTCTCTAGCTTTGGACTGAAAGAACCAGAAGCCACAACACTCAGTCAACATCATGAACAGGAAAAAGCAGAGGACCGAAAGAACCATAGAATCTTTCTATGGGGATAAGGACCAAAACACAAACACCAAAGAGGTCAGAGCTGAGACTATACTTCCATCTGAAACTTCAGAAGGGACTATGAACTGCTTGCAAACACAAGCAGCTGTCCTGGAACAGCTGAAGAAGGAAATGGGAGATAAACTGGCCAATGATCTTAAAATTATTAAGAAAGAATTCACTGATGAGAACATCTCTTTGAAAAGGAAAATTGAACAAATGGAAAAAGAAGTTCAAAAATTAACTGGAGAAAATAACTTCCTAAAAGGGCAAATGGAAAAGGAAGTACAGAAATTAACTGCAGAAAATAACTTCCTAAAAGGGCAAATGGAAAAGGAAGTACAAAAATTAACTGGAGAAAATAGCTTCTTTAAAGGAAAAATTGGGCAGATGGAAAAGGAGATGCAAAAGTTAATGGAAGAAAACAATTTGATAAAGATTAGAGAAATCATTTCTCCTGTTAAAAATCACTTTCAAAAATATATTGACTTTTTGGATGCTGGCACCATTATATAAATAATATCACTTGGAAGCAAAAGGAGTAGGTTTACAGAACAGAAGAAAAAAAGTGAAGAATGCTCTAAAGCATTTATTTTGGTTCTATTATAGATTTAAGGCAGAGATTTGTTACTGTTGAATAAAAAGAGAAGGAAGGAAGGAAGGAAGGAAGGAAGGAAGGAAGGAAGGAAGGAAGGAAGGAAGGAAGGAAGGAAGGAAGGAAGGAAGGAAGGAAATAAAAAGGAAGAAAAATACAAAGAGGAAGGAGAAGAGAGAAAGGAAGGAAGGAGGCAAAAAACTGAAAAGTAAAAAGAAAAGAAAGTAAAATAAGCAAGCAATGAACAAAATATTTTATTTAAATATTTAACTTTTATTATTTACAGAAGAGGAAAAGCTGTCTCTTTACCCCATAGAACAGATCTAAAACTGGGAAAAAAGGGAAATGTGCAGGCTGCAATGTGCTAAAAAAAAAAAAAAATTTAAAAAACAGGTAGTATGTTCACTTTCCTGAACCCATAATGTCTCTACTTTTTTCAATCAGAATATTTTTTTTTCCTCCACATGAACCACTTCTTCTGTCTAGCTCCTTATATTTTGATCAGCGTTCATATTAACATAAAATTTTTGAAATGCATGCATTAATATTTTTCTAAATATTTTCTAAGCCTATAGATTTCTTTGCAGCTTTGAACCCAGAATGCAAGGAACTAAATATTTTTTTCTTTGAATACTCAATATGGATGACAATAGCTGGCAAACAGTAGGTGCTTAATAAATGCTTATTGATTTGCTGGTTCATTGATCTCTCACACAAATTTCCTTAATTTCTTTACCATGACTTTTTTTCTTTATTTTTAAAATACATTATTTATTTATTTTTAGGTCTTAACATTCACTTCCATAAGAATTTAAATTCAAAATTTTCTCCTCATCTCTCCCCACCCCCCACCCTAGGACAGCATGAATCCCATCCACACCTTCCTCCACTCTGTCTTCCCTTCTATTACCATCCCCCTTCCCCTCTATTTTCCTGTAGGGAAAAATAGATTTCTATATTCCATTGCCTGTACAGCTTAATTTCCAGTTGCATGCTAAAACAATTTTTAGCATTCATTCTTAAAGCTTTGAGTTCCATATTCTTTCCATTCCTCCCTCTGCACCCACCCTCATTGGGAAAACAAGCAATTCAATATAGGTAATATATGTGTAATAATGCAAAGCACTTCCATAACAACTACATTGTAGAAGACTAACCACATTTCCCTCTATTCTGCCCTTCATTTATTCCATTCTTTCCCTTGACCTTTCCTCCCACAATAGTGTTTGCTTCTGATTATCCCTTTTCCCAATTTGCTGTCCCTTCTATTATCTTTCATCTCCTATCCCCTTCCCCCTTTCCTTCCTGAAGGATAAAATAGATTTCCATATCCAATTGAGTGTTACTCCCTCCTTAAGCCAAATCCCATGAGAGTAAGGCTCAATTATTTCCTTTCATCTCCACCCTCTTCCCCTTCCATTGTAGAAGCTCTTTCTTCCCTCTTGTATGTGAGATGATTTGCTACATTCTACCTCTTCCTTTGTCTTACTCCTGGTACATTCCATTCATCAGTAAATTTTATTTTTTTAGGTATTCTCCCTCCATATTCAGCTCACCATGTGCCCTCTGTTTATGTGTGTGTGTGTCTATGTATATATATATATATATATATAAATGTATACATATAGATACACACATATACATGTACATATACATACCTACACATATATAATTATATACATACATACATACCCATACACACCTGCATATTCATATTCCCTCTAACTACCCTAATACTGAAAAAGGTCTCATGAGTTACAAATGACATCTTTCCATGTAGGAATGTAAACAGTTCAACTTTAATGAGTTCCTTAAAGCTTCTATTTCCTGTTTACCTTTTTATTTTTCTCTTGATTCTTGTATTTGAAAGTCAGATTTTCTATTCACCTTTGGTCTTTTCAACAAAAGTGCTTGGAAATCCTCTATCTCATTGAAATATCATTTTTCCCCTTGACATATTATACTCAATTTTGCTGGGTAGGTGTTCTTGGTTTTAATCCTATCTCCTTTGACCTCTGGAATATCATATTCCAAGCCTTTTGATACCTTAGTGTAGAAGCTGCTAAATCCTGTGTTATTCTTATTGTATTTCCACACTACTTGAATTGTTTCTTTCTGGCTGCTTGTAATATTTTCTCCTTGACCTGGGAACTCTGGAATTTTGCTACAGTAGTCATAGGAGTTTTCCTTTTGGGGTCTCTTTCAGGAAGTGATCAGTTAATTCTTTCCATTTCTATTTTACCCTCTGATTCTAGAATATCAGGGCAGTTTTCCTTGACAATTTCTCGGAAAAAGAGGTATAGCCTCTTCTTTTGATCATGGTTTTCAGGTAGACCAATAATTTTTAAATTATTTCTCCTGGATCTACTTTTGAGGTCAGCTGTTTTTCCAATGCACTATTTCACATTGTTTTCTATTTTTTCATTCTTTTGGTTTTGTTTTATAATTTCTTGGTTTCTCATAAAGTTGTTAGTTTCCATCTGCTCCATTCTAATTTTTAAAGAACTATTTTCTTCAGTGAGTTTTTTGAACCTCCTTTTCTATTTGGCTGATTCTGTTTTTTAAAGCATTCTTCTCCTCATTGGCTTTTTGTACCTCTTTTGCCATTTGGTTAGTCCATTTTTAAAGGTGTTAATTTCTTCAGCAATTTTTGGGGTATCCTTTAGCAAGTTATTGACTTGTTTTTCATGGTTTTTTTTATCGCTCTAATTTCTCTTTCTAATTTTTCTTCCACCTCTCATACTTGATTTTCAAAATCCTTTTTGAGCTCTTCTATGGCCTGAAACCACTGCATATTTGTTTTTGAGCTTTTGGATGCAGAAGCCTTGACTTTGATATCTTCTTCTGATGGCATGTTTTGTTCTTTCTCATCCAAAAGGATGGAAGAAAATACCTTTTCACCAAGAAAGTAACCTTCTGTAGTCTTACTTTTTTTTCTCTTTTTTGGGCATTTTTCCAGCCAGCTACTTGACCTTTGAGTCCTTTGTCAAGTGGAGGGTATACTCTGGGGACGTGTAAGTTCTGAGTTCCTCCAAGGTGGCACAATCAAGGGAGAGGAGCTTACTCCTCTCCTGTTCTGTGCTCTGAACTGGGAGCAACCACAAGCACTGTTTTCTGCCCAGGATCTGTGAGTAGGATTCCCTCTCCAGAGCCTCCACCAGCTCCACCATGCCAGTGCTCCTCCTCACCCCTGGACTGCCACTCAGCACTGAGACTCAGATCAGGCACTAGATGCTGCTGCTTCAGTGATTGCCACCACCCTAGGGCCAGGATTCACCCAGCTGAAAGAGTTTTTTCACTGACCTTTGAAGCTGTCTTTGGAGTTTGTGGGATGAGAAATCTGGAAACCACAGCTGCTACCCATGATTCCATGCCCTGAAGCCTGCTCCAATTCTGTCTGTGCCATGCTATGCAGACAAGGCTGGGCTATGCTCCACTCCAAGCCCAGTGAGATAGACCTTTCATGTCAGCCTTCCAGGCTGTCTTGAACTAGAAATTGTTTTGTGATTTCTGCTGCTCTGGAATTTGTTTAGAGTCATTTTTTATAGATATTTTGTGGGCTGTGGGGGGAGAGGTAGAGCAGGTCATTCTTCTACTCTGCCATCTTGGCTCTGTCCCTGAACTCAAAGCATCCTGCCTTCAGGTCCAGCATGCTATCCATAGGACCACCTAGTGCCTACAAAACAGATGACACATACTATGAAAATAGAATCTGTGATTGAGGAAAAAACAGTCATAATATTTGGGGGAGTAATTTTCAAAGCACTGAGGGAAGGAATAGCTAGAATCCAGTGTATTAAATTTCTACTGTAAGTCAGCTCAGGAGTGATTGAAAACTCTTAAGAATGAAATTCTGAAGAAACAAAGAGGGATACTTCTGATAAGCAGGAAAAATGGGAGTTTTCTGAACAGGTTAATGTTGATGAACAGGGAACTTACCAACCAACTTAGATGTTTCATTTAAAAAAAAATCAATTAATGAGCATTTATTAAGCATTTATTTTCCCCCTAGGAACTGTAGTAGGCAAAAAAGAGAAAAACAAAATTATCTTTTTCTAAAGGAACTTACATTCTACTGTGTGAGAAAATTAGCATGTATGTAAGGATAGTCAAAGAGAAGTGATAAATGATGACAGTGGGAATCTTTAGCTTGGTCATCAAGCTGGATCAGGAACATGATTGTCTTCTCTGACTTAATTCACATGCCTCAGATTTCCACCTCTTGCTCAGGGAACTGATAATAAAGCACGTTCATTGTTATGGTAAAAGGACATCAATCTACTGCACTATGACTTCTCTCAAAATCCTTGTGATTCATAGTCTGAGTTGGAGGCTGGCTTTGTTGAAGTTCCTTTCCTGCCATGCCTCCTCATCCCCTTTTATCCGTCCAGGTCAACTCCAATCTACCTGAATGTCACTTTATACTACCCTTCAATTGTCCTCTCCAGAAGCCTGTTATATTCTATTCATGGTTTCCTTTTTATAAAAATACATTCCTCCATCTGGCAATCACTTTATATATAATTTTATTGAGTTTTATATGTACATGTTGTATCTATATAGAATATCTATATAGAATCAGGTCAGAGACTATTTACCTTGTACCTTTATATAACCAGGTAAAGGGAATAGATTGTCCTGCGACAATCATAGGGGGGTCTCTCTCTTAGTCATTGCAGGCAAAATTCCTACTAGAGTGCTTCTAAATAGGCTGATCCTTCACCTGGAAGATGGTCATATACCTGAGAGCCAGTGTAGCTTCAGAAAGGGCTGAGGAACAGTCAATATGGTGTTTGCTGCCCAACAACTCCAGGAAAAATGCCAAAAGCAGAACAGAGGTCTGTACACAATGTTTGTAGATCTGACCAAGGCCTTTGACACTGTTAGTCATGAGGGCTTATGGAAAATTATGTCAAAATTTGGTTGCCTAGAGAAGTTCATCAGTATTGTATGTCAATTTCATGATGGCATTTTTGCCTGGGTTCTGGATAAGGACAATGCCCTCATGCCTTCCCAGTCACCAATGGAGTGAAACAAGGCTGTGTGCTTGCTCCCATGCTTTTTAGCATGATGTTTTCAGTGAGGAGGAACACAGAATCAAGGTCAATTACCATAGTGATGGTAAGTTCTCCAGTTTGAAAAGGCTACAAGCCAAGACCAAAGTGGAGGGAGTGTTGGTCCATGATTTTCTGTTTGTAGATGATTGTGTACTCTATGCAGCCTATGAAGATGAGACGCAACAAAGTATGGATCGACTCTCTGTGGCCTATACTAATTTTGACCTAATAATTAACACCAAGAAAACACAGGTGCTCCATCAGCCCCCACTACCCTATCCATACGTGGAACCAGAATTTACAATAAATGGAGACGTTCTGAATGCTATGAATATGTTCACTTGCCTTAGTAGTGTACTTTCCAGGGATGTACACATTGACAGTGAGATTGATGCACACATTGCCAGTTAGCTCAGTGTTAGGAGACTGAATAAAAGTTTGGGAGAGAAAAGGTATTAGACTGACCACAAAACTGAAGGTCTACAGAGCCATTGTGCTGACCTCATTTTTGCATGCCTATGAAACAAGGACAGTCTACCAACACCATGCCAGGAAACTGAATCGCTTCCATTTGAACTGTCTTAGGAAGAGTTTGAGGATCATCTGGCAGGATAAGGTACCAGACACTGAAGTCTTTGCTCAAGCTGAACTGCCAAGCACTCAAACTATGCTTCAGAGAGTGAAACTCTGATGGGCTGGCCATGTTGTTCAATGTAAAATGTACACTTGCCAAAAAGACTATTTTATGGAGAACTCACATGGGGCAGAAGAAGTGATAAAAGGACAGTCTCAAGGTCTCTCTCAATAACTTTGGATTTGACTGTGCAACATGGGAGACACTAGCACAGGACCACTCAACATGGTATGCCCACATCAGAAAGGGTGCTGTGCTCTTTGAGCAAAGCAGAATTGAGACAGCACAAAGTAAGCACAGGATGCACAAATTTGGAGTACTCACCCCCAAAATTCACATGTACTACCTGTACCCAATTGGTGACAGAGCATTCTGGGCTCATATTGGTCTGATCAGCCATAGTTGGACACACTAAAACTTCACTTTAACATGGTGATGTCATTTTGGTCCTCTTCAAGAATGAAGGCCAGCAACCAACCTACCAGGACTTTACAAGGTGTCTGGTGGTGGTGGTGGCAGTGGTGGTGATGCTGGTGGTGGTGGTAATAGTAGTACTAGTAGTATTTGTTGCTGTTGTTTTTGTTTGAGGAGGAGGAGGAATACAGCTAATTGTTGCAGTTCTGGGCCTGAAGTCAAGAAGACTCCAGTCTCCTGATTTCACATCTGGACTCATTCACTTATTAGGTGTGTGATTCTGGGCAAGTCACTTAACCCTGTTTGCCTCAGTTTTCTTACCTTTAAAATGAACTGGAGAAGGGAATGGGAAACTAGTCTTTGCCAAGAATGTCAAACTAGTCTTTGCCAAGAAAACTCCAAAGGAGGTCACAAATAGTCAGACATGACTAAAAATGGCTGAACAACCAGAAGTAGATGTAGTAATTATTAGTAGCAATTAATAACCTTTATATAATGCATTTATATTTTGCTAATTACTTTAAAATATTGTCTCATTTTATCCTCACAACAAATGGATGCTATTATTTTTGCACTTTATAATTGCAGACATTCAAGCATACAGAGGTTAAGTGACTTGTTCAGGATCATAGAGCTAGCAAGATGTCTGAGGCTGGATTTGAATTTATGTTTTCCTCATTCCGGATCCAGCACTCTACTCACTGCACTAACAACTAGTACAAGACAAATTCTTAATAAATGATTTTTAACTGAATTGAATAATTGTATTTTCATGACTATAAATCTTCCATCACCTGACGACAAAATGATTTTCCTACAGTATCTATTGAAATACTTCCTTGGACATATCTTGCTGTACCATTTAGATGTAGTCCCTCTTGGGTATCATGTATTGATCATTTTTATTCCCAAGCAGTGAAAATGGCATAGACGTGGCTTAAGTCATAAAGGAATTGTTTCTTCACAAGACAATTGGTAGGAGAGTCTGGGTCAAGCTATCCATAAGGTGAAAGAAATCTCATCAATATAGATAGTTAAAATTTTAAACTCAGACCTCAAAGTGGATTTTTGAGGCTTTCTAAAGATGGTGTTAAATAATCAAAAGATTTGTTTCAGAGTCAATACATCCATCTTTTCATCAGTCTAGTATTAATTGATAATAAAATATTCTATCATCTGCTAAGTATTTAGCTGGCAGTTGATGAAACAGAATGCTAGTGAGTTTGATCCTTGTACTTTGTGTTATATACTAGTTTAGTTATGAACACTGAAGGACCTCCATATGGAAAGACCTAAAAGCAATTTTCTACATATGCTAGTGATTACAGTACTGCATAGTTTGTTATAATAGTCATCTCCATTTGCCACAGTCATTAGGAAGTCTCTGGCCCTCAGGTTTCTATGGCAAAGATGATGTCCTCTTACACTGCATATGTCACAGGCAAAACACAACCTTCATAAACAAGGGGAGGGTGTAGCTTCCAACCTAACTCAACCCAGGATCAGGAGGAGCTCATGCATCCGTGGGTACATCCTGCGATAGACAAGTTACATTCTTTGGAAAAGTTGCTCACATGGAAAAAAATGGAGAAAAAAGGAAAATACTCAAAATTGACTCAAATTCTTAAAGCATAACAGATGGTAAACCAATGGGAAAAGCTGACTCACCATCTATATTTAAAGAAAACCAGTGAACAGAATGGAATTGATGTCCCTGAGAGCCAATTTGCTTGTAATATAGCCTATGAAGTTTGATACATTCATCCAATTGTCCAATAATATATAACACAGGAACTAATACTCCAAGAAATATGAATTACCCTCTGGCCAATGACTCAGGCTACAGATACACTTATTCTTTAAATATGTTCTAAAACATGACCTAACAGTTCTTATTCTGTGAACTGTGAACTTATTTTGTAAAATATATAAACTTGGCACTATATTTCAATCTAATTAGGTTTTTTTTAATCCTATATGTTTTATCTTATTCATTTAAAAACATTATTCTGAGAAGGGCTCCATAGGCTTCACCTGACTACTAGAGAAATCTATTGGATAGATAGGCAGACAGACACATACACACACATACACACACACACACTCATACACACACACACACACATAAATGCAGACAAGTTTCCTTGGGCATGCTGCAAAAAAAATGTTTTAAGTATGAAATTCAATATATTTAAGTTGACCATTTCCAATGTTTAAATTTAATATATTGATATTACACACTGTCACACTGTGATAATGATTAAACTCTTCTCTTATAAGATGGTTACATTACAGTGACCAGATTCTAGTACAGTAACATTGAAGGTTGCTCCATGCTTTGCATTGATAGGGTTGAACAGCTTCTAAAACTTGCTTCTCTACTTCTATGAGACCTCTGAATTTTATCTATGGTAGGTATTGCCCCCCCACTTGTGCTGCCCAGGTCTTTCCCTAAGTTCTCCAAAGAGAGAGGGGGGGGGAAATCAAACTTTATTGTTCAATTTTAGACACCTCTAGATATTATTATATATATTTTCAAAAATGATTGATCAAATATTGTCTTTGTCATGACTTTCAGTTTTAGATGTTTAGGAATGTGGCATTTAAAGTTTCTTAAATATTTTTCTCTTTTTCCTATGTCAAAAAGGTGAATGAAATATAGATTCTTCTATGTTAATTTTTACTATTAAAAACCAGAATGAATGCTTTTTACCTGTCGCCTCCAATTGTCCCACATCCCACCCATACAATTTCCTTGATTATTGCATCAAAATAAGAAAAGAAACACAAAAATTCCACAGCTGTATATATGTTAAATTTATTCTTTTTTTCTTGTTAACATTTGTATTCAACACATTTGTATCCTTTAATACATTATGATTTTTCCCTTTACTAAACCATACGCTTTCTGAAAGCCAAAATTTTGTTAACATTTTTGTACACTCTGTTTTTAATATGGTACCTGATACATAGTAAGCATTCAATAAATGCCTGTTTATCTTTTCATCAAAAAATCCAAAGGGATAGATACAACTTGAGGATATATATATTTTGTAATATGCAGTCATCTAAATGCTGATTTTGATTTTTACTTTAAGAATTATCCCCAAACTATTTTGAGGAAATATTTCAGAATGTAAACCCTTTGAAGGTAGGAATTATTTTTGCTTTCATCTTTGTATCCTCCTATGCCCAACATTGTTCCTTGCATGTTGTAAGTGCTTAAAATGCTCACTTAAATTTAAGCAGTGATCTCCATAGTGAGGACCATGACTTGACCCCAAGATGGCTATGCCTGATTAAGTCTGAGTGATATGTATTTAATGAGTCAGAAAGCGGTTAAAAAAGGTGATATCTCACTCTTCTTGCAAAAATGTCAATTGTGGGGTTTGTCTCCAGAACAACCACACATATGTGTAGCCTAACATCCTCCAGCTCTATTTTTTCCTCCAAACATGCAAGTTCTTGTTTCCCTTTTTATGAGCCTAAACATTACCCACAGGACCCCCAGCAACAGCTGCACAAATACCATTGGGAACCATCCCTCCATTCCCAGAACACCTGGATCCTTTCCCATACATTCCTTAGTGATTTGTGCAGATGACCCTTAGAAACTGGGCTCTGCTCCAGGATAGTGACCAGTAATTAAGAAGAGCCTCACCATTATTTTTTCATTTTGTGTGGATCAAAGAGAATGTCATAGAATGAGCAGGCATGGAAGGATTGTGATCTGCATCTCAGGAGAAAAAATGCAATCCTCCAATGCCTACCTATGCGTGAACACACACATGCACATGTGCACATGCGTGCACGCACACACACACCTTTCAGAATATCTCTTTTTGTATGCAAAAATCTGGATCATTTTTAGTACTCACTTTACATTCTCATTTTCAGCTCCTCATTCTCACTCACCTAACATCTAATCAGTTACCACGTATTTTTGTTTCTATATCCTCATGTCTTGTATCTATCCTCTCACCTGTACTTATTCAACCACTACTCCAAATCGTCATCTAAGCACTTCACCCTTGGCTATTATATAAACCTCCGAAATGATTTCCCTTTCTTTTTTTTTTATCCCCTCCCCCCACCCCAATACCCCAAGCAATCTAATTTTCCCTATCTCCAATCTGCCCTCTCTTCTGTCATCCCTCCCTTCTCTTGTCTCCATCTTCTCTTTTCTCCTGTAGGGCCAGATGACTTTCTATTCCTCCTTAACTGTATGTCTTCTTTCCTAGTAGCAACAACAATACTCAACAGTTGTTCCTAAAACTTTGAGTTCAAAATTCTCCCCATCCCTCCCTCCCCACTCATTCCCTTTGGGAAGGCAGGCAATTCAATATAGGCCATATCTGTGTAGTTTTGCAAATGACTTCAATAATAGCCGTGTTGTGTAAGACTAACTGTATTTCCTTCCATCCTATCCTGCCCCTCATTGTTTCTATTCTGTCTTTTGATCCTGTCCCTCCCCAAGAGTGTTGACTTCTAATTGCTCCCTCCTCCCATTGCCCTCCCTTCCATCATCCCCCCCCTTGCTTATCTCCTTCTCCCCCACTTTCCTGTATTGTAAGATAGGTTTTCATACCAAAATGAGTGTGCATTTTATTCCTTCCTTTAGTCGAATGTGATGAGAGTAAACTTCATGTTTTTTTCTCAGCTCTCCTCTTTTTCCCTCCACTAAAAAGTCTCCTGCTTGTCTCTTGAATGAGATATAATTTACCCCATTCCATTTCACCCTCTTTCCTCCCACCACTGCATTTCTCTCTCACCATTTACCTTAATTTCTTTTAAGATATGGTCCCATCCTATTCAACTCACGCTGTGCTCTCTGTCTCTGTATGTGCGTGCATGTGTGTATGTGTGTGTGTATGCATGCGTGTACGTGTGTGTGTGTGTGTGTGTGTGTGTGTGTGTGTGTGGTCCCACCACCTACCCAGATACTGAAAAGTTTTAAGAGTTACAAATATTGTCTTTCCATGTAGGAATGTAAACAATTCACTTCTGGTAAGTCCCTTAAGACTTCTCTTTGCTGTTTACTTTTTCATGCTTCTTCTCATTCTTGTGTTTGAAAGTCAAATTTTCTTTTCAGCTCTGGTCTTTTCATCAAGAATGCTTGAAAGTCCTCTGTTTCATTGAAAGACCATATTTTCCCCTGAAGTATTCTACTCAGTTTTGCTGGGTAGGTGATTCTTGGTTTGAGTCCTAGTTCCTTTGACTTCTGGAATATCTTATTCCACACCTTTCAATCCCTTAATGTAGAGGCTGCTAGATCTTGAGTTATCCTGATTGTATTTCCACAGTACTGGAATTGTTTCTTTCTAGCTGCTTGCAAGATTTTCTCCTTGAGCTGGGAGTTCTGGAATTTGGCCACAATGTTCCTAGGAGTTTCTCTTTTTGGATCTCTTTCAGGTGGTGATCGATGGATTCTTTCAATACTTATTTTGCCCTCTGGTTCTAGAATGTTAGGGCAGTTATCCTTGATAATTTCATGGAAGATGATGTCAAGGTTCTTTTTTTGATCATGACTTTCAGGTAGTCCCATAATTTTTAAATTGTCTCTCCTGGATCTATTTTCCAGGTCAGTTGTTTTTCCATTAAGATATTTCACATTCTCTTCCATTTTTTCATTCTTTTGGTTTTGTTTGGTGATTTCTTGGTTTCTCGTAAAGTCATTAGACTCCATCTGTTCCATTCTAATTTTGAGGGAACTATTATCTTCAGTGAGCTTTTGAGCCTCTTTTTCCATTTGGCTCATTCTGCTTTTGAAAGCATTCTTCTCCTCATTGGCTTTTTGAACCTCTTTTGCCAATTGAGTGAGCCTATTTTTCAAGGTGTTAATTTCCCCAGCATTTTTTTGGGTCTCCTTTACCAAGGTATTGACCCGTTTTTCATACTTTTCTTGTATCTCTCATTTCTCTTCCCAGTTTTTCCTCCACCTGTCTAACTTGCTTTTCAAAATCCTTTTTGAGCTCTTCCAAGGCCTGAGCCCACCTGACATCCCCCTGGGGTGTCTGGGGTGTTGAGGCCCCACCGTCCACGTCTTTCCCTTATGGCGAGAATATTTCCTTGTCAGATCCAGAAGTCGGGATCATTTGCATTTGTTCGAAAAAACTCTCTATAGTCTTATTTTTCTTCCCTTTTCTAGGCATTTTCCCAGCCAGTTACTTGACTTCTGAGATTCCTGTCCACCTCCGCCCAGATCCGCCCAGCTAGTGCTTAGGGTCTGAGGTTCAAATGGACTTTCCCCGCCACCAGCTGCTAATCAATGTGAGCTTTAGTTCTGGTGCTGGGGTGGGGGCAGGGCCGCCTCCCAGGCTCAGCTCCCTCAGGGACTTTATGCAGAGGACTTCAATAATAGAGCGGGGTGGGGCAGGGCCATCTCCCAGGCTCAGCTCCCTCAGGTTGTTTATGCAGAGACTTTCAGTAATGAAGATCCTGCCTGTTGCCGCTGCTGCCTCAGCCGCCGCCCCCGTCTCTGTCGCCGCAGCTTCCTCCTGAGGGGGCCCAAGTCATGGAGACACTCCGCTCCCCTCCTCCAGCCCAGCCTCTCTCACTGACCTGTAGCTTCTGTGGGCGGAGGGACTTTCCCGGCTGCTGGAGCTTCCATCCCTGAAGCCTGCTTGAATCAGCTTCTCTGGGGCCACGGCCAGGGCAGCGTTGGGGTGGGGTCCACTTTCCGGAGTGCAATGGACCCTGGGGACGGCTCTCCAGGGCTCTCTGGCACGGAAATCTCTTCCACTCCGTTTCTGTACACTTTTCAGTGGTCCAGAAGTTATGGGGGTCTCTTTTTACATTAATTCTATGGGCTTTGGTTTTGGAGCTCATAAACGTGCATCCTTCTACTCTGCCATCTTGGCTCCGCCCCCCGTGATTTCCCTTTCTTAAGGTGCTTATCACTCTAATCCTTCCTCCATAGAACTACTAAATGACTATCCTAAAGCTCACTTCTGACTATAACACTCCCGATTTCAATAAACTGTAGTGATTTCCTATTGATTTGAGAATTAAATGCAAATTCATCCTTATATCTTCTTTATTGAATTTTTATTTTTGTTAAAGTTTTATAATATATGTAACCATTAGCATAACAATGTATTATATAACTTATAAATAACATACATATGTAGAGGTGCTCTTTTTTAGTGCAGTATGATAAAAAAAAGTTTAGAGAGAACTGGATTAACCAGGTGCCCTTCACTCCCTTTGATTGAAAATTTTGCAAATCCCCTTTGAAGTCCAAGGAGCTGGAGGAATTGGTCATTGGGTTGAAAATCATTTTAAAATTACTATTTCTCATGCTCATTCTAATTAAGATGAGCCTTATGTGAGAGAAATTTGAAAGGTTTCTTCCCCGGTGTCATGGAGAAACCACTGCTTATGTGTCCTTAAACATTCATTCTTCAGCTGACATAGTTTATTTCAAAAATATTTACAAAGTCAATGTAATTACAAAGCATATGTTGATTGTCTATGGAGCTTAAGTAGATAAAGATACTTGAGTCTTCACTCAGCAATAGTATTGTATTGTAAAGTAGGTAACTGTTTTCAAAGAAGCCAGTCTCTCTAGACGTACCTGATAACTCAGTAGAGCTCTAGGTCTGGAGTTAAAAAGACCTAAGTTCAAATCTGATCTAAGACACTAACAGTATGACTGGACAAGTCACTTAAACTCAATTTGCCTCAGTTTCCTCAACTGCAAAATGAGGATGGTAATAATAGCACCATGTTGTTGTGAGGATCAACTAAAATAGTATTTATAAAAAAAATCTATGTTATTATACAGATCAAAGAAGGCAGGATAATATTTATAAAAAAATGCTTAGTGCAATGTCTGGCACGTAGGTACTATACAAATGATTACTTTCTCCTTCCCCTAGATTTCTTGCTCAAAGACCAAGCCTTAAACCCAATGCACTCTGGAGCTCAGATTGGACGACAGGTCCCCACCCACTTAGCACAGAGTGAATGTAAATAGTAAATGGTATCTATTTCTCTTTTACCCAGGAACACTGAGAGTCTTCCCCTCCCAGTCTGATTTTTTTGGTTTTTTTTTCTTTATTAAAAGGGGCCATCCCATAAGTAACTACTTAAAGAGGTCTATACATTTAATGGGTGCATCTCACTCAAAGTGAGAATCTGATAAGATCTTAGCTTAAAATGGCCAGGGTCTTACACTACTTCCTGGGCCATCTCCAGATGTCCTGATGAATATTAGGCCACTGGACCCAGATGGTTCTGGAGGAGAAAGTGAGGCTGGTGACCTTGCCCAGCCCTCCCTCACTCATAGCAAAGTCAAGTAAAGTCATGCCATCATGTTGATGTCATGATTCCCTTCAAGAACAAAGGACAAACACAACAATCTATCTAGTTGTTGACAGTGACTGAGCAGGCTTAGGTTCAGAATAGCTTGCTATGAGAAAAACCCTCACTCACCTGCAGAGCAGAATTGCAAAAGTAAGAGCTATAGTTCATTTTATGAATATAAAAGTACTTTCCACATGTATCCTTTAAGGATACGAGGATTTACCATTAGTATTCTTTTGCTAAATCATTGTGTGATAAATAAAATATAACTGCTTGCTCAGAGTGCTTTGATTGGAATTAATCCCCAGGGATGACAACCAAATGCATTTGCATGCTGAAAGATGATATATCCTAATGAAAATCTCCCAATGCTTTTATTACAGTAAGAAAATGAAATATTTCTGATATTACCCTCCTAACATAATATTCATCAGCCAAAGACTTGTGTTCAAAGCTCAGTTCCAAAACTCTGAGTTTCTGTACTCTTCAAAACTTTGAACAAAACTCAGAACGCTGGTTTCCTCAACTCTGCAATAGGAATAATAGTGAACTACTTATCTTGTAGAGCAAAGATCAAAAGACATAACTTATATGAATGCACAATATGCAAGAATACAGAACTGAGCAGAGATCTGGACAATGTAAAGAATTCAGAAGAAATTCACTTTACTGATGCCGACTGTGGTGTTTCTAAGTATAGAATACTATAAAAATGTACACTACTATTATTGTCACTGCTTTTGTCTTCATGATTATCTCATTTTTCTCATCCTTTTAGTCCAATAATCTAGTTTTCTCATTGGACTTTGATTCTTTTATGGGTTCTTTTGCATCACATGACCATATAGATAACTAGATTTTTCCAAATTCTCTTTCTCTAGCAAGTTCTTTCTCCTTTCTATTTTCTTTGATTCTTGGGTCTCTGATATATAATTGTATAATTTATTGATATGAAATTTCTAATTTTGTTCCTTGTCCTACTTTGACTCCATATAGAGTCAATTTTTTCTTTCAATTGTTGATTATCAAAAATTTTTAATGCATGCTTGTTTTCTAGATTGCATTCTACAGTGTTCTTCCCTATTGTTTTCAATTGATGATGCAGGGTTGAAGTTGTAGTGTATATACCAGGTAGATACTGATGCAATTTTCTAATGTCCTATCCATGAGTTTTTAATAGTTTGCTCAAGCCGCTGTAAGATCTGACTCCTGTTATCAGAGTATTCATGATTACCTACATTTTTCTTCCTGTGATTTAAAAGTCACAACACATAGCTAGATAGTGTTACTAATAAAATGTTTTTTATAACTTTCATTAAATAGCAGATAGCCAGTCACTTTTTAAATTGCTGCTTCTTTATTTTGTTTACTAATTGAAATACAGCTATCAAACTCCAAAAGGGATGTTTGAAACTCCTTTTTAAATCCCTTTGCACTCAGCAAATTGGCAAAGATGACAAAGGATGTAAATAATAAATTCAGAAGTTATGGAAAGGCAGGAGCACTAATGCACAGCTGATGGGGATGTGAATCGGTCCAACAATTTTCAAAAGCAGTTTGAACATTAAATTCAAGACAGTCTTGTTTTAAAGATTAGATTTGATGAACTTTTGTACCCATCCATCTTTGCTACTTCTTTTTTACAAGATGGTTCTCTGGGAGAGGGATGAAATGAAGTATATTGGAAAATGGAGATGATGTAAAAGCCAAAAGTATTATTAAATTATAAAATGTATTTGTTTAAAAGAGAAAGCGGGCATTCCATTCTAAATCTTCCCATTTCCCTTTCAAAAATCATTTGAGACATAAGTATTATTTTTATTTGTTTCATTATCAGGTAGCTCTTCTGGACAGTGTAAAATTTTAAGTAATTCATTTTCTCTTGCTTTCCCCCTTTCATATTTAAGAAACAACCTTTCAATATGAATTTAGGAATGAAATTTATTATTTAAATTGCCCTGAATTTGACCACAATATATTGTTTCATGACTTGGAATTGAAGATATCATGTACAAAAGCAGAATGAAATCTTGCCTATTACAGTGAAAATATGATTCCAATTTTGTTATAATGTAATAGAGACACATAATAGTAACATTCTTATTTTGAATTCATTTCATGTTCAGTTACTGCTTGCCCACTTTGTGGTCAAGCTTAGCTGCTTCAACGAATTTCCAATAGATGGTGGTGGTACTCTATTGGATTTATTCAATGTTAGATATTCCTATGAGAATCACTCAGGTACTTTATCTATCTTGGGGCATGCAAAGTCTCTGTTGTATGTCATCATGGCTGGAACCACCTTTACTTTGCTACTGCTCACCATGACATAGACAATGGATATGACTTTAAGGGAATTATCATCTACATCATCATCATCACCAACATCATTATTATTATCAATATTACTGTATAAAGAAGGATTGGATATAATTATTTCGCATTGTAATCAAGGACTTAAACATTATCAGTTTCTCCTTAATGAAATAAGTAGTATGTTTCACTGGAAAGAACAATGGATATGGAGATAGAATTCCCAGGTTCAAATTGCCTCTCCGTTACTACTTGTGTAGACTTCAGCAAGTTTCTTAATATTTCTGGTCCTTAATTTCCTCATCTATAAAAGGAAACAGTTGAACTAATTGCCTTAGAATGTCTCTTTCAGTTCCAGCTCTATGATCTTAGTTTCATTTCACTGTTTATTTATGAAGCAAAACTATAAAATTCCAGAACTTGAGAGTTAAAATTGAATGCCCTCAGAGGTTGTTTAGGTCAAATCTTAATCAAAGTATGATTCATCTCAGAAAAAGCCTGACAAGCGTTTCTGTAGAGTACGCTTGAAGTCCTCCAGTGACTGGGAACTCAATGACTTTTTAGATTCCCATTTAACCTTATTTAATAGCAGAAATTGTTGAGAAGATTTTCCTTATAAAAAGCTAACAATCTACCTATATTCAACTTCCACAGATTTTTGTCCGAATTCTAAGACCAAGGATAAAATTTCCAATGCCTCTTTCACATAATAACATTTTAAATAGTTGAAAATGGTTATGATGTTTTCTCTTGACCTCTGTCTAGCTCTAGCTAAATGTTCCATTTCCTTCCATTGCTGTAGTTTGGTTTGATTTTCTTTTGTTTTGGTACTGTTGCTTCCTCACTATTTTGGTCATCCTATTCCATGCATGTTCCAACAAATTGCCTTCCTTTCTAATAAATGATGACCAGAACCAAACAAAATATTTTAGATATAGGTTGTTGGGGAAGAATAATAGTCAGACTTTCATCTCCCTTATTTGGAACACTGAATTTGCATCAAAGCATCAAAGTAGCCTCAGATTGCATCAGCTTTATGTGACTACCAAATCACATTATTGACTTAGTAATACTCAATATTTCCTTATAAACTTTCTGTTTATTTTTCTACACACTTAAAAAGAGATTGTACATGTAAATCCTCATGAGAGATTATGTGTGATGAAATATGACCTATAATGTTCAATTATTTAAGTAGGAGCCAACATCTTTTAGTGGATAGTGTTGAGCATACAGAAGACAAGAATTAAGTTCTGACTTGACCCTGAATAGG
This sequence comes from Bettongia penicillata ogilbyi, assembly GCA_023548195.1. NCBI lineage: Eukaryota > Metazoa > Chordata > Mammalia > Diprotodontia > Potoroidae > Bettongia > Bettongia penicillata. The sequence continues at coordinate 732,597 of JAJHZJ010000772.1, forward strand.
TCATTTAATTTTTAAATCCCCCAGGAATCTCTCTATGCAAAAGAGCTACATGATCTGCATCAGTAAAAGGAGTTTCCTCTCTGGAATTTTCCCTCATCAGTTAAATCCAACCTGTCCATACCTGTATATGGAGAAACAAAAGAGACTGATAAAAATTACAAAATTTACCTCACCTGATTGTCAGAAAGATCAAATAAAATCATGGCTAAAAAGAGATATGATGATATTTCTGCGTCTTTGAGAAGATAATGCTACTTGTGAGGATTCATGTTAGCATGAATGTGACAGGAAGCATGCTGTAGTAGATAGATGATTGGCCTTGGAGTCAGAAAGATCTAAGGTTAAGTCCCTCTTCTGAGCTATAATGTCTTTTGACCAGAAAAATTGCTAAGCCCCTTATTGCTCCAGGAAACTTCCTAAGACAGTAAGCTGTACAGTTGCTGATCAGTGCAAAGAAAGATGTATGTTCAAGAAGATTTACCCACACCAATAAAATCATGTATCTAGACGAGGGGTGGGGAACCTGTAGACTTGAGACCACATGTGACCTCTACATCCTCAAGTGTGGACTGAATCCAATTTGTTTTACGAAGTTTGTATTCAGTCAAAGGGCTGTGCTTGAGGACCTAGAGACCACATATGGACTTGAAGCTGCAGGTTCCTTACACCTGATCTATACAGTTTAAAAAAAAAAAATCATCTTACACCTCCCATTCATTAAATTGTCTAAAATACATCCATCCATATTTTTTGTTGCTGTTGTTGGGTGTTTTTTTTTTTTTTATGTCATTCTCTTTGCAGTTCCCAGAAGGTCTGGTTTCCAGTCTCATCATTCAACTGATAACATTATCTCCAAAGTTATCAGTGATATCTTCATTGCCAAATCCAATGATCTTTTCTCAATTCTCAATCCTTCTTCACCATTCTGGAACCTTTGACACTGCGGAGCTTGGAGGTTCTTTCTCTTTAGGTTGGGACTCTAAATCTCTCCTAATTTGGTAACCAAATGAACAGTTCTGAACAAGGATACCAGAAATCTCCCTTCTCAAAGAAAGAAAACTCTGTGGATGTTTGTTTAGTTTAATTTGTCTCCACCACTTTCCAAGCTCATTGTTTTGAAGAAAACTCTAGGTCTATTGTCATAATAAAGATGTGTGTTTTTGCAAAGCTAGGGATTACTGGAGAGAACAAAGCTTGCATGCAAATACAGAGACCATGGAAAGGTTTAAGGTCAAGTTTCAGAAAACAGAACAAAAATGAAAAGGAACCAGACCCAACTCTGGTCCTTTCCAAACATGCTTAAGCTCTCCAAATCAGGAAGTTATGGCCCTCAAAGGCACCACTCAGAACTGCCATAAGTGAACTGAATTGAATTCTCTTAGGTTGAATAGAAACACCTGGGTTTTCTGGCATTACAGGTCATGAGGTTCCACGTCATTTCTATTCTATTCACATATATTTTCTGATGCTTGAAACTTACCTTTTTTAGTGCCCATGCTATTTCTTTTCACTAGTCTGTATAGATATATCCTAAAACATATTTTATATTTTTTTTCACATTTTTAAGTTTTATATTTAGGATACAATCAAACATTTTTATGATTACTCAGCTCTACCATTATATATGTTTATCATTTTTCTATCTGGTATCCGAGATGTTTTCAGAGGTACCTGAAGTGTGCAGGGCTATTTGATTTTATAAAATCAAAATGGTAGAGTAAGAGGAAGCATTTTTGCTTTGCTCAGCACATTTTCTCCACAATCACCTAGAAATTAAATCAGACTGAAAATTCTCATTAGTATATATGAGAAAATCACTATAATCCATTTATTCCAGCCTAAGAAGACAAAGTCCAAAGTTAAGAAGTAGGTTAAAAGAATAAGCAAATATACAAACAAAAGAGAACTCAACCATAAAGAGCTAGTATAGTAACAGGGAAGTTCAGGACATAAACTGAGAAGAAGACAATGATTTTAAAATATCTATAAGCAAACTTAACAGCAAAAAAAAAAGGCAGATTGGACACAAGCCCAACAAGTATTCCTAGAAGATTTTAATAAAGAGTTAAAAAAGGAACCAAAAAATTAGAAGTCAAATGAAAGTGGTAGACAAAAATGGGAAAATAAATGAGAACTATGGAAGAAAGATATGAAAAGAGAATTAACAATTTGATATAAAAAGGGAGTACAAAACTACTCAAAAATAACTTTTTGAAAATTAAAATTGTTCAAGTGGAAGCTAATAATTCCATGGAACATTAAGAAATATTATAATTCCAAAGACTGCGAAAATAGAAGAAAATGAAATTTTCCTATGAAATACAACTGATCTATAAATAAGATCAATAATTATTGAACTACCTGAAAATCATGGGGGAAAAATCCTAAATATTATATTTCAAGTGTAGCTCTAGCCCCAAATACAATTGATATAGAACTTTCTCTTTATGGGTGGAGATTAATGACCTGCCCTGATTATAGGGATGGTAGAGTGGTCAAAAGTGAAAGAGCTTCAGTCTTTAAGTTTCTCTTCAACACCTACAGTTTCTTTGGGTGTTTCTGGCTTCCAGGTTTAAGAAAGGAGATGAAAATGGTCAACCTCACTTCAGGTTGCTAAAGGAAAAGATTCTGGAAAAGTATGAGAAGAGCTAAGAGTCTCCATCATATCCACATCCCCAGCTTGCCACACTGGACATTTTGAGGAACTTCCCTTTGGGTGAGATCTAAGATTCTGACTCTGTCTCTGTGGCTATCTTTTTCTCTGTCTCTCTGTCCCTTTCTTTCTGTACTTTCTCTCTGAATTATCTTGTTTACAATGAGAGAACTCCTTCACTCTGCAGTTTCTGGAATGTATTCTCTTATATCTACATTTTCTCTTTTATCTACATCAGGATTAGTTGGGTTTCATCGCTATTTGTCCTATGTGTGTTTACTGTGGAACTATTATTTGGTGGGAAGAGGGTTAAGTTTTGAATATAAAGCTTGGTGTCCTTCTCCTCCCCAACAATGATTCACAATCAAAATTTAGATTTAGACTGAAACTCACATCCATGAAACTAATATTTAAGAAAATAGATATAATCCTAACCCCGAAGCCAATCTAAGGATAGCAGATTGGCAGATGATGACCCCAACATCTTGCTTCTCCTTCTAGAAGGAATTAAAGACCCTTTTAGAGAGGGGTAAAGAGGGATGAGTCTAGAGATGTCCATTTTTTCCCCTTAAACCACACAAAAATACTAACATGCCACATTGGGGGTGGGGGAGGCGGGAGGAAGTACAGTCTCTTGCCACATGTAGACCTCCAGATTCCTTACAACAGAAAGAAAATTAGAAATTGCAAGAAAAGTGTCCTGAAAGAAATACCAACTACAAATCCTAGTAATATTATAGCCAAAATCCAGAGCTCCCATTTCATGGATAAAATACAACTAGGAGCCAGAAAGAAAGAATTCAAGTAGACTGAAGCCACAGTCAACATCACATAAAATTTAGCAGCCACCATTGTCAAGAGACAGTGAGCTTGGAATAGAATAATTAAGAAGACAATGGATCTAGGAAGATAACCAAGACTAACCTAGGCAGCAAAACTGGATAGACATACAAGGGAAAAACTGAACCTTTAGTGAAATTCAGAATTTTTAAGCATTGTTAATGGGAAAAAAAAAAACTGAGAAGAACTTTTTTAAAAAAGCATAAAAAGGTAAACATGAGTGAGAAATCATAAAAAACTAACAAGATTAAACTGGTTACATATTTATATAGGGTAATGATACATATTAACTCCCCAAATTTAGTTATCATCAGGGGTCTTAAAGAGAGTATGATTACACAAAGGACTGCATGAGATTCTTTTCTGTTTAAATGATCTCAAAATATGAATAGAAAGATAGAGAGGATAAATGTACTGGGAGAGAAGAGAAGGATGATAAGGAGTGGAGAAAGTTGTTTTACATAAATAGGGGCATTCAAATAAGAGTTTTTATTATAGAGGTGGCAGTGGAAAAGGAGTCAATGACACTTGAACTTTATTTTCATCTGAATTGGATAGAGAGCAAAAGCAAACACACACACACACACACACACACACACAGAACTCAATTTACCCAATAGCAAAGTAGAAGTGAAAATGGCTATGGAAAACACGGCAGGGAGGGAGGAGTGTAATAAGAGGGAGATTTGATGAAGAAAAGCAGATTCTTATAAACAGGGTGGAAGGGGTAGATGAGGAAAAGTATAAGAAGATAGAATGAAGGAAAGTATCCAATTAGCAACCACAAATATGAGTATGAATAAGATGAACTCATACATAAAACAGAAGACAATAGCAAAATGGATTAAAAACCAGAATGCCACATGATATTTGTTTTCAAGAAACACACCTGAAATGGAAAGACACACATAGAGTAAAATTTAAAAAGTAGAACCTATTATGCTTAAGCTAAAGTTAAAGAAGGCAAGGGTAGCAATCATAATCTCAGTCAAAGCAGTAGCAAAAAAAGATTTAATTAAAAGAGATAAACAGTGAATTGCATTTTTCTAAAAGATACCGTAGATAATTAATATCAATACGAAACAGATATCAATTACTATTAATTAGTATCAATAACAAGCAAATAGTATGACATCTAAATTCTTAAAGGAAAAGTTAAATGAATTAGACAAAGAGCAAAACTGTAGCAATGGAGGACTTCAATTTACCCCACTCTGACCTAGATAAGACAAACCATAAAAAAAATGAGAACGAAAGTTAAAGATATGAATAGGATTTTAGGAAAATTAAACATGATAGACCTTTGGAGAATATAAAATTGGAATAGAATGAACTCTATTTGTCCCTGTACAAGGCACCATCACAGAAATTCATCATTTATTGGAGCATAAATTTTCACAAACCACTGCAGAAAAGCAGAAACACTGAATTCATCTTTTGGTAAACATAGGTCAATAAGAATTAAATTCAAGACTTTCTTTGAGTCATATATGAAAATTAATTTAAAAGCTAACTAATCTTAAAGAATGGTTTAGTCAAAGGGCAAATCACAGAAAAAATTAAAATTTCATTAAAAAATAATGATAATGCTGAAAAATGCAAAATAAAATGTGGGTGAAACAAATCAAACAGTATATAGGAGAACATTTGCAACTCTAAAGTCATTTATTGATAAATGAGAGAAAAAGAACAGGTAAATTAATTGATCATACCAATGAAAAATTTCTTTTAGGAAAAATAATACAATCGATAAGCCATTAGAAAATTTGATTTAAAAAAAAAGAAAGAAGAAAGTCTGATTGCAAGAAGATTGCAAAAAAAATGAAAAGGGAAAATTCACAAGCAAAGAAGAGGAAATAAAAGGAATTATTAGAAGCCATTTCACCCAGCTATTTGTTAAAATAACTGACAGTTTAAATGAAATGGATGAATATTCACCAAAAAAAAAAAATCCCTCAAATTCTTCTGGTTAAAAAAGCAGGAAATAGAATGCTTAACTCCTATTCTAGAAAAAGACATTGAACAAGTAAATGATTTTCTGAAAGAAAAAAAAAATTCCAAGAACATATATATATATATATATATATATATATATATATATATATATATATATTTATAAGCAAATCCTACCAAACACTTACAGAACAATTAATTGAAATAGTATATAAATTGCTTGAAAAATAGCTTAAGAAGGTGTATCATTCATTTTTTTCTTTGACAAAAACAGATAGAGTTAAAACAGAGGAGAAAAAACTATAGAACAATTTCCTTAATGAACATTAATGCAAAAATTTTAAGTAAATTAAGCAATATACCACACAGAACATATACTATGACCAGACTGGTTTTACACCAGAAATGCAGAGCTGGTTCAACAGTACAAAAATTATAAGCATAATTGACCAAATTGTTAACAAAAAGCCCATGGAGTTATTTTAATAGATGCAGAATAAACTTTCAAAATATACAAAACTCATTGCAATTAAAATACTAGAAAGCATAGGAATAAATGGTGCTTTCCTTAATATGGTAAGTATTATCACTCTAAATCCAAGAAACAGCATTCTGTATCATAGAATGATAAGACAGAAAAGTTCATTATCAATACTACTACTCAATATTGTACTAGAAATGCTGACTATAGCAATAAAACAAGAAAAAGAATTTAAAGTGATAAGCATATTCCAAGGGAAACAAAATTATCACTTTTTTTCCGATGATATGATGAGAAAACTAGAGTCAATTCAAAAACTAACCAAAACAAGTGACAAACTCTGCAAAGCTATGGGATAAAAATACACCCCTAAGACTTTTCAATACTTCTGCATATTACCATAATATGCAGAGAAATATACAGAGAAAAAAAGCAGGAGATTGAAAGAGAAATATAATTAAATTAACTATGGACAGCATATAATTTTTAAATGTCTATCTGCCAACATACTCACAAAAACTAAGAACATATTTGCAAAACTCTCTTTCTATAAATAAAAACAAATCTAAATAATTTAAGAAATTTTAATTGCCCATAGTTAAGCTAATATATATTATTAGCTTAACTATTTAGATATATATCTACATAGATACATTTGTATTAGATATATAGATAGATACATAGATATATAGAATATAAAAATGATAATATACCCAAATTACTGTATTTGTTCTGTGCTATACCAGCTAAGCTACCAAAAACATTACTTCATAGAGTTAGAACAAATAATAACCAATTTCAGCTGGAGGGAAATAAAAGCTCAAGAATACCAAGTGAATCTTTTTTTTTTAATGGGAAGGAAGGAGCCTAGCATTATGAGAACTCAAACTATATATCAAAGAAGAACTATACAGCAAAATATTTTAGTAGTGGGTAAGTAACAAAAAGATTGAGCAGTGGAAAATATTAGGTACATAACACACTGAAGCAAATGTGCACAATGCATGACCTAGTATATATTAAATCCAAATATCAAAGGTACTAGGGCAAGAATTCACTAGTCAACAAAAACTGTTGGGGAAACTGAAAAGTAGTCTGTCAGAAACTAGTATGTCTCATACTATATATGAAACTCAGATCAAAATGGGTACATGATTTAGTAAGTAAAAGTAACATGGGAGAAATTATCTAGCAGATCTATGAGTAGGAGAAGAGTTTATAATCAAACAAGAAATAAAAAGGTTCACAGGAGATAAAATGGTTAATTTTGATTACAAAAAGTTTAGAAGTTTTTGCAAAAATGAAGTAAATGCAAGCAAAATGAGAAGAAAAGTAGAAAACTGGGAAAAATCTTTGTAAAATTTTATTTAATAACTTCCTCACTTCTAAGATATAATGTTACTGAATTAAATTTACAAGAATAAAAGACATTCTCCAATTGATAAATCATCAACGGATATGAACAAGTCATTTTTAGAGAAGGAAATCCAAGCTATAAATAGCTATATTAAAATGCTCTAAGTTACTAATAATTAGAGAAATACAAATGAAAACAGCTAGGTATGATTTCATTCCCATCAGATTGTCTAAGATGACAAAGAAAGGAAAATGACAAACACTGGAGAGTGTTGGATGAACAGGTAAAATAATGTACTGTTGGTGGAGCTGTGAATGAATCTAACTTCTCTGGAAAGCATTTTGGAACTATATCCAGAAAGTTATTCAACTGTACATACCCTTTAGTCCAGCAATATCTCTTGTAGATCTATAACCCAAAGAGATCAAAGAAAGAAGAAAATAGCCCATATATATAAAAATATTAGTAGCAACTCTTTTTGTGATTGCAAAGAAATGGAAATTGAAAAGAAAATCATCTACTGTAGAACACTATATGAATGCTATGTAAGACTGTTGTACTGTAAGAAATGGTGAAGCACGAAGCTTCAGAGAGCCTGAGAAGACTTGAATGAGTTAACACAAAGTGAAATAAGCAGAACCAGAATTATTTATACTTAACGAAAATATTGTAAAGATAATCAACTCTGAAAGACTTCGGAACTCTGATCTACATGATGACCAACTACAACTCCAAAGGATTCAGGTTGAAACATACTATCTAACTCCTGAAAATAAGCTGATGACCTCAGGCAACAGACTGAAGCAAATTTTCATCTTTTGCCTTTCTTTCATTTTTTTTTCTTTTTTTTAGGACATGGCTAACATGAGAATTTGTTTTGTATAAGTATTAATAATGGGTTTTACTTTTCTTTTCTTCTTAATGAGTAGACAAGGTAGAGAAGAAAGAGGCTTCAGAGCTGCAAGTTATGAAAAATGAATTTTAAAAATTACAATTTAAAAGAAAAGGTACATGAATCCCCAGACATGTCACTTCTTGAATTTCTATCTTTCATATAAACATATAGAGATAAATAGATGATAGACAGGCAGACAGACAGACAGACAGACAGACAGACAGACAGACAGACAGACAGACAGATAGATAGATAGATAGATAGATAGATAGATAGATGATAGATAGATAGATAGATAGATTCCTGATTCTTCCTGAAGTGTCATACTGTCAGTTCTCACTTCCTGCTATGGTCAGAATTCAAGTTGCCATCATTCCCTCCACCGTCTCTCCTTCTCTGGACTTCACTCTCAAAATGATGCTTCTTATCCAAAGCATTCAGGAAATATTTATTAAGCAGTACTGGGAGCAAATGACTATGCACAACACTGAGTGAGATTCAAAGTTTAGAAAAGACCAAGTCGTTTATTGCCTGCAACTTTCTAATACATTTAACTATTACTTTCAGACTTGAAAAACATAAAAAAGGTAAATTCGATGGATTACATTTACGTAAGAGTGAATGAAATATAAAAGGCTCACCTAGAGAAATAAGTAAACAAACTTTGGTGAAGACTTTTTTTTGGCACAGGTGTGGGGAGCCCTTAAGGAACTGACAACCTTTACCAATATAGATTGAGATCTACTTTTTAATTTCAAGTCTTAGAGAATTGCCTGTGGTATCAAGAAGTTAAGTGATTTGCCCAGAGTTACATGGACACCGTGTGTCACAGGTAAGATTGGGATCACATCTTATTGACAGAGAAACTGCCTCTCTTGTCACTATTCTGTAATATCTCTCCAACTTTGGAACATCTAATTTGGCTTCTCAAAGACTTTTCTTATTAATTTCTTGGTTTCTGGATATATTCCAGATAGCTGAACTTTTTGGATAAAGTGTTATTGTATATGAAAATGACATATAGCTCTTAGAATTCAGAAGAAATGAATTATCAATTCAGATCAGGTTTCCTTGATAGAATATTTTAATGTACACAAGTTAGAGGGCAACAAATTTTGACTCAGCACAGGAGAATTTCATCACAACTGTGTTCTACTTCATGAGTCCTTATCTCAATGGAGGTATGCAAACAGTGTGGGGATGGCTCACCTGATGATTCTTTGAATGGGATTCCTGAGTTAGGTGTCCAGTAGCATAAAGAAGTTCCCTTCCCAACTCTGGAAATCTAGATTCCATTATTCTCTTTTTGATTCAGTATTTTTTTAAATCCATATTTGGATAATAGGGTGTATATCTAGGAGGTACTTTGGAGATCTAAGTCAATTTCATCATTAAACAGATAAGGACACTGAAGTTAACACAGGTGAAATGTCTGAGGTCACAAGGTAATAAGTGGTAGAGATGAGATTTAAAATGAGGTCCCTGAATTCACTTCTAGTGTCCTGTCACCACATTTTTATTTTATTTTTTTATTTGCTTCAGGCCCCGGTTTCAATTGTTGTTTTTGTTTTTAGAAAGACTTGGGGATCTGTTTAATGTAAGGCTTAGAAAACTATTTTAATTTGTTTCAGTTTTCTCTTTCACAATTTGATTTAATATATCTTTGCTCTTAACAAATATTTTGCTAAGAAGAAAAGTGCCACCATCATCAAAAAGTGAATATTTGGAGCAGCAGATGTATTAGAGGTAGCAATCTCTAGTAGATGGCTAAACATGAACAATATGTTAAAGACGGAAGACCTGCCAAATGTAAACAGACATCAAGCACTTCATACTTCTATGGATACACAGGCTCCTTGATGTGGCAATGCTTTCCAACAATACAAAATCACAGCCCATCTCCACTTTCTCAGCCCATGACTTTCGTCTGCATCTTCTAATAAATCTTCCCTAAAGGATCAAATGCATATATTAAACAGACTAATTAAGTTGTCCATAAGCATTGCTATGACTGCATTGAAATGCAGAGAATAGAATGCTGGACCTGGAGTCAGGAAGATCAGAGTTCAAATCTTGCTTTAGATACTTACTAGCTGTGTGACCCTGAGCAAGTCACTTGATCCTGTTTGCCTCAGTTTCCTCATCTGTAATATGAACTGGAGAAGGAAATGGCAAATCACTCCTGTCTTTGCCAAGAAAACTCCAAAAAATTCTGGGAGTCAAAATGGTGGAGCAAGCAGTAAGTCACTGTAACTCTCCAGTTGTCATCTCTAAACAACCATAAAATAGAGCCCCAAGACAGATCCTGGAACAGCAAAACCAGGAAAAAGCTAGCTCAGGAAACTTGGAAGAGTGGCAAGAAAGGTCTGACCACAGAAAATCTGATCATAGAAAGTTATAATAGTGACAAGACAGACCAAGACACAAACTCAAAAAGGCATAAAAATGTCAAAATGTCTATGAGCAAAACCCCAAAGAAAAATGGTTTCAAGCCCAGAAAGATCTCATGAAAAAGCTTAAAAAAGAACTCAAAAACCATATAAGGGAGGTAGAAGAAAAATTGGGAAAAGAAATGAGAATGATGCAAGAGAATTATGAAAAAAGAGTCAACAACTTGGAAAAATGCAACCAAGATTAGAAAGAAAGCAGAAAGCTGGGAAACAATTTTTACAGCAAGTTTCTCTGATAAAAGCCTCATTTCTCAAATATAAAGAGAACTGAGTCAAATTTAAGAGAATACAAGCCGTTCCTCAATTGATAAATGGCCAAAGCATATGAATAAGCAGTTTTCGGACAAAGAAATCATAAAGGTATATGAAAAAGTGCTCTAAATCACTTTTAATTAGAGAAATGCAAATTAAAACAACTCTGAGATACCACCTCCCACCTACAAGATTGGCTAATATGACAAAAAAAGAAAAATGATAAATATTGAAGAGGATGTAAGAAAATTGAGAAAGTAATGCACTGTTGGTGGACTTGTGAAATGATCCAACCAATCTGGTGAGCAATTTGGAACTATGCATGGTGGCAACAAAACTGTGCATACCTTTGGACCCAGAAATACCACTATGCTAGGTCTGTATCTCAAAGAGATCGTAAAAGGGGGGAAAAGGACTTACATGTGCAAAAATATCTATAGCAAAACTATTTATGGTAGCAAAATACTGGAAACTGAGGGAATGCCCATCAATTAGAGGAAGGACTAACAAAGGTGTGGTATATGAATATAATGCAATAATATTGTGTGATAAGAACTGATGAACAGGAAGATTTCAGAAAAACTTGAAAAGAATTACATGAACTGCTGAAAAGTGAAATAAGCAGAACCAGAAAAGCATTGTAGAAAGTATCAGCAATATTGCATGATGATCAGTTATGAATAACAGCTCTTCTCAGCAGTACAACAATGCAAGACAAGCACAAAGGACTCATGAACAAAAATGCCATCCACATTCAGATAAAGAACTGATAGACTCTGAATCAAAGCATATTTTTTTCACTACTGGATAGATAGCTGACCCAGGAGTAAGGGGGACGTGAGTTCAAATTTTGCCAGATACTTATTAGCTGTGTGACCATGGTCAAGTAACTCAACTTTCACAGTTTCCTCATCTGTAAAATGTGCTGAAGAAGGAAATGGCAAACCACTCCAATATCTTTGCCAAGAAGATAATGAGGACACAGAGAGTCAGACATGACTGAAACGACTCAATAGCAAGAAGTTGGACTTACATTCAGGAAGCGTTGGGTTTAAATTTTGCCTCAGACCCATAACTAGTTTTAGAATCCTAAGCAATTAATGTTTCTCTGTTTCAATTTCTTCATTGTAAAAATACAAATCTAGACTCAATGGCCTCATATATTCATTCCAGTCCTAAATCTATGACTAAAAAGTTTTATCTCATCCTCGTTTCAGAGTTCTGTATTATATTGTATCTTCAGAAAAACTATTCTATATCTTTTGCTGGATAAGTTTGAAGTGACATTTTTTGAGAGTATTTTCTGAATTGGTCTCTACTTTTAAATGGCATAACCAAAGAGATATCAATTCTTTGCTAGCATTTTAGTTACTTCTGATTCATGATCTGTAAGGTAAGACAGAATTATACCTAATTTTTTGAATATTTTAATTGCCACTTCTAAGATAAGAAATGAAAAGCATATCTTTTTACTTAGGTAACAACTACGTTGCATTGTAGAAAGAGTGCTAGACACAGTTTCAGAAAGATGAATTCAAATCCCACTTCAGATAGTTACTAGCTGTGTGAGGCTGGGCAAGTCATTTAACTTCTGTTTGTTTTAGTTTCCTTATCTGTAAAATGGGGCCATTAAGAGCTTCCCAGGGTTGTTGAGAGGATAAAATGAGTTAATGTATTTAAAGCAATTTTCATATGTTAAAGGACTGTATAAATGCTCGCTATTTTTAATGTTGTTTCCATCTTACCTTCTTGGGAAGTGGTTTATGTGGATTTTTCCTAAATAGTAGAATTTCCAGAATACTTGAAATCCAAAATTACTTTTTTTTCAATATGCTGAAATACAATTTGTTGTCACTAGATGGCATCAGGAGCTCAAAGAATGTTTTTGAGAAGCAATTACTCTTTTAGGACTCCTTTAGTCAAAGATGTACTTTATTTTTATTGATATAGATAAATGTCCATAATTTTAAACTACCTGGACCATTCTGGAGTGCTGAAACTATGCTAAGAAGGCCCTTGGATCATAATCTCAGGTACAGGAAACTAGAACAGGTTAATATGCAAAAGAAGATCTTCATGGTTTTTGCTGGTCACAGTCTATTCTTTACATCTGTTCTGGTTTCTCCAGGTTGAAATATGAAAAAAAAAGTGATATATTATTGTAAGGTGATCAAATAACTTGCTAACAAATGCTGAGAAATCTCTGCTAATTTACCATTTTATAAATATATATTTACCTATAGCCATACCAAGAGAAGAGATTTCTTAAGAAATAAACAAGAACAACAAAAAAGAAATTTGAAGGCTGTCTTACAGTGGCTATTGATGTAATTTTAAAAATTATCAGGCACCTTTTCCTCCTGTCTCCCAGACTTTCACCTTAAGAGTCATTGTTGACTTAAATATTTCAATTCTGACAAGGACATTGGACAGCGAAAGAAAGCAAAAAACAAAAGAAACAGGCTTTTGTTTCTGTCATACTCAAAAGTGGATAAAACTTATACCATTTTTGTGTTAATTTTCAATATGGTTATGGATTTTTCCTATTATATACTATTTTTGTGGAATCATAGTTTTATATTTTTAAATAATTTTCAAATTTGAACTTATTTTAATTATTTTGTGCTCTTCTAATTTAATTTATGCTCACCTAAAATATAAGTATTGATGATTCCCTTTTGTGTTTTGTCTGTAGAAAATGACATCTTACTATCCAACAGCAATCAGCAAGCATGTTTGGACACTACTTGCGCTGGGGTCACTTATCCATAGTAGAGGTTTCTTGATGGAAGTGGTTTACATGTCAATCAGTGATTGCATTTAGATATTCCAGTCCAAATGCAAACTCAAGAAATGGATCCAAAGTACCATGTTATATTCCATAATTTTGAGATCACTGAAAATTTCTTTTTCCTTTTCTGTCTTTTAATTTTCCATTTATATTGAAGATTTAGGGAGGTTTAAATCAGAAAGTTCTTTCCTATATAAAACAGGCCTAATGGGTGATGACAAATCTGGATTGTATATAGTTTTATTCAGAATAATACAAGTAATCTCTCATATATTTCTTCAGTAGGATTATCAGTCTGTTGAATTTTATTTATATTCCTCTCCAAATCTTAGAGCCATAAATGGCATGTAACATTCATATATCCAAATGAATAGTAACCTAACCCATCAAAAAGTAGTAAATTCATTATCCAAAATATCTATTTTGCAGTCAAAACAAAAATCAAATGCTTTCTTATCAAGTGAAAAAGACTTTTGTCCTTTAAATTTAAATAATAGTGAGTGCCTATGTAACAAAAAGTATGTGTATAAATTTAAACACTTGAAGCATGCTGGTAATTAAAAAAAATGAGCATGAAAATCTGTTTCACACAACATGCAAAACAAACTAACCAGTAACTTCTCACTATCCTTACTACTTTCTCAACGAAACTACATTTTTACAACCACTTCATATTATATAATTTATGTAACAGTGGATGATAAGGAAAATGCTTCCATTTGTAATTCAGCAATAAAAAATTATGATGCTAAAAAATTTTCAAATGAGAAAATGTGTGGTGAACAGTTATTACTATAAGTGGATGTGATTGGCTCTCTATCACACTCCCCAGCGATTCTGGTCCAAACTTTATTTTCTTTCCTCAAACCACCTACACTGCCCATTTCTCCCTCCTTCTCAACTGTGTATCACCTAATATTTCACTAAAATATTTGAGATAATCAATTGTGAGCACCATTTTCCCTCTAATTCTTCACTTCAAATTGCCTTAACTTCATCACTTCAAGTCTCCTCTTTTAATACAGCTTTGGAGAAAAAGGTACATATCCTTGTAAAGTTAATTTAAAGTTAACTGTGGGTAAGGGGAAGAGTTAAAGATCTTCCCTGTCCATTCATAGCCCTTGTTACTTTCTATTGAGGCACTGGGTCAGAAAGTCCTGCCTCTTTCTCTGAAAAGTGAATAAATACTCTGAGCTGACATTTTGTTTTGGGGCTTAATTTTTGGAAGAATGTTTGTGTGCCAGATGAGACATTTTAAGAAGCCTCTGGCTTTCAAAACCCAGATGTTGGTGCTTCTCTTTGCTAACTATACATATATACAATGGTCAGACAGTTGGATCTGTCTGTTAATCTGTGATATATATATTCCAAATGGTCAGACAGTAGGAAGCCCTGTCTGTTGATCTTTATTTCTCTTTTTGTATTTTCTCTGAAGCTCAGGGTACTGACTTTTCCCCCTGAATTAAGTGAATGATATTTGTACTTGGTTAAAGTAGATTGCTGACCTCTCAAAAGTTGCTTTCCTTTTAGAAAAGCAGATCTCAGAACCTGTATAGCAAGCCCTCCTGTGCATGCTGGGGTCCTTGCTGTTATAATCTTTTTTTATCAATGTCAATCCCTTTTTTTGCACACTTTATCTCATCCCCTCCATAATTCTCTGGCAGCTTGTCCTCATCTAACAATTCACTAATTAAAAAGCTGTTTTGTACAAACACTTTGCTATATTTATGAAAGAAAAAAATTATAACCAAAATGTAGTCCCTGGAGTAACCAACATGGAGGAGTAATCAATAAACTGCTGCAACTCTCCCATACTTGCCTCCAAACAACCATAAAGTAGAGCCTCCAAATCAATCCTGGAAAAGCACAACCAGTAAAAAGATAGGGTAAAACAACCTTTTAGCCCAAGAAACTTGGAGGATCAACAAAAGGTCCATCTCACTCAAGTCAAAGGGGAACATAGTCCAGGAAAGGAAGCATTTTAGCAAACCAACAGCAAGCCCTACCTCAGCAAACCAGCAGGAGACATGGAATCCCAGTGTGGTGGAGCACACTATGCCAACACTATAGCAAAGCCAAGGGAACCAGCAGACCTCAGCTCCAAGAACATAGCCTTAAGCAAAATGGGCCTCCAGTGTGCACATTTTCACATATTTCAACATGAAACAGGTAGATGCCAATCCTACAGGGGGCCTAAGCAAACAGGCATTAGCCAGCAATGACCCTGTCATGCTTCAGTATAGCCCTGGGCAAGCAGACAGCCTCCAGGGGTCTGCCTCAATGTGGGAAAAGCAGAAACTTCTTACCAGGTCTCTGCATTGCCAAAAACCATTATTAGAACCCCTGCTCATCACCAGGTAAGCTGCCAGAAACTTGCAGCATTGGTAGCCAACTCCCATCCCACACTTGAAGCACAACACCAAACATGAGGGTCCCCCAGGGACCACAGGGAAACATCAATGCAGTGCTAGGAAAACAGCCAGGCAGGGCCTATAACAACAGAAGCCAGAGACAATGCCCATTCAACCCCGGGATCAAGCTGAAATTGAAAAGAGAGAAAAAAGATCAAAAGAAAAAAACTGAAAAAATAGAATCTGATCTTAGAAATCAATCTATTATGGTGAAAGGGAAGACCAAGATACAAACTCAGAAGAAAACAATGATGTCAAAACACCTATGGGCAAAACCCCAAAGAAAAATGGGAAGTGGTGTAAAGTCCAGAAAGATCTCATAGAAGAGATTTAAAAGGAGTTTAAAATCATATAAAAGAGGTAGACAAAAAATTGGGGAAAGAAATGAGATTGATGCAAGAATATTCTTTTAAAAGAAAGTCATCAGCTTGGAAAACTGTTTAAAAAGTAGAATAGGCCAAATGGAAAAGGGCATACAAAAATTCACCGAAGAAAACAATTCTTAAGAGTACAACTTGCCAAATGGAAAAGAAAGTACAAAAACTACTAGAGGAAAACAATATCTTAAAAATTAGAATTCAGCAAGAGAACATTAATAACTCTATGAGACATCATGATTCAATCAAACAAACTGAAAAAAATGAAAAAAAGTAAGAAAATGACAAATACCTCATGAAGAAAAACAACTGACCTGGAAAATAGATCCAGGAGAGACAATATCAGAATCATTGTACTGCCTATAATGTAGTCCCTGTCCTCATGCAAGGAAGGAAGGGAACAAGAGAGGAAAAGAAAGAAAGAAAAGACAGAGGGAGGGAGGAATGACTAGAAGTAAGGAAGAAACACTTTTAAGCATTTATTATGAACCAAGCACTAGAGATATTGTGCTAAGCACTAGAGAAATTAATGAAAAAGAAAAAAGCATCTTGCCTCCAGGTGGCCAGGGTTTGATATTTTGCTTTAGAAAGTTATAGGGATGGCAGGTGGGGCCAGACGATAGTACATAGACAAACTCTTTTCAAAGCAATTGATTTGCTTACTGAAGAGTATTTATTTTATTATGACTCTATAACTAGAAAGGATGGAGAGATTAAAAAGTATATGTACAGAAAGGAACCTAGGAGAAAGAAGATGGCTAGAAAATGGAGACATTCACCACTTAGCATGAAAAGAAGAAGGGGGCATGACCAGAGCTCTAAATTAAAAGAGCTAATTCCTCTAATACATGATCTTTTTTGGTAGCCAGCCAGCTGGCAAGAAAGAGTCACAACATCACTGTGAACATTCATCTATTTGTAAAATATTTTTTACATCTTTGAAAGTATCTTTAAATTCAGCCTCCACTCCTGAAATCACAATGATTTTTATCATTGCCATACTAGTAGTTATTTATTCATTCGTTTGTGTGTTTGTTTTAGTCCACAGTTTTGTCCACTGTTTTCTTCTGTTTGAATGGGAAAAGGTGAATCACAATATTTAAGCAAGTTATGCTACATGCTGCCCAAATGATTTTGAAATGAAAATGATCTTTGCATATTAATCAAAAAAGACATGAATACAAAAGTGATTTATCCATTCACAAATGAAAGAAAAAGTAAACTAGATGAAGCTTTGAATTGACAATTAAGGAACAGAAAAGGAAGGGAAAAGACCTATTTCTGAACATCTGAAAAATTTATTGCTTTATCAATATAATAGGTATTTATTGTAAACTCAGAAGGTGATTGAATAGAATGTTAATTGAATATTAATTGCATTGAACTTAGCAGTCCTTTGGTTCGCACAAGAATACATTACAATTTTGAGAGAAAAAAGAAGGGTTTGAAATAAATTCTATTGAATTTTAAAAATAAATTATCATTATTAAAGGCACCGTGTTAAGCATTTTTTACAAATGTTGTATCAGTTGGTTCTCACAACAACCTTCTAAGGTAGGTGCTTCTATTGTGCCATTTTATGGTTGAATTAAGTGACTTGCCAAGGTTCACACCTGGTAAGTTTCTGAGGTCAAATTTGAATTCAGGTCACCTTGGCTCTGGGTCCAGGGATTTATCTTCTACACTGTCTCTAGGAAGAAGAGGTCATAATTTTTATGATAGAAAAACACAACTGGATGATTGAACACATACTAACATCCATACTTGACATCTTCTGATAGTCACATGGAACTCTGTGTTTACAAAGCTGAAACCAGAACAGAGATTATCTCAAATCCTTATCATTTACTGTCCTGAACCTACATCATCTCTGGAAGTTATGTTAACATTGCTGGGAATTATCTAACTCCACCGTCTACAAAGTGACTTCTGAGACAATTAGAGGAGTTGTCATAGTGCAAGTGAGGTTAGAGTCACCCGTTAAAACACCATAAATTAATCAGCAAACATCTGTTGAGGGTTCACTATATTCCAGGCACTCTGCTAGGTCATGGAGATAAAACCAAAAATGAATTGGCTCCTATCTTCAAGAAGCATATATTCTAATGAGGGGGACAAAATGGACATATAGGCATACATTTTACAGAATATATAGAAAATGAATGCAAGCTAGTTTTAGGAAGATCAGATGCCCTTGTACCTAGGGATATTGGAAAGACTTCATAAAGGAAGTTACAAGCCTATCCCTGA
Source organism: Bettongia penicillata ogilbyi (assembly GCA_023548195.1). NCBI lineage: Eukaryota > Metazoa > Chordata > Mammalia > Diprotodontia > Potoroidae > Bettongia > Bettongia penicillata. The sequence goes on from JAJHZJ010000772.1 coordinate 751,307, forward strand.
AAGCAAGCAGTGATTCTAAGAGACAGAGATGAGAAAGAAAGGCATTCCAGGAATGGGGCAGAGGGGCAGTGTGAGCAAAGGCACAGAAATGGGAGGTGGATTGTCATGTGTCCAGAACAGTAAAAAAGGCCAGAATGACTGGAATGCAGAGTGCAAGGAAAGGAGTAAAGTGTAAGAAAACTGGAAAGTTAGGAAACTCAGTTGGAGAGGAACATTAAATGTCAAACAGAGGAGTTTCTGTTTTATCCTAGAAATAACGTGACCAGAATTTATGGAGTATAGGGGTGATATGATAGACTTAAACTTTTAGAAAATTTAGAAAATTCCTCTGTCAGGTGGGTAAATGATTAATTGAAATGGAAAGAGGATTGATGTAAAGACTGATGTAAAGAAAATAAACAGTAGTAACTAAACTAAACTACTGTTGCAGTAGTTCAGGTTTGTGGTGATGAAGGCCTAAATTATTATAGTGGCTGTGTGAGCAGAAAAGAGGGACACACCTGAGAGACAGAAATGACACCTGGCAAGAAATGTAGGGCGGGAAGGGGAAGAGTGGAGGACCCCAAAGATGCAAAGCTGAGTCACTGGAAGGATTGTGGTTTCCTCAAAAACAAGAAGGAACTTTAGGAAAAGGGTAAATTTTTCCAAGAAAAATAATTCCATTTTGCAAATATTAAATTTGAGATGCTTCAAAACTAGTGTCCCCCATTTGAAATGTCCAATGAACAATTGACAATGTGGGCCTGATGCTAAGGAAAGAGAATAGGATGGAGAATAGGATGGCTATGAGCCATACGCAGAGAAATGAAAGTTCAGCCCCTGGTTATTGATTAGGTCATGAAGAAAGAAAATTTAAAGAGAAAAGAAAAGAGGTGTAATGGCAATTTAAGGTTAATGGTGTATGTGAGGGAAGAGTTAAAGACCTTCCCCCTGCATTATTAGGCTTCACTACCTTTTATTAATTTCTAGTGAGGCACTGGGTCAGAGGATCTTGTCCTCTGGCTCTGAAAAGTGTATAAATACTCAGAGGTGAGGTTTTGTTTTGGAGCTTACTCATTGGAAGTATTTGTTTGGTCAGAGAAGACTCTAGGCAATTGCTAAGGAGCCCCACCTTTGAAAGCCAGATGTTGGTGCTTCCCTCTGGTAACTATGTATGTATGTAGTGGTCAGACAATTAGATCTGTTTAATTATCTGTGGTGTATTATTGCTTATGGTCAGACAGTTGGAAGCTCTATCTGTTGGTCTTTATTTCTGTTTGCATTTCCTCTGAAGTTCAGGGTGCTGACTTTTTCCTTTGAACTGAGTGAATGATATATGTGCTTGATTGAAGGAGATTGTTGACCCCTCAAAAGATGCTTTCCTTTTAGAAAAGCAGATCTAAGAACCTGTACAGCAGGCCTTTCTGTGTAGGCTGGGGCCCTTGCTGTTAGACCATGTCAGAGCCTTGGAGTGCACCTACACTTAATGGGTATGATGTGGTTGATAGATCAGCAAAGGAAACTGGGAAAGACTAGGGATACAGGGCCAAGGAGAATGAATAGAAAGAGCAGTGTCTCAGAAATCCATGAAGGAGAGAATGTCCTGGAAGAGAGGGGTGGTCAACAGGTCAAATGCAGCAAAGAGTAAAAGGAACATGAGGACTGAGAAGAGGTCCTAAGTATTGGTTGTTCAGAGGTCACTGGTAACCTTAGAAAGAGTAGTTCCAGGTAAGTGATGAGATCAGAAGTGAAACTGTAGAGGTTTAAAAAGAGAATGAGAGGAGAGGAAGTTCTCGGCATATAAAATTCAAAGAGTTTGATAGAGAAAGGCAGAAGAAATATAAGATGATTAAATGGTAGTTGGTATGTGATGGTTCTAGTGAAGTCTTTTCTAAGGATGGAGGAAACTTTCATGTGTTTGTGGTCACCAGGGAAGGAACAAGTATGGAGAGACTAAAGATTAGAAAGAAAAAGTGGGTATGATCATGGAGGAAATCTACTGGAGAAAAGGGGAAAAGTGAGGATAAGTAGTTCCTTTGGAGGCTGAGGGGAGAAAATAAGATTTTGAGTAGCCACTGTAAAGACGTTAGAGCATCGGTTTTGGAGTAATAAAAAAAAATAATCTCTGCTGAATCTTTTTAAGTCATTGAAGCCCAGATGAAATAAGATGATTTAAATTGATAGTGAATCCAGTCAGTACAATTAAGGAATTTTCTCCAGATCTCTAGCATGTAAGTAGGAACAGAGGAGATGAATAGGAGGAGCCATCAAGGGTTAGAGTTTAATAAGGTATGATAGGACAAAGGAGAAAAGAATTTGGTACCCTAGGAGAGTGAATAAGGTTCACTAGGGAATGGAGATTGGAAAGGGAGAAAAGTATAATGCATGCAAGTGTGATGGAATTGGCAAAATACTGAGGGGTGGAGAGACTATGAAGGTTAACTAAACTACAGAATATTAATCTCAATTGTTTTGAAAGTGGGTTCATGGACATAGCAGAGATAGGAAGAAATTCACCTGAGCTTTCCCAAATTCCTGTCAAAGCAACTTTAAATTGTGCCTCCAAATGAATTCTGTAATGGTGGAATCCACAAAAGGATGAGATGAAACAACATTCTAATACAAGACAACTTAGAAGGTTGGTAAGAAAGATCTGTCATACGGGGTGAGAGTGGTCCTTGCAAGTGCACAGGCACTGCCACAATAAGTAAGCAGCAGGGCTTTGTGAGATGACTGAATCAGCATAGCAGAGGTTACTTTCAGAACTTTCAGCCCACAGATGGTAAGAGGTAAGTTAACTGGTCAGACGATTAGAGGGCTTTGCTGACACTGGTTGCAAGACTGTTATTTTGTTCCTATGTGGATCTAGATTGCAGTCCCAGGACAAGGAGGAACATCAGCGCACTAGTTCTTTCAGTCATAGGAGAGCGGGGACCCTGGTGTCAATTCCAGAGTGAGAAGGAATGCTTTGTCATTACTTACAGTACTGAACACAGGCCTGGAGCATTGTAAATACACCTCTACCTTGGAAGAACTGAAAACTTACGAACTCCCAGAACTAGCTCTGAAAATAGCTGAATGAAAAATATGAAGATTGGGAAAGTGACACCTTCACTATGAGAACAGAGCCCAACTTTAACATTTAAGGTTAAAATACAGAGGCTAGAAAAATGAACAGAAAACAATAACAAAAAAGAACCTGATGATAGAAAGTTAATACGGTGACGGGGAAGATCAAACCAAAAACTCGGAAGAAGATAATGAAATCAAAGCAGTTATATGCAAATCTCAGAGGAAAATGAAAATTATCCTCAAACCAACAGAATTCCTAGAAGAACTCAAAAATTTTTAAAAATCAAAAAAGAGAAGTAGATGGAAAATTAGGAAAGGAAATGAGAGTTATACAAGAAATTCCTGAAAAAGGAGTCAACAGTTTGGTAAAGGAGGAACAATAAACTGAAAAAAAAATACCCTAAATATCAAAATAGACAAAATAGTAAAAGGTACACAAAAATCCACTGAAAAGAATATCACCTTAAAAAGCTAAATTGGCCACATGAGAAAATATGCAAAAAGATTCACTGATGAAAAGAGCTCCTTTAAAAGTAAAATTGAACAAATGAGAAAGGAAGTACAAAAGTTCACCAAAGAAAAGAATTCCCTAAAGATTGGAGGAAGCTAAGTGGCAAGGGAAGCCAAGACAGAGGGAAGCTAATGGCTCCATGAGACATCAAGGAAAGTAAAACAAAATCAAAAGAATGAAACAAAATAAAATGTGAAATATCTCATTGGAAAAGCAAAAAAAGATTGAGGGGAGATAATTTAAGAATTGTTGGGTTAACAGAAAGTTGAGATCAGAAGAAGAACCTAGACCTAATCTTTTAAGAAATTATCAAGGAAAAATACCACTATATAATTATATATATATATATATATATATATATATATATATATATATATATATATATATATGAGTGTGTGTGTGTGTGTGTGTGTGTGTGTGTGTAATGCTTGTGACAAACCCCAGAGGTAAGTGCTAACAATAGTCTCATTTTAAAAATGAGGAAACTGGGGCACACAAAAGTTGGTTAAATGTAACCAAGTTAATAAGTATCTGTGATAGGTCTTTCTGACTCCAGGTCCAGTGCTCTAATCACTATGAAGATATGTATATATACACATATATGCATACAAATATATACAATATATAAATGCCTTAGAAAATATACAATACTTTCATATATCCCTTTTTTATATGAACACATATACATATAGATGCATATAGATTTGGAATTATTTAAACAAGCTAGATGTTTTTTGTTTTTGTTTTATTACTGTTCCCAATAAGTTGCCTTAGGGAGTTTACAATCTATGCATAAGAATACATATACACTTCTGTTAATACACATATACTTGATTCTTTAAAGACAATCTAGATTTTTCTAATTGCTCCCATTATACTCATTATACTTCCTGCAGAAGACAAAGAGATAGACCAATCACAAAGAGACTGAATATTCTTATGTTGTTTCCATAAATAAATTATACAGGATTGTTTAAAAATAATAATATGTATATGTATATGCATATATACATACTATATATGTATGTAAATATGTGGAGGTATGTGTGTATCTATGTGTGTATAGCTGTGTGTGTACAGAGCATAAAAGGAGATAATATTTGTAAGACACTTCACAAACCATTGAAATGTTATGTAGATGCTAGCTACTATTAATTGTATATGCATCATGTGTGTATATATGCCCACACATATGTTATGCCAATTTCTTTTTCAGATCTGTGACTTAATCAGCAAAGGAAATGCCCTTGAGGATACTATCACTATCAATGACAATCAGCATCTTCTCTGCTACTTAGGGCATTGGAGAATTGCCTTTGAAAACATGATATATGTACACAAATTCATACACACACATACTGCTTCAATGTTGAGATGTTAATCCACATTGAAGTCATCCATTTAACATGTCAAGGTCTTAGAAATCAGGGGCAATGTCTGGTTTGTTACTTGTGTATAATGGTTGTGTAATATATGTTACATCATCATGAGATGATGATCAAATATGCAGAGAAAAGTCAAACAGCAAGTTTTTGAGCCCAGGATAAGGCTCTACAAAAATATCTAGTAAGGGAGGATTGATTCCCTAGAGCCCAGGATAAGGCTCTACAAAAATATCTAGTAAGGGAGGATTGATTCCCTGTGCTTCCTGTGCACAGTTTTGGAGTATTTGATTTTAAGACCATATTAAAAAGGAAGAATAACTTCATTTATGTTAACACTTCTTTCCTAAATTGCTGTTCATTACTAAAATTCAAAAGAAAATTGTAACTGTTCCCTGGAGAAGTACAAAAAAAATCCAAAAGTTTTGAATGAAGACTGCCAGTCATTTGCTGTTTAGTTATGTCTGATTCTTCATGACCCCGCTTGAGATTTCCTTGGCAAAGATACAGGATTAGTTTGCCATTTCCCTTTTCAGTTCACTTTATAGATAAGGAAATTCAGACAAACAAGGTCAAGTGACTTGCCTAGGATCAGACAGCTAGTAAGTCTCTAAGGCTAGATTTGAACTGATGAAGAGGATTCTTAACTTCAGGCCTAGCACTCCATCCACTGTGCCACCTAGCTGCCCAAATTGCTGTTCATTATTTTTAACACTTACTAGAGTTGAACAGAACTTTACATGAGGCTGAACTATCATTATAATTCAAAAGAAAATTGTAACTATTCTATGGAGAAGCCAAAAAATAAATTCACTTTTTAATGAAGACTTTGACCTAAAGTAAATTGGACATCACCAATCCCCAATTCAATAGTCAATTAAAATTTCCAGCAGGAGAGTATCCAAAAGATGTTCCATGTAATGATTTTCCTTGACATAAACATCATTATTCTCTAGGTAAGCTGTTCCTTTTTAAAGATTTCAGTAGTTCCAATAATTCACCATTCTCATTTCATTTGATGATCCTCTATGCCCTTGTATACAACAGGGAGCGAGGTCAATATCTGGAGCAAACAAATACTGTTTTCAATTACTAATAGAATGACATGTTTTCTGGTTCTTTTCTAAATATAATCATAACATTCCAGGCTCAAGGAAAAAGTTTTTGCAATGAATCATTTAATATATAATTCCTTTTCTCTAAATACTATGTCAGGCCTACTGACACCAGGCAACTTTCTTCTCTTTGCTTTTGCCCAGAATGTTTATAGTCTCATTGATAAATTAATGGTGTCATCAGTGTGGATACTTCCTATACCTTTGTAAATCACACTTTTCCTTTAAGTTCTCATTTGTGTAATTCTTATCCATTTCTTTCCATTATTCTCTATAAAAATGCCCTAGAGGTATTTAAAAAAATATTCATTATTCAAATGTCAATATAAAATCTTTCCATTATCTCTCATTCTGTCTATGTCTGACCTATTCCTTTTTCCAGTCTTATTTGTGCTAGGTAACATCTTTTATGCCACTTTTATAATTCGAATAATAGGCTCACCTTCTTCCACCCATCTTACTATTTTGTTTTATGTTACTTGTATATTTGATTAACCTGAGAACATGATTGAGAAGTCAGTGTGGTTAATCAATTATTATTGCAGCAAGAGCTTGGAAATTATTGAAAAAATTTCATGATTTATCAAAGAAAAGCCTTAACAGTTCTCTCTACTTCCATTCAAATTTAAGGCCAATTCACTGTCTATCTGTAGCATCCAGGTGATACAATAGATAGAATGCTAAATCTGGCATCAGGAAGACCTGAGTTCAAATGTGACCTCAGACACTTACTAGCTGTATGATGGAGTAAATTACTTCATCTCTCTTTGCCTCAGTTTTCTCCTCAGTAAAATAGGGATAATTATAGCACCTACCTCTCAAAGTTATTGTGAGGATCAAATTAAATATGTAAAGTGCTTAGTAGAGGGTCTAGCACATAGTTGATGCTATATAAATTTTAGCTATTTTCTTTTCTTTAAAAAGTTGTTGGATCAATGAGGATAATTGCTATTGTAGACCAGATTTTCATGAAGAAAGAACTACTTGTTGAGTTTCTAAAAGAGATGACCACTTCATTTCAGAGTTTGTAATATACAATAAAGGAAAAGGTACAACATACATTTATAATATATGTTCAGGGAACAGGTTATAGTAAATTCAAAGAAAGTTCAGGTTGGATCCCATGTCCTAAAACTATACAGAGGAAGACAGTCCAAGAAAGAAGGTATGATGAAGTACAATGTTCAAGACCTGTTGCTTATGGTGTTGTTTAGCAACGAAAAGAATATGAAAAATATTTTGTGTAATGGAAAAAGCATAATAATTGCCAAAGGAAGAATAAATTATCAATTTTATAATAAACATTCTGGTCCCTAATAGGATTAAAAGAGGAATATTGTCTTAATAAAATTGCTAGTGTATTGATGAAATACGGTTTTTAGACAGGATTTGAACAGTTTTAGATGGAAAATAAACTGTAGTAAAATATGAAGATTCAGAAATCCTTGCAAATGATGTAGATTGATGCTTATCTTTTGTCTTTAATGATTTAAAGAGGTAGAAAAAGATTTTTATCCATTTTAAATGGTAAAATGAGTGTAAAAGAACGTTGTTTAATGGGCCCCAAAAGATTGAAGTCCATGGCAAAGCCATTAGAATTATTACCTTGACTCATTTGAACGTAACTGTTTTATGACTAGAGGGGTAACACTACAGAGGAGAGCAAAAGAAATCACATAAGGAGTTGGAGTCTAAGGTGTGATTTTTAAAAAGCACTATTGATTTGACAGGAGAAATTTGGGTAATTATGACTTTATAAATAAAAGGAGAGTATTTGAAATTGAGACAACTATCATTGAAATCACTGAAGCACAGAAGAACCAAATAGCAGAACTTGATAGAAAAATCTGGCATGGAAACCTAAGAAAGACGAAAGACACAGAAAGGGGGCAGTGAGTGGGAACGGACTGGAGCCATAGTGATTAGAAGCAGTCCACCAAGAGTCTTTAACTGAGGGACTGATTATTGGTTGATGGAGAATTTACTCCATTGGCCAATATTGCCATTCAGCATCAACTAGAGTCTCAAAACAGCTTATAGCTTTCTGCTGTTACCTCTACCTTACGAAGGAAAAGCAGAGGGGACTTTGAAGCTACCATGTTATCCTGATGAGTTTGCTGAAACTTGAACTGTATTTCTGTGAGTTCTTCTCTGATTGGACAATAGCAAATAAACAGGCTAGACTGGCGTGTATAGTTCAAAGACAACAAGTTTGATGTCTTCTTCATTTTTCTGACTTAAAGAGAATTGCTATTCATACCAAGAAATAACACTTTCTAAACACATTTTAAAGGGTAAGGTGAATTGAGAAGGGCTTGTAAATGACTATGTTCAAACAGAGAGTGGGGAAAGGGAGTTTGCTTAGGTTAAGAGTAGTGATGACCAAGAATCAAACAATGAGCAAAGAAAGGCTTTTTTGTCATTCTGATATTCCTGAATGGACCAAAAATCAGCAGTTCCGAGTTACGAGATACTCCCAAGAATATCAGTTTTCCTCTCTCATGTACTTCCCTGCCAGGATCCTTTAAGCATTTTCATACTCTTCCTCACAGATATTGAGTCCATTGGAAGAGACCGGAATCCAGGTTTGTATGTGTATTGTAATATATATTATAATAATGCACTTGCCTTAATAGTATTTATGGTATACTTTATTTTTATCTTGTTTTTAGATAAATGGTATATTCAACATCTAAAAATCTTATTATTGCGAATGAATGACTATATATGTAAAAAAGTGACTGAAAAACCACAATGGCGTGTGTGGGAAATGTATTTTTCCTCAATATGGTTGCCCCTTTGAACTTGAGATAATTTGAGTGTAGCCATATGGTGACTGGTTATCTCTAGACATCTAGAACTAGTAAGATAAGAGGAGATTGGAATACGTGGGATAACCAAGAGAGTGAGTAGGGTACCAACATCCCTTACATGAATGGTAATATATTGCTGTAATGTGAGACATTGGTGTATGGCTCTTATATGTTGCACCATCCATGTCATGTTATTCATCACTACGCCACCACTATCCTCAATTCCTTTTAGAGGTTGTGTGCAATCCACTTTTAGTATTATACTTTCAATGAAATGTTGCTAATTCAAATTCAAACTGTTGCAATGAGAAAGGAAAGGGACAGCTCTCAAATGAGACTGAGGTATTTGTACAGAGAATTTGTTGACCAACTTAAGGTTACTGTTGCTTTTAAGACAAAAAGCAAAAAAAAAATGAAAGCAAAAAACTGGGAACAAACTTTAAAAATAGCTTCATGATGCTGTTAAAAATTTTAATTTGAGAACTTAGAAAAATCAGTGGCAGACAGTAAATTCTAAAATGGATTGGTGAGCTATATTGAAGGGGAGTGAAAGATAAATGAAAGGATAAGACCAGTCATTAGGATGAATGAGAGAATGATAATTGATAATTAAAAGACAAAAATGTTAAAATCTTAAGTTATTTTTGTTTTCACTACCCAAAAGAAAGACCATCAGATTGGTAAGGACAAATAAAATTTGTTAAAAAGAATTAGAGAGGCAAGATAATGTGGAAAAGGTAAAGATATAGAGTTGCCTTCAATGACTTCAAATCATAGACCTGGAAAAATTACATCCCACAGTGTCATAATAATTGAAAAACATAATATGAGCCACGATCATTTTTTAAAATAATAGTCAAAGATGAGCTAAAGAACTGGAAAAAAGACAAATATCCCATTTTTAAAAGGTTGAAAACTGTAGGTCAGTTAATTACTGAAATCCCTGGTAAAATTCTGGAAAGTATTAGCAGTTGGTTTCTAATCATTTAGAAAGGGAAGTAGTAATCACTAAACACTTCATCAAAAACAAATTATGCCTAACTAATTTTTGACAGGATCATTAGCCTTGTACATCAAGAAAATAACATAGATAAGATATTGTCATAAGTTAACAAAGTAATCCCATAGATAAGGTCTGGATTTCAGACAGGTAATTGACAAAGTCTCTTTTAATACTACTAGGCTGTAATTTAGAAATACAAGTGGAAGAACAGGCACAGGTTGGTAAAGGAACTTTGATCACCTGGATTCCCTTAGGCTACAGAATTTATAGAACCAGATTAAAAAATAAAAACAAACAACTCTGCACATATATTCCTATATCTTGTGAATAAGATAAAGATATATAGATATCTATATCTATATCTATCTATCTATCTATCTATCTATCTATCTATCTATCTATCTATCTATCTATAGGATGATAGTACAGGTAAATGGACTCAAAGGTAGTTGAATGAGTGGGCCCAAGAAGTAGTGATTAATGGACCAACGTTGACCTGGAGATGGAACGTGGCAGAAAATTTTGAACATTATTGCCTCATTTAGCAGAAGGTAAAATGAATTTAAAGAAAATTTGGCAAGGCATCTAATTAAGCAAATTCATTCCAAAGGAATTCAATTATGAAACTGGAAGTATAACAATAAATAAGTGAAAGATGGCAAAGATCTATAAACAAGATGATAACAAGTTCTTTTCATCATCCAGAACAGCAGGTCCACCACACTTGAATTTGATCATCACAATCCCAGATGTGTTTATAGAGGAGGTAAAAATGTTACTAAAGAGAACAAAGATGGGAAAAATCAGATTGCTAAATTGGATATAAACATAAACTGCTCTGGCCAGAGATGACACAGTTAAGACAGAACTGACGGATCATTTCTGAAGGTGTACAAAAAGGTACCAAATATCTGGAAAAATTTCAGATCTTATTACTACCAGAAGTAAAATGTAACTGAGAGCATATCAATAGGTACTGACCCATCTACCTTTTTTCACATCTCTAAATACATCTATAATAATGACCAATATAGGCAATGTGGAAAAATAGAAAATGAACCAACTTGGAGTCAGGAAGACATAGATTAGAGTTCTACCACTTACATATTGGATATATAAACCACTTAATACCACAGGTGATACTCTAAGAATACAAGTAAAAGAACAGATGCTGATGATAGAAGGAACTGACTTATTTGGAATCCCCTGTGCTGCAAAAATTTTATATCCAGACCAAGTACATGTACACACCTATACATACATACATACATATATATACATGTACATGCATGTATGTATGCATAGCTTGGATATTCATGGAAGGTATCTGATAATATAAGTAGTATTTCACAGTCAGGCAATTCATGGATTGGTAAGCCATATGTTTACCATTATATAAATGTTGGAAAGATACAGAAAGTACAAGATGCCTTGGTGCTTCTTTTTTGGCCAACTCATATGATCTTTTGATTCAGTATAACAAAGTTAAGCCTTAGAAGTTTCCCTCCAACAAAATATCTCCCATTTCTATGTTAAAAACACACAAGATTTCTTGAAAGGAACAACCTTTTTCAATGACTCTCTGATCGTTAGTACCAAGCAAGATGTAAAACAGAGAGATGAAAGCTTGCCAGAAATATTCATCACAGTCATGGAAGAAATCCAGTGAAAATAATGAGTTTAAGAAGGATTCCCTATAGAGGGTAAAGTCTTCCAAATATTGATATTTGTGCATGACATCAAGCTGATCTCATAAAGATGCTGGAACATTCCAAAAGGTCCTGGAGATTAGGGATAACTATTCAAAAAAGTTTTCTTCTGATCATGCAAAGAATAAAAAAATAAGTGAATGAAGATTGTTTTTTTTCCAGAATGATATTCAATTAGATGGACAACAAATAAAGCTTGATCACAAGTATCTTCAAGAAGGACCTGGATGATCATATACCAGGAATACTGTGCAGGGGTGGAATGGGGTGGATCTTAAAGTTCATCCTTCTCAGGGGAAATCTTTTAAAACCTCAAGGGAGAGAGAGAAGGCACAAAGAATTTTATGCACCACATATAATCTTTTCTCCCTTGTCTTATTTCTCCTTTTTAAGGTATCTCGAATATTCACCATGGAGTGAATTCTGACTTACTTTTCTGTCTCTGTTCAGATTGAGTTACCCTTGCCAACATCATCATGATAATTCCCTTTAACAATAACTGCTACATTTCACAGGATATGTGGGTCCAGATTTGAGGTTCTACTATCCTTATTATCTTCTATTTAGCCCATAATGATTCATAGTTTTTATGATATAATTTTAAAAAAACTATGTTTCCTGGGATTATTTTTTGTCTAATTCTTTTGTTTCTACAAAAATCAAGTCCTAGTTCTCTTCTCTAGGGAAAGATACAGAGTTAATTATCGGTAAAGATGGTATTCAGACTCATTCCTCTGACTCCAAGTTGGCATCCTTTCTGGGTACACTGTATTGACACAAGGCTTTGCCAATTATTTCACTGTTCAAATAGTTTACATGATTAAAACAAAAGATGAATCCTCACTATAAGAGAAATCACCTATAGGGAATAACTTGTCTGCAACTTACACTCATAGAGAGTTTCCTGGGACAGTGAGAGAGTTAATTAAATCTTCCCCCCACCCCCCGCCATTAAACAGCTAGAGGCAGGATTTGAACTGAGGTCTTCCTGACGCTAAGGCCACCTCTCGATCCACTACACCACAGTGACTCATTCAAATAGTTGGATTGACTTAATGTACTCATACATTTCTGTGGACTTTGGTAAAAAACATACAAATAGTCAGAATCATAGGAACTGCTCATAGTGGCTAGAATGTTGGACTTGAAGTCAATAAGGACTGGCTTCAAATGCTGTTTACAATTTACAAGTCGTGTGACCCTAGGAAAGTCATGTAACCTCTCTGAATTTCACTTTCCTCACTTGTAGATTGGATTGGAATATTTAGTCTTCAAGTTCTAAATCTATGGTACTATGGCAGTTGCCCCACCCAAATAGATTATATCTTTTTAAAAACATAAACGATATATAAAAGAAAGAACATTAGATTTGAAGTCTCAGAGGAACTGGAATTCTTGGTATTAGTATGACCATGGACAAATTATTTTAGTCCTTTAAACCTCAGACCCTTCATGTGTAAATTAAGAACTCAGACAGATGTCTTCCAAGGTCCCTTCCAGTTTCAAGTCTTATGTAACATTAATCTGAAGAGAAGTAGCCAGATGTTCCAGCTTCAGTGGGGAAGTCCACTTGTCTAAGAACTGAGTGTCAGGCCCTATTAAGTAGTGTGTAGTGTTTATCAAGCTAGTAAATCACTGGGGTGGCTTTGGGAAGCTGTCAGGCTGGCTTATTTCACTAGGGTGCTTTTTGCTTTACTTCCACATTATAATCATGCTGTCGGCACAGTGTGGGAGCAAACAACACAGGGAGGTAAGACAGTCTGAGTAGCAACAGAAGAATTTCTCCAGCTGTGTAATTACTCTGGGGAAGAGTGAGGGAAGCAGGGACAGAGGTGTGTTTGTACAGAATTCCTTCAGCCTTCTGGGGAGAGGTCTTGAAAAGATCAAGGGAGAGGGAGGAGGCAAGGAGAAAACTTGCTCATCATCATATTTTAATGTTCTTCAGGAAATGGTCATGAAGGAAAAAGAGTAAAGATAGGGAAAAGAGTGGGAAAGGAACAGAGGGTAGGAGCAAAAATAGAGCTTAAGTTGGATGTAATCTTATCGCATCAGAGATTCCTCACCTTTTCTTGTTTGGAAAAATGAAAAAAAAAGATGCTTTATTTCTAATTTCTGTGAGGTTGCATTGGTCACATTCTCCCATCTACCTCCACCCTATGTCTGGAATGATTTCCTTTCCTGTTTACAACTTGTAAAGTGCTATTTTTTCCTTTAACATGACTATCAAATGCTACCTTCTGCAGCAGACCTTTCCTGGTCAGACAGCTGTTAATGCCCTCTCCTCTAAGGCTACATCTACCATTTATATTTCTTGTATATACTTGCATTTGTTTTCTATAATACTAGAATTCATGCTCTGTGAGGGCAAGTACTTTTTAACGTTTCTCTTTATATCCCCAGCTAACACAACTGAAACTTTATAACCTAGTGTTATTGTGTTGTATAGTCATGCCCTACTCTTTATGACCCCCATTTGTGATTTTCTTGGCAAAGATACTAGAGTGGTTTGCCATTTCCTTTTCCAGCTTATTTTACAGATGAGGAAATTGAGACAAACAGAGTTAAGTGATTTCCCCAGGGTCACATAGTAAGTGCCTGAAGCCAGATTTGAACTCAGGAAAATGGGTCTTCCTGATTTCAGACCTGGCACTCTATCCATTTCACCATGTAATTGTAGAGACATTAAATCTGAAGAAATGATAATTACCCAAGATAACCCACACACATTAGGGCTTCTACATTCTCTCTTCCCTAAATCCTATGATCCAATTGTAACCAGTAGATGGCACTATCTGGTATAACTTACAGTTTTAAGGTAGAAAGCTAAAAGGAACTACTATTCTATTCAAGACCCACCTTTGCTACCACCACATGTTGGAATTTGGGCATATTCACTTTTTCCTCCACTTCCTTCTTTAACCAGCCCAAGAATGTGAATATTCCTTAGTCCTCCAGTTTGCCTTTCACCTGGGACAATGAGCTTCCAAAGAATCTACAAGAGTACTAAACTCTACCTGAGGCTACTTGTCCCCCAAAACCATGTAGTGTGCTCACTGAGGATTCCTTTATAGATCGCAGAGCAGGGCAAATGGTCCTGAATCATACAGCTAATCTTCTCTGCTCTTTAGGAGCTTATGAGGTATCAGTGAACTCAAACCATGAGACTCTCTCATGAACACGTCCCAAGCTGGAACAACAATGAAGCTATTTCTTTTTATTTTCTGTGTACCACAATCCATTCACTGGGCCCCTTCATCTACAGACACTGGCTCACAATTAAGAATAAAGGCAGAACACATAACATTTGTGACTGGATATAAATTTTGAAACAAGAAGCAAAAAACTTCTTGGTCACTATGAAATATCAGGAATTTGAAATAATTTAGGGAATTGGAAGATCTCATAGTAAATTTCTGCACTCTACCAATGAGGAGCAGGTGGTGGTGAGGAAAAGGAAATAAACGAACATTCCAACCATGCCATTCACTTAGACATTGAAAACACAGAGATGGTAAACTCGCAGAGAAGTATGAAGCCACCTCATCTGAACCTGAATCCCCATTCTTCAAAGTGACTTCTGGAGCCTCTCTGTCTCTAACTGTCCATCATTGTGCAGTCATGGTTCTTTGCTCTTCAAATCTGCATCACCAACAACTTGGTTTAGTGCCTTGTCTTCAGTGTTTCTGGGCTCATTCTCTATTAAGATGTTTCATTTCCACCAATAAAATATTGCCACACCACTCCTTGCATCATGCCCATGTCCCAGAGATACTTAGGTTATACCCATTTGATTTCAGTCATTTAGAGTTAGCTCAAAATTAAAAGCAATGTGTTATCTTCTTGTCATTTAAATCTTAAGACATCTCTTTTTAGAAAGAGAAAAGTGTTACTTCTTAAATGAATAGCTAGCATTTTTGAACAAATTATAAAGTACTATGAAAACTTGAGAACTACATAAATGTAAAGTATAGGGAAAGACATAATCTGAGGGTAGGGGGAGGCAATGTGAAGTGAACTTCCCAGAACTAGTGAAATCACACTATTCTCATTCTATTCATTATGAATCCCCTTCTCCCACCATCATACTTTATATAAGGATAATCAATCTCCTGTTTCTTCTTCAAGAAATCTCAAAATTCATTTGAAAAACTATTTCTTGCAGATTAAAGGTAAAGATAGAACTGGATAAATTGAGATAATATGAAATAGTGAATGCACAAAGAAAAGAATTCAGAAACTTGGATTCATTGGGTCCCACTGTCTTCATATATTCATAGTCATTGTGAGCTTTTGAATCCTAAGAGTGTTTCCTTTAATCTAATTTTTCATTTGGTAACAAGCCACTATTGATAATTATCCTAACAACATGAGGAAAAACTACAAAATAGAGATAAAGCTACCTTGACATCTAAAATATCATTTTTCAGCATGTTCAAAATTGTTAGTATGCATTAATCATCACAGCAGTAACATTTAAAAAAAAGGAATCAAATGCCATTATGATGAAAGTACTCAATATTGATTCATGTTATGATTTTTTAAACCATAGACATGCACACACACACACACAAACACAAACACACAGACACACACACTTTCTTACAAATGGTTCAAAAAACTGAAAAAAAAACATTTTTGTTTAATCTAATATTGTGAATACCTTCAGGTTTGGGTTTTGTTAATCTTATATGACTTGATTTCTCTAAAATTAATTAAATCCCTAAACTTGGCCCTTAAAATCACATCACAAAGTCATTCGAGTTGGCACAAAGATAATACCCTAATTTGCACCACACCTTCTCTCCTTGCCCCTCCATGTTCATTTATATATTCATTTATAAAATACCATCATCAATCTCAAATCTCATGGGGATAAGGTTTTCTCTTTTAGGATTGATAAGAACCTATTCTTGTCCATGTCTTTCCATAAATTATTCATGGGATAATCTTTTGAATACACTTCAGGATGTCCACTGAGGTGTTTTCTTTGGTAAAATAAATATTTCATTGAGACCAATGAGGCACCAGGCCATCCCACTATCATCAACCTTTGCTGTCCCTAAATGATAAGTTCAGCTGCTTTTCTGGTAGTATATGCCAGGTATTATCTCTTTTATGATATTTATCTTGTGACAAATCATCATTGGCAATGTATTTTTGTTTACTTCCTATATGTTATGTCTTTCTATTTTCCCTTGGATTACTTACCATGGAAATTCTTCTGAAATTCTAACAATATATTGTCAATGGAAAAAAATATTAATATTAAAATATGTGCTTTGGAAGCCAGAGGAAATCTTAAATCACTGAAAATGCTACCCAATTTTCCAAATGTGATTCACATTCACATACAGTGTCTGTACAGAATGTATAATTTGATGGACTATCTCAATGGATATCCTTTTTCAACTACATTCTAATTAAGGCAATAATGCACTTTTCCCCCATATGGATTACTAGGTTTTGGGGGTGGTGGGGGGTGGAGGGGAGAGTTTCCAGTGATTTCATTTAAGAGTCTTAAAATTTTTCAAGTGTCATTAGAGTAAAAAAAAAAATGTAATCTCAAAACAGGGAATACTGGAGAACTTCAACATTTTTAGGAAAATTCCACTTTTTTTGTGGTTTTACTTTTTGCAGTAAATCCTCAAAATTACACACTAATACTTTTGGCAAACATGTTTTTCCTTACTTCCTGTGCTTTTTTGAGGGCTACATTCCATGGTTGGACCTCTGTTTAGATAACTGCAGCTTTCCTGTCTACTGTTAAAGAAGCATGACAGGAGAAAGTCTAAGAGATCCTCCAATCCAGGTCAACATATATCTTTATACTTAGTAAGGATGGAAATATTCGTTAAGAAAAATGCAATCAAAAGGAGAAGGGGGAAGGCATGGTTAGGTAATAGTTCATAAGATAAACAAAACCTGATATTTTTGTGAATTGCAAACTTAACATGATTAAATAGTATAAAAAGGCAGTTAAAGCTATTTCCAGCTTAGGATGTTCGACAAGCAACAGAAAGCTAATATTTCACCTATACTGCTTCCTGGCCAGACCAAATGATCAGTACTATGCTTAGTCATTGCAACTACCTTATTTTAGGAAGGACATAGAATGGGAACAGGACTGGAAAATATGTCAATTGGAAATAGATTGGAAAAAACTGGCAATGATGGGGGAGCATTAAATCTTCAAATATTTGAAGAGATGTTATGTAGAAGATGAATAAGATTTGTTCTATTTGATCCAGTAGGCAAAACTAGAATCAATGGGTGTATTTTTTCAAAGAACCATATTTAGTCATGATATAAAGAAAACTTCCTATCATTTAAAACGGATTCAAAGTTGAGTCGTTGACTTCCAAAGGTTCCTTCACATTTTAAGTTTTCAAGCAGAAACTGAATGATCATTCAGTGAATATTGAAAATGTATTCTTGGTAAGGTATTGGTTGGACTAGTTAAGCATTGAGGTTTCTTTTTTGATCTGTGACTTTATAATTCATCTGTGCAGCTCCATCATCTTTATTACTAGTACTTTAAATAATATTTTCATGTTTGCAAAGTGACTTACAAATATTGTCCCATTTTGTCCTCACAACAACCCTGGGAGATAAGTTCTATTATTATCTTCCTTTTTACATTTGAGGAAACTGAGGCATAGAATTATTGAATGGTTTGCCCTTTGTCATACAGCTAGTAAATGTTTAAGGAAAGATTTGAACTCAAGCATTCCTAAATCCAGTTCCAGCACAGTGCCACTTAATTGCATAGTTTAGCCTATATAAATATGTTTCAAACTCCAAAAAAATGGTGAATGGATTTAAAAAATAGGAATATTACTTCTTCTTAGAGAACTTAAATTCATGTAAAATGATTGTCACAAAAAAAGCCAAAAGAGTACAGAAATTGCCTCATTCAACAAATATGTCATTTCCTCTCCAAGCAAGCATGGATGGCAGCCAAGAGTAACATTGTTTTAGAATATAAACTCATGTGCAGAGCATGATACTGAAGCATGATGAAAATAATGAATAGTTTCATTTAACAAAACAGAGAAAAGGGGCAGAAGTAAAAACACACCTTCAGAAACTTTGTCATGTTACACAAATAAGATCATCCCAAGCACTTTTATAAATCAAAATGGAACCACTAATAGATGTGTGAAATGGACTAGATTTGCCACTATATCTGCATTTATACATTCCCATCATTAATGACAATAAAATTGACACATATGGAATATGATATTGCAGCATTCAATATGAAGAAGTGGAAATAGCCTTCATGGAGTTGAAATTGAAAAGTGGTTGATTCTAATTTTATATATATATATATATATAAAGGCACTTGAGGATAAATTTCCGTGATATTTCAAAAGAAAAAATTATGAAAGGGAAATATCTCTGATAAAGTTAATATCTCAGAAATTGGACTGAAAAGTTCTAAGAAGCTGCTATACAAAAGGACTGCTTTTTCATCTCTTTAAAAATCTTTATAAGAATGATCTGCGATGGTACTGAGAATACTCTCATTTAAAATATGAGAAGGGAACAAATGAAGGGAGCAAATCAGTCTCTACTGCAGAACACATCCTCAAAGTTGCACAATTGACTGAGATATAGTGAATACAAAATAGCATCCTGTCATTCCCTTATTGATCACCAAAAATTGCATTGAATTATACCCATAAGAAAAAAAAGCTTCCTAAAGAAATTAATTTCCAAATTCTCCTCCTACCAGCTTTTCAACATGGAAGAAAACCTTGAAGGATATGAGTTTTAGTCCCAACTCTGTCACTAAATAGATTTTTTGAGTTTGGAAAAATCACAACTTTCCTGTGTCCCAATTTTCTTATGTATAAATAATTTGAACTAAATAATATCTAACATCTTTCTACTTCTAAAATTCCATTATTCTATGAGCTATTTTAGTACTTTAATAAGACTGTTAATTCATTAATGTGAATGCTAAATTTAATGGTATAGATGGAAGTTCAATCGTGCCTTCTCATCCTGTTCAATACTTGTTCATATCTTTCCAAATCTATTCTATTTATAGAGATATATGAGATATGTATTCCTGAGTGTATATATATCATATTCATCTACACTTGTAGATGAAGGCAGAACATCAGATAATCTGTTCTGTCCCTTTTATCTTCTTTTGAAAAATCAAAATTGTCAGTGACAGCTAATTGTCAATGAACCCTAGGGCAACTGAGAAATGCATGGCAGATGACAATAGGCTTCCATGTACTACCAATAATGACTTGTATACAAGTATCTGAAGAGATATCCAGGAAATATGTGATTGGATGATTCAGTAAGTTGGTCCCATAAGTAAGGACAGCAGTGGATAGTCTAGCTACAAAGGCAGGTAAGAAATGGTAAAAAAAGAAAAAAACACACAGAGGAAGATCTCTATATATTAAATAACAGTGAAAAATAAGGAAATCTACAAGTGTGTATGTTGTTACTCACTAAGTGAGACAGTGTCTCACTATTGAATAGATCAAGAGGATATGATAAGTTCATTTATTATGAAAAAATGCAAGAATATGTATTAAGGTCTAAAAACTAGATTCACAACATCTCAAAATGCAGGTGACTTGATTTCTTTGTGTCTTAGCTTCCTTATTGGTAAATCCTGGTTAATAATATTTGCATTACATTGCAGACAAGACTGTGAAAATTGGATGATATTATACTCATAAAACCTTTTGAAAGCTGTAAAATGGCAGGAAAATGTAAACTTTTTGTTATTATATACCATCATTACTATTGTAATGATTCCCTTCCCTCCCTTCCCCTTCCCTCCCCTTCCTCTCCCTAATAGAGGTTAAGTAAATTTCTTGCCCTCCAGGCAAAATTCTTTGAGCAGGGACTATTGCATGGATGGTCCTTCATCTTCATCTTCAACAATGATATCACCATTGTAAAGTGAAATTTCAGTGTGTCCGCCTGTGGCTAATCAGACCAATACAAGCTTGGAATGCTCTACCTCAGGTTGGGCACAGATAGTCCGTGTGAATATTTGGGGTGAATATCCCAAATGTGCACATCCTGTGTTTACTTTGTGCTCTCAATTCTGCTTTGCTCAAAGAGCACGGCACCTTTTCTTATGTAGGCATACTATGCTGAGTGGTCCTGTGTCAGTGTCTCTCATGTTGCACAATCAAATCCAAAGTTCTTGAGAGATTCCTTGAGAGTGTCCTTGTAGTGTTTCTTCTGGCCACCATGTGATTGCCTGCCCCATGTGAGTTCTCCATAAAAGTCTTTTTGACAAGCATACACTTTGCATTCAAACAACATGGCCAGTCCATTGGAGTTGTGCTCTCTGAAGCATTGTTTGCATGCTTGGCAGTTCAGCTTGAGCAAGGACTTCAATGTGTGGTACCTTATGCTGACAGGTGATCCTCAGAATCTTCCTAAGACAGCTGAAATGGAAGCGATTCAGTTTCCTGGCATGGTGCTGTCCATGTTTCACAAGCATATAACAAGGAGGTCAGCACAACGGCTCTGTAGACCTTCAGTTTGGTAGTCAGTCTAACACCTCTTCTCTCCCAAACTTTTCTTTGCAGCCTCCCAAACACTAAGCTAGCTCTGGCAATACATGTATCAACCTCATTGTTAATGTGTACATCCCTGGAAAATACACTACCAAGGTAAGTGCACTTATATACACAACATTCAAAACTTCTCCATTTGTTGTAACTGATGGTTCCACGTGTGCATGGTGTGATGGTGGCTGATGGAGCACCTGTGTTAATTATTAGACCAAAATTAGCACAGGCAGCAGAGAATTGATCCATACTTTGTTGCATCTCAGCTTCATTGGCTGCACTGAGTGTACAATCATCTGCAAACAGAAAGTCATGCACCAACACTCCCTTCACTTTGGTCTTGACTTGTAACCTTTTCAAATTGAAGAACTTACCATCAGTATAGTAGTTGACTGAAGGCTGCATTGATGGAGATGGGTCACCAAATATAGAGAGGTTTCTTGGGGCTGTAGCCTTACCTACATGCCCTAACGGAAATTAAGGAGGATAATTACAGACTTACCAAGAGGATAGTTGAATGACACAATTTTATCTTCATTCTTTACAGAGAGCCATACCTCATTACTTAAATGGAGTATTAGCCTCATCAAAGTAGGTACCCTCCACTGATGATCCAAGTCACAATCTTTTCATACCTTCCCATTCTGACCGATGCATATCTATAATTTTCCTTAAGTATTCTCAACAAGTTCCACTACAGATTCTGATCAATCAGTCAATCAGCAAGCATTTATTAAATATCAGCTATTTACCAGGCATCATTCTATATTCTGAATCACAATGACAAAAAATTTAACAAGTGCTGTCCTCAAAGAACGTGTATATATAAGGAGAGTCGACACATATGCAAAATAGATACAAAACAGATACTATGTAATCTTAAGGGAGAAAGCCACCAACCACTGGGAACTGGGAGTGGAATCAGGATAGGCTTCCTGGAGTAAGTGGCATTAAAACTCAATTTTTAAGGGAATAAATAATTCTAAGAGATGGAAGTAAAGAGAAAATCCATTCTAAACATGAGGTAGCCCCTGTTCAAAGAAATAGGAAATGGAATGTCTTATGTCAGGAACAGCAAGAAGACCAGGCTGGGTGGACTGAAGTGTGTGTGAATGACAATAATATGTAGCAAATAAGATTCAGTAACTGATCTACAGATAACAGGGAGCCATTGGAATTTATTGTACATGGACTGACTTGTTTTAAGAATATCACTTTGCCACCTTCATGCTTTCATGGATTGGAGAGGGAAGACCTTGGGAGTAGGGAGACCAAGTAGGAGGTCATTGCGGTTAAATTCTAAAGTTGCTGATGGCTTTCTGGGTTGCAAGTACAATTTAGAGGTAATCAAAATCAAGGCCAACCCTCAAAGGACTAACATTGGAGCTCCTAGGGCAAGGGTCTGTAACCTTTTTAGCGTCATGGGCCCCTTTGGCAAGCTTGTGAAATCTATCACTAAAAGAACCAGGAATGTCGATTGATATCCCTCAAAACTACAACTTTGCTTTGAAATAAAATGGTTATCCTATTATTAGCATCCTTATAGGTAATATATATATATATGTATATGTATATGTGTATGTGTGTATATATATATATATATGTGTGTGTATAGTTACTGTGTCAATGAGTAATTTGGTTCTTCCTTCAAGATATCCTTAAGTTCTGGTCCTTCTAGGAATTCCCTCTAAGAAAAATGTTTTAAGTGCATAGAATAAAACATACGGGGTTACAAAGGAAACCAATTATGCTGAAATAAAGATTTTTCCCCCCATTCAAGTTCACCAACGACCCTGAAATCTATTCAAGGACTTTGTTTTGAGTGAAGGAGGGCTGTGCAGGTCACCAGCCTCACCTCTCCTCCAACTTTGGCAACAAAGGACAAACATGACGATCCAAGAACTTGTCAAGTAAAGTACTTCTATCCTAGAGTTTTATATCTTGGTGTTCTTCCAATTTTAATAGGTTTACTACTCATGCTAAAAATTAACTTTTTATTTCTTTTG
Organism: Bettongia penicillata ogilbyi; assembly: GCA_023548195.1. Taxonomy (NCBI): domain Eukaryota; kingdom Metazoa; phylum Chordata; class Mammalia; order Diprotodontia; family Potoroidae; genus Bettongia; species Bettongia penicillata. The sequence continues at coordinate 774,457 of JAJHZJ010000772.1, forward strand.
TTTTGCTTTAATGTTCAAGTCATACAGTTACACTTTATTTCTGTACTCCTATGCCACTAAACACCCAAATGAGAACTCCAAATTTGCTTTTAAAGAGTAATTTTTCCTTCAGATTTTTACAAAAATTACTTTGCAATTTTTTAAATGCTACCCTTCCATGAGAAAGAGTGCTTTCCCAGAGGAAAGCCATCAGGCTTTCTGTTCTTGATATTTGGTTTTTATAAAGGGCAATGCTTTAGAGTTTGGTATAAACAGAACAGAAATGTCTGACTGATTACTATGGGGCAATATAAGCTCTGCTGATGTGTATATGAATATTCAGCTTACTGTGAAGAGGCCCGCAACTGAAAGGCTTTAGAAGTCCCAAGAAAATGAGTAGAAAAGGTCTTTGGCAGAGAGTGAGCAGTAGAGGGCAGCACCATCATAGCCACTCTCTGGTCTAGGAGCAGGTGGTGTACTGAAGGGAGTGGTGACAGTGCTGTCAGGGTATCCAATATGGACTGGCAGTGACCTTGAAGAGCCTGTTAAAGAGAGAGGGGATCACGTGAATAGATTCAAGCAAGGTCACAGGCAGTATTGATTGAATCCTTGTTATTAAAGTGATTTGTTTGCTGTTGAATGCTTGCTAGTGCCTAGCAGCTGCTTGTCCAGGAGGGAATATTTTCCAGGTTCGTGGGAGAGGGGAGTGTATGGAATATATCAACCTCAAGAAGGTACTAACCAAGGCCAGTCCTAGTAGACACACCACTGAAATAAGGCTGCAAAAGAAAAACAGGTGAATTTACCAATAAATTCAGTATCAGTTAATTCCCTTATTAAATATAGTAAGACCTCAGTTTAAGAATTTATTTCATTCTGAGATTCTGTTCGTCATGCAATTTATTTGTATTGCAAAGAAAATTTTTCCATAGAAAATAATCCAAACTTGGATGATTGGTACCACATCCCCCAAAATAGTCACATAAAATAATTATTTATAATTTTAAGGGTTTTTTTGTCCCTAATACACCTGTAATATAATAGCAATGACTAGTACACAGTATAAACTGAAAAACAAAATAAATTAACTGCACATACCTTTAAGAAGAGTCATGGCTGTTGTGAGGGAGACAAGAGGGAGGAGGAGGAGGAAGGGTTATTGCTTGGAAGAAGACTCTCCTTCTATGAGATCACTGGGGATTTCAATGTTGAGAGTGTTCTTTCTTATGCTACTTTCATGAAAAGTAAGACTAACACTACTGCCTTCACTTATTTTTTGTTTTTTTAGAATCACTTTCAGGTTTTGACTCATTGATTCTTTTTCTTTATGTTCATTTCAGACTAGGAATCTATCTAATGACACTTGTTTTTGATGTTTTTTTCAGAATGTCATGGAAATGTGACATTGCATTACCATTAATTGTCATCCCTTCACCAGCAGTTCAGACATAATGTTCACACTATGAATTTTTATTCAACCTGCAAGTCAAATTTTGTGAAAAGTTTTTCCTCATCCAAGAAGCATATGTAAACCAGGTTACTAGTAAGCTCAGGTTCTACTGTACTACACAAATAAGTAATTTTAACAAGATGTTGTCTTTGGTATCACATTACTTCTGGAGATTAGAGTAGGATTCGAACATACTTTTTCTAGGGGCAGTGGTATGGGTAGTATCTGTACTCATCTTCAGAACTAAGTAAAAAATGGGAGGGGTTGTCAAGGTGGCATTAACACAGAATGTAAGAAAAGGCAAACATTTTCTTCTTAGTTATACAGACAATTTGTCTCAAATATTTCTGTATCTTTCTACCCTTATCTCGGAATTCATCTCTCCACATCCTTTTTAATCTAGTCAAATTGTACCTACTGTGCTCCATACATACTCCCTTCTGAACTTTTCTTACATTTCTGCTTATACCTCTCTCTTCCTATTGAATTCTTATTCATTATTTAAAGCCAAATTCAAATTTCCTAAGCCTTTTTCAGTAGTGACCCCTCCACCTCCACATCATACCATTTACACTTCTCATATGCTTACCATTTTTTGCATCATAATCACTTCTGTGATTATACATACACAAGCATATATACATATATATAGTTCTATGAGAGTAAAAATTTTATAGCATTTATGTATTCCTTTTAGTGCTTAGCATGATATGCTGCACATAGTAAATAAATATTTGTAGGATTAAATTAAATAGGTATAGCACAGAGAAAATTAAATGGCAAGTTTGCACAGTGAGTCTACACTGCAATCTGAACTAAGTAAGAATGGAGAATACTTAATATCTATGTGAATAATTGACTTTTTACCGCAAATTAATTCTTGTACCTTGTTTAATAATAAGGAACGTGTTATAGTAAAAGAAATGATGGACTTGTAGTTAGGATTCCTGGCTTCGTTTCCTGGTTCCAATATTTCCTAGCTGTATGGCTATGGACAAGTCATTTAATATTTATGAATCTCAGTTTGCTCATTTGTAAAATGTGGATAAAAATATTTGTAATACCTATCTCACAAGGTGAATTTTCTCATTTGTAAAATGTGGATAAAATATTTGTAATACCTATCTCACAAGGTTTTCGTCAGTAAAGTGTTAACTTTACAATGTTGTATAACTGAATTATCGTAATCCATACATGCCATTGCTAAATATAGGGCTTCCTCCAAAGTGAACCTGCCATCAAAAAGGCTGATGGAGGAAAGCAGTGAAAATTGTAACTACCATAGCAACTTTGGGTCATATTGGTCTGTCTCTCCCCTCTCCCCATCAGAAGCTCAAGAGGACCCAATGAACAGGTAATCCTGAGATGGAAAAGTGATTATTTCCTTAATTTAGAATAAGGGAAAAAAACAATTTCTTTTGACCCTTGAGTGTAGGGACCTGTGAAATGGTCCTCCATGGGGTATTTAAAACCAAATTAAAAGAACTAAGGAGATCTAGAGTAAGAAGACATCATTTAGTGATTAGCCTTCTAAACTTCAGGTCAATAGTTCCTGCCTAGGACCCCCAGAATCCTATACCATATCAAGGATAGGAAACTAACAAAAGAGATGCCAGAGATTGCAAATGCTGTCATGACAATGCCTGTGACAGAACTAGAACCATAGTAATGGCAAAATCCAACCTGAGAAGAAAGACAAATGAGAAACAATTCATAGCAAGCATGAAGGATTCAGAAAAGCATAAAAAGTTTTATTTGGGGGGAGGGGAGGGAGGTTATGAACTGATGCAAAAATAAGCAGAATCAGGAAAACAACATACATAATTACTATAATGATGTAAATGAAAAGATCAACCACAAAACCAAAAACAAAACAACCAAGGAAACAGACAAAACACAACAAACATCAACCTTCAATGTCATGTGACCACAATGGCCCAGTTTGACCCAGAGAAGATATGAAAAAATACATCTTCTTTCCTTATTTGCAGGGGCGGTCTACGATGGGTTTGGAACATTGCATGCACTGTCACACCTATTTATATTGCTTAGTTTTGTTGACCTCAAGACGTTACAAGAAGCAGGGGAGAGGGAAAGGGATATACTTAGAAATGAAAGTGATATCAAGACAAAAGATATCAGTAATTTTAAAAATTCACATTAAATATAAACATTAGAATTCATATTTTCTCACTCATTATATGTTGCCCTGTTATGCTTCCTAGTGGATCACCTTTGGCATTGCACTAAGCTATGGGTGTACTGCTGTCTGAGAGCAAGGGATGAGTGAGAGCAAAGGGAACTCTCCATGGTCCTCCTCCAGAAAGTTAGTGGCTCTTAACAGCAGATTGAAACTACATATAGAATGTAGAAGGATTAGATTTAATTGTTCATGGACCCAGAAGGAAGAAATAAAAGCAGTGGGTGGGAGTTGTCGAGAAGCAGATTTCAGTCTGATATAAGGAAAAGCTCCCTAACTTAGAATTGCTGAAAAGTGGGCTGGGCTTGCCTTTGGAGATGAACTTCCCAACTCCAGAGGTGTTTGAGTGGAAACTGGACAATCATTTATAAGAGATATTTTGAAGGAATTTTTGCTCAGGTGCAAATTGAGCTAGATAGTCTCTGATATTCTACTTCTGGTTTTGAAAGAAAGAGATTCAGCTCTATTGTTGAAAATTCATCAAAGGCAAAGCTGTGTGGGGGTGGGAAGGACAGGAAAATAGGACCCTTTGTAATCATAATGTGGGGAAAAATGTTTAGCTTAATAACAGGTTACAAAATAGATTTCTTAATCCAAAAGATAAATCTCAAGAAAAGGGGCAAACTGGTATATCCAATAAGGTAACAAATGAGGCAATATTTATTTACATTGTAAAAGCCTGCACAGCTCGAACAAATGAGCTATAACATTAGCCTGTCTTGGCTACAATTAGTCACACTTGCAATTTGAAAAACCCCAAACCTTGCTATCAGCTTCCGAACTTTCAGTGACTCAAATCAAGAAGGAAAGGTAGCACAGGATAATAAAATCATAGCTTTGTAGCTGTAAAGATTCTAGGATCGTAGAGTTGAAAGTGGAAATAACCTTAGAATTTATGTACTCCAAACCAATTTTTGAATGAGCAATTGAGGCCCAGGCAGGTTGTGTCTTGATTGAAAGCATACAGATAACAGAGAGTCAAAAATTGAACTCAGGTCCTCTGATAGTAAATTCAATGCCTTTTCTGAGGTCACCTAATTCACTTCCATATTCTTTTATTAGATGACGTACTGAGGTGTAAGGGAATTAAATGCCTTTTCTAAGGTCACAGAAGTGAACTTAGAGTTAGAATTTGAAACTATGCCCTCTAATCTAGGGCTAGGCCTCTTTCTACTTTACTCTACTTTTAAATAACATCGCACACTGGGACCTGACCAACCAACTAGATACGTGTAACTGATTACATGAGACCTAGAATAAACATAGGCACACAATAGCCTACTGAACACAAAGAAGCTTCATATAATTTACTGTTTCCCTGCCTACACCATTCCACATGCATATACATGGTATCATCCCAGGAGGAGCCCTAAGGAGAAAATATACCTCCTGTCTTTTTCCTTTTTACTAAGAGAACCGATTAAGCTGCTTGCAATGGAAAAGTGTGCTATTTGCTCCTATCCTAAATTTTCCCGATGATTCACTTAGAATATGGCTATCTATCTCGAAACAGCTAAAATTAACAGAAACAATTTAGAAAACCCACTGAGCTAAAGTTGCAAAGTGCAGGCTAAAAGAAGGAGGAAGACTGAGTGACTCAGGGGAATCTTAATGGAATTGGAAACCTTTTGTCTTCTTACAGCCTTCAATTTATGTACAAAGCATGTCTATGGGTTCCTCAAAGTGCTTTATGGACAACTCATTAATTCTCACTATGGAAGGTAGTTAGCAGGTGCTGTGTCATTATCCAGCCTTTAAAATAGAAGAATAAGAGGACAGGATGAGTAAGCACGTTGTACATATTCAAAATGGTGCATCGGTGCAGAAAAACTGAAAGCTAAAATGCTAGTTTCATGATTTTTAGCAAGTTGAAGTGTAGACTCTGGAGAATACTGTAGGTGAGTCAAGTGAGGCTATGACTGGGCCGTTCAATCTGCATTGGGAAATTAACTCTCAGTTTAGGTCAGCCACAGAGATCTGGGGAAAGTTGTAATAGGTCCCCTGGCACTGAAATATTCTGGGGAGGTCCTGAGGAGTGTTTGAGGCAGACTGATAGGTCAAGCCTTCACAGGACAGCTAGTCCAAGTGTTAGGCCCATTGGGAGTGCTTAATGGCCTTGCCTTCATCATCCATTTCCTTATGCTAAAAAGGATAAGTGACAGCTGGGAGAGCATTCTTCAAATTCTCTCTCCATCCAATACTGCATTTTTATTGTGGAACATCTTCTGGAGATCTAAAGTCAGGAGTTCCTAAAATCACCTCTGATTCCTATGTCAAATGAAATTATGTAGATAAAAATCATTTTGTAATATTCAGTAAAGCACTCTACAAGTTAACCTATTGATAAGAGGGAAAATTGATTTCTAGTCTACTGATTTCTACTTCCCACACATACGTATAGACCATGTAATCACAGATACCAAGGTAGTATATTATGAAAAAAACAGATACAATCACATAAAACAAAGGGAATGATAACAAACATGACAAGCTATTAATGTATTTATAAGATGTTAACACTCTGCCTTTCCCTCATAAAGTTTGAATTTCTCCCTGATGGATTTTGAGGGCATGTCATCCAAAACCAAATAAAGAAAAATTGGCAATAGCCCTGATTCCTTTTTAAAAAGCTAGCTTGCTAAGCTCTGTAGTTGGTTCAAGCCAGAAGTCAGTGTGACCTTTTGTTTATGCCAAGGGGAAAGACTCCTTCACTCTATTGTTCATGACAGAAGAGTGACTCAATGGAAACTGTTTCATCCAGTAGTTTGAAAGTTCAAGCATGTTTATGAAACAGCTGAGACACATCTAGAAGAGACTAAAGATTGTAAACTCTCTGTAGAAACATAGACATAAAATGGAATGACACTCAAGACAGGAAGCAGCTTCAAGCAATGGGACCTCTTCCTGCAAAGAGAAGAGTCAATGTTGGACTTAAGAAAGAAAAAACTAACCCTGACAGTCAAAACTCAAAGGGCAGAGGAGAATCGACTCTAGGAGTCTAGCTGAATATCTGTTGAAGCAAAGATGTTCTGCCCTGGAGAAAGCAGCATTTGAAATATAAAGGGAGAAAAAGGAGTAGAAGCCCTAGAGTATGGGAAGCATGAGTTACCTTGTCCACATATGTGTTCTGTGTCTGTGCTTCACAAACATTGCAGTCTAAGTTTGTTCTCCTCCTTCCCATAGATCCTACTTGCATTTGTTTTTACTATGCTGTCTGAGTAATTGTTCTTGCTTTCATATAATTCTGTCTACTGACTGACTGTTAAGGGGAAGCTTACTGGGGCAGTGAGGGGCTTGTAAGCTACAGTTTTGGGAGCGCAGATCCAAAAACCAATTTACAATCTATAAGTGTGATTACTTCCCGGGACTCAGCCTGCATACCTGCTTCTGCTAGACTGGGTAGGTATTCCCAAGGGGCGTGATATATACTATTTTTATTGCTAATTTTACTATATATTGGACCCATCTGAGATATTACATGAATTCGTCACATTTCTTTTATGGTTAAAGAATGTTTCAGGAAATTCACATGATTTCTTTCATTAAACACAAAAGAAATGTTCGTAATACTTTTATGATTTTTTTTTCTTTTCTACCAAAATGAAGGGGGAGCTCTATACAGATCACAATTTAATGCTAGGTAAAAATCTCAAATTCATCATAAAAAACATTTTTAGATGCACTAATGAATAGAAGGAGAAAAATCTACTATCTTGGGGTTCTATATCTGCAATAACAAGTTCAGTCTTAAAATAATCATCATAAGTCAGGATAGTCCAAGCCCAAAATCAAATATCAAGAAGAAAATAAAAGATTGATGAGCCTACATGTGAATTCAATGTTGATCATGATAAAGAGCTTAGTTCTTCTTATGTTTCTGGTAAAACAATAAATCTGTCAGTGCAGTGGAACAACAGGCAGACAACCAGGGGAAGCTCCCTACAAGGGAGATTTCAAGGAATAAATCACATGAAGACACATTTGCAGACTATCATCTTGGGCAAACCTGTATTTGCTTATTACGAGCACAACATTCACAAAGATCATTCTGGAATCTAACTTTGAAAAGTTTTACACACACACATACACACATACACACACACATCACATCACACCTATACATACTCACATCTGGAGACTATTTTATTTGGAGGTGTTTCTAATGGAAATGAGTGAGTAGTGCCTAAATATAACTTTTCAAAGTTAAAATCCAGAAGGTTCTTTCATGAGAACTAGGTTCCTGATAAGCAAATGTAGGTTAACCAATGTTGACACATTCAAATTTGTCTCCAAATGATTTATTTTCTGAATTCTCCACTGAAGAAAGGATTTCCCTGCCTCTCTTTCCTTGTTTGAGATTTGACCTAATTTAGTAGCACTAGTGCCAGATTCTCCTTTCTAGTTTGTCTTGTAAACTCATTCTATTGTGACAAAGGTTGGATGCAGAGATTGGAATATAATGATCCTATTTTTAAAAGTTGTTTTGAAGCTATAAAGATCAGAAATTTTCAGGGAGCCATGCTTGTGAGAGTTTGGAAATGCTACTGACACTTGTGCATCTATGTAAGGCATGGACCATGGCTGTCCATCTTCATTTGTCATTGAGAAGTTAGGGAAGAAGGATCGATTCTAAAGGAATTGCATGTAAGATCTATAAAATCAAGACATGCCTAAATATTTGTGAGAATAACTTGAGTGTAAAAATAAGGTAATAACTGATCATTTTCTTCACATTGTCAGAACATCAATTAAACCAATCCTGATTTAAAAGAAAGTTCTGACAATTTGGGCCAATGTAGCAGTTTATGGTTGTTAGAGAGCATAACTATTCTGCTATTGTGCTAGATAGAAAACATAATAACTTTCCAAAAACTACTGCAATACAGCCTTAGTTTGCCAAAGCATAAAAATTTAGCACACTCTTTGGACTATTATACCAAACGCATACTAGTGTCAACGAAGTGAAAAAGAAGAAACTATTCAGTAGTTAGTGAATAGTCGAAAGGAATCCAAGCTGAAAAGATAGGATGCTAGGTAAATAGTGTAAGGAAAACACACATTTATTAGGCACTCACACTATTAAAGGCACTTTGCTAGGTGCTACAGATACAATGACAATATTAACACAGGCTTTGGCTTCAAAGAACTTATATTGTATCTGAGGGAAAAGATGGAAATAAAATACAAGGTAATTTGAAGAGGGAGATGGCATTAACAATCCAGGATCTGGAGAAATTTGTCCAGGAGAAGTGACACCTGAGGTAAAGTAGGAAGAAATAATTTGAGATAGTAGCAGAGGAATATAAGGACAGAGTGCTTTCAAGGCCTGGGCATGGTTTATGTAAATTTATGTAAAGCAGAAAATGGAATGTTGACTTCCAGAAACAGCTAATAACAGTTTGTCCAAAGTGCTATTTGTCATTTATCCTTTATTCCAAGAAGAGCATGGCATCAGGGAGGTGATACCATGACAAGTAAGTCAACTGGATTTAAATGAGGGAGGGCTGTGTAAAGTCACCAGCCTCCTTTTCTCCTCTGGAACCATCTGAATCCAGTATCAAGACAGAGATCAGGATGACTGGAGATGCCCTGGATGCAGTGGGAGACATTGGTCTTTTTAAGCTAAGGTCTTTGACTTGTCTCAGTTTGCCTGAGGCAATACCCATTCAGTGATTAAGGCTAGGAAAGAAATGGGGCAGAGAATGGTCTCTTTACCTAATCCTTGTCTAATATAGAGAGTAAGTAAAGAGGGGTGGAGCAGAGTAGAAAGACGCATATACTCTAGTGCTTCCTGCACAGCCCACAAATACGTGTAAAAAATGACTCTCAACAAATTCTAGAGCAGCAGAAGCCACAGAGTGACAGACTGAAAGAGATTTCCAGCCAAAAGGTAATGTGGAAGGCTGATAGGAAAGGTCTATCCCACAGGATGCTGAGTGAAGCAGAGCCCAGACCTGGCCACATGGCATGGGGAGGAACAGGATTGAAACAGGCCTCTGTGGCAGAATACCCAGGAGGGAGGGTCCCAGATATCTCAACCCACAAGCTACAAAGAAAGCTTCAAAGGTCAGTGTGGGAGGGCTTTCTCAACTGGACGAGAGGGGAATGGGGTCTCCCCAGCACTGACCTCAGGTGGCAGGAGAAGTGATGGCAGCAGCAGCAGCAGCTGTCAAGAGGCTACAGTGGCCATTGAAGCAGCGTGGGTCCATTGTCCAAGCTTCTCAGTTGAAAGCCTCTGGAGAAATCGAGCAGCTTATCTGAACTTCAGCCCTGAGTACGGTCCTGGGAGGAGGAGCACTAGTACCCTCCTCTTGACAAAGGATTCAGAAGTCAAGTAACTGCCTGGGGAAAATGCCCAAAAAAGAGGAAAAAAAATAAGAAAATAGAAGGTTGCTTTCTTGGTGAATAGGTATGTCCTTCCATCCTTTCGGATGAGGAAGAACAATGCATACTGTCAGAGGAATTCAAGGCTTTTGCCTCCAGTACCTCCAAAATGAATATGAAATGGGCTCAGGCTATAGAAGACCTTGAAAAGTGAGTTAATAGCTTGCTAAAGGACTACCAAAAAGATGCTGAGGAAAATAACACCTTTAAAAATACCTAACTCAATTGGAAAAAGAGGTCCAAAAAGTCAATGGGGAGAAGAAGGATTTTAAAAGCAGAATTAGCCAAATGGAAAAGGAGGTTCAAAAACTCACTGAAGAAAATAGTTCTTTAAAGATGAGAGTGGAGTTCAGGGAAGCTAATGACTATACCATAAACCAAGAAGTTACAAAGCAAAGCCAAAAGGTTTAAAAAAAATAGAAGATAATGCGAAACATCTCATTGGAAAAACAACTGACCTGGAAAATAGATCCAGGAGAGACAACTTAAAAATTATGAGACTACCTGACAGCCATGATCAAAAAAAAAAAGAGCATAGACATTATCTTTCATGAAATTATCAAGGAAAACTGCCCTGAGATTCTAGAACCAGAGGGCAAAATAAGTATTGAAGGAATCCATTGATCACCGCCTGAAAGAGATCTGAAAAGAGAAACTCCTAGGAATATTGTGGCCAAATTTCAGAGTTTCCAGGTCAAGGAGAAAATATTGCAAGCAGCTAGAAATAAACAATTCAAGTATTGTGGAAATACAATCAGGATAACACAGGATCTGGCAGCTTCTACATTAAGGGATTGAAGGGTTTGGAACAGGATATTGTAGAAGTCAAAGGAACTGGGATTAAAACCAAGAATCACCTACCCAGCAAACCGAGTATAAATGGTCATTCAATGATATAGAGGTCTTTCAAGTATTCATGATGAAAAGACCAGAACTGAATAGAAAATTTGACTTTGCAACACAAGAATCAAGAGAAGCATGAAAAAGTAAATAGGAAAGACAAATCATAAGGGACTTACTAAAGTTGAACTGTTTACATGTTGCCATAGAAAGATGACATTTGTAACTCACTGAAAGATGACTTTTCTCAGTATTTGGGTTGATGGAGGGATTATACACTCACACACACACACACACATATATACATACACACACACACACACTTACATAGACAGAGAGTACAGGTTGAGTTGAATCAGAAGAGATGATATCCATAAAAAATTAAATTAAATTAAGGGGTAAAAGAGGAAAATATCGGGAGTAGAAAGGGAGAAATGGAATGGGGCAGACTATCACTCATAAAAAAGATAAGAAAAATCTTGTTCTATGCAGGAGAAAAGGGAGGAGGTGAGAAGGAAAAAGTATATATGACTTAAGGAGGGAATAACATGCTCACTAAATTTAGTATGAAAAATCTATCTTACACTTGAGGAAAGTAGAGGAGAAAGGAACAAGTGGGATAAGGGGGATAATAGAAGGGAGGGCAAATGGGAGAAGGGAGTAACTAGAAGCAAACATTTTTGCAAAGGGACAAGCTCAAATGAGAGACTAGAATAAAAAGGGGGGACAGGGTAGGATAGAGGGCAATATAGCTAGTGTTACACAACATGACTATTATGGAAGTCTTTTGCAAAAGGACATATATATAGCCTGTATTAAAATTGCTTGCCTTCTCAGTGGGGATGGGTGGGGAGGGAGGGAAGGAGAGAAGTTGGAATTCAAAGTATTAGAAACAAATGTTGAGAATTGTTATTGCATATAACTGGGATATAAGAAATACAAGTAATGGGGTATAAAAATTTATCTTGCCCTACAAGAAAAGAGAGAAGATGGGAATAAAGGAAGGGTGGGGTGTGATAGAAGAGAGGACACATTGAGGGAAGGGATGATCAGAATTCAAGGTGTTATGGGGTGTGGAGAGGGAAAAGATGGGGAGAAAAACTGGACCTCAAAATTTTGTGGAAATCAATGTCGAAACCCAAAAACATATAAATAAAACTATGAAAAAAATAAAATAGAGAGTACATGAAAGTGAGTAACCTTGGGGTAGAGGGAGAGAAGTCTGGCTTAGAATCCATTCTGTAAAAATACTATTTGCTTTCCATTTTCTATGTGTTTACATTTGGTAACTTTACCCAAAAGAAGATACAATATTTTTTGATGGTAATTATGGTTATTTTTTTACCCTCTTTGTAATAATCTATAAATTCACACATGGCATGATATGGTGGGGGAACAGTGATCTTTTAGTCAGAAGATCTAGATCTAAGTTCCAGTTCTACCATTTACTAGTTTTGGAATAGATCTGTTTACCTCTTTGAGAAGAGTAGTTCTTTCATCTGTGAAATATGGATAATAACACCTGCCTAATCTACTTTGGGGTGTTGTTTGGTATGTTATAAAAATTATTCCATGTATATAATGTACTTTGAAAAGAGGAAAGTAGTATGAAACGTCAGCCATTATAATTAATTTTAATGTTTCTGATTATTAAATTTACATGAAAGAACATGGAGTTGTTTAAGATAGGCAGGGAAGGATGCCTTAGAATCTACATTGTTTGATGGAATAACGAGATCAAGGAAGTCATAGACACATTGAAATAACTAAGAAGCATAATGCTTGTAATATTGCTTATACTTATGTAGTATTTTAAAGTTTACAAAACATTTTTCCTTACAAGGACAAATATCACTAGAGCAAGAATTATTATCTCTATTTAATAGGTGAAGAACTGAGACTCAGTTAATCTTGTAACAGCAAGGACTCTGACATACTCTTCTGGTTCTTAGCTCTGCTTTTCTAAAAGGAAAGCAACTTTTGAGGGGTCAACAATCACTTCAATCAAGCACATGTATCATTCACCTAGTTCAGGGGGAAAGTCAGCACTCTGAATTTCAGAGAAAATAAAAACAGAGAAATAAACACTAACAGACAGGTAATACACACACCACAGATTAATAGACAGATTCAACTGTCTGACCATTACACACATATGTAGTTACCAGAGAGAGAAGCATCAACATATGGGTTTTCAAAGTTGGGGGAGGGTGGGGCTCCTTAGTGGCTATCGAGAGTCTCCTCTGGCCAAATAAACACTTCCAATGGGTAAGCCCCAAAACAAAAGCTCACCTCAGAGTATATATATACACACACTTTTTCAGAGCCAGAAGACATCACCACCTTGGAGAACCAGTGCCTCATTAGAAATTGACAAAAGGTGTGTGCCTTCCTACAAAATAAATCTCCCTTAATCAAACTTCCCTTCATGGGCAGACCCATTAATGGTTAGGGAAGATCTTTAACTCTCATTAACATAATTAGCATTACACTTCTGCAAGATCAAAGAGGTAGTGAGAGTCAGAGTTCTTATAAACTGGATCTTCAACTCTGTTCTTCTGACTCCATCTTCTAGGCTTGGTCCATTAGACCACTTTCATAAATATTAGTCCAGTGCTTGGCTTCCATAGCAAGTTAGCATGCCTGGATCACAGAATTTCCTAGTTGAAAGAACATTCCATTTTCTTCTAATCTAAAATAGAAGGGGGAAAGTAATCTGTTTTGTGAAAAGTTTTTGTGAAAAGTCTCAGTTTTTGGTTGTAGACCTCCAGTAAAGGGGAGCCTGTCACCTCCAAAGGCAGCTCATTCTTAAAAAAAAAAAAAGTTTGGCTTAATTTTTACATCAATTCTATTTTTTTTCCTTAAAAACTTTGGACCAATCTTCCTGGTTCTATGCTCTAGAGCAAAGAAAAATAAATCTAATTTCACCCTCCAACAAGTAGCCCCTAAAATATTTGAAGGAAATTATTATTTCCATGTTGGACCTTCTTTTTGGCAAGTTAAACATTCCTAATCTCTTCAGTGGATCTTGCTATGGCAATATCTTTCCAGCATTCTAGCTGCTTTCTGCGGAATACTATCCACCTTAGCATTGTGCTTAAAATAAGGTACCCAGAATTGAACAAGAAATAAAGGTGAAATCAATGACACATATACAGGCTATCACAAATTCTGATCTCTTAAAAGGAGAACAAACATGCTACCCAATGAACAAGTTCTAAATAAAATGATGAATATGGCATATATCATACCCTGTATAGAGCAATCTTTAGCTGTTGCTTTGTTTGCTGTTTTCTATGCCAATCTTCTCAGTTTAGTAGCTCATGGTCTGTAATACACAGGAAGGCCTACTACAACATGTTCTTAGATCTGCATTCATAAAAGGAAAGCAACTTTCAAGAGATTAAACAATCACTTTAATCAAGCACAGGTATCAGAGAAAATCGAAATTTCAGAGAAATCAAAAATAAATCAACAGACAATGCTTCCAAACTGCCTGACCATTACATGCATACACATGTGTGACCATTACATACATATACAATTACCAGAGAGAGAAGCATCAACTTCTGGGTTATAGCCTGGCTGGGGGTGGGGGTGGGGGTGGAAGGAAGATCTTTAAATGCTTCCTGAAGTCTCTATGGCCAAAGAAACACTTCCAGTCAGTAAGTCTCAAAGTAAAACCTCATCCTCAGAGTATTTACACGCATTTTAGAGCCAGAGGGCATAACCCTCTGACCCAGTGCCTCAATAGAAAAAACAAAAGGTACTTGGAACCCTACTACAAAACAATTCCCCTAATCAAGTTTCCCATAGGTGGGCAAGGCCATCAATGAGTGAAAATGATCCTCTTTAATCACATTATTCAATCAAAGGCAATTTTAGTAAAACAAAAACATCAGAAAATCCTAATCTGATTGCCATTACATGGTCCTAGAAACATAAAACGTTTATTAAGTGTTTATTATGGACCAGTCACTGTGCTGAGCACTGGAGATACAAACAAAAGAAAGCAAGAGAATTCCCTTCCTCAAGAAGCTTAAATTCTAATATGGGAAAAGAACCTATAGAGGAAAGGTCAAAGGTCAATTTGAAAAATCTGGAAAGCTTGAAAGTCTAGTTTGGGTCAAGAAAAGAAGAGAGGTAGCCTATTAGAATACAAGCTTGGTTCCAAATCAATGGATGGTCCTATAAATGGATGTATAGATAGGTAGACAGACACATAAGTGCATTCATGCACACATGTGTATATCATACATACATAAACATTTGTGTGGGCAGATGGATATAGACATATGTATAATATATTGATATGTGTGTTATGTGCATATATTTAGACTATCATCTCAGGGCTATCCTGGCTAAGTTGGAAAGGGTTCGCCCTCTGAAATTTGACAAGTAGGTGACAAAATTTGGGGGTCCACAACCCAAGAAACTACTTATCAATGTATAAAGCACTGTAATCTGAGTTGGTAAAGTTTTTACCCATACCAATGAAAGTAGGGGTCTTTTGGATTATTGAAGTTAATTATAATGCACAGATGTAGAGATAGAGAAGAGATTACTGATTTCACTCAAATAGGAAACTCCTAGATCAGAAATTCTTTCTGTCAATACAGATTTGTCCCAGCTCTACAACTTACACTTGCTGGGGTCTTGATGTTAAGTGACTTGCCCAATGTCACAAGTATATTGTGCATGCATGTGTGTGTACATGCACATGCATATATAATATACAAATATATATTACGAAACAACATATATACATATATGAATATGCACATACACACACACATATATACACACACACATATATATATATATATATATATATATTTATGTAGAGAAATTAGAGATTAAATAACTTATCCAGGGTCATATAGCTACACCAGAGGCATCAAACATGAGACCCACAAAATCCTTGATTGTAACCTATGCCAAATTAAAATGCAATTGGGAAATATTTAACAAAATAAATAAAACATAATAAAATATAGATATTATTACATTTTAAAACCAAGTCAATATGTGGCCCAGAGGGATCCTTATGTATGGCTTAGTGGCTACCATTTCTATTTTAGCTTGACAGCACTGCTCTACACTGTACCATGGTGCCTCTCACAAGGTAGGTCAAGAGTTAGTTCATTAGATAATTCTTCAAGTTTGAATTCAAACACATACATTTTATGATAGCACTAAAATGTTATTAGAAAAGTCTATCATCTCAGGGGGAGGAGCCAAGATGGCAGAGTAGAAACATATGCTAGCTCCGAACCCACAGCCCATAAATTTCCTGTAAAAAGAACTCCCCACAAATTCTGGAGCAGTGGAAGCCGTGCAGCAACACAGTGGAGATTTCTGTTCCAGAGAGCCCTGAAAGACCGCCACCAAAGGTCCCTCGTGCACTCCCAGAGCAGAGCCCAGCCCTGGCTATGAGGCCCCAGAGGAGCAGAACCGAGCAGGCTTCAGGGACGGAATCTCCGGTGGCCACAAAGTTCCCTCCACCCACAGGAGCTACAGGTTAGTGAGAGAGAGTTCTGGGCTGGCCGAGAGGAGAGCGGGGTGTCTCCAGAACTCAGGCCCCATTGGCAGGCAGCGGCAGAGGCAGCGGCCGCCAGGAGCTCCCGGAGCAGACAGGAGGTCAGGTCCATTACTGAAGGTCTCCGCATAAACCCCCTGAGGGAACTAAGCCTGGGAGGTGGCCCTGCCCCCACCTGAGAACCTGAATTTAATCTTACCCTGAACAGCAGCCCCACCCGCCGTGAGGCTGGGGAGCACCATTTGAATCTCAGACCCCAAGCACTAGCAGGGCGGATCTAGGTGGGGGTGGAGAGGAATCTCAGAAGTCAAGTAACTGGCTGGAAAAATGCCCAGAAAAGGGAAAAAAATAAGACCATAAAAGGCCACTTTCTTGGTGAACAGATGTTTCCTCCTTTCACTTCTGATGAGGAAGAACAATGCTTACCATCAGGGAAAGACATAGAAGTCAAGGCCTCTGTACCCCAAACACCCAAAATAGATATCCAATGGGCTCAGTCCATGGAAGAGTTCAGAAAGGATTTTGAAAATCAAGTTAGACAGGTGGAGGAAAAACTGGGAAGAGAAATGAGACAGATGTAAGAAAAGCATGAAAAACAGGTCAATACCTTCCTAAAGGAGACCCAAAAAAAAAATGCTGAAGAAAATAACACCTTGAAAAATAGGCTCACTCAATTGGCAAAAGAGGTTCAAAAAGCCAATGAGGAGAAGAACACTTTCAAAAGCAGAATTAGCCAAATGGAAAAAGAGGTTCAAAATCTCACTGAAGAAAATAGTTCTCTCAAAATTAGAATGGAACAGATGGAGGCTAATGACTTTCTGAGAAACCAAGAAATCCCAAAACAAAACCAAAAGAATGAAAAATGGAAGATAAGGTGAAATATCTCATGGGAAAAATAACTGACCTGGAAAATAGATCCAGGAGAGACAATTTAAAAATTATGGGACTACCTGAAAGCCATGATCAAAAAAAGAGCCTAGACATCATCTTTCATGAAATTATCGAGGAAAACTGCCCTGAGATTCTAGAACCAGAGGGCAAAATAAGTATTCAAGGAATCCATTGATCACCGCCTGAAAGAGATCCAAAAAGAGAAACTCCTAGGAACGTTGTGGCCAAATTCTAGAATTCTTAGGTCAAGAAGAAAATATTGCAAGCAGCTAGAAAGAAACAGTTCCAGTATTGTGGAAATACAATCAGGATAACACAAGATCTAGCAGCTTCTACATTAAGGGATCAAAGGGCGTGGAATAGGATAATCCAGAAGTCAAAGGAACCAGGACTAAAACAAAGAATCCCCTACCCAGAATAACTGAGTATAATACTTCAGGGGAAAATATGGTCTTTCAATGAAACAGAGGACTTTCAAGCATTCTTGATGAAAAGACCAGAGCTGAAAAGAAAATTTGACTTTCAAACACAAGAATGAGAAGAAGCATGAAAAAGTAAACAGCAAAGAGAAGTCATAAGGGACTTACCAAAGGTGAGCTGTTTACATTCCTACATGGAAAGACAATGTTTTTAACTCTTAAAACTTTTCAGTATCTGGGTAGTAGGTGGGACCACACACACACATACACACACACACACACACACACACGTACACACATGCGTGCACACACATAAAGAGACAGAGAGCACAGAGTGAATTGAATAGGATGGGACCATATCTTAAAAGAAATTAAGGTAAACGGTGAGAGAGAAATGTAGTGGTAGGAGAGAGGGTGAAATGGAATGGGGTAAATTATTTCTCATTCAAGAGGCAAGCAGGAGACTTCTTAGTGGAGAGAAAAAGAGGAGAGTTGAGAAAAAAACATGAAGTTTACCCTCATCACATTCGACTAAAGGAAAGAATAAAATGCACACTCACTTTGGTATGAAAACCTATCTTACAATACAGGAAAGTGGGGGAGAAGGAGATAAGCAGGTTGGGGGGGATGATGGAAGGGAGGGCAATGGGAGGAGGGAGGGATTTGAAGTCAACACTCTTGGGGAGGGACAGGATCAAAAGACAGAATAGAAACAATGGGGGGCAGGATAGGATGGAGGGAAATATAGTTAGTCTTACACAACATGACTATAATCGAAGTCATTTGCAAAACTACACAGATATGGACTATATTGAATTGCCTGCCTTCCCAAAGGGAATGGGTGGGGAGGGAGAGATGGGGAGAATTTGGAACTCAAAGTTTTAGGAACAACTGTTGAGTATTTTTCTTGCTACTAGGAAATAAGAAATACAGTTAATGGGGAATGGAAAATCATCTGGCCCTTACAGGACAAAAGAAAAGATGGGGACAAGAGAAGGGAGGGATGATAGAAGAGAGGGCAGAATGGTGATAGGGGAAATTAGAATGCTCGGTGTATTGGGGTGGGGAAGGGGAGAAATGGGGAGAAAATTTGGAACCCAAAATTTTGTGAAAATGAATGTAAAAAGTTAAATAAATAAATTTATATTAAAGAAAAAAAAAAGTCTGTCTCAGAACTAAATTCAGATCTTAACTTCTTGAACAAAACTTCAGTGATTTCCAAATATACCTTAATCATACTATTTAGAGCAAATACCTTGGCAATTGAAAATGACATTTTTGTAACAGCTGGAAGGAGGCTCCATCTCTGAGAGTGTTCACCACATCCCCTACATTCTGTTATTCTTCAGAGCTTAGATTTCTTTGATTTCTCACAAGTGGGAGGCAGAAGCTAACTGTTCCACATGGCATAAAGGTACCAACTTCCCTTCTGATAACTTTCTTGATAATTTTGTTATTCTACCATTTATGATTTAATTACATTACCTTCTAGTAATCAACCAAGGACTTAAAAAATAACATGGCTCAAGTGGATTGGCACTTGATTTAACTAGCTATTTTCCTTCAGTGATCACAACTCCCAAACACAACACATCAAAATGGTACTTGTTGATTCTCTCTAATAATTTTACTCTTGACTTTAACTTGTTTGCACTCTGTTTAATAATTGTATGCTATATTGAGAAAAATGAGAGCCAGCAATGTCTATTTGTTTCAGTTGATATTTTAAGGAGATAAACTTAAGTTCTTCCTTTTTTGTCTGGGAACATAGAAATCTGAACTGTGGCATATGGATCCCTCCACACCCATTAGACTTCCCCAAACTTTACCAGATTCTCGGTTCTTTGTAGGTCAGAATTGTCTCTAAACCAGAGCTCATAAACCGATACTAATGTGTTTACTTTCATCGACCATATAGAATGCACACAGTCTAAAGTAAAGGCATTTAGTGAATTGCCATAGAAATAAAATAACAGCAGAACTTTCCTCCCTGTGAACATATGCGTACTGTTAGTGGAAAGAAAAAAATATGCAGTTATCATTCATGAGATATACGCATATGGTTAGTATATGTGACTAGAGTACTCATGCTTAGGAGCTCAAAAGCAGAAAACAGCTAATAAGCATGTAACTAATGTTTATAGAGTATCTACTATGTGCCAGGTGTAGGGTGTGTTCATGGAGGACCAGCTCCTTTGGTGTGATGGCTGCCAAGCCCTTTTTTGGGTTCTTTCCACCTTTGGTGTTCAACTGTTCCACCGAGCTCTTACTTGTGGCTCAAAGAAGCCGCAGAATGCACAGCAGCCACACCCCAGTAAACCCTTTTGGCAGATGGGTCAAACCACGTTAAGGGTAACCAAGGGGTCTCAGACTCATTGGTGAGTTAAGGGGGTGTCTATCCCAAGCATGTGAAGACTTCCTCTGGTGGAATGGGCAGATGAGAACAATTTGTTGCAACAGCCACGAAGGCAGCTGAAGCAGGCTATGTGGAGTGCTTAGTTCTTGGTTAGACACCAAAGACGCCAAGGTCAACCACTCACCAGCCGTCTTTGACTCTGCCCTGCCACTGGACTATGATGACTCTGAAGGAAAGAGAGAGGCTGAGGACTTTGTGCAACTCTGTCTCACTTAAATCCAATTTGCTCACGAATCAAAAGACATCACCCTTACCACTTTCTATTATGCCTCAAATTCCTAAGGGCAAGTGATGAAGCACCAGGTATGGATACACAACCCTGCACACAGGCAGCCCAGGCCATAGGGTCATTTCTCACTGAAAGCAGCAGTGCTACTCAGAAGCCCCCTGGGTGTCTGAGAAGCTTTTTAAGGATAGCACTGCTCACCTCCTGGTGTGAGGAAAGGGGCTAAAAAAGGTGCCCTAAACATTGTCTGCTTACTCAAACCTGGTCTGATTACTGCAGCACATGGGCAATCCCACTCTGTGGCTGAAACATGAAGAAATGTACAAAATGGACAAAAACATCTGCAAAGATGATTCCACTCATCATTGGCAATAGAATGTGTACACATTTACAGACAGTAGCCCTGAAAGATGAACTGCACTTGTTGCAAGAGAACTCAATAGGTATTACATCCAAATAGTATTAGATTTGATTGTGCAACATGGGAGACACTGGCACAGGATCTTTCAGCATGGCATGCCCACATCAGAAAGGGTGCTGTGCTCTATGAGCAAAGCAGAATTGAGACAGCACAAAGTAAATGCAGGATGCTCAAATTTAGAGTATCCACCCCAAATATTCATATGGACTATCTGTGCCCAACTTGTGCTAAAGCATTCCGAACTCATATTGCTTTGATCAGCCACAGTCGGACACGCTGAAACTTCACTTTATCATGGTGATGTCATTTTGGTCCTCTTTGAGAATCAAGGACAACAAACAACCAACCACTATACTCCAGGCACTGTGCTAAGCACTTAGTAATTATTTTCTTATTTAGTCTTTATAATTACCTCAAGAAGTAGATGCTACTATTATCCCTATTTTACAGATGAGAAAACTGAGGCAAAGGGAGGTTAAATGATTTGCCCAGGATTGCAAGGCTAGTGTCTGAGTCCATATTTGAACTCAGACCTTCCTGACTACAATCTCAGGACTCTATCTACTGTGATACCTTGCTATCTCTACAAGTATACCTTTTTCATATGTGAAAATATATCGCTTATATGACCCCTAAAGGTTTGCAAAGTGTTTTATACATATTATCTCACTGTTTATCTCATATATGAAATGGCACTCATATGGTTCCATTTCCAGCACTCTTTTCATATATGAAAAGGGTACATATGTAGAGGAAATGTCTCTGACGTTACTGAAGTAATTAATGACTGCTTGCAATATTTTCATTCTGCCTCTGATGATCCTGCTCCCACCATGTACTGTATTGCTATAACTCATTATTTGGTGTTACCTCCACTGCTATGGCTAATCTGCCATTCTTAATGTTAATAAGCCTCCCCAATGCATGGAGAGCTACAGTTCTTTTCAGGAAACCCTCTAGGTCATCTTTACCATCTGCTTGAGAGAGGCAGATTTCTGTGATGAGTAAATCTTTCCATGCAAGGAATTGTTACAACTCTTTTAACAAATTTGTTTAATCTGTCACTTGGTTTTAACTAGAGTATTTATTTGAATTGTTCTTCAGGGCTTCCTGCTAGCTTGTCCAGTAGGAGTGCTATGATTAGTAAGCCTCTCCACTTCAGAGAAGGGCTACAGCTCTCTTCAGTCAACTGTCCCAGTCAGTGGTCATGAACATCTCTTTCAGCTAATGTTTATGAAGTGCCTCTCAGCCAAGATGTTGACAAAAGGTAGCAGGTATTTACACTAAGATCCTGTCTGATTATATAATTCTTATTTCAAAGATCTTATTTCTGTTATCTCCTCTGAAACCCTTAAAACAATAACAACAAAAATACTTTCTATTAACATAGTACTCAAAGGTTTAAAAAGTTTAGATAAATAGATAGATGGATAGATAGATAGATAGTTAGATAGGTAGGTAGGTAGATAGAGAGATGGATAGTTAGGTGAGTATAGTTGAATAGTACCTAGCTCACAGGGTTGTTTGGAGAAAAAAAGATTGGTAAATAGATACATACATAGATATGATATGCTATAATAAATTATATATCCATATACATACATAGACATAGACATACACACACATATATATGTATATATATGTAAAGGGGGGAGAGGAGATAGGCTATATCTGTATCTTTCTACATATATAGAGATATAACTATATCTATATCAAACTAGCATCTATCTATCTATCTATCTATCTATCTATCTATCTATCTATCTATTGCCACTACTACTTCATTTGAGAGATGAGAAAACTGAAGCCCAGGGAGGTCTAATAACTTGCCCAAAGTTATGCAGGCATTCAGTGGCAAATTCAAAATCTGAGCACAAGTCCTCTGGCTGCATATCCAGAATTCTTTCCAAAATGCCATGCTGCTTCATTAAATACATACAAAATAAGTGTGAAATTAATACAAAGTAATTAAATACAAGAAAATTATGGAGGGATTAACAGTTTTAACTGTATTAACTATATTAACACTTGGAGGATTAGGAAACCTTTTTGTGGAATGTGGCATTTGAGCTACAACTTTTTAAAAAAAAATTTTTATTTTTAGCTTTCAATATTTACTTTTGTAAGACTTTGAGTCCTAAATTTTCTCCCCTGTCTCTGTCTTTCCTCTTTCCCAAGACTGCGTGCAATCTGATATAGGCTATACATGTACAACTATATTAAATTTATTTCCACATTAATCATATTGTAAAGAAGAATTAGAACCCAAGGGAAAAAAAGAGAAAATAGTATACTTTCATTTGGTTTCAGATTCCATAGTTCTTTCCCTGTATATAGATATTATTTCCCATCATGAGTCTTTTGGAATTATCATAGATCTTTCCATTGCTGAAAGGAACTAAGTCTATCAAAGTTAGTCATCATACAACATTACTGTTACTGTGTACAATGTTCTGGTACTGCTCACTTCACTCAGAATAAGTTTATGTTAAGTCTTTCCAGATATTTCTGAAGTCCATCTACTCATCATTTCTTATGGGATAATAATATTCCTTTACATTCATATACTACAACTTGTTGAGTCATTCTGCAATTGATGGGCATCCCCTCAATTTCAATTCTTGGCCACCACAAGAAAAGAGGTGCTATAAATATTTTTGTACATGCAGGTCCTTTTTACATTTTTATGATCTCTTTGGGATACAGACCAAGAAGTGTTATTCCTGGGTCAAAGGGTATGTACAGTTTTACAACCCTTTGGCCATAGTTCCAAATTATTGAGCTATAATCTTAAAGAAAGAGACTGATCCTAATATAGAGATGAGAAGGATATACACTCTAAGGAAGTTAATTCAAAGGCACACATATTGGACATAGAGTGAGTGAGCTCAGTAAATGAGTAACAGTATAAAGGTTTATTTGGCTAGAATATAAAGCATAAGAATGAGAGTAATGTATGAGGCTGGAAGGATAAATTGGAGTCAGGTTGCAGAGGGAGGGGAGAAACAGAGAATGTGTCGGTCTCACTTTTATCCTAGAGATGATGAGGAGTTATTGGAGTTTGTTGAGTAGAAGTAGTCTAAATAAGTTACTATAGCTGAAAATAATTATTTCTTAATGATCATTCCTCTGTTGATGAGGCATGTCCCTGAATTTATCCAAGATGGTGATTGAATAACAGGGCATATAGCCCTTCACTAGCCCAAAACTAGACATCTTACAGCTTCCTCAGAAATGAAAGCGCTTATACAGTGTTGGCACAGGCCTTTGAGAACTCATGATCACCCCTTTGTCATGGTAAGTCATTGTAGGAATACTACTACCACTAATGATAATAATGATATTATAATGATAATAATAACATTTCTATAGTGCTTATTATGTACTAGGAACTGTGCTAAGCACCTTAGAGCTTTTAAGTCATTTGATACTCATTATAACCCTGGGAGGTTGCTGGTGTTATTATCTTCATTTTATAGATGAGAAAATTAAGACAAACAAGGGTTAAGTGATTCACCTAGTATCACACAGTTAAGTATTTGAGGCTAGATTTGAACTCTGGTCTTCCCAACTCCGGGCCCAGTCATCTAACTACCCTACCACTTAGCTAAAGAACTCCTTCTGGGAACTACTAGCACAGAATTCATGGACTGGTTCCTTTCAGGAAGGTTCAAGGTATCCTCTGAGTCTGCATTCCAGAAACTAGAACACGTGAATCCCTTTTATTGTACTTCCCCTTTAATTGTTGGTAAACACAATTTGCTCTGCAAAAGGAATTTACAGAAATGATATAGTATGAAGACTAGATTTAAAAAAATTTCCTCTATAGACTTACGATTAATACAAGCAATTTCAGCAAAAAGAGTGGGTGCCTAGAAAGAGCAATGGTAGAGAGGCTTCCATATGATCCCTTCATGTAGCCAAAGGGGCTCACATCTCCAGTGTTGTAGGGCCCTGCATCATTTCTCCTCTTCATGCTATTCTCCACTGTGTGGATTGTTTCTACTGAGCAGGTGGTCACTCAACTGCACTTTATTTTGGCCTGCTCCTGCTCAGTATAGTATCTTCCCTTGGGTGAGTAGTTCTCTGAACCACTCTGCCAATGGAGATGGGGGAGGGAATGGGAAGGAAGAGATAAATCCCCATACATCCACAACTGTCCTTTGGTACAGGTACAAGGAGAAAAGCAGAGGGGGATCTGCTCTTAAGGACTGAGTTCTTCCCTTTCACAACTGGCACTCTTTGCTTCCAAGAGTCACATTTCCCAGAGGTGTCCTGATTTGACTGACTTCTTAGGGACTGTCTATAGCTTTTTCTTTTTTTACGGTCCGCTACAGGTATGATAAATTCTCTAGATCAAATGGCTGGCTGAATTTTAATATCATCAAGTTTTACTGACATCTGTTTTTCTACTTCATTTAAGATTTTAACACCTGGTTATCTTATATCTTCTCCTTTATATTCTGTGAATTCATTAACTAGGTTGAGGGAAAGTCAAATGATAAGGTGACTTCTGATCTAGTCTTCCCACTACAATAGAAAATATGGCATTGTATGGCAACAAAAGGAAAACGACTATGCAGAAATAAGTAGTAAGATATGGTGAAAGCAACAGGAGAAAAAGTCAATCAGAACTTTAAGCATTAGATCCCTGAACCCTGGGAGCACAGCAGGCTCAGAATCTGTGCCCAAGTAGAGATTCAGTTATCAGTGAAAGGGGAAAGCCCTTGAATCAAGGGCAAGGGCCTCTGGATTGTTTCCCAGGTGGAGCTGGTGTCCTGGGAAAAGGATGTGGTCCAGCAACACCTCAAATTTCAATGGTTTACAAAAGTCCCCAAATATTGATATGGAATGTGTGGGTGGGGTGATTATTAGAGGATGGCAAAAATGAGAGCATATCTCATGGAGCCATTTTGACAGAGAGAAAGAGAGAAACAGTGAGAGAGACTCAGAGAGAGACAGAGACAGAGAGCACAGGAGACTAATGAATAAAATCCTGTGTGGTAACTCTTGTATTCTCACATCTGCAAATGGACTCTCCCAATCTCTTCATGAAAAATTATTAAATTATTTTTTAAATGAGATTTTTCTCTAAGCTAACTACTACTCTGTTTATCTCTAGTTGATCTCCTAGGAAATATGCTTGGGAAAAGACCTTTTTGTGTCATGAGGAAATTAATGTAGTGTGTGTTCTGTCATTTTTAGTTGTACAAAGTCTGAAACTTCTTTATGCTGAAGGAACCAATATCACTTAAGGTCTTCAAAATGTCTATTGAACTTTTCATTTTTATTATTCCTTCTTCTCTCACTCTCCTCTTCTTCCTCCTCCACACACATACACACACACACACACACACACACACACACATTCATATCTTTTCAGCTTTGAGAACTCTTAGGAAAACCCATTGTTATTCTTTTCTACAGTAAGATATTTTTGTTCTGTGCTTTAATAGATTAGGAAATACCTGAACATGGAGAAATTCAAAAGATGACAAATCATGGATTTATAGCTGAGAAAGACCATAGAGGTAATCTAGTCCAATCCTCTTATTTTAAAAACAAGGAAACTGAGTCCCAGAGAAGTTAAATAGATTAGAATTTACATCCTGGGTCCAAATTCAGCACTTTCCACTGTACCATGTTGCTCATTTATAAAACCAACAATCACTCTTTTCTCTTTACTTTTTATATCTTGAATTTCTAATTTTTTGTTATAATACCATTTCTAAAGTATGATTGCATTTGAAAAAATATGAGCCAGTTGTATTTTTATTTTGTCATATTTTTAACTTGGCAATGATCCCTTTCTTCTAAGAACGGATACCAGTATTTTAGAAAGACAAGATTCTCAGTAGTCTGCAGGAGTGGGGGAAGGCAGTGTATATGGCCAGGAGAGAATGGAGAAGTAGATTTGTATGTGTTTATGCACTTATGTGTGTCTTTATGTCCTTCAGTTCTCAACAAGGATACTCTCTCTTGACGGCCCCTGAAAGGGGAGAAGACAAAATGGGGCCAAGAACAGTTTGTCTAGCAGGTGCACCACCAAGAACTGGGAAGTGATGGGAACTTTGACGGGCTCTAGCTTGTCATGGAGTACCCATATGCTGAACTGTTCTGGGCATAGGAAAGGCTAACTTCCACTTCTAGAACAACTGGTTCACTGGCCTGTGGCCAAAGTTCAGGCAAAATTTCCTGCCCACACCAAAATCTTCTCTTCCAACTTCAGCCATGTTCAGTCATTGGTGTAGGAATGGGACCATTTTCAAACATCTATGGAAATATTTTGCCTCCCAGACTAAATGATGATGTGCACACAATGGAGCAAGTTGGGTATAGGTTTTTAAGGCTAGGTAGAAGAATCTACTTTTTTTTCCTCCAATTTAAACATTGAGCATATCTTGATCACAATATATGACAATGGTTATGTGAGAGAACCCATCATATAACAAAAGTTTCTTAGTGTATGCAAAAGATGCATTTAAATATAATTTTGCCAATCAAAGCATATTTTAATGTATGAGGGTTGTTGTTGTGTTCATCCTTTGTTGCCAAAAAAGACCATGCCATCAGAGAAATGATGACATGACTTGCACTTGACTTTGTTTGGAGTGAGGGAGGGCTGTGCAGGTCTCCAGCCTCACTTGTATGAGGAATGGATTATTCAAAGGAACCCTATAATTTTTCCTTAGCTCCACCAACTGTATCAAAATGATGATAGATTAAAAAAAGACAAAATAGGGGAGAAAGTTAATTGGAGCTTTTGATCAGTAAGTTGGTGCCCAGAAGTGTTAAGGCAATAGATAGAATGAGAAACTTGAATATAGTTAGAATTTGAAGTCAGGAAGTTGCCTGATTTTTTTAAATGGTCAGAAGTATGGCCAACCCTTCAAAGCCAATGGCTTGCTGTTCTCTCATTCAATCAAACTTGACTAAGAAATAATTAGTTTAATATCTTAACATGTTATTTTTTCAGTTACATGACATGATGTTACACATTCTGTGATTTCATCACCTAGGTTGAGGCAAAGTTAACTGATAAGTGGTCTCCCAATAAACTCTCCCCACTACAGTAGAAAATATCCAATATTTATTCACTCTATGATAGTAGACAAGTCATTTAGTTTCTCTTATTCTCAGTTTCCATCAAATAGTTAATAATAGTTAGCATTTACATACTGCTTAAAAGCTTACAAAACACTTTACAAACATTTCACTTTATTCGCACAATAACCTTGTGAGGGAAGTGCTATTATTATCTCCATTTTACAAATTAGAAAGCTAAGGCACAAGTCAATTGTTGGATGACTCTCCCTGGCTTAGGTTCTGAGGCTGAATTTGATATCAGCTCATCTTGACTCCAGGTCCAGCTTTCTCCTCATTTGAACTATCTAGGGGCCTCAATTCATAAGCATGTTTAGAATAGAAAAGATAATGACTTCAATGAATATCTCAGAAAGTTATTATAAAGAACAATTGAGATAATGTATGTAAAGTAAATCACAAACTTTAAGGTCCTATCAAATAGCAGCTATTATTATTGTCATCATCATAAATATGAGTACGTGACCAAATGAGGACCTATATTCCATTACCTACCCATCCCCATATC
The DNA here is from genome assembly GCA_023548195.1 of Bettongia penicillata ogilbyi. Classification (NCBI taxonomy): domain Eukaryota; kingdom Metazoa; phylum Chordata; class Mammalia; order Diprotodontia; family Potoroidae; genus Bettongia; species Bettongia penicillata. Next base: position 802,834 of record JAJHZJ010000772.1, read on the forward strand.
TGAAATGAAAAGAAAATTTCTTCCTAAGGTATGAGAAATCTCGAGTTCTACTCTCAGTCTTCTGTGCCAATGGTGTACTAACGGGTATGGCAATCACTTTTCTGAGTCAACCTTGCCACATGAAAAGTTAGAATAGATTGCTTAAAAATAATCCACAATTTTTTTATTGTTTTCCCCATGAGAATCTCATAGCACTGTGTAGTTGCCAGTTGACTGATTTCCCATCCCTCCCTTTAGCTTACTCAGAATGGGCCTGCTGTAATTACCAAAACTGAAGAGGAGCTAAACAGCACTAAACAGTTGATTAAGTGAAAAGCCCCTTAGGCAGCATGAGAACATTCTACTGATTTGAAATCCCACAGTGTTGATAATAGGTGAACACTGGAGCTGCAGGGACATGGTACAAACTTTGTATAGGAAAACCTAGGACCTACTGAGGCTTAGGGATGAGTCATTTTAGATAGCTGAATTTTAAAGATGAATGAAAATTAACTGCTTTAAAAGAATTCTCTTGTTTTTACATCATCTTCATTTGCAAATATGTTCCTCCCACCTCCTCTGACTATTAAGCCATCTCTTAAAAGAAAGAATAAAAAAGGAAAAAAGAAAATGAAAAGTAGTTCAGCCAAGCTAATAAACGCATTGACCAACTGGCAGTTTATGCAACATTCCACACCAAAAGTCCCCTACTTCTCAAAGGAAAGAGACATGCATTTTGTTATCTCTATTTGAGGGTCCTGTGGTTAGACATTTGTTGATTTAATTCTCTATTTGCAATATTGTAATCATGGTGTTACAATATAGAAACAGCTAGGTGACTCAGTGGAAAGACTGCTTGACCAGCAGTCAGAAAGACCTAAATGCACTTCAGATATTACCTCTGTGACCCTGGGTAAGTCACTTAACCTACTGAAGAAGGAAATGGCAAACCAGTCCAAGTAACTCTGCCAAGGAAATTCCTTGGACAGAATTGGCATGCTATGGTCCATGGGATCACAAAGAGCTGGACATAACTTAATGACTAAACAATTATCATGGTATACGTTGTTCTCCTGATTCAGCTTATTTCATTTTGCATCATTTCATGTCTTCACAGGAAACTCTGAATTCTTTGGATTCATCATTTCCTAGACCATAATATTCCTTACATGTTTGTACAGTCAGTCAACAATCAACAAGATCCATATGTGCAATCGATCAGGCATGTCCTGAAAAAATTACCCAATTACACGAGAAAATACATTGGACACCTTTCTCTTGAATAAGTATCAACTTCACTGATGCTGTTTCTGTCAAAGGGAGAAACAGACAAAGCATAGGAATCTGTGCTGTGGACTAGGGATGCAAAGAAAGACAAAACACAGTCCCTTCCCTGCTCTCCAAGAGCTCTCATTCTACTGCAGAGACGACATGCAAATCAATTTACATACAAGCCATACAGTGTAAATGGAAAGAAATCTCAAAGGGAAGAAACTAGCATCAGGGGAGCCAGGAAAGCCTCCTGCTGAAGATAGAATTTGATAGGAGAAATTAGGGAAGTTAGAAAACTAGAAGTCAAAAGTGGATAGGGAGAATATGCTAGTCATGGGGGACAGAGAGAGCAAATGCACAGAGAGATGGAGAGCCGTGTGTAAGGAGCCGGTAAGGAAGGCCAGTACAGCTGTATTATAAAGTTCAGAGGCAGGAAGGTGAGGTTGGCATGCAGTATAAAGTAAGAAGACCAGAAAGTCAGGAAGAAGCCAGGTTGGGAAAGACTTTAAATAACAGATGATAAAAACACACATTTTAGAAAAAAAAAAAACTGTTTTGGCAGCTGAGTGGAGGATACGCTAGAGTTGGGAGAGATTTAGTCAGGGAAACCAACTAGAAAGTTATTGTAATAGGTCAGGTAAGATATAATAATTATCTCTACAAGAGTGGTGGCTATCTAAGTGGAAAAAAGATTCTTTGAAAGTGGAAATAACAAAAGTTGGCTAGATATTGGATACATAAGTGTATATATATGTATATATGTATGCAAATATATATATATATAAGTATATAAGTGCAGCTGAAGACACCAAGATTGCAAACCTAGGTGACTCTAAAGACAGGCATACTCCTGAAAGCAATAGGAAAATTAAAAAAGGGGGAGAGGAAATGATAATGAGTTCTCTTTTTTGATAAAGGAAGTCTGCGATGCCTTCAAAATGGCAGTTTGTGGTTCAAGATTGTCACTCAGGAAAGAGAATAAGGCTGAATATAAAGATCTGGGAATCATCTGAATAGATATTATTGTCAAACCTATGGAAGTTAATGAGATCACCAAGCAAGAGATAATGCAAGGAAAACAGAAGAATTCTCAGGAGAGCCTCAAGAAATACCTATATTTAATGACTGTGAAATAGATAAAGATCCAGAAAAGACTGAGAAGTAGTGATCAGGTGAGTAAGAGGATAACCAGGAGTTGGGAATTGATACCAGTGTCACAAGGTTTTATTTAGGGAATTATCAGCAATGGCAAAGACTCAAAAAAGGATGAGAACTGAGAAAAGGCCATTAGAGTTGACAACTAAGAGATCATTGGCAACTTTGGAGAGAGCATTTCATGTTGAATGATGAGGTTAGAAATCAGATTGCAGAGGGTTCAGAACTGGGTAAAAGAAGAGGATGTGAAAACATTCAGTGTGGTTGGCTTTCTCAAGAAGTTGGAGAGACACATGATGATAGATAATGAGAATGACTGGATCAAGTAAAAGTTGATTAAGGATGAGGGACACATTGGGCATGTTTTCGTAGGTAGTGAGGAAGGAGCCAATAGGTACAGATGGAAGACTAAAGAGTGAAGAAGCCAGGAAGGGATCAAGGGCATATTTGTTGAACCATGACCCAACTGATGGGCATGTGCTTTGTTTTTAGCTCTTTGCTATCATAGCACGTTACTATGCATATTTTCATCTATATGGGGTCATCTTTTCTATAGATACCCTCCTAAAAATGTATAGCTCATGTAATTCCTGTATTAAATGCAACTTTCAGTCACTTTTTAAAAAAAAATCATAGTTCCAAATTTGTTTCTGGTATTACTAAATCAATTTAGAGCTCTACTATAAGTACTTTAGTGTGCCTATCTTTCTGTAGACATTCTGACATTGACTTGACTATTCTCATCTTTTGTTATCTTTGCCAATTAGCTGGATGAGAGGTGAAACGTCAGCACTGTTTTGATTTGAATTTCTCTTATTCGTGATTTGGAGCAATCACATGGTTGTTAATAGACTGAAATTCTTCTTTCAAGCACTGTTTTGTTCACAGAAGATTAACTTCTAAGTGTCAAAACTTGTTGTGAATTTTAACTGTCTTCTGATAGAATGTTTTTTTTTTTTAACAAGGTATGTTTTCTCCTGCCTTCTTAAACAAAGGATTCCGAAAACAACTTAATCTACTGGAATACTAGTTGGAGCAGTCAGACTCAAGAAGTGCTAGGTTTGAATCCCATCTCTGACAATTATAAGTCACTGAATATACCTGAGCCTCAGGTTTTTTATCTTTAAAATAAGATTTGGGGGAGGCTCAATTGAGATAATATACAAAAAGTGCTTTGCAAACCTTTAAGTGATGCATAACTGTGAGCTATTATTTTACTTTTTTTTGAAAAATCAAATGAGATTTTATTTGCCAAGTATTTAGAACAATGCCTGGCATATAATAGGTGCTAATTAAAAGCTTATTCTCTTCCCTTCTTGATTTCCCTTGAAAGACAGAATAGCATAATGAAAAGAGAATTGGATTGGGAATCAAAGAATCAGTGGCAAGTCTGGACCGTACTACTTATTAACCAAAGTTCCTTAAAATCTCTCAGCATCAATTTCTTCTTCTATAAAATAGCAATAATAACCCTTCTACTTTCCAGTATTTAAAGGAAAGCACTATGGAATTTGTTAAGAAAGAAAATGTTATATATTATTATAATTCCTTGGTAAAATCTTAACTATCTAATCAAATGGATAAATCAAGCATACTTATACATGTGTGGTTATGTGTGCCTATGTGTGTGGCATACACTACATCAACATTTTATCTATATTTCCCAATTTTCATATCTATAGTTAACTAATCGTTCCATAGTGAACATAGTCAATCTACGTATCTCACCTGCATCTCATTGAGAAGGATTATTTTTCCCTTTGCCATGAAATTGAGCACTATTATACTTTTCAACCAGACTTATGGGTATGAGGAGTGGAAAGAAAAGTCAATATGATGACCAAATGGTGAAGGACAGTCAAGCTAGAATTTTGCATTGTTATGACACAATTGGGAGACTAGGAGAGAAGCAGGGTGCAGACGAGAGACACAGAAGTAAGCAGAGGAAATAGACATTCCTAGACACAGTTTTGACTTCACTGAAGTTTTTCAGTACCAGAATAATCTAGGAGAACCCTCAAGTTGCAGAGAAAAGCTATTTTTCAGCATGAGAATCTTGAGGCATTTAAGTACCCCAAAACTCTGAAAGTACTTATATTATTCATTTAGCACATGCGGCTAATACCATTTTTATTATTTAAATGTTTGTTTCTATACTGGAAGATCACTTTAGCACTGAAACCCATGCCTCCTCTGAAGCAACTTCCTGTCCTTTGGCTCTTACCCATGGTTGAAGGACAGTGGTCCTCCTAGAACCTCAGGTAAGTCACCTCTTCATTTCCCACCAGGTTGCACTTCTTGAAATTTCTCCATCATGTCTTCAGAGCAATTATCTCCTCGCTCTTTCCGTTTTTTCAGTTTAATTTCTTTTTTTTCATTTTTTATGGTTAATTTATTAACTTAATTTTCAACATTCACTTCCACAAGATTTTAATCTTTAAATTTTTTCCCCTCCCCAAGATGGTGCACAAACTAATATAGGCTTTACTTATGCATTCATATTAATCATATATCCTCATTAGTCATGATATAAACAAGAATTAGAACCTATGGGAAGAACCACAAGAAAAAAGAAACAAAATGAAACAACAAAATAAAAGAGCAAATAGTACGCTTCAGTCTTCATTCGGACAGCATTTTCCATTGTGGGTCTTTTTGGAATCTTAGATGTTTCCATTGCTGAGAAGAGCTAAGTTCTCAAAATCAGTCATCCAACAATGTGGCTGTTACTGTGTACAATTTTCTCCTTGTTCTGCTCCTTTCACTCAGCATCAGTTCATATAAGTCCTTCCAGGCTTCTCTGAAGTCTTCCTGTTCATCATTTATTACAGCACAATAGTATTCCATTACATTCATATGCCACAACTTATTCAACCATTCCCCAATTGATGGATATCACCTCAATTTCCATTTCTTGGCCACCACAAAGAGAGCTGCTATAAATATTTTTTACACACGAGATCCTTTCCAATTTTTGAGATCTTTTTGGGATACAGTCCTATAAGCAATATTGCTGGGTCAAAGGGCATGCACCTTTCTGTAGCCCTTTGGGCATAGTTCTAAATTGCTCTCCAGAATGGTTGGATCAGCCCACAGCTCCACCAATAATGGATTAGGGTTCCAACTCTCCTACATCTTTTCCAACATTTATCATCTTTCTGTTTTGTCATGTTAGCCAATCTGATAGGTGTGATGTGCTATCTCAGAGTTTTTTTGTTTTGCATCTCTCTAACCAATAGTGATTTACAGCATTATTTTCATATAGCTATAGATAGCTTTGATTTCTTCTTCTGAAAACTTCCTGTTCATGTCCTTTGACCATTTATCAATTGGGGAATGACTTGCATTCTTGTACATTTGACTCAGTTCTCTATATATTTTAGAAATGAGGCCTTTATTACAGACACTAATTGCAAAAATTCTTTAGCAGTTTTCTGATTCCCTCCTAATCTTGGTTGCATTGGGTTTGTTTGTGCAAAAACTTTTCAATTTAATGTAATCAAAAGTATCCATTTTGTACTTCATAATGTCCTCTGTCTCTTGTTTAGTCAAAAACTTCTCCATTCTCCGTAAAACTGACAAATACACTATTCCTTGCACCCCTAATTTGTTTATAGTATCAGTCTTTATATTTAGATCATGTATCCCTTTGGACTTTATTCTTGTGTACTGTATCAGGCATTGTTCAATGTCCAGTTTCCACCATACTGTTATCCAGTTTTACCAGCAACTTTTGTCAAACAGTGAGTTCTTATTCCAAAATCTGAGGTCCTTGGGTTTTTCAAACAGTGGATTGCTACATTCATTGACTACTGTGTCTTTTGAGTACCTAACCTATTCCACTGGTCTACCCTTCCATTTCTTAGCCAGTACCAAGTGGTTTTGATGATTGCTGCTTTATAATACAATTTGAGATCTAGTAAGGATAGGCCACCTTCCTTACCTTTTCTTTTCATTATTTTCCTTGATATTCTGGATCTTTTGTTCATTCATATGAATGTTGATATTATTTTTTCTAGCTCTAGACAATAATTATCTGGCAGTTTAGTATGGTACTAAATAGGTAAATTAATTTAGGTACAATTGTCATTTTTATTATACTAACTTGACCTACCCATGAGCAACTGATGTTTTTCTACTTCCTTAGATCTGACTTTATTTGTGCAAAAAGTGTTTTGTCGTTGCGTGCTTATAGTCTCTTCATGTGTTTTGGCAGATAGACTCCCAGATATTTTATAGTGTCTACCGTAACTTTAAATGGGATTTCTCTTTCCATCTCTTGCTGTCCCAATTCTAATTTTAAATGAACTGTTTTCTTATATTAGATTTTGTACCTCCTTTTCTATTTTCCCTATTTTACTTTTTAAGGAGTTTTTCTTTTCACTGAGTTTTTGTACCTCCTTTTCCATTTGGCCAATTCTACTTTTAAGGAGTTGTTTGCTTCTGTATACTTTTTCCCCCATTTGATCAATTGTCTTTTTAAGTACTTGTTATCTTCTGTCAATTTTTGTCCTTCCTTTTCCAAACTATTGACTCTCTTTCATACCACTCATTTATTTTCCCAATTTTTCCTCTATCTCTCTTATTTGACTTTTACAATCCTTCTTGAGTTCTTCTTGGGCTTCAGACAACATGCTCCTCTTTTAGGTTTCAGAAGTGGAAATATTGACAATATTGTCCTCTTCTGAATTTGTGTCCTGATTTTCCCTCATCCCATAATAAGAATTTATGGTCACTGTCCATTTCTGCTTTTTGCTTATGGTGTTTGCCTATTTCCCGGCTTTTAAAATTAAACTCTCTTGCTGGAGCCTCAGATGCTAGCAGCCAGAGGCTCTAGGGGTCTGGCAGCTTACCTGATGTTAAGCCAGGGTAATCAACAGTAGATCACTTGGGGTATGAGGACTCTAACCCCAGGAGTTGTGCTTCCTGGAGATGTGCTGAAGCACCAGGAGATTTGACTGCTGGAGGATGCCTGCCCACTTGCACAAGTGGTGGTTTTCCAAGCTGGTGTCTGCTGATTCCCCTGCTTGTGCTGAGGTACCCAGGGATCCTGATGATGGAACTTGCCTGTTCTGCCACCCTGGTGCTCAAGATCCCCCCCTAGTTTACTGAGGTGGGGCTAACTGCTGGTTTTCTGGGAAACCTCCTATCCTGAATGTCACCCTCCCCCAGCGAGAGAGTAGACTTTCCCATTAATCCTTCAATCTTCCTGGGATATGACTGCTGCACCCATCTTTTGCTGGCTCAGTTGTCCCAGGGCTTTTCGTGGGGTGATGTTCTGGGGCTTTCAGAAGACAATAAGGGAGAGTGAAAGTGACTTACTTCTTATTTCACCATCTTGGCTCCCAGAAGTCCTCTTATTATTTTCTTAATGAATCATTTGTTTTAAATATCAGGAAGGAAATAAGTATTTATTTATTTTTTAAAATTTATTTATTTATTTTTATTTTTTTGGTGTTCTACAATCACTTTCTTAAAATTAAGATTTTATCCCCCCCCCGCCTTCCCTCACCTTTCCCCCACTACCCCCTTCCCTCACCCCGAGAGCATACAATTCTGTATAGGTTCTACATATACTTTCCTATTGAGTACATTTTCACAATAGTCATGTTATGTAGTCGAATTAAAACAAATGGAAGAAATCATATAACAAATCAATACATAATACACTAAAACCTACACATATACAAACATGATCTGCTACATTTTGCGAATAACTTCCATATTTCTTTCTCTGAGTGTGGAAGACATTTTGTGAAACAAGTATTTATTAAAGGCTTGCTATATGCCAAGTACTGTACTAAGTGAGATATGTGTATGCATATATGCATGTGTGTATATGTGCATGTACACACACAAATGTATGTATGTATATATACATATCTCTATATACATATGTTTATGTGAGTGTGTATATGTATATGGGTGTATGTATCTGAGTATCTGTTTATATATGTATATACACCCATATGCATATATATATATATACACATATGTATATATATATATATATATATATATGTACACTCATAGACAAGCATAGAACAGCAAAAAATTCGAGTTACCCAACATACACTATCCCAACTTAGGTCAAACAAGGTGATGCTCAGCCTTCTTATTTCAGTTCTCATACTGTAAACAAGTGCTCTCTTTGTGATCCATTTAGGGTTATATTTTTTTGCAATTTTGTGATTTCACTGTTTAAAATGGCCTTCAAGCATATATCTAAAGTTCCCAAATGCAAGAAGGCTATCATGTGCTTTATGGAGAAAATATGTCTACTAAATGTGTTAGAAGTGTCATTTAGGCATGAGTTACAGTACTGTTAGCCATGAGTTCTGTGTTAATCAATCAACAATATGGTATGTCCAGAAAAAGGGAGAGGAAATTTATACATGAGCCTTAAGTGAAAGAAAAGTGCTTAAGTATACTCTATGACCAGAAGCTCCCAGGAACTTAAATCTGTATTTCCCTCAGGATCGATGGTTCAGTGTTTACTCATTCAGTGCTTGCAGCAACTTTACCAAACTCCCATGAGCAATGAGAATCAACTGCAACTATAAAAACCACCAACAAATATTTATTAGGTGCCTACCATGTGCTGGGCACAGTGAATGAGCTCCATACTACTGAACTGTCATGTCACACTAATCCTTTTAGGGGTTACTAAAATACAAGTAGCTAATCACATCTTACACTGTACACATAATAAAGCAACAAGCATTTATTATAAAACTACCATATAGCATGTGTTTTGCTCGTTGCAATGAACACAAAACAAAATGAAAATTCCTTGTTGCATTCAATTAGGGGAGCTGGGTATTGAAGAAAATATAGGATTCTACAAAGTGAAAATAAGGATCTAGGCATAAAGGACAGCCAATGCTGAAGCAGGTGCTGTGGAATATTTAGAGCCTTGTTAGGTATTGAAGATGTCAAATTCATCAATGGCATTCTAAGCTATCACCAGTTATCTTGACTTTTGTCTTGTGACTGGACTCTGATGCATCTGGAAGAGAGAGTGAGGCTAACAGCTTTGAACAACTCTGCCTCACTTAAATCCAGTTTGTGTTTGAGTCAAAAAACATCACATACTATTTTATCATTTTTAGCTACTTCAAATTCCTGTCTTGACAGGCAAGTGATGAAGCAACAGGTATGAATGCACTGGGAACTGTAGTCACAACCCTGCACACCAGTGGCCCAGGCCATAGAGTCATTTCTCATTGGATTAAAGCAGCAGTGGATTTTGACAGCTCCCTGGGTGTCTGTCTGAGTAGTCTTCTTTTTTTCAAGACTGCATGGCTCACCTCCTGGTGTGAGGAAGGGACTAGAAAAAGTGATCTAAAAACTGCTTACTTCGTCCAATCCTGGCCTACCTTCTGTGATATGTAGGGATCTTACCTTTCCAACAAAACACAAAAAAGTACAAAAACTTTTGTGAAGATGATTTCACTCACCATCGGTACATGGAATGTGTGCACATTTATGGCCAACTTGAAATCCAATAGATGTGAAAAACAAACAACTCTTGTTGTGAGAGTATTCAGCAGGGGTTACAACTAAATAGCCACTATGAGTGAAACAAGACTGGCAAATGATTGCCAGTTTACCAAAATTGGAGCAGGATACAAGTGTTTTCTGGAGTGACCACAGTGATAGCGAGTGTTGTGAAGTTTATCTAGTCAATGAGATTGCATACCTACCAAAAGAAGAGAATGGTAGACTTACAACAATGTGATGGCCACTGGCAGGAAAGCATCATGCCACCATCATCAATCAGTGCATGTGTTTCTACCATGATGAACTCTGATGAGTTTGAAGAAAAATTTCGTGAAGACCTGGAGACCCTTATCATCAATGTGTCAAAAGAAGACAAGTTTATAATTCTGGGTTACCTTAATGCCAGAGTAAGCACAGATGATCAGACATGGCAGTGAGTTCTTGAAAGGAATGGAGTCAGAAACAGAAGTTAGTCCTGGACTTGTGCATCTCATAATCTTCTCATCACCAACACCATTTAGATCCTCAAGTGTGGCCATTCAGCTGAACCCAAACTTCACAGAACAAATCCCCTTAATAAAAGGATTTGTTTTGCAAAACTTAAAATCAGTCAAAAGGCTGTACCCAAGGAGCTAGAAGACCACATGTGGCCTCAAGACCACGGGTTGTTCACCCCTGAAACATTATAAAAATCCATGGAGGTACTCTTTCAGCAAATATTGGCATTTAATAGATTATGTCATTGTATGGAGAAGAGATAGGCAGGAAGTGAGAATGATGATGTCAGTGTATGGCACAGAGTGCTGGACTAATCATAGACTTATCCTTTCCAAGTTAAATATTTGAATTCAAAGTAAGTGGTGGCTCCAAGGCAAGTCTCTTTTATGGAGAACTCACAAAAGGCAGGTACTCATGTGGAGGTCAAAAGAAGTGATACAAGGACATTCTCAAAGTCTCTCTGAAGAACTTTGGAATCAATTGGAAGAGGTGGGAAGCACTGGCAGAGTCCCACTCGGTATGCCCATATTCAAGAAGGTGCTGCACTCCAAAAGCAAAGCAGAATTGAAGTAACTCAAAAGAAATTTGAGATGCATAAATTTAGAGACATCTACCTCCCTCCAAATGTTCATACAGACTATTTGTTCCTTCTAAAATCACATTGGTTTGATCAGTCACAGTTGACAAACTGTATCTTGACTTCAACATAGCAATGTCAATTTGGTCGTCTCAAAAATGAAGGATACCAACCAATCAGCCAGAAACTATGACATTGCCAATTAGATAAAGACAAAACATGAGTTCAAGTTCATGGTCATAGGCTATGGATTGAGAGAGATAGAAAGGACTCTAGATGTCGTCTAATCTAATTCACTCTGTTTGCAGATGAGCAAACTGAGGTCTATGAAGTTTAAATGAAGATAATAAATGTAAAATGTTTTGAAAATTGTAAAGGGCTTTACAAAAGTTTATTTTTACTATTGGTAGTGCTATTATTATTGAGAGGATCTAACAGCAGGCACTCTCTCTTCAAACACAACACTTTTCCAACTGGTAGAAGATCCTACCACTTCAGAATAATATCATGGCCCCTTCAAATGGCAAATAAGTGGGGCATTCCATTTCTTGAGAGCAAAGACAGGATCTTACCCAGGGGACATTTCCACCTTTAAAAATGATGAGCGCTGAGAGATGCCTATGTAAATAATATCCTTTAAAGATGAAATGGCATCTGAGTAAAATGCTATAGTAATTTATTTTACTGACTAGGACCAGAACGGCTGGATTCTGTGAATGTTTTATAATTAATGGCTCTCTTGGTGTCACTTCAGCATGAAGGCATCAATTTGTGATGTTTGGGTATAAAAATAGAACTTGGTTCTAGTCAATCTCACCATTTTGATTGTTTCCTGTTTTTTTTCCTTTCTCTTTCAACAAAGTCCCTGGGATATTGTAAATCAAATTACTAAAACAAGGTTGAGTGTCCCAAAACAGTCAAACTGTCTTAATGTTAAAGTGCATTGATAAAATTAGTGAGCACACTTTCTTACTGATTGACTCTCTGAGAAATTTTAGCTACCCTATCCATGAGCTCAACAATGTCACAACCTTCCAAATAGCCTTCATTATAAGTTAAAATCCTCTAACCATGAGGAAGTAAGTTCTGCCTTCTGTAGTTGCCTCCCACATCACCCAAACCAGGGAAAACTCGCCTCCCTGGCTGGCACTCCACTGGGCACAGGACTTAGTGCAATCTGTCCCTGGTAGGAAGAAGAACAACATTCCAGAGACCTGAGCAAGGGTAGGTGGAGAATCTTAAATTATGATGGACACTTTTCTTTCAAAGATGCAACCTGATTATACATTTTAATGATGGAAGCTTGATAGGACCATCAGTTCACAAAGTTTTCTGAAAGATCAGTGACGGGGAATCAGTAAATTATCTTTTTTGAAGGTCTTGAAGGTATCGCTTGACTTTTTTTCTTTTCTTTCTTTTTTTTTATTTTGGTAGTGTGTGGGTGTGTATACTGGGAAGAGAGTTGAGCCTATAATCTTAATGTAAGATAAAAAAATAAAATACATGTGACAGTTTGCATCTTGTCTCTTTGTCAAATACAAAATTAGACTCTGGGATTTAGACTAAGAAAAGCTCATAAACAAAAAGAAATGCAGTTTTGGTTGGAGATTCATGAACTCTCCTTAGCTGCCTTTACATTTCCCATTCATGAGGTGTTGCTCACTATAGAATCATAGGCCCTGTTAGGGTTTAAGTATCAAAACATTCACTTCCAAGTGGCCCTATATGAACATAATTCAGAAATTACTGTAGGTACGTTAGATATCATAATGTATACCTTCAGTCCATTTCTGTCACAAGTGAACTATCCAACTGTACCATTTTTATTCACATCAATCAATCCATAAGCATTGGCTAAGTGCCTACTACATGTCAAGTACTATTCTAGGCACTAGAGGTAAAATGTGACATGCCTGTCCTCAAGGAGTATATATTCCACCATATGCCATGGGTCAGAGGGGAAAAAAAACTTCAGATATTCATTAATCATTTTTTCAAATTTTGTTCTATTTATCACCACAATATTTCTTATGTGAAGCCCCTTTTCTCTATTCCTTTTGAAGCCACCATGTTTTGTCATTCCTCCATAATCTCTTGCCTGAACAATATGTTGAAGCAGCTTCCTATTTAACCTCCTTATCTCAGCTGTTACCTCACTCCAATCTATGCTCCAGCAGCTACCAAAGTGATTTTTTTCTAAAGTGAAGGACTAAACATGCCATCAATTAAATCAACAAACTTCAGTGACTCATTAATTTGGGGATTACATAAAAATGCCTTCTTTTGGCATTTAAAGTTCTTTATAATCTAGTTTCTTCCTAGCCATCCAAGTCTTCTTACTTATTATTCCCCTCCACATACTCTATGGCCTACCCATAATGACCTGCTTGCTGTCTCTCTGACGTGATTACTCTGTGACTTTGAATTGGCTATTTCTCATACTTGTGATGCCTTCCTTGCTCACCTCTGCCCTTTAGGATTCCTTGCTTCCTTAAAACAATTAAGCTTAAAAACCACTTTCTGTAGCAGGCTTTTCCCAGTCCCTCAGATGTTAGTGCTTTCTTCTCTAAGATAGGTTCCTTCTACTTTGTATGTATCTTATCATTTATGTATATATACTGTTCCCTATTATTATGTAAGCTGACTAAGGACAGGGATTTTTTTTTCTTCATATCCCTAAAATTTAGCACACTTTCTGGAAATATAGTAAACACACAGTAAACATACTGTAAATACTTGATTCATTCACTAGTTCCAACTTAGCCGATCCCTTGTTAACACCACCTGTTTTCTTTCTACCATCTTTTTAATGACACCCTAACTGAGTCTGATAAAATCTTTAATGTGTTTCCAAGTAATAACGATTGGTAAAGAAAGTCACCCTGGATGTGTGGTTCAACTGATACTCACTCACACAGGCACACAGAAGGAATATCTATACTCAATACCCAAAAACTAGGTCTTATGGGACTTTAATACTTTGCTGATGGGGTCAATGTGGTCAATGATGCGATTGATGTGGTCAATATGATGTGATCAATGTGGGTAGTCCCTATCCAGGTATAGATCATCATACCCTCACATGTTTTCATGCTACATGATTTTTGTCCATATTTTTCCATAAATAAACCATTGATTATTTGCCAAATGTGCCTATGAGATTCTCCAAGTTCTTTTACTATTTTAAGGATGCAATTACATCAATCTGTTATCTATCACTGTCAATTCATGGTTACCTACCTCTTTTCTGTGTTATGTGTCTTCCCCATAAATCTTTTATGACATTACACCCATGAAAACCATTGTTGGTAGCATGCTACAAGCTTCTAATTATGCCCATCTTCCATTATTTCAGATCACTCATAATGTTAATTCTGTTGAAACTGTAGTATTTTGTGATTAGCAGTATATATTTTGTACTGGTTATTAAAGATGGGTGTTTGAAATAGTGACTAACTTGAGATCATAGAAAATTCTATGTACCAGTGCATGCTTATTCCCAAATGAAATCCCAGAAAATTCTTCTCCAACTACTAAATTCTGGGGTCATTTCAATCGTAGTTGTCAGCAGCAGCTGTCATGGACATTTGTGTTGAAGGACTTCTTTGGCTAAAAATTAACCTATATATGTTGGGCAATAAACACTTTTCTTTCCCTTAATAGTTTAATTGTTGGTAAGTAGAAAAAATAGCTTTCATTTTCCTTGTGGATTTCACTGAGGAGACCTTGTAGTGTTCTGCAACAAGATAAATTGAGTATAATGTTATGCATGAATAGAAGTATTTGGTAAACATCCCAAACAATAAGATAGTCTTATTTTGGTTGGATAGGTGGTATGGCATAATGAATAGAACACTGGGTTTTCAATCAGGAAATACAGGATTCTGGTAACCCCTCAAATACTTATTGGCCTCTAACTCTAGTCAAACCACTTAAGTTCTCTGAGTCTCACTCATCCCATCTAAAAAGATAGAATGACAACATGTGTACCTCAATGGGTTACCTTAAGCATCAAATGAAATGATGTACATAAAGCTTTATATGAATTTTAAAGAGCATTATTTGGACTTTGTCCTAGACATCTTATATGACAATGACCAACACCTACGCTAAAACGTATCTCTATTTTGTAGCTCATTTGATATTAATACTCAGTTGTTTGCTAAACAAGTTATATTAACAGTTATATAAGATTGTTATATATGAATAAGATACATTGTTTGGAGAGAGCCTTTGAAGTCTATATTTCCTTCCTTTTAAGTCAAATATTAGCTTAAAATTGATTTAAAAAGAAGAATGGATGGCATATTTTAAGTAGGCTCATATTTCCTATAACTCTCAATGACCTGTTTGAGCCTAAAGATATTAACTACCATAGAATTTTTTGTTGCTGTTATTAACAAACCTGCAATTTATCAGCAAAGAGGTCAAATGGTGAAGAACTTTCACTCTCAAGGGAGATTAGCACCTCTTCAACTTAAAATGTTAGAGAGTTGGCTCAAGCACTATAAAATGGTCACTTTGCCACAACCACTATGCTTTTGCTACAAACTTTTGTCTGCAAAACTCTATCTTTTTTTGTTTTCATCAAGAATACAATCAGCATGTTCATAGAGCATTTTCATAACTATTTCATAGAAATAAAAAGGCAGGATGAGTAGTTCATAACATTTTCTTGATAAGATTCCATTGCCTTTTTTCCCTCATAAAATCACCATCTCTAACCTTTTCAATCCTTTTGGTTCATATATCACAGATCTCTAGCTGGAAAAAAAAACCTTAGACATCATCTAGTCCAATCCTCTCATTCTCATTGGTAAATGAGGAAAGTAAGGTCCAGAAAATCTCGATTGATTTGTCCAAGGCCACACAATTAGCAAGTGGCAGGTGGAATTTGAACTCAAATCCCATTTCTTCACATTCAGCGCTCTTTTCACTACAGCAATTCGCCTAAATGATGATTTTTCTCATCTATGTGTTTAGTTAATTGCAGGCACTCCTCTTGAAACCAGCTTCTTGAGTGCCATTAAGATTTCCTCCCATAGAACATTGGTTACTATAGGCATAAAGTCAAAATGTGGTAGTTTCACTATAATCGTGAATTAAAAATAAACCACCAAGACTATTGTTTCATATCATGTCTATTTCTTCCCTTTCTGGTTTTACTTCTTAATGGTATATTATTTTTTAGCTGCATCTGACACCAAATTCCCAATAGGATCATTTTTTCCATAACTGCTTTTCATTGTTTTAAGACAATACAAGCTTAGAGTCATCCATTATTCTCCATAAGATTTTACAAATTAGTTTATACTTTAAACAGGTGTTGACTATCATTGTAATTTGCCTGCTTGGGCAGGGACTTAAATGTTTCTTGATGAAGGAGTTTCTGGGCTCTTTAGGCCTTTTCTTTTTTGTAACTTTCATATTAGTTAGACTTCATTAGAAAATGACAATAGAGTTGATGTCTTTATTTTTGTTCATTTCCCACTTTTTGGTAATCTGTAGATTATGTACAGGTCAACACAGTATACACTGTGTTGACAACACAGGTCAAAACAGGTCAACTGGTATAATGACATGAGTATCTTCTCATCTTTATCCCATTTGCTATTCTTTTTAGATTATTATGTGTTTTTATTATCATCATATCCCCTACTAAGTACTGGTCTGATGTCTCCTCATGACTGGAGATGACATTAGGTTTCAAATGTCTCTAGGGCAGTACAAGTTCTGACTGATTATATTATCCTAAAAAAGCTTTTCTGACAACAAAGTTTGCTTTCTGAAGACTAAACTAGTTAAGGTTGGAGATACCTAGCACCCCCACTTACCCTTTGCTGTAGGATAACCATTTAGTGTTCAGTTTTTCTGGTGATGGCAATACATGAAACAAACTAGCATATGTCTATATGTACACACACACACACACACACATATATATATATATATATATATATATATATATATACATATATATGTATATATATACACACACACCAATTTTTTTCCTTAGTCCTTAATGACCTTTCCTGTTTCTGCAGTAAGAGGTACAACAAGAAAAAAAAGTAGAAAGGAGGAGATATAATGCTGAGAATCACAATCTTTTTAGACTTCTGTAAACTTTAATTTACCTATGAAAATCTAAATGCATAGCCCTTGTTCAGTGAACAATTGGACATGCTTCTGAAGGAAATCAATTGTATCAATTTTTACATTCTTACTATAAATGAAAACAGAAGAAAGAAGAAGGGTACAGTTAAATGAAAAAAATATCTCACAATTTCTCTTTAGAGAGTCAAATAAAGGAGTTGGTGAAATTGATTTTAATGGTGTTCTAAGACTGAAATTAACAGCATTTCATGAGGCATTTGGTCTTCTTTTATTTTGGTGTTTATAACGGATGTCTCCAAAATCTTAATGTAGTTTTCTGGTATTAAGAGCTTAGAACTTCACTAAGACTTTAGGAACACCTTGTATTTGTGAAAAGACCACTATGAAAATACTTGTGGCTTATGAACTAATCACTATTACAGAAGATGAAGAGGCAGAGAAATTTTTCAAAGATCATGATAAGACCATTCAGATTAAATAAAAACATACTTCAGTATTCAGTGACTTCAATGCAAAAGGTGGGAATAGAAGAGGATAGCAAATATATATAAATAATATATATTATTTTTTATACATATATACATACATATGCATATACACATATGTTTGTTTATATATGTATATGCATATATGTGTGTATATGATAAATATATAAGTATATATATATATATTTATGAATAAGGAATAAGGAATGAGAGATTCCAATGACTATATGTCTATATGGAATTCTCATCACTGTAGATTATGAAACTTTGTTTAGATAAAAGAATTAATAAGTACTGGATATAGTAAAATCAAATAACATCACAGTATAATTTTATTATTAATAATAATTATATTTATATAGCACTTTATTTCAAAGTAATTTACAAATCTTCCTCACAACAGCTGTAGGAGAAAGTGTTATCATTCCTCCCATTTTACAGATGAGGAAACTGAGACTTAGAAAGGTAAACTGACTTGCCAAGAAAAACACAGCTATTGTCTGAGGCCACATTTGAGCTCAGCTCTTGCTGACTCCAGGGTCAGGGCTTTATCTACTGCACAATTTGATGGCCTAAAAATGAAATTGGTTATATTTCAATAGGCAAAAATAGGCAACTTATTATTGATGTGATATTCATTCCTTAATCACTTGTCTGTTTACCAAGATTCTTGTTTGTACAATTATTTGTAAAATTCCAAATTAAAATCACAACCTGAGTAGAAGACAGAATAAGAAATTAGAAAAAAAGCATGGCATACAATTAAAATAAGTTTATTCTGACCTTTTCAAACAGGTTATTAATGATGAAAATGGAGTATAAATAGAAAGAAGAAAGGCTCCAAACACAGACTGGAGTAATTTTAGGTAGAAATTTAACCATTATAATTCAGTGTTCCTATCTAAGAGGCTAAAATGGACTAGAGAGCATTTTAAAAATCAAGAACATCTCACTTACTGGACAAGAGGAAAGACATAGCAGTCAAGGGCAATGCAGGTTTAAAATATAAACTTGTTTCTAGATTTTAGGAAGGATGATGGAAGACTGTGAGTAGAATTTCCTAACAAAATAGAGAGAAGGAAAGGAAGATAAGCTAGTTTAGAGAAAACTTAATGAGAAATCCAACTGAACAAAATCATACTGACGGTATTTAAGGATCAAACTGGGAGGACAATGTAGACAAAATATTGAAATTCCTCACCAACCTAAAAGATCACACCAGCATTTGCACTCATATCTTCTTGGTGCTCTCTGAGTTTGGGACCCCTCTGAATAGAAGGCAGAGAGCTCTTCCCAGAATCTCAGTTTATCTCCATTTCTTACCCCCTTGCACTCTTTGGATCTTCTCCATTATCCTTCCCTCTTATTCATTCACCCCACACACTTTTTTAGCTTCTCTGGTTTGTATATAGTCTTCCCCACTAGATTGTAAACTCCTTGAAGGCATGGACTGTTTTTCTTTTCTGTATTTGTATCCCAATGCTTAGCACAAAGCCTTGCACATAGTAGGCACTTAAAAATATTTATTGGCTGACTGAAAAGACTGACGAAGATTTTAGAATTATTTGTCACCATAAGAACAAATACTGCCAACACTGCTGGGCTCCAACATCAAAGATTCCTATATGTTCATAAAAGAGAGAGAAATGGCACTTAACAGAACTAAGATGGAAAAGCAAAAGATTCAGATTGTATCCATAGAGGAAATACATTCTGAAGGTTAACGTTATTGGGAAGAAATTGAAAGATTATGTCAGTGACATCTGGAGGAGGGTATGGAACTGAAGATGAACTTGACAAGTACACAAACAGACTCATTATTTTTCCTCCAAAACTCTCCTTTTCTCCCCACATTCTGTTAAAGGTACCATCATCCTGCCACTCACCAAAATTTAAGCCTAGGCATTACTCTTGACTCATCCCTTTCTTTTTTACCACATAGCCAAACTGTTACCAACATCTACCAATTCTACCTTTGCAATATCTCTTGTTTATACCCTCTTCTGTCCTCTGACAGTGCCACTGCTATGGTGTAAGCACTAAACACTTCATGCCTGAACTATTCCAACAGTCTAATTATTTGGTCACCCTGCCCCTTCCAGTCTATCCTCCATTCCTCTGTTTAACTTTTAAAGTCCTACACAGGCTGGCACCTTTCCATATTTCGAACCTTACTAGTCTTTCCTCTTTCCAGATTTCTTACTGACATTCCAGTCTTCTTGAAGAATTAGAAGGTGATTTCTGCTGGAGACCAACATCAGTCTTTACTGGAAGACTTTTTCATCCCTCTCCACATTCTCTACAGTCCAGCATCAATGACAGCCTTACTCTTCTTTTCATATGACACCACATCTATCAATTTCACATTTTTACTGGCTGCTCCCATCCCTGGAATATTCTCCCTTCTCATCTCTACTTCCTACTTTCCATGATTTCCTTCAAGTCTTATCTAAAATCTCACTTCTACAAAAGCCTTTCCTGGTCTGCCTTAAAGCTAGTTCTTTCTTTCCCTTTCTTGTTTAATCCCTATATATTCTGAATATATAATTTGTCCGTGGTTTTTTGCATACTGTCTCTACCATAAGAATATGATATCCATGACAATAGGGATTGCTTTTTTTGTCTTTCTTTATGTTCCTAATTTCATGACTTTCCAATGGAATAAGAATTTAATAAATACTTGTTTGACTGACAAAAGGTACTTTCCCATTATATAAAAACATGAGAATATACACATATATTGAAGATATCCCCCATAAGGATACTATAAGGAAACAGTCAGGATTTTCCTAATGATATTCCACAATGGACCACATCTTTATAAGCACA
Organism: Bettongia penicillata ogilbyi; assembly: GCA_023548195.1. Classification (NCBI taxonomy): domain Eukaryota; kingdom Metazoa; phylum Chordata; class Mammalia; order Diprotodontia; family Potoroidae; genus Bettongia; species Bettongia penicillata. Next base: position 823,246 of record JAJHZJ010000772.1, read on the forward strand.
CAACTAATTAAAAGACACAAAGAATTCAATGCAACTTATTATAAACAATTTGATTAGATAAATCAAAACACTACCTTAAAACTCTCTACCAAAAATCTATCAACCATTCCAAAAAAAATTATTCAAGATTCCTTGAAAGATAACAATAGAAAGGATAACTTTGTTGACTTGCCTTCTAGAATTTGATATTAGTTGAGACACAGAACAGGGAGCATTATACTCATCAGAAATAACAACCAACATCATGGAGAAATCCAGCATGGAGCCCAAGTTTAAGACAAAATTACTATGGATTTAGGTTCTCCAAATACTCCCCTTAGTGAATAATATGGTTCTATATTCTGTATGTCTTAGAACAAGCAAAACCTTCTAGGAAAAAGCTCTGTAGACATTCAAAAGTATTTGACCTAACCCATCAACACATGAAAAATTAAGTGGATGAAAAATATCTACTGCCCAAAATCTCACATTCAATGAGATATATAACCCAATTATTCAATACCTGCTATGTCTATAATCAATAATTTCATGTCTCCTTCTGGTATTGGCCCTGTCTTTCCAACCTTCAGAACCATGTTTTCTCTGCTGGTTCATTCTGGAACTTCCTTCCTTCATAATACCTAACCCTTTTCTCCTTGTAGCTACCTATTATAGTGGTTCGAGAACTGACCCTGGAGTCAGGAAGACCTGAGTTCAGACCTGACCTCAGACACTTGTTCCAGACAATCTGCTAAACTCTAGGGATATGGAAAAAGCCAAAAGATAATCCCTGTCCTTGCAGCTGCTACAAGTATTATCTTACTTTTACAAAGGAGGCAACTTGCAGAAAGAGGTGAAATGATTTGCTTAAAGTCAAACAAACTAGTGAGTATCAGAGTTGGGATTTAAACTCAGATCTTCCTGAATTCAATTACAGCACCTTTTCAAAGATTATAATAGTTCGCACACAATCTATGAATCATTTGCTCATTTTTCTAATATGCTGCCACCAGCACTACAGAAACTAAAGGTTTCACAGGTTCAAAGGCTTTTGTGTATGTGTTTTTATCCACTTAATTGATTCTTTTGACCCACTGAAAAATTTCATTACCTGCTAGTCAGTCTTTTGGTAATGAAGCTCTCTACACCGTACTAGACTGGTCTTCAATAAACATATTTATTTATCCATACTTGAGTTTGTTGAACATGACAGTGCTTACATTTTCCCAAGAATCCATGGTTTACCCCATTTTAGGATGAAACTTGAGAAAGAATTTTGGTTGTGGGGTGATTATAGAGAAATCAAATCTTCAACGTTTCCCACTTTAACCAGCGCACAATAATAACTGACATTTATACAGTGAGTTCAAATGCTAGGTCTGATTGGTTATGCAATTTCTCTGTTCAAGAAACTTCAATGCTTTTTGACTGCTTTTAGGATGAAATGGAAAATTCTCTGTTTGGCACTTAAAGACCCTTCTACATTCTATGTTCTAGGCCAGGGGTGGGGAACCTGGGGCCTTGAGGCTATAGGTGGCCCTCCTGGTCCTCAAATGTGGCCCTTTGATTAAATCCAAACTTCACAGAACAAATCGAGGTTCCCCACTCCTGCTCTAGGTAAACAAACTTACTTTCTAAGTGCCCCACACTGGGTGTTCTATCTCTCTTGCTCATGATTTCCCTCCTCAGCTCCACTTCTTGGAATTTCCTTGTTCTAATAAAGACTCAATTCAGGCACCACTTCTTTCAAAACTTCTTTCTTGATTTTTCTAGGTGTTAATCACCCATTCCTGAGACATCTATCTATTTTGTGTATTTCCAGAATTGATGTACCTGAGCAAGCATCATACCCTGCTATAGAATATAAGTGCCCAAGTATGGAAGCTATGTTTCTTTCCTCAGTCCCTGGCACAGGAGCTTATTTGACTCTCCCAAAATACCCTCAAAATACCCATGGTATCTACCTCATTTTTGTAAGAGGGTCAAATGAAATAATCTATGTAGAGTGCTTGGCAAACTTGAAAGTACAATGCAAATATCACTTATTATGAGGAATTACCCATGTTGATAGCCTCAATAGAATGACTCTGTTACTCTTAAAGAGAGAGCAGGGACTGGGCATGTAGGACAAAGAAGGGGGAAAACTGTGTTCACGTTTATATAGGTTTTAAGGACCTTTGGCAATAAAAGTTTTGTAGGGCAGTTAACATTTTCTCTGGATGAGTACTTAGAAAATACTGCTACAAAGATGGCAGAGTAGAAAGATTCACGTATGCTAGCTCCAAACCCACAGCCCATAAATTTCTTGTAAAAAGAACTTCCCACAAATTCTGGATCAGTGCAAGCTTCACAGGAACACAGTGGAGGAGATTTCCGTGCCAGAGAGCCCTGAAAAACCGACCCCAAAGGTCTGTTGCACACTGGACAGTGGAGCCCACCCCAGCCGCGTGGGCCCAGAGGAACGTATCCAAGCAGGCTTCAGGGATGGAACCTCCAGCGGCTGCGAAGGTCCCTGCACTGACAGATGCTACAGGTCAGTGAGAGAGACTTCTGGGCTGGCTAAGAGGGAAGCGAGATAGCTCCAGAACTCAGGACCCCTCGGGAGACAGCAGCAGAGGGAGCGGCAGAGGCAGCGGTGGCCCAAGACTCCCCAAGAAGACAGGAGATTAGCCATTACAGAAGATCTCCACATAAAGCCCCTGAGGGAACTGAGCCTGGGAGGTGGCCCTGCGCCCACCCGAGCACCAGAACTTAAGCTCACATTGAATAGCAGCCCTGCCTGCTGTGGAAAGCCCTGAGGCTGGGGAGCAGCATTTGAATCTCAGACCCCAAGCACTAGCTGGGTGGATCTAGGCAGAGGTGGAGAGGAATCTCAGAAGTCAAGTAACTGGCTGGGAAAATGCCCAGAAAAGGGAAGAAAAATAAGACCATAGAAAGCTACTTTCTTGGGGGACAGATGTTCCTGCCTTTCATTTCTGATGAGGAGGAACAATGCTTACCATCAGGGAAAGATGTGGAGGTCGGGGTCTCTGTATCCCAGACATCCAAGGTGAATGTCCGGTGGGCTCAGGCCATGGAAGAGCTCAAAAAGGATTTTGAAAATCAAGTTAGATAGGTGGAGGAAAAACTGGGAAGAGAAATGAGAGAGATGCAAGAAAAGCATGAAAAATGGGTCAATACCTTGATAAAGGAGACCCAAAAACATGCTGAAAAAAATAACACCTTGAAAAATAGGCTCACTCAATTCACAAAAGAGGCTCAAAAAGTCAATGAGGAGAATGCTTTCAAAAGCAGAATTAGCCAAATGGAAAAAGAGGTTCAAAATCTCACTGAAGAAAATACTTCTCTCAAGATTAGAATGGAACAGATAGAGGCTAATGACTTTCTGAGAAACCAAGAAATCACCAAACAAAACCAAAAGAATGAAAAAATGGAAGAGAATGTGAAATATCTCATGGGAAAAACAACTGACCTAGAAAATAGATCCAGGAGAGACAATTTAAAAATTATGGGACTACCTGAAAGCCATGATCAAAAAAAGAGCCTAGACATCATCTTTCATGAAATTATCAAGGAAAACTGCCCTGAGATTCTACAACCAGAGGATAAAATAAGTATTGAAAGAATCCATCGATCACCATCTGAAAGAGATCCAAAAAGAGAAACTCCTAGGAACATTGTGGCCAAATTCCAGAATTCCCAGGTCAAGGAGAAAATATTGCAAGCAGCTAGAAAGAAACAATTCCAGAATTGTGGAAATACAATCAGGATAACACAAGATCTAGCAGCTTCTACATTAAGGGATCGAAGGGAGTGGAATAGGATATTCCAGAAATCAAAGGAACTAGGACTCAAACCAAGAATCACCTACCCAGCAAAACTGAGTATAATACTTCAGGGGAAAATATGGTCTTTCAATGGAGCAGAGGACTTTCAAGCATTCTTGATGAAAAGACCAGAGCTGAAAAGAAAATTTGACTTTCAAACACAAGAATGAGAAGAAGCATGAAAAAGTAAACAGCAAAGAGAAGTCATAAGGGACTTACCAAAGGTGAACTGTTTACATTCCTACATGGAAAGACAATGTTTTTAACTCTTAAAACTTTTCAGTATCTGGGTAGTAGGTGGGACCACACACACACATACCCACACACATACACACATGCACACACACGTACATGCGTGCGCGCACACACACATACACACATGCATGCACATACAGAGACAGAGAGCACAGAATGAATTGAATAGGATGCGATCATATCTTAAAAGAAATTAAGGTAAACGGTGAGAGAGAAATGTAGTGGGAGGAGAGAGGGTGAAATTGAATTGGGCAAATTATATCTCATTCAAGAGGCAAGCAGGAGACTTTTTAGTGGAGGGAAAAAGAGAAGAGCTGAGACAAAAACATGAAGTTTACCCTCATCACATTCGACTAAAGGAAGGAATAAAATGCACACTCATTTTGGTATGAAAACCTATCTTACAAGACAGGAAAGTGAGGGAGAAGGAGATAAGCAGGGTGGGGGGATGATGGAAGGGAGGGCAATGGGAGGAGGGAGCAATTTGAAGTTAACACTCGGGGAGGGACAGGATCAAAAGACAGAATAGAAACAATGGGGGGCAGGATAGGATGGAGGGAAATACAGTTAGTCTTACACAACATGACTATTATCGAAGTCATTTGCAAAACTACACAGATATGGCCTATATTGAATTGCCTGCCTTCCCAAAGGGAACGGGTGGGGAGGAAGGGATGGGGAGAATTTGGAACTCAAAGTTTTAGGAACAACTGTTGAGTATTGTTGTTGCTACTAGGAAATAAGAAATACAGTTAATGGGGAATAGAAAGTCATCTAGCCCTACAGGACAAAAGAGAAGTTGGGGACAAGAGAAGGGAGGGATGATAGAAGAGAGGGCAGATTGGTGATACGGAAAATTAGAATGCTTGGTGTATTAGGGTGGGGGAGGGGATAAATGGGGAGAAAATTTGGAACCCAAAATTTTGTGAAAATGAATGTAAAAAGTTAAATAAATAAATTTATTTAAAAAAAAAGGAAATACTGCTACAGAGGGTTATCGACTTTTACTTTGTCCCTTGTGGTACTTGGGGAGCAGTTTGATAGTTTCTGGTTCTCTATGATATCATGCTCAAATGATGGCAGAGTCTGTCAGTGGGATGTCCAGCAGCTATGTGGGTAGCTACCTTGAATTCAACTGCAGAAATGATGCCAGCCATATGCATCAGTATTTGGATTATAGTAAGCTTTCCACTGCACAATGTATGGTCAATAATAATGCTACTCATATGCAATACTTTAACAATGAAGATGGCACTGCTCACCTCTCATCAGTCAGGCATACTTTTTTTTTCTAGCTGTGGGAATAGTTTTGAGTTACCCTTCCACATGTTTATTAGACATTCCTCTTTGTGATATAATGATCAGAATACATAAGTCACACACAACTGGTCACTGTTATAGGTTTAGTTCATGGAATACAGCAAAGGTAACTTATTGACTTGTAATTAGGTTAAATAATTTGAAAATGTATCTTCAAAATTTAAGAAGTTTTGATATATATTATATTCCCATAATAGCCTTTTTTCTTAAAAAGCATGTCCATTCTATAACCCATTTCAGGAAAATCTACTCTTCCATTAGAATACAAGCTCCTTGAGTGGAGGGATTGTTGTTTTGTTTTGTCATTGTTTTCCTGGTATGAAGCATGATGTCTTACAGAAATTTAAGTGCTTAATTACCACTTATTGGAGGGGAAGGGACTGGCATGCCAGGAAGTTGTTACTTGAATTGTTACTTAGTTGCGCTTCAAGGAATTTTCATGTTTAAATATGTCCTACAGTGTAGACTCTGACAATGACATTACTGACAAAGTCCATGGAATCCCCTTCAGACATAGTAGATGGCCTGTCCTTGGCAATATGGCTTGTCTAGTGATCTCTTTAGGAAAGAATGAAAATATTTTAATAGCATACTTTTTTCTACATTTATGCCCTGGGATAACTCACTCAGACTCCATGGACCTCCATTGCCTCATTTATAAAATGAAAGGACTGGTCTAACTGGGATCTTAGATCCCTTCAGCTTTAGAACTATGATCCTATGATCTTTTGTACCATGTTAAAGCCTATTTGGTTTTGGATTTGTAATTAAAACTAAAATCTAAGTTTCACAGGGCACCATCTTTTTACGGTAGATTCAGAATTGAACATGAGGAGGAGATCAGAAGAACACAGTCTCTGAAGAATCAAAGTTGATGGTCACCCAAAGAGTGATAGACTGGGAATGAGTAAGATACAACACTAAACAAGAATTATACAAGATTTGAGGGATTATTATTATTATTATGTATAATTATACAATTGGGGAATGGCTGAATGGGTTGTGGTATTTTATTGTGATGGAATACTACTGTGTTACAAGAAGTGCCAAGCAGGCTGATTTCAGAAAAACTTGAAAAGATTTATACAAACTGATATCAAGTGAAGTGAGCAGCACCAGGAAAACACTGTACATAGTGACAGCAATATTGTACAATGATTGTACAGTGTTTTTTGAAAGTAAAATTTTAATGATTATACTTAGCTATTTTCAGCAACACATTGAACCAAGAAGGTACCAAAGGACTCATGAAGAAAAATGCCACCCACCTTCAAAGAAAGAGATAATGCAGTCTGAATGCAGATTAAAACACACTATTTTTCACATTTTTTCATTTTTTTATCTGTGTCTTCTTTCACAACATGACTAATATGGAAATATGTTTTGCATGATTGCACATGTATATAGCTTATATCCAATTGTTTAACATTGCAGGAAGTGGGGAGGAAGGGAGAGAATTTGTTTTCACATGTAATTGGGGAAAAATAAAATATTTTTAAAAGGGATGACATTAGAAACATTTTTGACTAAAAGAGAAGGTGTAGCAAGAGTTAAGGATAGCCAATGAACAGTTTGTGGTTCTTTAGCATCTATGAAGACAAGTAGTGAAAGATACCCAGACATGTTAGTTAAATGGTCTTCTGTGGCAGATTAATAGAAGGTTATAGATACAAGTTACACAATATGAGAGGGTATGGATGAGTTTCTATCTGCATTGTTGGAAGGAACACCCACATCAAAGAGGCAAAACAGATTAAAATGATGAAAATCAAAAAAGTTTCAAAAAATAATGTAAAACTTAGCAACATTTTATAAACCCCCTTCCATCCCCCCACAACTCATATTTATTTAGTTTTTGTGTCCTTCAGGCCGAGCAGAAGGGTATGTCAGCCAAGATAGTCGATGGGATTTTAGGCTACTTTCTGTGTGGGACATGATGTTCTGACTAGGGAGTTGATAATCTTACTGTTGTGCTCTTCTGCTCACAGCACATCTAGTGGATTGAAATCAGATCTGGGCATCATATTTTAGGAAGAACTTTGGCAAGCTACATAGCCTTGAATTCATGCCATATGAAAATCTACTAGAGGAAATGGGGATATTTAGCCTAGGGAAAAGAAAGCATAATGGAGACATAATAGCTGTCTTAAAGTACTAAAATGGCAGTGTAGACTTATTATATATAGTTGCAGAGAGTAGAACTAGCAGCAACGAGTGAAAGTTACAAAGAGGCAAATTTAGGTTGGATACAAGGAAAAATGATTTACCTATTATAACTGTCCCAAAGTAGGATGAGCTAATTTGCAATGCAATAAATGGCTCTTCTAATAAGTAATGTATGAATAATAAGGTATCGTTGACAAGTTGATTGATTTTTGTTCAGATGTGGTATATAAGACCTTGACATCCCTTCTAATTTTGAGTTATTTTGTCTTTTTTATCTTTGAAAATTACAAACATAGGCTCACATTTTAAATGGGGAGAAATAGTCATATAATGAGGATTATGGTAGTCCATTTACTCTGCAGCCTTCCTATTGTGCAGTTTATTTCCAAAAAAACAAAAAACAAAACAAACATTGATTTACCTGTAGGTAGAATATTCCAAAGTTTAATCCATAATCTTTCAGGACTATTCCTTCATTACGACTTCTTTTTAAGCTCCTCTTTCAGCCTTATTTCTTTGTGTACTTTTGGAAAAAAATCTCAATAGCCTTTCTGATGATATTTTGCTTTTGTTTTGGTCATTTGAATAGCATAAATTTTTGCTTTTTCTACTTTTTTGGGGGGTAATTTATTTTGTTATCTTTACCTTTCTCAGTTACTGAATGTTTTTATCTTTCTTATGTTTCTGTTGTCTGAGCCATTTGAAAGGAAATAATCTGCTGATGGTTTTTATTTGGGGGGAACTGCTTAAAATGCTTATCTTATATTAAATGTCTATCTTTTTTGCATTGATGACTGCACTTAGGCTGGCAATGTCACTTTAGACCACATCTTAAGTTCCTTTACTCATTGAGAAGGATTATTGCATTCTCTTTTGCAGCTTTTGGTGGCTACAGAACTGTCCTCTGCTATTCAAACTTCCTTTCATTTATATTTAAAGGTCTTTGTCCTGGTCACTTACAGAATCTGTTTCTCATTTTGTATTGTTAAATCTAATCACTATGTGTCTTAGAGTTTGCAGCACAATGGTTTTTTTTTGCTTGTTTGTTTTCTGGAGGCAATCTGTGGAATTTTTTCTATTAATATTTTGTTTTCTATGTTCAGAAATTCTACACAATTTTCTTGCATTATTTCTTGCATTATGATTTTCTGATATTTTTACTTGTTATATTATCTAGGTGGGCAATCTATAATGTTAAGTTGTCTGTAAACATATTTATAATCAATATTTTGCTTATATAGAGATCATGTTTGGCAGTTTTCAGATGAAGTAATCAAAGCTATCTCTAGTCATTTAAATTCATTATTATTTATTTATTTATTATTCTTTATTTATATAATATAATATAATATATGATATAATATGATAATTTATATAATAGTTTATTTATTATTATTTATTATTATTATTAAATCTCTAGTCATTTAAAATTATTTAAATCACCGTTGATTAGAGAAAAGAACTCTGAGCTACCATCACACACCTGTCACATTGGTTAATATGGCAAAACAAAGGAAAATGACAAATGTTGGAAGGGATATGGAAATATTAAGACACTAATGCACTATTGGGAAAGTTGTACACTGAGCTGATCATTCTGGACAACAATTTGAAACTATGCTGAAAGGATTATAAAATCATGTATACCCTTTAACCAAGCAATACCACTACTAGGTCAGTACTTCAAAGAGATAAAAAACAAAAAGGAAAAGGATCTATATGTACAAAAATATTTATAACAGCTCCTTTATTGGTGGCAAATAATTGGAAATTGAGGGAATGTCCATCAATGGGGGAATGACTGAACAAATTATTGTATATGATTGTGATGGAATACTCTCATTCTATAAGAAATGATGAGCAAGATGTTCTCAGAAAAATCTAGAAAGACTTACATGAACTGATACAAAGTGAAATGAGCAGAACCAGGAGAACTTTGCACATAATTATATCAATATTGTAGAAAGATCAACTGTAAATAACTTAGCTATTCTCAGTAATTCAATGATCCAAGACAATATGAAGATAAAAGGTACAATTCATGTTTAGAAAAAGACCTAATGAAGTCTGAATAAAGATTGAAGAATACTTTTCCTTTATTTTTCTTGGATTTTTTTGTCTGAGTTTTCTTTCATAGCATGACTTACATGGAAACGATTTGAATGACTCCACATGTATAACCTATGTCAAACTGCTTGCCTTCTCAATGGGGGAGAGAAGAAAGGATGGGAGATAATTTGGAGCTCAAAATGTGGGTGGAAAGAGATGTTAAAATTTTTGTACATGTACTTAGGAAAATAAAATATTAAATTAATAGAATAAAATACAGAGATCATGTTTTCTTTTAACATTATTTTTTATTTCTTCTTTTCTTCTAGTTTTTTCTTCATTTCTTTGAATTTGTATTCTTATTCTACTGTTTTCTCTATTGTTTCTTTGGTGAGATTTAATAGTGTGGATTCAAATTATTCTATTCTGCCAGTTTTTTTCTTTTGTGCAAGCCATAAATTCTTCTTTCATAATTCTTATTTTTTTTTAAATAACTTGAGAGTATCTTGCTGTGGTTTCTTTTTCTCTTGGGAATCTACAAAGTTGATTCTCTTTTTTTTGTTCGACAATATTTATTCAGAAATGATAAAATAATTTAGATATCCTTGAGTATTCTCCCTTCTGCTAATAATGTTTCCAGTTGGTTTCTCTACTTGTGCTCAAGGTCTTTTACTAAGTTTTCTTGCTCTCAAGATCTTTAGTAATTTCCTTTTTTCTTCCCACTCTCCTCCTCATATTCCCCTATTATTCACTTTCTGACTTATTCCCCTCCAATGTTTGATCTTATAGCATGATAGTATTCCATCACAATCATATACCATAACTTGTTCATAAAGTTATCTCACCATACTCCCATACTGGAGAATTTACCTTTCACTGCCTCAATTTCCATCTCAAGTAATTTCTGAGAAGACAAAATTGCCATTCTCTTTTTTTAGGCCTATTAGAACTTCCACAGACATACTGGCATTCTTCCCCAGTTCCTTCTCTCATCCCAGATAGAACAACATATATCCACCTACACAGGATAAGGTGGAGGCAGAATTGTGTTCTATCTTGTTACCATAGTGGAGGTAGGCAGTAATACAGAGTAAGTGTATTATGGATTAGAGAATAACATTCTTTTGAGCTAATTCATCAAGTTGTTTTTTCCCTAAGATTCTTGATGACTTAGTCTGTGAAGATAGCTACAACCAATTGATCTGTTGTGCATAATTCTTTTTAAAGAGATTTAAGATGTTGTGAGGATCAGAGAAAATGTCTTATCCTCTATCTTATTGGTCACATAAGCCAGGTATAGTGATAGTCATAAGGTTTTAAGGTAGAAATTCTTAACCTGGGATCTGTGAACTTTTAAAATATTTATATAACTATGTTCTAATTTAATTGATTTCCTTCGTAATTAAAGGTACTTTATTTTATGCATTTTAAAATAGTAGTTGAAGATCACAAACATATATATATTGTATATTTGTGTATGTATATGTGTGCATATATATGTGTGTATACACATAAATACATTTATTTGTTTGTGTGTGTGTGTGTTTTTATAAATATTCTCTGGTTTTAAGGAAATCCTGAAGATGTGGCCTGGACTCCTAGGGAGATAGAGAGAAAATATAATGGAAAAAGTACAGAATGTGGAAAAAGATCTGGATTCAAATTCTATCTTTGCTAATTAGTAGCTATGTGACTTTGGGTAACTCACTTCTTCAGAACTAAAATAAAAGTGGTTGCATTAGATAATGCCTTCCAACTTTTCAATTCAGTGGTTCATGGTACCTCAGGATTTAAAACTTAAACAATCCTTAGATCTTATATAGTCTAACTCATCACATTTTAAAATTGAGATAACTGAGACCAAAAAAAGCTACTTGCCCAAAGTCATACAGATAACAAATAAGCTGAAACAAGATTCAAATCCAGGTCCTTGACTCTAAAACAATTTTTCTGGCCCCTTCCCATGCCCTTCTCCTTTGAGTCAACTCTATGGAGTTTCTCAATGCTTTATTATCAGACTATTCAATAAATGAAAAAGATTTAAAATGATTTCCATAATAAATTACAAAATTGATGAAAATTCAGTTGTCCTAATCCTTGAGAGAGGATTGTCTGAACTACCATCTTATCTTCTCATGATTCAACTGAAAGAAATGGTCACTTAGAAGTGTGACTGGGGTATTATTTTTGATTCTTCTTACATTAGCAAATACCTTCTACAGGATCCAACACATTGCCTCCTCAAGTCGGCCTGCAAAATTTTCCTAACAGTAGAACAAAATTGGCATGATTCTTATAGCAAACTTGCTGATAAGAGAGATCTCAGGCTCTACAATAAAAAACCCTTTTAAATACATTTGGCCATTTATCAAAAATTAAATCTCAAGATAGTTCTTTCAAAGGGCAGTAATTAACATTAAAATCTTCTCATAGGTCTCCAACCTGTTTTATCAAAACAAATACCATCTGAAACTCAGTATTTATTCTCATAACTTTCCATGCCATAATAACATCTTTTGAATATTTTTAAAATTACATTTTCATATCACTTTATGATGCATTGTTTTGATCCAGCTGAAAACTGTTGAGAGAATTCTTCCTCCATAACACAGAATTGGACTTGGCAGTATGAGAAGCAGGCTGTTCTCATAGCACAGCCTGCAAAGTAATAAAATTGACTACAAGTATTTTTGACTCACCTTGTGATTTCATTGTTTCTGGAAACTTATTTTATGTTTCAGAGTCAGAACTTGAACCCATGTTTTTCTGACTCTGTGGTTGACTTCATCCACAATATCACATCTACCTATACAGTTAGGTGGCACAACAGAAAGAATATAGGTTGTTGTTGTAGGGTTTGTCCTTCATTCTCTAAGAGGACCAGGACATCAAGATGATGACATGACTTGCAGTTGACTTTGATTTGAGTGAGGGAGGGCTGAGCAAGGTCACCAACCTCACCTTCTCCTCCTGAGCCATCTGGGTCCAGTGGCCTGATATTCATCAGGATGAATGGAGATGACTCAGGATGCAATATGAGACCCTGGCCCTTTCAGGCTAAGGTTCTATCACATTCTCACTTTGAGTGAGATACACTCCTTCACTGAATAGGCTTCTTTAAGTCAAGAGATGGCCCCTTAAATAAAAAAAAAAATCAAACCGGGAAGGGAAGACTCTCAGGGTTCCTGAGTAAAAGAAAAGCAATTACTATTCAGTAATAACATTCACTCTGTGCTAGGTGGGTGGGGACTTGTTATTCAGTCTATGAGCTCCAGAGTGAATTGGGCTTAAGGCTTGGTCTTTGAGCAAGAAATTGAGCCACTAAACCGAAAGGATAAAAGGCAGCTTTTGACTATCAAGTGTACCTTCCCCAGGACAGGAAAGGAGAAGGGAGGGGAGATGAAGAATTAAATTTGAATTGACCCTGTGTGACTCTGGATACTGGTTGCTTAATATTTCAATATCTCATTTTCCTTATCTGTAAAATTAGGAAAATATCAACATTTACCTTACAGTGTTGTTGTAGGATCAAATGCATTAACATATGTAAATCACTTTGCAAATGTTGGAGTCCTATATAAATGGCAGTTATTATATTATTGGCCTGATATTATATATACGCAAACATGTACATAGCACACATGTGCAGTCTACCTATAGGTGTGCATATATATATATTGTATATGTTTATACATGTTTATATGTGTATTTTATATATTTGTGCACAAAACATGTACATATATACATTATATTTATATATCAAAATATGTACAAAATACACACATACATATCTATATATACATATTGTTTATGTGTTTTGTGTATGTATATGTGTATGTGTGTGTATGAGCTATCATACCCATATACAGACATATTTCCTAGGCATAATATATACATCATATTTATATATAAATTATGTATTTATACATAACACATCATATAAATTCTTAATTTCTAATTTCAGAAACTCTGAGATTGATGATACAGAGGTTTTCAGATTTTTTGGTGAACTATCATTGCCCCTCTTTATTTCTCATCCTAGTCCTATGAAGGACACAGGCTATCACTTCATAAAATTGATGTCATTACCTCAGTTGAACTTGCGACAATTAACTTGATTGGGAGAACAGGTTCATCAAGGTTTCTGCAGTTTTCCAGGATCACTAAAAGAAAATCAGGTGAATGTTACTGTTTTTTTTCCTCCAAAAGAAAAAAACAGCAACTCAGCAACTGTTTTGCTAAGACCCATTAAAATGCGGCACACTTTCCCTGCATTTCCTTTGCTATTACTGGTGAGAACCACCAAGGTATTTTTATAGAAATCAAAGCTTTCTCCATTTTAGGGCAGACCACTTTTCCGGCCTCATCCACTCAGCAGAGCCTGAGCCACTGGCTGATGGGATCTTGGTACATTAGTATGAAAGTGGATTTGATGAGCAGTGATCAAAGCTTGGAGAGATCAGGGCCTTGGGTAGCCTGAAAACATCCCAGAGCAGCGTTTTTTTTATTGCCTTGAATTTCATCAGAAGCTTCTGTATCCCCAATATTTGTAGAAATTGGGATTTACCTGAAAAAGCTGTATGTAAAAGAGTTGCAGGTGGAGAGGGAAGGCTTCAGAATAAAAGCTCTGATGTTTTGTCAGCTGGAACTCTGAGGAGAGCAGACTCTCATCAGGCTCCCTCCTGCTGTTTTACCCTAAAAAGTGCTGACTGACCCCAAAGCCCTGCAACCGCAAATCCAAGATTTCTCCGCAAACATTCCAGCTCTCGAGTCTATCTCAGAAGTCCACCTGCTTTCAAGCAAAGTTTGAATATTCAGAAACCCACCCTTCCTCCTACCTTGTCTATTTCTATTAAGGGCAGAATAGGCTTTTCAGCTACCCAGTGTCATAACCTTGATTGTTTGACCCTTCACCTTCATCCATCATATTCAGTCACCAAGTCCTGTGGTATCTACCTCTTCAACATTTCTTGCATATGTTCCCTTCTCTCTCTGTTCACATGGCCACCAATTAAGCTCAGACCTTTACCCCATCCCTCACCAGGAATATTGTAGTAGTCTCCTAATGGCTCTCCTGCTTCCAGTCTCTCCCTTCTCCAGACTATTTTCCATGTACTTCCCTGTTCAAGGAACTCCAGAGGGTTACTATCTATGTGATCTTGATCAATCATCTGGCCTCACTTTCCAGCTCGGTAAAATGGACTAGACTATGGACTAAACAAGAAGTTTCTAACCTGGGGTCCATGAAGAAGTATTACAAAATATTTTGGTAAGTGTACTTCAATATATAATCACTAGTTTCCTTTGTAATCTTCTGGATTTTATTTTTTAAATTTTGAATTCTGAGAAGGGGTCCATAGACTTCCCCAAAATGCTAAAGGCATCCATGACATAAAGAAGGTTAAGAAGCCCTGCTCTAGATGCTCTTTGAGCTCTTGATCAGTGATTGTCTGATCTCAGATGCCTCCAGGATAAAATACAAGTTGTTTACTTGACAACTGTCCTCCAACCTCTCTTTCTAGGTGATTTTGTACATTGCTCTCCTGACTGTACTCCATACTCCAGCCAACCTAGTCTACTTGTTATTCCTAATATATGGCATTCCATCATCTCCAGTCTCTGTCCCCATGCTCAGGCATTCCCTTATGCCCGGAATGATCTATGTCCTACCCTCTGCCTCTTGGAACCCCCAGCTCCTCTCAAGACTCCATTCAAGGGACTTTTCTTTATTTCTCCAACTGCTAGTGCTCTGTGCCCTGAAGTCACTCAGTATTGATCTGACATGTATTCTGAACTTATCCGACGGTGAACAGATAGGCCACAAGGTGACTGCATTCTCCTTAAGAGTCAAGGCTATTTCATTTCTTTCTTTGTATTCCTGGTACACAACAATCATTTCATATATGTGTATAAATTGATTGATTGATTTAGAGGATATGAGGAAAAGCCTAATGATTCTAAGAACTTTGAAATGCATCATGATGTTTATAGGAAAAAACAAATCATTGAAAATTAGGAACAAGATGACTGGTACATATATTCATACATAGAACATACATAAACATAAACCAACTTTAAAAAGCAGAACCTCACTTATCCTGAAAACATCCCAGAGCAGCTTTTTTTTCCTTTTTAAGCAGTCTGAAAACTTCTTAAAAGATTCTCTGTAGTTTCTCTGAAGCTATCCCAAGTATTTGTAGAAATCAGAGTTTGCCATAAAAATTATGTGAGGAGCTTCAATGGAAAATATATAGGTGGAAAGAGAAGGTTGTAGAGAAAAAGATGTATATTTGTACATATGTATATAGGTATATGAACATATGGATATAGGATAGGTGTATATGTGTATATATGCACATAAATATGCATTTCACCTACATGTATATTGTATATGTAGTTACACATGCATATTATATTACACATGCATATATAAGCATATTACACATGCACAAAACAGGTGTGTATTATATACATGTATATATGTATATGAATATATATGTATATGTGCAGATGGTCACAGAATGTATATTTTATATGAGTGCACTTATACTTTCATTCGTATATATTATATACATACATAGGTATATAATAACATGAATGCAAGTATATACCTTGCTGTTTATACTTGTGTTTCTGTTTTGTTTGAATGAAACAAACATGAATGAAAGTTCCTAGAAGAGCATAAAAGTGTAAGTGAAGTGTAAACAACATGTGTTATATATGTTCATATGCATATATAGTTGCATACATATCTGTGTATATTTGTTTATATGTATGTATATATTTTATCCTAGCTCCAGTTTGGGGCAACTTCTTTTATTCAAAATGTTCATCTAGCCTACAGGCTGATGATGTCAGCCTGAAATTATTAATTTCTTATATCTTCCTGGTTGACTAAATAGATGTGTGAAGCATGTGACCTTCGATTCTGCCTGCCCTCATTTCACTCAGTAGTATCCAAGACAGCTAAAGTCAACAAAAGGGTATTCGCTGTACATAATTACTGCAGTAGAGAGAAAGCACATTTTCTTCTGCACCGTTTCACTTTTGTACACTGCCTGGGTCTGTCCTATAAGCATAATGCAAACCACTCACTCACTCTAAAGATCTTTGCCTTTGAGACAAGTTTTTTAACATTCATTGCTACGATGGCATAATGTAGCTGTTTCAAATATAGCCACTCACCTTGGTACTATGTTCTATTTTGGGGGTTAAAGAGACAAACTTGCTCCTTTCCTCTTCCAAAGAACCTTTGAGCATAATGAGGGAAACCTAAGAAATACATTTAATTGGTGTCTTTAATCATATAAAAAACAGTGCATCCTTCAGGTTATTTTAAAATTTATGTTTTCAAGAGAGCTACCGATTTTTTTAGAGTAGGCATCTTTCCTGCAATATTTATTAAAAATTGAGAAGCCTATCATCAGCAGAAGTCTATAATCAGCATTTTCTGAGCCAAATTATTTCGACGGATATGCAACTGATAAATAAGAATTTATTTACTCTTGTCTCTGGTTATTTCCCAAATATTACAGCTTCCATTTCTATAGCACTTTGAGATTTACAAAGCACTTTCCCCACTAAAGGCCTGTGAGGTAGGTAAAATTATATGCCCATTTTACAGTTGATGAAATTGAGGCTGAGAAAAGTGACTAGTTTACATAACTAGAAGTGGCTGAACCAGTATTTGAGCCCTTATAGCAAGTTCAATGTTCTTTATACTAATACTGCCCGTGTACATGTAAGACCCTAAATCAATGACTCCCATTTACATTGTGAAGAATGTTCAATGGAAGCCTTTTCTGCTCCCTTCCCACACACCACTGCCCTAATCTGCCCCCAAATTAAATTTTATCTATTTTCTATATCCCTATATAAATACACACATGTGCATGTATGTATTGATAAATCTTTGTCAATTGATTTGTGGAAATGAATTAAGATATCCTTTCTCTTAAAATTGTCAGTAAATAACTCAAAAAACATTTATTTTTTTAAAAGGCAGATTCATCACAATTTCATCATCATTAATATCCATGATGTATGGGGAAAGATTATGTTGTGTTTTTGCCTGTCGTTGATAACAAAAATATGTGTTCTTTGTAGGAACTAACATGCTAGTATCTTTATTTTGGGTTTATCTTCTACTACTGATGTGAAATACCCATATCAATAGAGCTGATACTGGATTACCTGCGCTAGAGACCTTGAATCACTGATTCTAAAAATAAGAGAATCATTCATTCCAGACCCTGGACTAACAAACACAACCTTTGGGTGTGATGGCAGATACATTCACACTTTGATATGCAACAGTGACCTGATTTGATAAGGGGAAAATGCAATCCTTTTCTCCTATCTTTATTAAAACTATGTCCTGGACAGCAGCTAGATGTTAGTTTCAGTTGGCAACTCAGAGTCCAGGAAAGAAATAATTCGTGGTCACTCAGCCTGTCTTTATTTTCATTTTGCTACTAAAAGAACATCCTGAGAGTCAATAGGCACAAAAATCTCAGTGGTATATTGGGAGACAGCATTAAGCAAGGCATGGAATTTCAGATAATGTAAACAAGATCAAAGAGAATTTATGGGAGAAGACACTGAGTATAGAAACTGAAATAGTTATTTTATTACTGCACATTGCAATAATGACATCTCCTTACCAACAACGATAGCTAACGATTTCTTCTTCAGAAATTTCCATTACCAAAGAGATATTTTATACTTCTACACTTGTACTTTTATACTCTTCTAAGACTTTTCATTCTTGTTTTTTTCACCTTAAGCCCCATTTGTATGACTCTAATTAGAGTGTAATAAAGACAATGTGTTAATGGAAACTTTTTAAATTCGATGCTTGTTTTTCCTTCTGCTGCTTTTCATATTTTATGTGGTTCATCTTTCACAGTGGGCTCCAGTTTGATTTTATGAAACTTGCCAAGATTATGAACCTACTTTTTCCTTGAAATGACTTAGATGGTCTCTTTTAATTCTCTTAAAGTGTGCAAATGCTATTTGGAGGGGGTGAGGGAAGAGGTTTTGAAGTGGTTAAACTGGTTTCCTGATTTCTCTCATATAGTTCAGGAAATCGTTAATGAAATTTAGGAAAACAATTTGGAGGAGGAGAAAGATGATAATGATTTTGATGATGGAGGGAGGGTGAGAAGGAAAGGGAAGAAAAGGAAGAGTAGAAGGACATAGGTGGATTCAGTGAATTAAGAGAGTAGCCTCAAAACCTTGAACTAAAGTCCTGCCTCTGAAGCAGATCCACTGTGGACAAGCCCTTTACTTCTTAATGATCTGAACAATTTTCTGAGATTATAAGGTGTAGAGAAATGATAGCCCTGCATCATTTCCCTCATTTGATTATTGCCTATACCAGAGGTATGAGTCCAGCCTCTGTACCACTAGTGCTACCATCAGCATCATGCTTTATGTAATAGTCATAATCTGGGAACCTTCTCTTCCCATCTCTGGGAACTAATCCCCTAGGGGTACCTGTAGAGTTTCTGGGTGATTCATCAAAATTGGCAAACTTTTTTCTAGTCTTTTACCCAGAACATATGCGTGGGTCCATGGGAAGATATCCAGTTCAAACCTAGAATATAGGTCATACAAAAGACAAATTCAAGAATCTATGCTTCTTGAAAGCAAAGATTATTTTCATATTCTTTTTATTTGTATCCCCATTAACTAGCACAGTGCCAGGAACATAGTAGATGCTTAATAAATGCTTTTTGATTGATTTTCATTTTAAAGATGCAGAAATTTCAGCCCAAAAAGGTAAAATGATTTAAGTTCATATGACTAATATTTATTAAGCATTTACATTACTAGGAATTGTGCTAAGTGCTAGTGATACAAAACAAAAATGGAAAAATGCAGTCTTTGCTTTCAAGGATCTTAGTAGGAAAGCACTTTTTTTTTATTCTGAGATTTTGATTGGAACTATCTCTCATTGGACTAACATCCTACCATTTTGACTGTCAATATATTAGAATCAATAATTTGTTGATGTTACTATAGCCATGGAACCTGATGTAAAAGAAGTGTTATAGAAAATAATGCTTGGGAGGGCAGTGGTAGGTACCTTCAGAGCTTCAAGAGGAAAAGTTAATATTGCTTTTATTCTGTAAATTTGATAATGAATTCTTTTTGATATAATAAAAATCATTCATGGTTTTTAATCTGCAAAATTCAGATCTTTATTCCTCATTTGAAAAAAAAATCATGGAAAATGCAACTATGCTTAGTTTGGATCCAGAAAGACAAAGAATTATTCATGGATGATCATCACAATTTCCTAGTTACAGTTTTGCCATTGATATCAAAGTTAAATTTGGAAAATGTCTGTGGAACTTCTCAGCATGCTTTAGACTTCCCTTCAGTTAACATCTAAGAGAGACATACTTGTCTGCAGCAATCCCAACAAACAAGGGCATTTCTTGACATTGTATTGGGAAAAAATCCATTCATTCCATTAGATGATGCTCTACTATGTACTAATTACTGTGTTAGGCACTGAGTGATAGAAATAATTACAAATGAGGTCACAGATTGAGAGGTGAAGAGACCTTAAAGGTAGATCATCTAACCCAATCCCCTTATTTTACAGATAAGGAAACTGAGCCCAGAGAGATTAAGTAACTCATCTAAAGGCATATAGGTAGTATGTAGCAAAGCTAAGATTTAAAGCCAGGTCATTTGACTCCAAATCTACCCTTTTCATTATGCCATGCTTATACTCTCGTACAGGAGTTAAGACATATGCAAAAAATTAATTATAAAAGGGCATGATATGTGCCATAAAAATATGAGCAGGGTATTATGAAAGTTCATAGGTCATTAAGATAGCTTTTGGGCTTGAGAGTTTCACAGAATAAATGGTATTTGAGATGACCTTTGAAGAATGGATGGGATTTCATCAGCCAGATATAAGGAGCAATTATTCCAGGTTTGGGCACTCATGGGTGAGAGCAAAGGCATAAAAGTGGGAAAGCAAAAGACTGTCAGAGGAATGGTCAGTGGTTCAACTGAACTGTAAGAGGATATAGAGACATGTTATAGACATTGAATTAATAGAACTTGGCAATTGATTACATATGACAGGTCAAATATAAAGAATATAGTTTAAGACTTCCTTGTGGTAAATATGGCAAATGGTGATGTCATTAGAGAAATGCCAAAGACAGGAGGAGTCCAAACGAACACAGATCAAAGGGATTCCAGTTGTCATCTACTCTAAAACTTTCATTTTATAGTTGAGGAAACTGAGGCTCCAAGAAATTAAGTGACTTATCCAAGGTCACAAAAGTAGTAAGTAGCCAGATCTTCTGACTCCAAATCAAGCATTATTTCCACTGTGCCACTTGCTTCCTATCTGCTTTAAAACAATAACCTTGTCTTGGAGAATGTTGAATTTGAGATACTATTTGAATGTTCAAGTAGAGTTTTCCCATAGGCACTTGGAAATGGGTCTAAAATATAGAAAAAAGGCCAGGACAAGAGAGAGAGATAATTTGGAGAGTTGTCCACATAAACATGGTAGATGAAGTCACAGGAATGAATGAGGTTGGGAAGAGAGGAAAGACAGCAAGATCTAGATGGAAAGAAGAGACAATTTTAGAATCCTGAAAGACTGTTACTTAAAGAATCAGAAAGAACAAGGAGAAAGAGGAGTGGTTAAACAAGGAAGAAGAAATGGGAGATGGTGGTATCTCTAAAGCCCAGCGTTAGGTGCTCAATACTACTCAATAGGTTGAAGGGTGTAAGTTCTGGAAAATTCTTTTAGATCTATGAATTGATGGGCATTGGTGACATTTAATAGTGAAGTTTCAGTAGAATGTTAAGGATAGAATTAAAATAGCAAGAGGTGAAGAAAAGAAGTAAGGAGAAGAAGACATCAGGAAAGAAGCAGAGAAAGAGATGAAAACAAAGTCGAAAAGAGATGCAGATTTAGAAATACAGATAGAAAGTAAATGATGTAGGCATAGATAGAGACATATGTATAAACAGATCATTCTTTAAGCACTTACTAGGTCTCAGGTATTTTTTCATGCAAAATGTTTTCAAGAAGTTTAGTAGAAAAGATGAGGAAAGAGATAGGATGGTAATTATATGAGGAATAAGGAACATATGAAAGGTGGTTCTTTTTAAGGATTGGGAGACCCGAATATATATATAGATAGGTAGGTGGAAATAAAGCAATGGAAAGGGAATGATGCATGAGAAGGGTAGAGAAAGAAAGAGAGAGAGAAAGAGGAAAGAGAGAAAGAGAGAGAGAGACAGAGAGAGAGAAAGAAGAGAGAGAGAGAGAGAGAGAGAGAGAGAGAGAGAGAGAGAGAGAGAGAGAGAGAGAGAGAGATTGTTGGAAACTGAAGAGAAGACAAATAAGGTACAAGCAGAATAAATAGCCCTAATGAAGAATAGGGATGGCCTTGTCCTGTGGCCAAAGTAGTTAGAGCTGTCTAGAAGTTCTGAAATACTAACTTTGGGAATTAAGGAAACTGGTGTTGTATGACTTTTATTTTCTCAATGAGAAAGGAACCTAAACATGTCCAGTTAATGTGGAGGCTTGAGGTTAAGTTCAGAGCTTCAAAAGGGAAATACTTAGAACTATATTGTATACTCTTTTGTTTGTAAGAAAGATCAGGTGAAAAATTGAGATGAGATTAGGCCAAGCTTAGTACCAGGACTCTAAAGACATATTTTGAATGATAATAGGACCAGAAGATTCTAGAGATGGTTCATTTTTCTCTTCAATTTGTCTTTCTGACAATGGGCCACCAACATTATGGTTCTATACAAGTCAGCATTTATTATTACATCATTATTGTTCAAATGACTATTGTTCAACATGTTTTAAAAACCCACAAAAATATTCAGAATGCACAATATTTGTATTAAGCTAAAGTAAAGCAATGAATAATTTACTCTGAATGAGATAATATTTAAATCACATGTGTTCATTCAACACAAGATCCAGCCTACCTTTCTAGCCTCATCACTAGCTATTATCTTCTCAATTATTCTCACTGCCATTACTTAGTAAAATCCCTGATTACAACCCATCTGGATTATTACAATAGCTTCTTAAGAGGCCTTTCTGCAACCCTTTCCTCCTCCAATTTTTCCTTTAGATTAATATTCCTTACTTATAAACATGATCTTGTCACTCTTCTGCTCAAAGCTCTTCACTGTCTTCCAATTTCCTACTGAGTGATGATCAAACATCTTCTCCTGGCATTCAAAGTCCTCCACAATTGGACCCTATTCTACATTTGCAACTTACCTTTACAACTCTATCTCACAAGCTAGTCTGCTCTCTCTCTCTCTACAACATTTCATGGACCTTTGTCCATGCTGTTCCTGCCTTGCCATCCATCCTTTAAAACTCAGCTCAAATTTCAAAACCCCTTCTGTCGATAATTGACTAAACCCCTCCCATTTTGTATATCCTTTGCTTTGTACTAACGTGATGCAATTATCTTGTATTTGGGCAATATGTGTGTTTGTTTCTGAGGGTGGGGTGTGAAGAGACACAGAGACAGAGAGATGCATAGACCAAGAGACAGAGTTATATAATTAGGAAGTACAGCTTGCTCCTCCCCGCCCCCCCTTTCTAGGCTATAAATTTTATGAGGAGGAGGAAGAAACAGTAGAGTGAGTGTAGATAGTAATAGTTCCTGTTCTGGCCAGAAACTCTGGGCATCTTCTCCCAGACTAACACTTTTTACAAAGGTAAACTAGGTCACCTTTAGCCTCAATTCTTACCTAGACTTTAATCACTGAATGGGTGTTGCCTCAGAAAACCTGAGACCTAGGAAAGACTTTAGCTTTCAAAAGTCTCCCACTGCCTCTGGGTCCACCGCCACTTGTCTTGACCTATTTCTTGGCACCGGACTCTGGAGGAGAGAGTGCAGCTGGTGACTTTGCACTGCTCTGCCTCACTTAAATCCAATTCACTTGCAAGTCAAGACATCACACTCCTGGTGTCATCGGTCCTCTTTGAGAACAAAGGACAAAAGTTTTATGAGGTTAGAAACTGTGACTTATCTTTGTATCTCCCCCAGTATCAAACACAGTGTTCTACACACATGGTTGCTTATTGTCCTTTGCTCTCGAAGAGGACCAAAATGACATCGCTATATCAGAGTCAAGTTTCAGTGTGCCCAGTTGTGGCTGAACAGACCAATATGGGTTCAGAATGCTCTACCACACATTGAGCACAGTCTGTGAACTTTGGAACGGATGCTCTAAATTTGTGCATCCTGAGTTTCCTTTGAGCTGTTTCAATTCTGGTTTTCTCATAGAGCACAGCCCCTTCTCTGATGTGGGCACACCATGATGAGCGGTCCTATTCCAGTGTCTCCCATGTCACATTCCAAAGTTCCTAAGCGAGACCTTGAGAGTGTCCTTATATCACTTCTTCTGACCACCATGTCATCACTTGCCCTGTGTGAGTTCTCCATAAAACAGTCTTTTTCGCAAGTATACATTTTGCATTCAACAACATGGTCAGTCCATCAGAGGTATGCTCTCTGAAGCAGAGTGTGAATGCTTGGTAGTTTAGTTGAGTAAGGACCTCAGTATCTAGTACCTTATCCTATCAAGTGATCTACAGAATCTTCCTAAAACAATTCAAATGGAAGCGATTCAATTTCCTGGCATGGTGCAGGTTTCATAGGCACTAAGCACACAGTAGGTACTTAGTCAATGTTTCTTGAATTGAATTGAATTGAGTTGAGTGCTTTCTTGAGGACTCTGGACCATATTAAGGGAGTGGAATGTGATCAGAATTAGACTTTAAGAAGAATTAACTGCCAGTATTTGATAGGATGAACTATAGGGAGAGATTGAATAATGGAACACCAGTTAGGAAGTTATTGTAATATTTCAAGTGTGCACCTAAACTAGGGCATGAACTGAACAAATATAAAGGAGACACAAAAGAATTAGTAGAGATAGAACCTACAGGAAAAAGAGATTTAAAGGTAATTCTAATGTCTCTACTCTGACTCATCAGAAGAATGGGTTTGTTGCTAAAAGAAATAAGCAAGAGTTACTACATACATTGTTTATTTCAAAAGTATAGAAGAGACTTATGTGCATGGGAGCTTTATAGACTTCATAATTGCCATTAACTAAAACAAAAGGCATGTTTTCCACACCTGTGATGTTCAGCTATGCCACAAAGGAACCTACTCTCCCATCTCAAAGTGCCTACACCACAGCAACTCTAAAACCCTTTTTTAACAATCTTCCTATCTTAGTTACTTAATCAACTTGCCCTTAACATCTTTCATTGGCTTCTCCTGAGTGATTAAAATAGTCATATTAGATGGGGCTGATATATGTTCTTTGTTGCATTTTTCTCCTTTGTTTTATATTTGTGGTTAGTAATTGGTTTATTTATTACATGTGCCCAAAGGAGCATTTGAGCACCGAGCACATGTTTTGCATCTAAAAACAAAAAAAGAGGGAGGTGTGGGGAGGAGAGGTTCAGTCATTTCTGTGTAGTTCTTATCCTCAGTATGGTCAAGTGGGATGTAGCCACACAAATGGCATGTGTTAAGCTGATAAATTTGTCTCTGAGTTGGTGAATTTGCTTCCATACTTCATTTGGCATTAAAAAATAAATCCTTCTCAATTTAGCAATTTCTCTTCCTTCCATTAAATTCTTCATGTTGGTAACTGATTGGATGTGATTTGTTTCTCTGGCCATCTGTGCTCAGACTAGTACCAGCCAATGTCATGAAATTCACAAAAATTCACATTGAACAAATCAGTTTTCTCTAGCTTACTGGAAAGGAATCTCGTACAAGTCTTGGAAATGCTCTAATTTCCTTTGGAACTTCATTCACAGGTGAATCAGGGCCATGAGTTTGATGCAGCTCACTGTTGCTACACTGTGTTCATAATTTGGCCATTTCTTCTGGAGTTTCTTTGCACAAAATAATGAATGGGAACTCATCTTTTAATACCAAATAAAGAACACTCTCAAAATGTGCAAGAGAAGTTAGGGAACATGGATTATGAGCAATCTACCAGGGAAAGATTAAATTTATGAGTGCTATGAAGTACTTTAAAATCTGTGGCTTACTGTGAGCATTAAGGACAGTATCCCTAATCATTATTACAATTGCTTTGTTATTGACTCCATGTGTCACATCCACATTAATTCAACCAATAATATGCTGACAAAGAGGTAAATAGATGAATCATGCAGCTGTTGGTAAAAGTAGGGGATTGTGTTAAAAATATAAGATTAGATCATTGCAACAAGAAATTATAGAAAGGTTATGCTTAAGGGTTCTGGACTTACTGATTGGTGAAGATTTTGCATGAAAATGATAGAAATTGTGCAACTTTCACTGAAGATTGCAAAAATTAGCACATACCTAATTCCTAAAAAGACATGATTAAGCAGCCAGAAATATACATCAGAAGCTCTCTCCTTCATAAACTAACAGATGACAAATATCCATAAAAAACCCTGAAATAACTTTGAGAATTCAACCAATAAATTGTGCTCAAACTAGAGCATCAATGCCAACAGCACCAATGTCCCAAATTACCAGGATTTAGTATTGATCTATAAAGCTTTAAGAACAATGGTTTTAACATATTTTGCCATACCAAATACTAACTACATGAAATAAAAAGATCCTAAAATATAGAGATCTAGCAAAAGAATCCAAAACCATGTGGGAACCAGATGAAATAAACATCACCCCCATCATCTTATCTCCCAACAAGAATTTTCCCAAAGATACTTTCAGTGAGTATACAAAAAGACGAGGTCACATTTCAACTCTTTATTCCATTCCCCTGCCAAAAAGACATCATTTTGGCTACTAGGGAAACAGTTTACCAAACAACCATAAAAGAACAATATAGAATAAATACTTGTCACAAGATCATTTTTATTTGACTCCATCAATTTTAAGATAAGAATGAGAATAATAGTAGCTCATATTTGTAAGATACTTTGAGGTTTCCAAAATACTTTATCTGTGCTGTTTATTTGACCCTTACAATAGCCTTCTGAGTTAGGTACTATTATTACCCTTGTTTTACAGATAAGCAACTGGGGCTCAAAAAATTTAGTTGACTTACCCAGGGTCACAAGGATCATAAATTTCTGGGGAAGGTTTTAATCACAGGTATTCCTGACTCCAAGTTCCAGTTCCTTATCTCAGGTTTACATGAAGAGTCAAATAATTTGAATCATTTTGATTTGCTAATTACAGATGATGACACTTTCAGGGCAAATAAGTGAAATTTTGAATTACAGAGCTAAGGATGGAATAATAATTACGTAAGGTCATGTAGTATGCCTATCGTTACCTACACATTTGCCCCTGGTTTAGCAGGAAGACAAATAGCATTTCCTTAGGAGACTTCTCCTGGTCCCCCAGTTGCTGGTATTTTCTCCTCTAAGGTTACCTTTAAATGTAAGCCCTTTGAAGACAGGGACTCTTTTTTTTGTTTTTTTCTCTGTATACTTATTAATTGCTAGAGTGCTTGGCACATAGTAAGTGCTTAATAAATGCTTATTGATTGAAGAACCATAGAACAATTTTCACACCAAGAAAGGCAGCATGGGAGAATGGATAGCTTCCTGCATTTAAGCTCAATATCTATCTCTAGTACTTATTGTATGACCTTGAATAGGTCACTTAACCTTTCTGAGCCTCTGTTTTCTCTTCTATAAAATGGTAATGATGATATTACATATAATAAAAATCATACCATTTTGTTGAAAAGTCAAATGAGACAATGCACAGTCAAGTCCTGAGGAGTGGTAATAATAAATCCATTGAAGTGGTGGCATTATTTGCATTTGCACAGCATATTTCCATTAGAATGGAACCAGCTACCATG
This sequence comes from Bettongia penicillata ogilbyi, assembly GCA_023548195.1. NCBI lineage: Eukaryota > Metazoa > Chordata > Mammalia > Diprotodontia > Potoroidae > Bettongia > Bettongia penicillata. The sequence continues at coordinate 850,728 of JAJHZJ010000772.1, forward strand.
CTTTACATAATTACAATTTCAAATGGAACAAATTCAAATAGATGTGACCATTTTATGAGATTCATTATTTGCACTCACTGGGGTCTAGCTAAAATGTTTTGTAAATTTAAAAATGCCACTTGCCATTATCATAGAAAAGCTAATTACTCATTCAACTCAATAAACATTTATTAAGCATCTCTATGTGCAGGTACTATGTGCTGGGTATCAATGACTTAAAGATAAAAAGTGACAGTTCCTCCCTTACTTTCTACTGAGGGGAGGAGGAAATAATATCAGATAGGCTAATACTCAGATAAAGCATGGGAAAACTGAATAAAGGAGAGAACATTTGCATTTGGAAGAGATCAGGGAATGAATTCACAGAGAATATGGCAATTGACCTGAGTTTTGTCAGAAGCAAAAGTATCTGAAAGGAGGAACTGGATTCCAGACATGAGTGACAGCTAGGGCAATCATACAGAAACAAGAAATGTTATTTGTTTCCATAGATAGTTTGTGGATTCCACTTCTTCTAGAACATATAAAATGTGTGGATTCAATTCAACAGCAAAAAAGCATTTATTAAAGATCTATTATATACAAGAATTTTCCTAGGCACTGGGAGGGGGAGTCATGGTTTGAAAAGTAAGGGTAAATTGGAGATTATGAAGGTTTTACTTCATCTTAGAGATAATAGAAGACCAGTGAAGTTCTGGAACAAGGGAGAAGCATAAGTAAGACTGTGCTTTAAGAAAATTTTCTTGATAACCCTATGATGATGGATTGGAGAGGAGAGAATGTGGAGGTGATGAGCTCAGTTAGAAGACTGAGAATAGTTCTACAGAAAGATTTGATCTAAGGTGATAATATGAATGAGACAAACAGTGGCTGACACTGAAAACTCCAGGGTTAAAGTTCCTTTACTCAGACTAATTGTAGTTCAGCATCCACTTTGCCAAGATTATATAGATGATACTTGAAAGCTACCAGCGACCTTGTTAGTATTACAGAACTTTATAGAATCACAGAGCTGGAAACCTCAAAGAGCCACCCAGGTCAATCCACTGGGGTAGACTATAATGTGATTCATTTTCTATAGGAATTCTCATATTAAGGAATTTACTCTATGGATCCAGGTCAGCACCTTCCCTTCAATTTATGCTTTCCTGGGGCACCAAGAGGTTAAGTGATTTCCCCAAGGTCATGTTAACAATATATATAGCAGTGGCAGGACTGAAATCCAGGTTTTACTGACTCCAAGACCAGCTCTCTTTTCACTTCACCATTCTGTCTCTTAGTTCAAATCATAACTGAACAAAAATCTATAAAATTCTTGGCAAGTTATCTCACCTTTGTTTAAAAACTTCCTTTGAGGGAAAATGTGCTATTTTCCCTAGATTCCTCATTCCACTTTTGGACATGTCTAAATATTAGAAAGGTTTTTTTTTCCTTACATTGAGCTAGCACTTCTGTAGCACTTTACATAGATTATTTCCTTTTGTCCTCATAACAACCCTGAGAGATAAGTGCTGGTATCCTTATTTTTCACAAGACTTATAGAGGCTAGATGACATGACCATAGTAAGTGGTGAGGTAGGATTTGAACTCAGATCTTCTAACACCGAGTTGAACTTTCACCCTGAAATCCTAGTTCTACCTTTTGGAGCCAAGGAAAAAAACTTAATAGTCATTTAAAATAACCCCTCAAATACTTGAAGACAGCTATCCATTCTCCACTAACTATAATTACTTCTTTCATATGATCTTCATAAAGCATGATCTCAATGTCCTTTACCGTTTGATTTTCTTTGAGTATTCTATATTTTATCAATGTCCTTCCTAAAATGCAGTTATTGTTGTGTTTGTCCATCGTTGCTAAAGAAGATCATGCCATCAAAGAAATGATGACGTGACTTGCACTTGACTTTGTTTTGAGTGAGGGAAGGCTGTGCTGGTCACCAGCCTCACTTCCCCTCCAGTCATCTCAATCCAGTGACCAGATACTCATCAGGATAACTGGAGATGACTCAGGATGCTCTGGGAGACCTTGACAATAGAACAGAATTTTTTGATTCCCAATCCTAGACACTGTTATTCTTTTAAATCAGAACAAGTACAAACTATCCTTTTTTTCTACTACCACAGTTGATTTATAATGAGTGCACTAAAACTGTGAGATCTTTTCCGAAAGAATTGCTAACTAATCACACTTACTTCATACTTAATTTGAGATCTTGACTTTTTTCACAGGAGTATAAGATTTTACATTTTTGCCTCCAAATTTCATCTTATGAGGGCTTGACTCTTGATGTAATGTTAGTTATTGATCCTCAGCCTGTGTCTTCTGCAAATTTGTTAACATTATCCAGATCCTTAATAAATAACAAAAAATATCATTAAATAGTATAGAATCGAGATACCCAAGACATTACAATAATAATTTTCCACCAACTTGACATTGACCCACTAATTACTATGCTTTAGAATCAGTCATTCAACCAGTTTCCAATTCACTCAGCTGTTGTGTAATGCACATCTCTCAATCTTGTCCACGAGAATAGTTTCAGAAACTTTGTTCAATGACCAATTAAAATCTCTCTAAATTATTCCTTCAGTATTCCCCTAATTAATAGTAATCCTCCCCCCGGAAAAAAAATAAGAATGTCATGACTTATATTTGATGAATTCATAATTTTTGTGATTCCATTTTATTCCATAGGTGTTTCACTAATCAGTCCTTTAATAATTTTTAGAATTTTGCTAGGAGAACAAATAAAGCTCACTGATCTATACTTTACAAATTCCTGTCTCTTTCCTTTCAAGAAAATCTGGACATTTGCCTTTCTCTAATCCTAGGGACCTTCCTCCATTCATGATCGAACTTTCAAGGGCTACTGACAGTTGCTGAGCAATTAAGGCATCTAATTCTTTCTATACCCAGGAAAAGAATTGGTTCATTTCCCTAGCAGTTTTGTCTACAAAGATTTAATATTTCATTATCTTGAGAAAATTTGAAAATGATAAATAATGCACGTTTATGGTGTGTTAAGGTTCTCAAAGCTCTTTTCTTTGTGCAGACTCTATGCTGCTGTGTGAGGTGGGGTGAGGGTCCATAGAGGCTCTAGGGTTAGTCCAACTCCATTTTAGCTTCATGGCACTGGAGATCTCTTGCATCTTAGTGTAAGGATAAAGTAGGAAGATCTTTTTTCCTCATAACTATAGGGAAAAAAATTATCACTTTGCTTGACAACGAACCACACTGAATAGCATGGGTTTGATCCTTGGCCATCAGACAAGCAGTGACTGATAAAACTCCAGAGTTAAAGTCCCTTCACTCAGACTAACAGGATTGTTTCAGTTTCCACCTTGCCAGGATTCTAGATAGGGCTCCTGCACCAATCTAAAGTCAGAACAGAGACTCAGGTCTTGGTTACAGCATTGGGTGTCATCTCCTCTCCGAATGTTTGAGAAGAGGATGAGAAAAGATGGGAACTCTCTGAGGCAGACAGTGTAAGTATTCTTATGTTTATTTTATACGTGAAATAACTCGGGCAAGATTAAGTGATTGTATCCACAATTAAGTGTTTGATCTGAAACATAAATCCAGTTGTCCAGACTCTAGCCCTAGCCCTCTTTCCACAATATTCTTCTTTTTTTACATTTAAGGCCTCAAATTGTTACATGCAATATTTAAAGTTTTCTAACTTCATGCTGAAAAATATCTGTGAAGATCAAAGGAAGATCAAACCAGCATTCTATACCGCATATACTGTCACACTCAGACAATGTGTGGGTTAGTATTGCTAAATTGCTTTTGTTTTCTCCTTTTATATTTGTTATAAGATGGGTTATTAGGAAGGAGAAGATAGATTCAGAATAGAAGAATAGATTGAGAGGCATGGATTCCGAAATGAAAATGATATAAAGACAAAAAATACCAATCACCCAGTTCTACTTCAAACAAAATCAGTTATACCTTGGCCCTGTGGTTGAACCTATGTGGTTACATAGCCAATAAGCTACATGCTGTGGAGTCTGAAGCCCCACAGAAACTTCTCTCTAATATCTCCATTTCTGTCCTATAATGGTACTTCCCTCTACTATTTGGCCTGAAATTCCCATCATTATAGTCAATTCTTTGGTTTAGAAAAAAAAAATTTAAATTATCTCCAGAAAGCAGCTGATAAACTCACAGGAACAACTAAGATAGGGCAACTGGAATTTTATACGGGACACCAAACTTTTGAGGGTAGAAAAATTTTAAATAATAATTTATGACATTTGCATTTTGATAGCACACTCACTCCCTAAACTGCACTCCAGGTGATTTTCATTCTAACCTGGTCCTATGATGTTCTCTTTGGGAATAGCTGCCTCCCAAGCAAGCAGACTGTCTCCTGGTTTCTCCCTCTCCAATCCCCAAAGACCAATAGTCTATATTTTCTCTTTTCCCCTGCAGGATCAGGACATTCTCACCTTCCTCTAACACAGCTAAATTTGTCTTAATTACTTTTTGTGTTATTTTCATCTTGTGAATTATAAAGTGCTTTTGAAGAATTTATCTCAGGTCCCAAAACTGCTAATTAGGTATCTTGGTAAAATGCACATACATGATCTTAGAGGAAAGGAACAGAAACCTAGTCTTCCATTAGTACTCCAGCAATGGATAGATTGTCAGATTATGAATTCTCACTATCCAAATAAAAAGTAAGCTATTCAAGGTTTAGAATATAGAATAGGTAGAAATTGGCTGATATGTATACCTAGACAAGGGATAAGAAGGATGACAAACCAGAAAAATTCTAGAGCATTTAGCACAACCCAGGAAAAGAAAGACTAAATGAAAGACACTAGGAAGCTAAAGGTAGCTAAAGGCATTTATAACACCAAAGCCAACCTCTGGGTCAACTCCAGGGCCACTACAGAATTCTCCCTACTCTCTATACTCACCAAAGTCATGAGTCTCAATCTGATGTCATTGACAGGGATGGGAGTGGAATAGTAGAGACAGCGCTAGACTTGGAATCAGTAAGATCTGAGTTCAAACCCTGCCTCAGACATTTAGTGGCTATGGGACCTTGGGTAAGCCATTTGATCTCTCTCAGCCTTTTTAATGTTTTATAAAGTGGGTAGAACCATAGTATCTGCCTTACAGGGTTGCCATGATGATCAAATAAGTCAACATATATAATGTACTTTTTTAATTTTAAAAGCACTATGTAAATGCCAACTATTTGTATTATTATTGCTAATAACAATCATCTAGTCATTTTCATCTTGATCAATCTTCTCATTTTGTCACTATAGACTTTGAATGACAGACTGAAATCCACCAACCTGAAGACAGATATGGGAGTTAGCTCTATACATGGTCCTTGACCTCTAAGGCATGTAATTCTAGATATTGCTGAAAGAATAGATGAGTTTGTTGCCTCTCTCATTATTTGAGATAAGATGCTATCTTTCTCTCAGCAGAAGAATCTGTATACACTTGTGTATTGTCTAATATTTGCTATTTTGCTTAGATAAATGGGTTTACTAGTTGCTTACTCTCTAGGATAATCTTTTATGTAACTAGCACGGAAGGGAGAGGCTAAACTGGGGAATATAAACTAAGTGATTTCATTTCCTCTAAGAGCAGTCAGTGAAGGAGATTTGATTCTGAACACCCATTTTACTTCTGAATACTCCTTGGTCAGATATTAAAGGTGGGATAAATAACTACAATTCTAGTCCAGTACCCCTCTTGGAGAATGGAAGAGAGATTACTCACCATTAACTGCCTTGGTTCTTGACTGCCTTCCCCTACCCATCAGCTAGCAGTGTAGACAGAGTTCTACTCTGATTTGCAGACCAGACTTTAGATCATATCCATTCCATGCCATTTGCAAGCTGTACCTGTTATTTTGAAACTCCTACAAACACAATCTTATACAGTTTGTTGTTATTTCGTTGTTTTGTGCCTGACACTTTGTGACACCTTTTGGGGTTTTCTTGGTCAAGATATTGGAGCACTTTACCATTTCCTTCTCTAGCCTATTTTATCAAAAAGGAAACTGAAGCAAACAGTTAAGTGACTTGCCCAGGTCACACAGCTAGTAAGTGTCTGAGGATGGAATTGAACTCAGGAAGGAGAGTCTTCCTGACTCTAGGGCCAGCATTCTACATGTTGTACCATCTAGGTGTCATCTATATGTGGTAACATACCTTATATAGATGAAGAAATTGAGGTCCATATTATTGAAACTGTTTGCCCAAAGTCACTCAGATGACTGGAGACAAATTCTGGAGCTGCAGAACTCACAGAATGACAAAGTAAAGCAAATCACCAGCCCAAGACAGCCTGTAAGGTCAACAGAAAGTGTCTACTGCACCAGGCTAGGAGCAGAGCTCAGATCAGTGTAAGCCATGCTGGCACAGACAGAACCTGAGCAGACTTCAGTGGGACTGAATCACAGGCATCTGTGGCAGTTTCCAGACTTATTGACCTCAAAATGGCAAGGACAATTTGGAAAGTCGGAAAAAACTGGATCTGGGTGACAGAGTAGAGTGGTCCAGTCCCAGCCCTAGGGCAGTGGAGGGGTAGATATAACAGCAACAACCCCAGCATACACAGGAGGGCCTGCTGTACAGGTTCTTAAATCTGCTATTCTAAAAGGAAAGCAACTTTTGAGGGGTCAACAATCACTTCAATCAAACACATATTCCAACAGAGAGAATACAAGCAGAGAAATAAAGACCAACAGATAGGGCTTCCAACTTTCTGACCAAGAGCAATATATACTTCACAGATCAAAAGACAGATCCAATTATCTGACTATTACATATATAAGTACATAGTTACCAGAGAGAGAAGCACCAACATCTGGGTTTTCAAAGGGGATGGCGGGGTGGCTCCTTAATGGCTACCCAGAGTCTCATCTGGTCAAATACTTCTAGTGAGTAAGCCCCAAAACAAAACCTCACCTCAGAGTATATATACACTTTTCACAGCCAGAGTGCATCACAACCCTTGAGAACCAGTGCCTCATTAGAAATGAGCAAAAGGTGTGAGCCTTCCTACAAAACAAATCTTCCCTAATCAAGCTTCCCTTAATAGGCAGGCCCATTAATGGATGGGGAAGATTTTTAACTCTCATTAACATAATTAACATTACCACAGGGGGGCCTATGGCAGCCATAGCAGCAGCAGGGACAGCGGCATTTTCCACTGGCCAAATGGAAAGGGAGGTCCAGAAGCCCACTGAAGAAAATAATTCCTTAAAAATTAGAATGGAGCAGATGGAAGCTAATGACTTTATGAAAAATAAAGAAGTTACAAAAAAAAACCCAAAATATGCAAAATAGCAGACGATGTGAAATATCTCAGTGGAAAAACAACTGTCATGGAAAACAGATCCAGGAAAGACAATTTAAAAATTGTGGGACTACTTGAAAGCCATGATCAAGAAAAAGAGTCTAGATGTTATCTTTCAAGAAATTATCAAGGAAAACTGTCCTGATATTCTAGAAACAGAGAGTAAAATAGATATTGAAAGAATCCACCAATCATCTTCTGAAAGAGATCTCAAAAGGAAAATACCTAGGAATATTGTAGCCAACTTCCAGGTGGGGAAGGAGGAAGGGAGAGAAGTTGGAACTCAAAGTTTTAAAAGCAAATGTTAAAAATTGTTTTTACATGCATCTGAGAAATAAGACACACAGGCAATGGAGTATAGAAATCTATTATACTCTACAAGAAAATAGAGGAGAAAGGGATAAAAGAAGAGAGGGATGTGATAGAAGGGAGGGCAGATTGGGGGAAAGGGTAATCAGAACACACATTGTCTTGGGGTAGGCAGAAGGGAGAGATGGGGAGAAATTTTGAAACTCAAAATCTTGTGGAAGTGAATGTTGAAAACTAAAAATAAATAATATTTTAAAAAAGAAAGAAAAAAATTAAGAGGTGGAGTTGATATCTGACGCTAGTTCTCCTAACCCCAAATCCAATGCCCTTTTCATTATATCATACTTCCCTTTTATCATAGCCCTTGAAGAGGAATGAACTCATTCTAAGCTTGTCTTCTATACTTAAGCTTTAAAAGCTATTTATAGTGTTGTTTAAATTATGATTAGGAACAACACATAGTATATGCTTCTAATTGGCCACATCTTAGCATTCTTAAAGTTTTTGCTGCTAGATATATCTGCTATGTTTTTATGTATAGTACTATAAATTATATTTATGATGAAAGTTTTATCAATGACCACTAGAATCCCCATGACCTTTCTGAGACAGCCAAATATATGCACATCCTTTCCTGCATCTCTATACCCAGGTGAGTTTATCACTTTTTCTTACACACTTTGTTGGGCTCAGCTCCTTTCCTTCTTCTCTGCTGCTTGTAAATATACCCAGCTGCTTCTGTCTTCTTAGAATAGATGTATTGTTTAGATCAACTTCGGGTCAACTACCCAGAAGGTAGCTGTGCTCACACCTACACCCCACTGGGTTATCAACATTCATGAACCAGCCTTCAACAGAATATTTTACAGGTTCGAAGCTATATCTCATTTCTTTGGATAATGGACATATTGCATGCTAGTGGGGAGTTTCAATCTGACTATATCTAATGCAATTTGTGTGCCAAGTTTCTAATTAGATTATGTAGTAGTATATGTTTTAGTGCTTAGAGACATCACAGTGAAATTGAATTTTCGAATTATATAATCCTCCTCCTTTTTTCCCTTCTAATTTATGATTCTGATAAAAATCAGGTCCAGAATTCTTATCCTGGAAATTATTTTTGATGTTGGTATGATGCTGTAAAAAGAGAAATTGGTTGCTAAGAGGGTTCTGGATCTCTTCGCAGAGGATATAGGTTCAAATTCATTCTCTGACACTTATGTCTATGACTTTAGACAATTGACTCAACTTCATCTGTAAAATGAGAAAGTCTGCTGCGACCACCTACCTCTAGAACTATGCTCCTGTGATCGTAAGTAGAAACACTGAGATAAAGGGGATACTTAGAATTCATGATAGAAAAAGGAAAGGAAAGTTGGGCGGAGTCTGTACTGAATCTTGGAAAATGGGTGAGATAATTTTGAGAAAGGGTCAGAAAAAGGATAGATGGAAGCCCCCAACCTAAAATTCTACCAGGGAAGTGAAAGACTGAAGTACAAGTGATTATTGTACGTCTAAGAATGGGCTGTGATCAGCATCATCTGAGGCAATTCTCCAGTCAATAAGATTACTAAAGATAAAAAGAAAAAGCAAAAAGAATGAACTCTCAGTAAACTTGTCAACCAACTTAGCTTCCATCTGCTTACTATGGTTCATATCCTTACCTGCAGATGTCCTGCTGGTGCTCTGCCCAAAGGAATATAAATTACGGTCTCTGAAACCTCACAAAATACCTTGAGATTTACTGGCTACCTTTCTTCCTTAAGGACTATGCCTTAAAGCTAAATCACTCTGGATCTCCTTGACTGGCCAACACCTGTTGTTGTTGTGCTTGGCCTTTGTTCTTGAGGAGGACCATGACATCATGATGATGACATAACTTGCAATTGACTTTGATTTGATTGAGGGAGGGCAGTGCAAGGTCACCAACTTCATTTTCTTGTCCTGCGCCATCTGAGGCCAGTAGCCTGGTATTCATCAGGATGACTGGAGATGGTCCAGGATGCAATGGGAGACCCTAGCCCTTTCGGGCTAAAGTCTTAGCACATTCTCACTTTGAGTGAGATGCACCCATTGGATGAATAGGCTTGGGGATGACCTTTTAATTAAAACAAAAAATCAAACTGGGAGGAGAAGACTCTCAGGGTTCCTGGGTAAAAGAGAAACAATTACTATTTAGTATTTAAATCCACTCTGTGCTAGGTGGGTTGGGGGACTTGTTGTGGAGTCTAGGAGATCCAGTGTGAATTGGGTTTTAGGCTTGATCTTTGGGCAAGAGATTTAGCTGGTAAACCCAGAGGAAAGAAGGCAGTTTAGGTACCAGGCCAAGCCCTACTTTGTCACTGTTTGCACCCTGAGTGAATGTAAATAGCAGTTGTTTCTGTTTTGGTCAGAAACTCTGAGGGCTTTCCCTTCCAGATTGATTTTTTTTTTTTTACTAAGTAAAAGAGGCCATTCTCTAGCTCATTTATTTTCTACTCTTTATCAGTGAATAGGTTTAGCTTTAAAAAACCAAGGTCTCCCACTGCATCCAGGTTCATCTCTAGTCATCCTGATCTATATCTGGCCACTGGACCCAGTTGGCTCCAGAGGAGAAAGTGAGGCTGGTGGCTTTGCACAGCCCTCCTTCACTTAAATCCAATTCACCTTCATGTCATGGAATCACACCCTTGATGTCCTCTCTGAGCATGAGGGAGAAACAACAACAAAGGTTTCAATCATGTCTTTTGTTTTTACATCATAATTATTTATCAATATATCCCTCCCTGATAACAAAAAAAATAGTTCAAATCAACCAATCTGTCATCCTATCCACTATATCACATTCATTGTGCAGCATGCCTCTAGGGGGAAGAGGAAAGCATCATTCATCTTCTGCTCTCTGGGGATGAGATTGGTTCTTATAGTTTATAACATTTCAGATACCTTTTAGGTCAATTAAGATTTTTAAAATCCTTGATAAAAAATCAAATCAAAGGTAGGTAAGGGAAGATGAATACAAAAGGGTAGCATGGCCCTCTAAGAATAGTGTGAAGACCACAAAAGTCCAAAATGAGCTAATATGGGTGAGATATGTGAAAGACTACTCAAAAGAAAAAGACCTTTACAAAGTATATTGGGGGGAAGAGGAAGGTGATAGATTTAGACTTAAATGGACCTTATTCAACAATAAACAGAAAGGTCATAGAGAAGCTGTAAGGAAATCTAAAAAGATGCTATCAGAAATTATCTATATGGTATTTTAGATTATAGTACAATTAAATGATAATTAAAAAATACTACCAAATATTATAAAACAACATAAAATTTGAAACTCAGTGTATTAGTTAAATGAAAATGAAACTGACAATACCACATATTCAAGTCTGTAGGACACAGCCAAAGCAGTCCTTATGGGCAGATTTATAGCTTTTGAAGTCTACATTAATAATAAGAAAAGGAGAAAATAAGCAAATTAAGTGTGTGCCCAAATGTACTAGGAAAAGAAAGAACAAATAAATCTTCCAAATGAAAGTTTGAAAATAAATATCACCAAAAAAAATAGAAAATGAGAAACATATTGAATTGAAATCTAAAACCAGAAACGGGTCTTTGAAAATCAATTGATAAACCATTAAGACATATTAATTTTTAAAAATAGAATAAAGGCAAATATGGAAATTAGCAAAATTATTAATGGAAAAGGAGAGGCCACAATAAATTAAAAATTTAAGAATGTTATTAGGGAATGCCATACATAGCTATATTCTAGCAAATTAGAAAGCTTAAAGGAAATAGAAGATTATCATCAAGACAAATATATGAATTGTCCCAAGTAAAACAACAGGAAATGAATAATTTAAATAACAATTCCAGAAGAATAAGGCAACCATCAAAGAGGTAGGCATATGGTAGTAGCTGACAGAGAGCTGACCTTTGTATCAGTAAGCACCCCAACATACACAGGGTATTGCAGGTTCTTAGATGTGCCTTCATAAAATGAAGCACAGCTTTTGAGGGGTTAACAATCACTTTAACCAAGCACATAACCAAGCACATCATTCACCTATTTCAGGGGCATCAGTGCCCAAACTTCAAAGAAAACATAGAGAAATTAAAAGTCAACAGACATGCTTCCAAAATATCTGACCATTAACATATATACATCTTTACCAGAGAGAGAACTTCTGAGTTTCTCAGCAGGGGGAGAGGGTGCTTAGCAGCTCTCTAGAGTCCTCTTCTGGCCAAACAAGCACTTCTAGTCAGTAAAGCCCCAAAGTAAAACCTCACCCTTCTAGTATTCATATACTTTTTAAAGCCAGAGGGTTCATAACCCTCTGACCCAGTGCCTCACTAGAAAAAATAAGGGGTCCTTGAGACCCTTCTACAAAACAACTCCCCCAATCAAGCTTCACATAATGGGAAGTCCCATCAATGCGTGAGAAAGATCCTCTTAATCACATAGAGGCACTACATACTTCTTGATAGTACTAAAACGAAAACAGCAAAAGATCCTACTTTACTTGCCATTACAACCTCAAAGCTAAGAAGAGTTGAGTTGAAGTCTTTCCTCTGGCATATACTACTGGGGTGACTTTGAGAACTCCCTTGCTTTCTCAGTGGTCTAAGTAGCTTTAGAAGGTTCTTGAAGAAAATTTGCATTGATAAAAGGAATTCACTGGGACATATTCAGTTTCACGGGGAATGTTTTTTACATGTTTTTCCTTTATTTCCCTTTTAATTTAAGGAATAAAATAAACACTTCCATAATGTAGTAAAATGATAAAAAAAAAAAAAGATGATTGCATGTGAAACTGCAAATCTATTATGTACAACTTGCTATTCCTTTTAAATATATAACAAAGTTATCATGTATGTTTTTCTTTTTTTTCTTCCCTTCCCTCTAGAGATAGCTACCATCAGACACAAATATGCATGTGTTTATGTGTGTCTATACACACATATATACACACATACATATGTAAAACCATTCTATACATACTTCTATTTATCAATTCTTTCTCTGGATGCAGATAGCATTCTTCATATGTCTTTTGTGGTTAATTTGGGTGTTTATAATAGTCAAAATGCTGAAGAAGACCATGCCATCAGAGAAATGATGACATGACTTGTACTTGGCTTTGTTTTGAGCGAGGGAGGGCTATGCAGGTGACCAGCTTCACTTCTCCTCCAGAGCCATTTGAATACAGTGACCAGATATTCATCAGGATGGCTGGAGATGACCCAGGATGAAGCAATTGGGGTTAAGTGACTTGCCCAAGGTCACACAGCTAGTAAATGTTAAGTGTCTAAGGTGAGATTTGAACTCAAGTCCTCCTGACTCCTATCCTGGTGCTCTATCCACTGTACCACCTAGCTGCCCCGATAGTCAAAATGACTCATTCACTCAAAGTTGTTCTTAAAACAATATTGCTCATGTTGTATATAGTGCTCTCTTGGCTCTGTTCATTTCATTCTTCATTGTTTTGTGCAAGTCTATCCATGTTTTTCTAAGATCACTGAGCTCATCATTTTCTATAGCATGGTAGTATTCCATCACTAGGACAAATATTGGCTATATTACATTCATTATCAAAAATATTGAGAAAGATGGACCATAAAATGATACCTTTCGTGAGAAAAATATGATGTTGATTTTAAAAAGAGGCATAGATAATATGAAAAAGCACACACTTCAATTTTGCTCATGGAAATAGATGTAAAATACATAAAATATTAGCTATATATTACATTCATAATGATCATACAAGTTTATATAAAAAAATGAAAGCCTGCTTCAGAATCAAAAAAGATGATTACCATTTTGAAATACATAAACTGAAAAAAAAAAAAGCAAAATCACAAGGAAATAGATAAAAAGTTAAAGAAAAAACCTAGGATAAAATCCAATATTTATTCATGACAAAAATAATCACTACAGAAGTTGGGTTTTTTGACAACATAATATGCAACAGTAAAACATTAGATGATTCGCATTAAAACAGTGCTGCCAACTCTTGTCATTTTTGTCTGACATAGTATTGAAAATTTTAGTAATTGGAATGAAACAGGGGAAAGATATTATATAAATTAGCATTGGAAATGAAATAGCATTATATGCAGATGGCAATGATAGCTTATCTAGAAAATGCAACCACCTTAACCAAAATGTTAATGGAGACAATAGATGAGTTCAAATAAGATCTACCCACAAAAAAAAGAAGAAGAATTTGTGCTCTTAAGTAATAATTATATAAGAATCAAGGATGGAAAAGGAAGAGGCAAACCACTCCCAAAGCCATGAAATCACAAATAAGGGTCACAAAAAGCTGGACATAACTTAAAAGTGACTAAACAGAAACATAAAGATCAAGGAAATATCAGAAGGAAATCTCATTACAATCCAAGCAAACATTATCAAAAGCATGGGAAATAAACTTGCTTAGGAATACATATGCCCTACTATAGGAAAAATTGTAGAATTTTATCTAAAGGACCTACACAACTAGAGGGACCTGAAAAGTTCATAATGACGATATTCCCCAAGTTAATTTATAGCCCTATTTTATGGCTTCTTTATTAAACTAGGCAAAAAATAATAATGAAATTTATATGGAAAACAAATAGAGAAGAATATTAATGGGGCATACTGAAAAAAGAAAGGCTGATAATTTCTCACACTTTCAAACTTTCAAATCTATTACAAAGCATTTAAGAACTAGATAAATGAAACTAGTAAAAGAACTAGATAAAATACTATTTGCCAAGTATTCTGTCAAATGCTGGAGATATGAGTGAATAATCAAGAAAGTTTCTGCTGTCCAAGATTTCATATTCCAATAGAGACAAGAAAATGCATAAAGAGAGTTTCAGCAACAAGTTAGAAGAAAAATAAGGTTCTGAAGTCACTGGGGATAGTGGCAAAGCAGATTGATTGTGAAGGTGTTATCTACATGATTCATTTTCACTGATAAAATTCTATCTGTTTTTGAGGTTGGACCATTTGACAGTACCATGGACTTTGATAATGGGAACTTTCTTTTCTGTGTCTTTGGTAGTTATGACTGCTAAAGATGGAGACTGAGAGGAGAGAGACTGCTATCTTCAGAGGAAATTGTCACCTCACATCTCTAAACAGTTGCTTGTCTTCATGATGGCTTCAGGATGAGCCTAGAAGCAGAGTCTGTGATCTGGAGGCAGAAAGAAACATTTCTAGTTGGGTGACTCTTGGGATTATTTGCCCATTATCAGTTGGTTGGTGCTTGGTGGATGTTGGACTATTCTCAGAGCTCTTAGGCACAGGACTGTGGGATATTCTCACTGAAATTTGAGGGAAGTGGATAAGGTAAGCACAGATACTTCCTTCTGTCTCCCTTCATGGTTCCTGGACTGGACTGTATGCCTCAGCTGAGGTAGGTGGTTGGCAATTGATGCTGGTGGCAGCAGAGATGGCAAATCCACTCACTGCAAGGGTTACTTAACTGGATGGTAGCTTTGGGAGCAGTCTGGAAACAAGGGCATGGGGAGATATTGCTATTACTGGGTTTCTCGGGCTTGTTTCCCATTTAGGTGGCATGATTAGCATTTAAGAATACAGAAGAGAAATGAAAGAAAGGGAAGGAAGGAAAGAAAAACAAGTCAATGAAATAAAATAGATATATCAGACATCCAAAAAAATGTATCTAAAAATCAGTGTTTACAAAATCCTTAGAAACTTAAAATTGGGAAAATGATTCATGTAATATTTGATGAATTTGAAAAAATGATTATCAATTTGGTGGGTAAAGAATTTGGAACTACAAGTTATGCCATATACATCTGTGAATTCCAGCTGAATAGCAATACTGAAGCATAAGCTCAAGAAAAGAAATTGAATAAAATGTTGATCTCATCTGTGGAGAGTATGTGAATGAATCACTCAAGTCATCATATGGAAGGATTCATTGAGGTCAAGAGAAATATATATCATCATCATCACTGTAAAGTATCATCAATATACTTCTGTATAACTAAAAGAATTAACAAAAAAAGAAAAATGATAGATTGAAAAAATACAGCAAATATATTGAATAAAAATGTGATGTCTAAAATGTATAAGGAATTACTAAAAAGACAGAATGGCAACTCCCAATAAGTGGCAAGATGTTGTTTTCAAAAAGGAAATATAAATTTTAAAAAGCTCTTAAAATATGACTAACCTTACCAATCATCAAAGAAGAAAATCAAGTGAACTTTAACATACCACCTCATACTCATCAAGTTCACAAATATAGTTAAAACCAATAATATTCAATATATATTAAGGATATTATGTGACAATAGGTACTCTCATGGCTGAGAACTGCAAACATCATATCTTTCTGGAAAGTAATATGGCACTCTACAGTGAAAGTTACAAAAATAACCATACCCTTTGACCCAATTATTTTTTTAAGAAATATGCCTATGATAGTAAGATGAAAAACAATAAAAATCTGTCTATTTAAAAAAAAATTGCAGTATTATATGTAATTTTCAAAAACTCTGATACCAAAATGTCTAATAATGGTGAAGTAGTTCAAAAAATTGTGACACATCAACATAACAGGATACCATAAAGCAATTTCAAAAAGCATAAAGATTTAAGACAAAAAAACCTCAAACATAGAAAGTTTATTATGTTATAATTCAAAGTAAAAAAAGCAAAACTAAATGAATGGGGCACATTCTAGCTATGATGACATGAGTAAAAGTAAATGAGATTTTAGCCTGCATTAAGAAAGAGACAGGGTTGCAAGGAATTAAGATGTGATAGTTCCAGTGTGCAAAGTTTTAATCAGATCATATCTAAAGTACTGTAGTAAATTCTGGAGCACATTTAAGAGAGGATGTGGATTAAGCTAGTGAGTGTCCAGATGACAGCAGCGATAATGAAAAGGAAATTTGAGACAGTATCATATTTTGACCTTTTGAAGGAAATGGGGTTGTCTAACCTGGAAAAGAGAAAACTTGGTAGGGGTCATGACATGATAATTGTCTTCAAGTATTTGAAGGACATTTATGTGGAATAGAAGAAGGAATTCCACTTGTTTTACTTGGCCCCAGAGAGCAAAAATAGGAGCAGTGTGCAAAAATTACAAAGAGGTAGATTTTGATTGTGTGTGTATGTGTATGTGTGTATACATATATGTATATGTGTGTATGTTATAACACTTTCTAAAAACTAGAGTTTTCCAAAAGCAGAATGATTTGCCCAGTAATGATTTCCCCTTTAATGAAAGTCTTCAAGCAATGGCTTGATGGATATGTTTTGAATGTATTCCAGAGTGCTTTCTTATTCAAGAACCTATTAGATTAGATGCCCACTGACATCCTTTATAATTCTAAGATTCTATGAACTTCAATAGAATATATTAAGGAGAAAATATTTCCAGTTAAACTTCTTTTATATCCTAAAGTATTTGAAAGAGAAATATCTTTGCCAAAATGACTACATGGCTGCCTGAAACTGTTTAGTTCTGGACAGCATCACAGTAAAATAGGAATCTTAATTAACCTCCCTTCTAAGAGCTGCTCTTCACTTTTGGCATAAGTTTTAATTAATAATAAGTATGAAAATGTCAGAATGCCAGGCTAAGGTGTGGATCATACCACCTTGATGTGGATATAGAATATGCTAACATGGATTTTAGATATGAATAAGCATAGTGTTAAATATCACTCTACAGTCCTACATCCTTTCTCCTCCTGAACTGTGAACTATTTGGTGAATCAAACTCTTCAAGATGATTAGACTCTCTTTACCCCCAATACACAGTCAAATACTAAAAGCTAGACAAAATGGTAGGACTATAGATGTATCTCCACATTCTATGTACATCTGCAA
The DNA here is from genome assembly GCA_023548195.1 of Bettongia penicillata ogilbyi. Classification (NCBI taxonomy): domain Eukaryota; kingdom Metazoa; phylum Chordata; class Mammalia; order Diprotodontia; family Potoroidae; genus Bettongia; species Bettongia penicillata. The sequence continues at coordinate 868,220 of JAJHZJ010000772.1, forward strand.
TGTCAATTCACTTTTGAGGCATAATCTTTCCCTTTATGGATGCATTCAGTTCCTGGGGAGAATGGACCCAGACTTAAACTTTGATAAAACATTTAATTACCAAAAAACATAAATAAATAAATCATTCCTACCTCCTGTGTGTCTGTATGGTGGGGGAGGAGGGAAGTGTGGAGTTGTTTCAGGCTTTAATAGTCTTTTCTGCCTTCACAGAGTTCCAACCAAGTTCTTTTCCATTGTGGCATAGCCTATGGATTAGTTTCTCTCTTGTTTGCTATAATAATGTCTCTGTTGTCAGGTCAATTCACTGCTAAACTTAGTTAAATATCATTCTTCAGGGATGGCTCCTCACTTGACTTAGCCAGTATAGGTACTCACAATTCTATAACTGACTCCAGTTACAATACCTCTGAAATTTCATCCAAACTTTAGAAACTCCCATAGTCATAATTTTATCTGTTCCATCTCTAGTACTAAGTTACTTTAGATCAGGAATAAAATTTTAAAAAAACACAACAAATACAAGAGAAATAGAGACATGATGTGTTCATGGACACATGGTGGCCAAGTGGAGAAATAAGGAAATTTGTTGCTTCTGCTACTGCTACCTCTCCTCCTACCTGAAAGCTTACAGCAGGTTTTGACTAATTACCAAGGAAGAGAAAGTTAGAATGTTTTAGCCTTTTGTATGCACACTCACATACATCTCAGCAACCCATTAAAAGGCTTTTCACCATCATTCAGTAAATCAAAAGGAAACAGAGGATTGATGAACATGTTTTGAAATGGGGAAGGAAAAGTTCCCTTTATAAGACATTTTAGAAATGAATCATCAAGCCTCCATGTGAATATTGTTTGTTTTCTAAGGGCTGGACACTGGTTGGTCAGTCTTCACCATCAAAGAAAAGAAGAAATGTATGTGGAATGAATTTCTTGATTTTGGAGAACAGATGGCTAGGATGGAGATGCTTACATAGCAACTTAACGACGATGGATGTCAATTTTGAAATCTCAAAGTCTTGAGAGTTTTCATCATTACCAATGATGAAGAAGAGAGAAAAAGCAGAATATTACATGTTTGTACATAAAAGACAGACCAAATATTGCCTTTGGAAGGAAAGCAATTTTGGAAATCATGAACAATATTCCATTTAACAATAAAATGTCTTTGAATTTAATTTTCTCTAATTCTGAGAAGTCATGAAATTTTTTAACTGGAAGTCATGTATTACACACAGACACACACACACACACACACACACACACATTCCACACTCCTAGGAGAGATGGGACAAGGACCAAGATCTCTTACTCTGATGCTATTTCAAATGGTAATCACTCCCACACTGATTAAAATAGATTATAACAACTACAGTATTTCACCATAATGCACTTTCATTTCATTTCATGGGAGAAGATGCTTAAGGATAGAAATCTATATTATTTGTGTCTTTTAGACTACATTACATGGAACTTAATGCTTACAAAGTATTCCTTGTTATTGATAATTAAAAATAATGAAAAACTGTCTCCTCCTTTAGGATGTGAGTTCTTTGCAAGCAGGGACTGTTTTTGCCTTTTGCTATATCCCTAACACTTAATAAATGCATCTGATATGTGATAAGTACTTTAAAAAAGTTTGCTAACTTGATTTCACTGCTAGAGTTAGCCCTTGTAATAATTTTGGGTTTTGTTTCAGGTAATGGAATTCAAGCTTCCTATTTTTCTTCTTGGGATTCCTTATGGTCTCAAATGACAATATTTGTGGGACTAATGAAACAATAAACAGCGGTTATCAATTTGACAGAGAGTAACACTATTGCTGAGAACAGTTTTTAAACTTCGAACCGTCACCAGGGAACTTTAAGCCTTGACAACGAAACAAAAATGGAAAGGAAACCTAGCTCAATTATTTCAGTAGCTCCTTTTCTCCTCCTTTGACTCCTCAACCTCAAACTGAAATTGCCTTCCCCTTTATCCCTTTCTCCAGTTCTGCTTTTTTGGATTTGGGGGATTTGGGGATGGTACAACTAGGAGTGACCTCTGCTTCGAAATTCTTCCAGTCATCTTCTAAGTGATTCTCAGTAATAAGTGTGGGTAGAAGGTAGTAAAGGGTAAGTCCTTTAAATAGCCCCAGTCTTCAACTTCTATGACATCCCTCTCTCCAAACTAGATTTTTCTGGGTTTCCCTATTACTTTCTGCCCCTACATTGGGAAGATTTTTCTTGCTTAACGTAAATTTTATGAAGTTTACAAGAGCTGACAGTTGCATGGCAGATTTCTCTTCTTCAAAGTAGGTTGTGAAGGGCAAGGGATCAGCTCAGTGCCACTCTTCCATATCTTGATGGCCTTTTCCTCACTCCTATAACAAGGGAAAATTTAGGACTCAAATAAGTGGATTTTTAAAAATATATAGTTACAGCCTAAGCCATCTCATGCAGTGTTTACAGTGTTTACAATGCTCTTTAGAGCATTGGACAAGGACCTAAAATGTCTGAATTCTGGTTCTTCCACTTTCTGTCTCTGTGATCTTGGGCAAATCACTTAATTTTATCTGAGCCTGGAACTTTCTCATCTGAAAAAGAAAAGGATAATAGTACTGATCATGCCACTTATTTTACCAACCCCTATAAATAGAAGTTCTATTATCTCTATGCTATTATCCATAGGACTGGTAGGTGGTACAGTGGATAGAATGCCAGACCTAGAGTCAGGAAGACTCCTCTTCCTGAGCAGAAATCCAGCCTCAGACACTTCCCAGTTATGTGACCCCAGACAAAGCACTTAATCCTGTTTCCCTCAGTTTCCTCATCTATAAAATGAACTGGAGCATGAAATGGCAACCACTCCAGTATCTTTGCCAAGAAAATCCCAAAAGGGGTCATGAAGAATTAGCTATGAAATGACTCGACAAAAATTCAATAAGAGTCAGAACTGAAATGACTAAAAAAAATGCCTGTAGCTGTGTACATGAAACTCTTTGTCACCATAAAACATTTTAATTACATATATCTGCATCTCTCTATCTTTCCCTTCCTCTCTATATATGTGTATGCATTATGCATATGTGCATATATGAACATGTATAAATATACATACTTGTATATTCACTAAGATATAAAAGCAAATCTTTGGGGTAGTAGATAAGCAACCTTTCCTTGAAGCCAGGATGACCTGGGGCAAAGTCCTGCTTCTGAGACTTACTCTGACCATTTAAACTTTCAGTGACCCAAGCAACCTCTTAATATTATATGTGACAGTTCTTTACTGGTGGAGGAAGATTCCATACCTGGAGTTCTCAATATTAATGAAAACACAGGTATGGACCAAAAAAAAAATATTTATCTGCATACATATTGACTAGAAAGTATCACAGCACTGAAGACGCTAAACCAACTCTGGAGTCAAGCAGCTGTTAGTTCAATCTTGCTTCTGTAATATCTGTTTGCATGGCCATAAGCAAGTCCTTAAGACTTTGTGCTAGAGAGGAGTTGCCAGTCTGCATAAGGGGATGGACTTTCTACTACAGGAGTTCCCAACCCTAATGAATTCACAGGTCTCCCCCAGGTATACACACTATATGTACGTATATGTGCATGTATTTATGTATACACACATACTTATAACATATACACATATTCAAGTGTGTTTGTTCAGTGTATATACACATCTACCCATAGATCCATGTGTATGCATGTCTGTATATTACGTTGTGTTCTGTGTTTATGTACATGTTTTCCGGTACAAATTTGTGTTATATGCAAATATACATGCATATATGTCTTACATACATATTTGCATGCATAGAGATATGAATTCTAGTTAGTAAAATATTTTATATAACTTCAAACAAAAGTTTAGATTTTAAATTAGAAATAAAAATTAACGTTACCACCAAGTTCCCATTTCAGATTTGCTCTTGCCTTGCTGTGAAAGGTTACCATTGCTTGCAATGGCCTAAGGAGTTCATTAACCTAAATAGGTTGGCCCATGTTCTCAAGTAATAATTTACTGCCTGGAGAGAGGATACTTATATATTCATAAAAAGATATTGTATCCTCGACATAGAGGCTATGACCTGTAATCAGATTTGGAGAGGTACTTTCTACTGGGTCATGAAATGTAGTGGAAGTCCATTAATTCTTTCATTGCAATATATCAAATATATGCAAGCAAATGAATTATTATGTTTGGGATACAGAAATAAGAATTAAGAATTCTAGATGTGTACTGAGAGACAGCCCAGAATAGTTAGAAAAGCATGGAGACCTGGATTTGCATCTCAGCTCTATTACTTAGCACTTGCATGTCTAAATTTCCTCATCTGTAAAATGTGGAGGTTGAACTAACTGATTTCTCAGCCTCCTGTCAGCTCTAATATCTTATTATCTTAGAGTCAATAAAAATGCACGTACAAAAAAGATAATTTGCATTTGATCATTATTTTTTAAAAAATTATTAAACTTTTTTAATTTGTAATTTTTATTTATTTAATTTTATTTATTTTAAAATTTTTAATTTTAAAAAAGTAAATTAAAAATTAAAAGTGAAATGAAAATAAAGTAAAATATTCTTTCAAGTCCCATTAATTAATTTTTTGCTATCTAAAAAGCAGAAGACTGAACAGTAAGCAAAATACAAAGATAAATATGCTCTCAGGGACCTTACAATCTAGTGTATGAAGAACTATCTGGTGTCAATAGAAAAGAAATGCCTTTGAAGTCAAAAGAACTGGGTTTATTACCCCTGGGGGTACACAGTAGCTAGAGTGTTAAACATGGAGTCAGGAAGTCCTGAGTTCAAATACAGATTCAAACACTTGCTATATGACCCAGGGCATGTCACTTTATCTCCATCTGCTGCTGTTTTCCCTTACATGGAAGGGGGATAATAAAAGCACCAGCTCCCCAGGGTTGTGGGTAAGATTAAAATGAGGCAATTTTTGTGAAGTGCTTTGCAAGAACTTTGCAAAAGTTTTTACTATGTGCACAACCTTGATCATTAACGTTTAATGATTACTATGTACCAGGCACTATGCTAAGCAGCGGAATTATAAAATGGTCACTTCCCTCAAGGAAGGCTTGTTGTGGTTGTCTTTGTTCTCGGAGAACCATGACATCAAGATGATGACATAACTTGCAGTTGACTTTGATCTGAGTGAGGGAGGGCTGTGCCAGGTCACCAGCCTCACTTTCTTCTCCTGAGCCATCTGGGTGCAGTGGCCTGATATTCATCCGGATGACTGGAGAAGTCTCAGGATGCAATGCGAGATCCTAGCCCTTTTAGGCTAAGGTCTTGTCACATTCTCACTGAGTGAAATACACCCATTCACTGAATAGGCTTTTTTAAGTAGTACTCCAGGCACAGCCCCTTTAATAAAAAAATATCAAACTGAGTAGGGAAGACCCTCAGAGTTTCTGGGTAAAAGAGAAACAGTTACTATTTAGTAATCACATTCACTGTGCTAGGTGGGTGGGCACCCATGGTCCAGTCTAGGAGCTCCAGAGTGAATTGTGTTTAAGGCTTGGTCGTTGAGCAAGCAATCTAGCCACTAAACCCAAAGGAAAAAAGGCAGCTTTTGGCCATCAAGTGTACCTTCCCCTGGGTAGAGCACCAAAGGACAAGAGAGGAGAGGGAAGGGGAGATGATGACATGATTTGCAGTTGACTTTGATTTGAGGGAGGGAGGACTGTGCAAGGTCACCAACCTCATTTTCTTCTGCAGAGCCCAATGGGAAAGGCAATATACAAGGAAATACATACAAAGCAAGCTATATACAGGATAAATAGGAAATAATTAAGAAAGAAGGCACTAGAATTAAAAGATGGGGTAGTAGTTGGAACTTAAGTGATGTCAGAGAGGTTAGCCATCTGAGTAGAGGAGAGAGAACATTCCAGGGATGGGGACAGTCAGAGAAAACCCCCAGAGTGAAAGATGGAGTATCTTATTCATGGAACAGCCAGGAGGCCAGTGTCATTGAACTGAAGGGAGTAAGGTATAAAAAGCCTGGAAAGGTAGGAGGGAGATAGTTTATGAAGGACTTTAAGTGAAAAAAAATGGAAAATTTTGTGTTTGATCCTGAAGGCATTTAGGAAGCCACTAGAATTTATTGAATAGGGAAAGTGACATGATCAGACCTACTCTTTACGGAAATCACTTTAGTGACTGAATGGAGGATGGGTTAGAGTTGGGAGAGATTTGAAGCAGACGGACCCACCAGCAGACTGTTGCAGTAATCCAGGTGTGAGGTGATAAGGGCCTGTGACTCAATGGCGGCAGTGTCAACCTCCCTGGATCTCAGTTACCTCATCTACAAAATGAGATCTAGCTAGACTTTCTCTAATTTTCCTTCTAGTCCCAGATTCTATGAAATACCTTTGCTTTTATGTTTAAAAGTAATATTGCTATTGTAAGCTGTTTTAGGGGTAGTTAGGACAAAAATATCTAAATGCCTATAGGATCAAACACAAATTATTGTGCTTCACAGATGGATCAAAGAAATATACAATTTGTTTTCTGTAACCAACAGTTATGATGAGGTCTGTGTATGACTTTTATACTATAAGTACTTCCTCTTCAGAATTGTAATATTCAAAGAATAGTAAGAAATTTTGGCAGCCATCTAGTTCACCCTAGTAGGCACCTATGTGTTACATTGGGTAGAGTAGAAGGCCTGGAATTTCAGATCCAGCCTCAGACACTTACTAAACTGTGTGACCCCAGGCAAGTCATTTAACCCTTTTGGACTCAGTTTTCTCATATGTAAAATGAGCAGGAATAGGCAATGGCAAACCACCCTAGTATCTTTGCCAAGAAAATCCCAAATAGGGTCACAAAGAATGAGACATGACTGAAATGATGAATGACAACAAAAAGTCCACCCTATACCTGAGAGGAATCTCGCTTATAAGATACTCATCAAACAATCATCCAGTGGCTTCTTGAAGATGTCCAAGGAAGGGAACCTGCCACCTCTTCAAATATTGTGTTCCATTTTCAAGCAGACATGATGTCTCATAGAATATTCCTCTTTACAACTTCCACCTACTCTCCCTGGTTGTCTCTTAAAGGGACAAACAGAACAAGCCAATTCCCTCTTTGACATGAAAGCCTTTCAGATATTGAAGACAGCTATCCTTTCTCCTGAGGCTTCTCCAAGTAAACTGTGCTGCCCTCCTTTAACCAATCTTTATATGACATGGACTCAAGGGCTTTCAGAATTAAGGTTGCCTTCCTCTGGTCACTCTCCAGCTTGTAAATTTCTTTTCAAATCTGATCAATACATTCAGATGAATAGTGATAAGGGCAAAATAGAGTGGGCTTTTCATTTTACTTGAAACTACAAGAAATTATGGCTCTCTTCATGAGACACAAGATTTTTTTTTTGTTTGAATTTCACACATTGATTCATATTGAATTTGCAGTCCATTAAGATAGCCAGATCTTATTTTTTTAAATAATTTAACAATTGATCTCTAACCACTCCTTCCCCATTTTGTGTTTGCGAAGTTTGTTTCTGTACCCAATTGTAAGATATATATGTAAGACATATAAATATATATAGGTACCATTTTTCTCACTAGCAAGGGAGTGGGCTAAAAGCACTGGACCCTGTGAAAACTGGGAAGAGAGGTTACAGGATGGGGAACCCGGAGATTTGGAAAGGTGTTTGCAAGGATTACCAATGAGACCAGAGAAGGAGTTGGCAGGAGTAAGTAGGAGAGACTGGATTTTACTAATGGTTTACCATATTATATGTAGAAACAGAGATGAGCTGCTTAAGGAAAAAATTCAGATGGAGAAAGAGTACAAAAGCAATCTTGGGGGGGGGTGTCTCAGGTGGAAGGAAAGGTTGTTCATTAGCTCAGAAGAAGTTGAAGGCTAACAAAAGAAAAGCACCTCTGACCTTTGTACAGATCCAGCCTAGTTGCCACAGTGACAAAGGAAATGAAATAATTGTAGAGGAAGAAGATTCTCAGTCAGAAGCACACCCAATAATGAGGCAGAATCAGTAGAACCAAGGAGGTAACTCAGTGTTTAGGGAAATAATTGAGGATTTTACTCAATAGGAGGTCACAGAAATTTTGAGTAAATTCATCCAAAGGATGGGAGAAATGTTAATATCTTGGATGGTGAAAATCAGTGATAATGGAGCTGGAAGAATAGCTACATATTCTGTAGACTGCATGAAATTTATAGATATTAGAATCCTTTCGTACAGCAAACTTTTAGAGATTATAATATGCAAGGAGGTAACAATACAACTAATCTGTTAGCTTTGGCTGCAGAAGGCTTCAGTAGGCAGTATCCTACTGACTCTGTGGTCTAATGGAGACAGACCTTGGTATTCACTTAGGGACTGTATAAGAAAGTTAAAGGAGGAGGCAATGCAGACTGCCACAATGATCAGAAATGCAAATTCATGCTATGATACTCCCTTTTCAGTTTACCATAGGAATATAATAGTGAAGACTGCTCCTCCTACTTATAAGCATTTGATTTTGACTCTAATAATTGGGGAAATATGGCACCCTCTTTCAGAGGTGCTGGACAAGATTTAGGTGACTTAGGAGACTGGGGAAAAACAAAATTGCTAGAGAGTGAAGAATAAATAGCCATCGGATTCAAAATCAGAAAAAATTGACAAGGAGAGAATTTTTTACTATTCTATTGAGATCAGGGGTATACAGAATGAACTAAGAAAAAGTACTTGATACTAAACGAAATAAAGAAGTAAGAACTGCCCCTACAGAATTCTTCTGAACCCTTGTAACGAAGTTTGTTGCACCTTCAGGGAGAATAGGAAGTTGACCAAGCCCCACCTCAGATTAAAGAAATACACAGATGGGATTATAGACCCCATATCAATTTGACCATATATTGGAAAAATGGATCAAATATTGTAACCAGGGCTTTAATAGATACTGGGGCAGAGGCCTCCTTTATATGTGGAAACCCTGATAAGTTTAAACATGGAGCTCCTATCACCATCACAGGATTAGGAGCGACTGAAATATCAGCCAGACAAGTTAATTTAATGATGAAAATTGGACAGTTACCTAAGAAAGAACATACCATAGTAATTGTACCTATTCCTGAATACATCATTGGAATAGACATATTGAGAGGTATGACTTTAAATTTACCTGAGGGGAGATACCAATTTTTCATAAGGAAATTAAGAATTAATACAGTTTTAGTGGGTAAAATAAAAATGGACCCAACCACTTTACCTGAACCTTCTGAAGTGATTGTTTTAAAGCAGTATCATATGCCAGGTGGATAAGATGAGATTACCAGTACTACAAAGGAACATGGTGAAGCAGGAGTGTTAATTCCTACAACCACTCTATGCAATAATCCTGTGTGGCCAGTAGGAAAGTCAGATGGGACATGGAGGATGACAGTAGATTAGAGACAATTGAATAAAGTCACTCCTCCCTTGTATACTGATGATCCAGATACCGTTACCTTAATAGAAAAAAATCCAGAAATATGATGGGACTTGGCATGCAGTTGTTGATTTACTTAATGCTTTCTTTACTATCTCAATAGATTCAAAACAATGGGATCAATTTGCTTTCACTTGGCAGGGCAATAATATACTTTTACATGCTTGCCACAAAGATATCTGCATAGCCCCACTATTTGTCATAGGATTGTGGCTGAACATTGGATGAATTAGAGCTACCTGGTGTACAATTTACCCACTACATAGATGATATTATGATACAGGGTAAAATCATAGAAGAAGTGGAGAAGAGTTTGACCCTTTTAATTGAGCATATGAAAAGCAAAGGGTGGGAAATTAACCCTGCAAAGATTCAAGGACCAGCTCAAACCATAAAATTTTGGAGTATACAATGGAATCAGGAACTGTAAGAGATTCTCACACAAACTTGACAAAAGATTCAGGATTTTCCTATTCCCAGTGATAAGAAAGAGGTCCAAAAGTTTATAGGATTATTTGGATATTGGTGATAATCACATACTGCATCTAGGATAAATTTTGAAACCTTTATATAAAATTACTAGGATAAAAATATGAATTTGATTGGGGACTTGAGCAGACCAAAGCTTTTGATGATGCTAAGATGACTATTCAATTGGCCCTAGATTTATGGATTATGCAAAGTGACTGGGTGGAATTGCAAGTGACTGTACAGGATGAATATGTAAACTGGAGTTTATGGCAAAAACAACAAAGTCAAAATGTGCTCTTAGGGTTTTGGTCTAGGAAACTCCCTTCATCTGAAGTTCAATATATCCTTTTTGCAAAGCAATTGTTAGCTGCATATTGGGCTTTGGTAGAGACTGAACAGCTGACTTTAGGTAATAAGGTAATACTAAGACCTGGAATCCCAACTGTGACCTAGGTAATGAGTACCCCAGCTTCTCAGAGAATTAGACATGCACAGTAAGCTAGCATAATTAAATGGAAATGGTATATTCAAAATAAATTTAAAACAAGCAAAAGTGGAATTTCTGCTTTACACAAATCTATAGTAAATATAGATACTGAGGGAAATGGTACACCCTCTGAACAAAAGCAACAGTTGTTTCAGTCCTTGGTAAAATGAAATGAGGGATATGATGTATTAATTGAAAAATAAAAGAATTATGAGTGGTTTAATAATGGGACAGCAAAATATTTGGGCCACAAAAGACATTGGAAAGTGGTAGCCTATAACCCATGTACTATGCAGACATTGGAAACCATTGGGATAGGTGGAAGTAGTCAATATGTTGAACTTATGATAGTACATCAAGCTATCAAAACAGAACAAGGAGCACATTGTCATATATTCACTGATTCATGGGTGTTAGCTAATGGATTACCTATATGGATGCCCATGTGGAAAAATTAAAATTGGGAAATTCATGGCAAACAAGTCTGGGGCAAAGAATTGTGAGAAAATATATGAGACATGTGTCTGGTTACTAATTTGTCTGTTTTTCATGTAGATACTCACATGGCCCTCACCACACCAGAACATGAGTACAATGCACATACTGATTAACTAGCAAAGATTGCTACTCAACATATTGTCCCTACCCTGACAATAATGGATGATCCAGTACTAGCAAAATGGGTCCATCAAAAGACTGGCCATTTAGGGGTCGACATCACACACCACTGGGCACCAGACTGAGGTATTTCTATCTCTCATTCATTGTTAAAACAAGTAATTGAAGAATGTTATATATGCCAGTTGGAAAAGGAATGAACTGTTCCACAGGTAGTAACTGGAAAGACAGCAAGGGGAAAAGTACTGACCCAAATTTGGCAAATAGATTATATTGGACCCCTACCCCAAGATAAAGGATGCAAATTTATATGTTCTTGTGTTCATACCTATTCAGGTATACTAGTGCCTGGTCCCTATAAGAATGAGACCCAGAAAAACACCTGTAAAACTTTAGATGTCATAAGTCTATATTATGGAACCCCAATGCACATTCAAAGTGACAGTGGGTGACATTTCAAAGGTAATAAAATGAAGAGATATTGTGTATTAAACAACATAGAATGGATAGATCATATTTCATGTTATCCACAAGCATCTGGGTTAATTGAATGAATGGATTATTGAAAGAACAGTTAAAGAAGTTAAGTTCTAATAATTCTTATCAACATTGGAAAGAAATTTGTTAATTGCTTTATGTAATTTGAATAACAGACTGTTGGGAGGCAGTACACCTCTAGTCAGAATGATGACCCCAAATCCGCAAATTAGAAAACCACAAACATGTAAGATCCCAAATGTTGAGTATTGGACTGTGAGGCCAGAAGTGCCAGCACCGTATCCAGAGCCATCTGGTTTGGCAGGATATGATTTACCTTGTTTACAGGACTTTTAGTTGAATAAGAAAGAAATAAGAATAATCTCTACTGGAATATGTATGAGAATCCCAAAGAATCATTTGGGGCAGATATTACCTAAAGCAGGAGTAGCAGCTTGAGGAATACATGTATTGGCTGGAGTGATAGATTCTAATTTTCAAGGAGAAATTATTGTAGCATTCCAAAATTTAGGTGATGAACCCATACAGCTTTGTAAAAATGATAGAATAGTTCAAATGATTATTATTCCTTGTGAAACAAGACTACTTGTGAAAACTTCTGAAATAACTAACAGAGTAATTGAAGGATTGAGTTCTATTGAAAGAATAAAATCAGGAACTAAAGTATGGGTAAAACAGAAGCCAGATGACATTTCAAAGGCTGCAGAAATTATAGCACATGGGAAAGATAATACCGTAACTGTTGTTTATTCAGGAGAGGATGATTACCAAATTGAACCCTTAACTCATATATTCTACTGTGAATGAGGCTGTGATAGTGGGTTTGTGGACTCCAGAATCACAGCTGACCCTGTACCTACCATGCTTCTGGTTATCGTTTCTTTGTCTTTTCATCTGTTAAACTTGTTTGCTAGATTTGTTTCCTATAGGCTTAGTACTCCTAACCTGCAGATCCCTGGTCACTTAAGCCAGATGTCACCTCCTATCCATGGCGGTGATGTGTCATCTCTGGATCTGAAGTTGACCAAACTCCAGATGCCAGCTAAAGAACTGATCTCTCAAATGGGACCTCTTGGATCAGGGACACCTCTACGACCAATCTCAGCAGGAAGTAGTTGTGAAAGAAGAGACCTTCACCCCTTACCCCAAGATTTTGGGACCCATTTGTTGAGGGGGAATGATGGAGTATTTATAATACCAGTTGCCCCACCAACCTAAGTAAGGTAATGAAAGATCTTGGGGCTGAATGTAATAGTAATTTACATGGAAAGATCTTTCTCATTAATTAATAGACCCATATAATCTGCTTAAATTGCTGGAAGTCTTGATCCCATGTGGTGAGAAGAGCATGCTGAAGAGGTGGAACAGGAAGGGTGGAACAGAACCGGAAGGAAGTTAGTAAGTGGGGTCAAGACAGAGGGCAATGAACACAGGCCAACTGACACAGGCCACTTGGCACATTGTGACAGTTGATGGTGAGAGGACCCTGGCTGAAGGAGGGGAGGTTTGAGAATGGCTTTGCCCTCTGCTGTGACCATGTTTGTTAACTTCTTGGTCACCATGATGAATTTTGCTTTCTGGTTCTGAGATTTGACTTTCTGGTATTTAAATAAATGTTCCTCTTCTACCTTCTTTATGGAGAGTCTTTTATATTTTGCAATTGAGAACTATGGTGGCATATTCATAGTCACCACCAGTGCTGTGAATATTGCCTTGACAAAACATACTCCCTTGATAACAAATTGAATTGTCCCTTGAAAATGGGTATTGATAGACCTTCAGAACTGGACTGGAGTATTAAGAAGGCATAAAGTATGATGTTAGCTCCACACCTTAAAAGGATGGAGATGAACAGGCCTCAACTCTAACATGATCTGGTTATAATGGAAGTAGGAGATAGATTTTCAGATGAGCAACTTTTCTAATTCAGAGATTTCTGTAACAGGGGAGAAAAGATATTAAATGATTTTCTTTTCATTTATTCACTTAAATGATTAATATATTTTCTAAGACTGTTGATAGAATGCTGAATTTCTTCAGCTACTTTTGTTTCCAAGTGTACAAACAACATTTTGGATGTTAAAGCTTTAAATAAAATTAGTTATGGGACAATTATCCTTGTTTTCCAAGGCTAAACACATTTTATGTAGATTAAAATGTTGAATCCTTCAAATCACATTTAAAATGATAGACACTGACTTTTTAAAATTAACAACGTGGAGAATAACCTTGCTCTTTAAACAGTTCCATCAAAATGACAATAACTTAAGCATTACACCCTGCCGTACTTCAAAAGAAAGCATTTTAATTTTGCCAAATCAAGAAGCACGTTTTTAAAAGCACCCTAGGTGACATATACATACACACACACACACACACACACACACACACACACACACATATATATATATACGTATATATATATATATATATACACACACACACACACATATATATATATATATATATATATATATATATATATATATATATATACACACATATATTTAACTTAATTGCTTGCTAGGTAGACTATTCAGTTCCCTACATAACGTTATCTTCCTTTTACAATAATGGAGGATTTATTATTTGTGGTGTCATGTGTTCCTGATTTTCTTTGCTTGTGCATATAGTGGGATTTTTCAGTAATCTTACATGTTGAAATTAGTTCTACAGGTATAGTGAATGTTTCTTCTCCCAACCTATAGCCATATTACAAGTTATGTCTCTTAGATTATTCAATACTTTGGAAAATAAGAAAACATTTGTTGTGATATTGAAAATAATTATCTTTGGATGATGGAGCCAAGATCACAGAGCAGAAGGATGGACCTTCTATAGCTCTCCCCCAATAGCCCATAAAATACCTGTAAAAAATGACTCTAAACAAATTCTAGATCAGTAGAAACTACAAGATGATAGAATTAAAGAGATTTCCAGCCAAAGGCAGCCTAGAAGGCCAACAGGAAAGGTCTATCAAATTGGGCTCAGAGCAGAGTGCAGCCCAGCCTTGGCCATGGTAGGACAGGGACAGAACTGGAACAGGCTTCAGGGCACGGAATCATGGGCAGCAGTTGAGGTTCCCAGATTTCCCAACCCACAAATTACAAAGACAGCTTCAGAGGTCAGTGAGAAAGCTCTTTCACTTGAGTGAGAAGGGAGCAGGGTCTGGCCCTAGCCCCAGGCCCAGGGCAGCAGCAGCCACTGAGAAACAGCATCCATTTTTGGAGTCCTTGGTCAAAAGACCCTGGGGGAATTAAGTGGCCTATCTGGGTCTCAGTCCTGAGTGGTGGCCCTGGGGTGAGGAAGAGTGCTGGTGTGGTAAAGCTGATGGGGGCTCTGGAGAGGGAATTCTACTCACAGACTCTGGGCAGAAAAGCTTGCAGTTACTTTCAGACCAGAGCACAGGCTAGGAGAGAAGTAAACTCCTCTCCCTTAATTGTGACAACTTGGAGGAACTGAGAACTTACAGATCCCAAAAGTATACTCTCCACTTGGCAAAGGACACAAAAGTCAAGTAACTGGCTGGGAAAATGTCCAAAAAAAAGGGGAAAAAAATGACTATAGCAGGTTACTTTCTTGGTGAACAAGTATTTTCTTCCATCCTTTCAGATGAGGAAGAACAACGCATGTCATCAGAGGAAGACATAAAAGTCAAGGCTTCTACATCCAAAACCTCCAAAAAAATATGCAATGGTCTCAGACCATGGAAGAGCTCAAAAAAGGATTTTGAAAATCAAGTAAGAGAGGTGGAGGAAAAATTGGGAAGAGAAATGAGAGAGGTACAAGAAAATCATGAAAAGCAAGTCAACAGCTTACTAAAGGAGATCCAAAAAAAGTGCTGAAGAAAATAACACCTTTAAAAATAGACTAACCCAAATGGCAAAAGAGGTCCAAAAAGCCAATGAGGAGAAGAATGCTTTAAAAAGAAAAATTAACCAAATGGAAAAGGAGGTTCAAAAGCTCACTGAAGAAAATGCTTCTTTAAAAATTAGAATGGAGTAGCTGGAAGCTAATGACTTTATGAGAAACCAAGAAATTACAAAACAATGAAAAAATAGAAGACAATGGGAAATATCTCAATGGAAAAACAACCCACCTGGAAAATACATTCAGGAGAGATAATTTGACCATTATGGGACTACCTGAAAGCCATAATAAAAAAAAGAGCCTAGACATCATCTTTCATGAAATTATCAAGGGAAACTGCCCTGATATTCTAGAACCAGAGGGTAAAATAAATATTGAAAGATTCCACCAATACTCCTAGGTATATTGTAGTCAAATTCCAGAGTTCCGAGATCAAGGAGAAAATATTTCAAGCATCCAGAAAAAACAATTTGAGTATTGTGGAAATACAACCAGGATAACACAAGGTCTAGCAGCTTCTACAGTAAGGGACTGAAGGGCTTGGAATATGATATTACAAAGGAACTAGGATTAAAACCAAGAATCACCTACCCAGCAAAATATAATACTTCAGGAAGAAAAATAATGATTCAATGAAATAGAGGACTTTCAAATATTCTTCATGAAAAGACCAGAGCTGAATAGAAAATCTGACTTTCAAACACAAGAATCAAGAGAAGTATGAAAAGGTAAACAGAAAAGACAGATCACAAGAGACTTGCTAAAGTTGAACTGTTTACATTCCTACATGGAAAGATAATATTTGTAACTCTTGAAACTTTTCTCAGTATTTGTGTAGTTGGAGGGATTATATGCATATATATATATATATATATATATATATATATATATATATATATTTCAGAGGGCATAGGGTGAGTTGAATAGAAAGTGATGATATCTAAAAACTAAAATTAAGGGGTGAGAAAAGAATATATGGGGAGGAGAAAGGGAGAAATGGAATGCAGAAAATTATCTCTCATAAATGAGGCAAGTAAAAGTTTTTCAATGGAGGGGAAAAGAGAGGAAGTGAGAGGGAAAAAGTGAAGTTACTCTCATCACATGTGGCTTAAAGAGAGAATCACATACATACTTAATTTGGTATTAAAAGCTATCTTACACTACAGGAAAGTAGGGGAGAAGTGAAGGGAGGGCAAAAGGGAGGAGGGAATAATTAGAAGTAAACACTTTTGGGGAGGGACAGGTAAAAAGAGAGAACAGAATAAATAGGGACAGGATAGGATGGAGGGGAATATAGTCAGTCTTTCACACCATGACTGTTATGGAAATCTTTTGCATAACTACACATATATAGCCTATATTGAATTCCTTGCCTTTTTAGTGGAGATAGGTAGGGACAGAGGAAGGGAGAGAAGTTGCAAATGAATGTTGAGAATTGTATTTTCATACAACTGGGAAATAAGAAATACAAGTAATGGGGTATAGAAATATATCTTGTCCTACAAGAAAAGAGAGAAGATGAGGATAAGGGAAGGGAGGGGTATAATAAAAGGGAGGACAAATTGGGGGAAGGGGCAATCAGAATGCATGGTGTCTTGGGGTGGAGGGGGAAGATATGGGGGGGAAATTTGGAACTCAGAATCCCATGGAAATGAATGTTGAGAACTAAAAATAAATAAATAAAATTTAAAAAGAAAAAAGAAAATGAAAAGAAAATAAGTATCTTTTCTTACTGAAGTGATCTTGAAGTATTTAATATAGTCATAATGTCTGGAAATTTTAGGAAAATTAGTAAAATGTCTTGATGCCTAGATTATATTTTGTCTTGTTTCTGCCTCTTTCATTACTGGTGGAATTATGAATTGATTACAAAGAGATTTATTGTTCTTCTCAAATTTGTTTGATCAAAGGCTCCAATCAAGGCCCTCAGGCTTGGAATCCTCATTAACTGAAGGATGAAGAGATTGCTTTTCTATTCCATAGAACTGTAACTTCCCAAGTCAAGTTACCATGGAGAAAGTGCTTCCACCCACTAAAGAATCAGTATGATTCCTGGAGAGATTCAACAGTCCACTGCTGTGTGATTTGGTTGTTTATTCCTCTATCTCCAAAGACCGTGTTAAAACTATCATTATCATTGAAGTGTGTACATTAAGATAGATTGTACAACTGGAAACCAGCTTTTTTATTACTACTTATAGATAATCCATATTCTAAACTTTCGGATATGACTTTACTTTTATCTTTAGGATTCTAAGTATGAAATCTTCCGGACAAACATCCATGATCACTGGTTTCCAATTTTTGGCCCTATTAAAATCTAGTTCCATTTTTTTGTAACTGTCATTCTACATGATGAGGCTAAATCAACAAAACATCCAATAATTTCAGGTTTGCAGGACCATTTTTTTTATATTTAGTTCTTGAGCAATTGTTTGTAAAAGAAAATTCTGGTTACTAGTCCTCAGCAATGCTTTATGTTTCCTAAGACATGTCAGGCCATCTCACTGACCTCGGGACAGCCTTGTTTCACTCATCAGCTGAACATGAGACCCCGCTATCCTTATTGAAAGGAAAAATTCATGTAAGAGGAGGTTGAAATCTAATTAGCTGAAATCCAATCAGAAGAACTAAGTGAGCTTCCCCATGATGATGATGATGATGATGATGATGATGATGATGATGGTGATGGTGATGTGATGATGATGATGATGATGGTGATGATGATGATGGTGATGGTGATGTGATGATGATGATGATGGTGGTGATGGTGATGGTGATGTGATGATGATGATGATGGTGATGATGATGATGGTGATGGTGATGTGATGATGATGATGGTGGTGATGGTGATGGTGATGTGATGATGATGATGATGATGATGGTGATGGTGATGTGATGATGATGATGGTGATGGTGATGTGATGATGATGATGATGATGATGATGGTGATGTGATGATGATGATGATGGTGATGGTGATGTGATGATGATGATGATGATGATGATGATGGTGATGGTGATGTGATGGTGATATGATGATGATGATGATGATGGTGATGGTGATGTGATGATGATGATGATGGTGATGGTGATGTGATGGTGATAGCTAGCATTTACATCATGCATTACATTTCACAAAAATATTTTACACACATTGTTTTCATTTGATTCTGACAGAAATCATTGTAGGTAGGTAATATAAATATGATTATATTCATTTTACTGATGAAGACCCTGAAGTACTAAAAGGTAAAGTTTCAAATTCAAAGATACAAAACTAGTAACACTGACTGACACAGACCGTAAAGCAGGGCTCTCGCTGCTGTGCTGGTCTGTTAGTGGGTCAAAAAGCATTCATGAAGTACTTCCTAAGTTCCACACACAGTACTAAGGACAGCAACTTCTCATACTCTATTAGGTTATTAGATAAATAAGTAGAGACAGAATCATGGAACTTTACAGTTGAAATGAAATTCAAGAGTTATCTCGTACAAAGCATATAAGGGGATGGCTCTTGGCAGGTCAGTTTTTTGGGGCCTAAGTCTGATTCTGTGAAAGGTGTTGCTGTCCTGATAGTTCACTGGTCTAGGGCAGAGGTTTGTCTCTACGCTGTAAGAGAAGCAGTTGCTGAATGAAGTCTTCAAAAGTTTTGAGGTGAAAATTGTTCGTTTGTACATGAGAAGTTTTAAGAAATAAGAGTAAAAGGAGAACATCGTCTGCTTCAGTGATTTGGATAAGATGAATTGGATAATTATTTTTAAGTTAGTAATTCAAGAAATATAAAAACAAGAACCATTCTATGATTATAGGATAAATTTAACTTATCTGAGTATAGACAAAGATAAAAATCTGCTTACTAACCATAACTTAAAGGAAGGTCAATAACAGAGTGAACTCCACTGCTTAATGAAGAAATATAAGGAAGAAAAAAGAAAGAAGAAAGAAAAGCAGATTTGAGAACTGTTCCAAAGAGAGTTCTGTATCTTCACTTGCTGCCAGACAGATTAATTAGTCAATGAGAGGCTGGAGTTTTCCCTACTACCACCTGCTGCTGAGAAGAGGGAATGGATAGAGTTTGCTGTGCTCTCTCTTGTAACTTACTGTTGAAGAGAAAAGAGAATATATTTTGCTCCCTGTTATTGTTTGCTACTGAGAATAAAATACAAGATAAGGAAGACAAAAGACATTTCTCTGAATCATCACCTTTTGTTGCTGAGAGGTGAAGGAGAAGAATCCTGCAGAGAAACAAAGTTAGAGATGCTTTCATTAGCTCTAGGGTAAAGATTAATACTCTTTAATAAACTATTGGTGCTGGCAAGGGATAAATAAGGCCAGCTAACCAGAGGAAGATCTTGGAAGCAGAGGACAATGTTAGCAGTCCAGAAGTTTATCTAGTCCAGCTGAAACATACTGCCTGGAAAAGTGTTAGTCAAACACCACATAGGTCAACTCAGCTTAGCAATGGAAAGATCTTTTAAACATGGAAGCTGTGCACATCAAGGAATTTTTGTGGATAGTTCCTAAGACATGAAAAAGATATAGAAGCCTATAGTTTCATAGCTAAAAGTCTGTACATGTTCCCCACATGTATGTTTTACTATCCTGAAATGTTAGATATATGATCATTCTACTCACCAACACTGTGTACATTGGTGAGAGAATGTAACTGAAGTTTGTGGATAGAATGTTATGTAAATATCATGTGTTTTCTCTGCATTTTTGGTAAATATCTTGGTTAAGATTAATTGAATATTAAAGGTCAACAGGTTAATGGAGAGCACACTAAGGGGGGGTGGGGCTTTTGTTAATGTGAAGAGTCACACATAAGAGTTAATTCTAGATCCTTGAGAGCTAGAATTGTAGCTGTTTTTTCAGTCTCTGGGGAGCCACTCCAATATGCCAAAGTTAGTGCTGGTGGGATGAGTAATCCAGTCCCAGCCCAGGGAGGAAGAGAGAATCTAGAGTCTCACAAAACCCAGACCATACAAGGAATGAATGTCTTCTATAATATCTCTTACAAATTGTCAACCTCTATTTGCAAACCCCTGAAGGATGAGAATCCAACATCTCTGGAGACAGCCTATTCTAATTTTTGAAAACTTTAATTGTTAGGATTTCTGGGGAGGGGTGATGGGCATCTAGTCTAAATAGGACTCTTTACAACTTCTACTAATTAAGCCCAGTTCCTTCATTTGTGGCCAAACAGAATAGGACTGATTTCTCTTCCACCTGACAGTTCTTCAGATATATGAAGACAACTACTATGTCCTTCCTGAGCCTTCTCTTTCTTCAACTACCCATAGTATTACAGGGACTCAAGGACTTCACCAAAATGCTTGTCTTATTCTAGACAGTTGAGTTTAGAAAGTTTAATTCTGTGAATAGTTAAAAGACTCAATATTTAAGACAATTTTTAAATGGTATATATTCTCAGAATATTGGGTATATAAGTTATATCCACTAAGATAGTTGCAAATCTATCATTTTGCAATATATAATATAAGCAAGCACCCTGACATACACACGAGGACCTGCTGTATAGGTTCTTAGATTTGCTTTTCTAAAAGGAAAGGCAACTTTTGAGGGGTCAACAATCACTTTAATCAAGCACATATATTATTTATTTAGTTCAGAGGAATAAGTCAGCACTCTGAACTTCAGAGAAAATGCAAAGAAATAATAATCAACAGACAGCACTTCCAACTGTCTCACCATAAGCAATACATACATCACAGATCAACAGACAGATTCAGCTGTCTGACCATACATGCACAGTTACCAGAGAGAAAAGCACCAACATTGGGATTTTTAAACTGGGCGGTGGGGGGGAGGCATGGGGGATACAGTGAAGTGTTCCTTAGTAGCTGCCCAGATTCTCCTCTGCCCAAACAAACACTTACAATGAGTAAGCCACAAACTAAAAGCTTACTTCAGAGCATACTTTTCAGAGTCAGAGGGCATCACAACCCTTGACAACCAGTACCTCATTAGAAAATTAGGGCCTCTCCTAATCAACCTTCCCTTAGTAGTCAAGTCCATTAATGGGTGGGGAAGATCTTTAACTCTCTAATTAACATTGCAGACATCATAGATTACAGGTGCTTTCCAAAACCAGAAAATTGTTCTGAGAATACTTTTCTGCTTGAATCTAGGCTCTGCATTCTGTTCATCTTCAAAAAACCCACAAGTCTTGAATGTTAGGTCCTCTAATTCCCCGTGGAATCAGATCACTTCTGACCTCAATTGGAATGTGCACTGCGCTCTTTGGGAAAGTGCATGAAGCAAGTTAAGTTTTTCTTATTCCATTCATTCCCAGACCATGATACCTTAAACCTGCCAGAAATTAATATTTTATATGATGAGAAACACTTCTTTCCTCCCTGCACTACAAAAGAATGTTGCCCAATTATAGGCCAGGTCTCTTTTCATAGGTGTCTCAAAGGTTGGAGAGGTTGTTAGCAGATGAAATGCAAATATTTATAGTGCAATTATCTACAGTATAATCATCTTCAGTACAGCCTATAATAATCTAGACAAATTTAAATAGGTTCTTAGGCTAATTAGAAAATCTCAAGTAGAATTTCCTGAAATCAATATGCACATACCAAAGAGACCCTTCTCTGTGTGCTTGCTACTTAATAATATTCATGTATTTTTAATGTGTACAGAGTTATTCCAAATTGTTGGAAACTTTTCGATTTTTCACCTACTCTAAATGCCAGTTCCGTTCACTACATCTGCATTACATGACATAACATAAAGCATGAGTTGGGATATTTACAGAAAGGAAGACTTTTTGGGCATCTATTTTAAGATTGCTAAAGCACAACTATGTTAGCATAAATTGAGGTCGTCCATGTGTCTTGAGAAAAAACAAAACAAAACAAATACAAACAGATGTTCCCTGAAAACGGAAAAGATATATATTCTTAGCAACATGCAAGTATATTCCTGTAACCTTTCTATTTTCCCTTTTGTTTGTTTTACAAGATTTTTTTTATGAAGCAAAGGGGCCATCTAAATATCTAATTCTTTATTTAAGTCATTAGCTAAGTTTTCCCATATGGAACCAGCTCAAACCATATGTAGGACTGAACTTATTTATCAGCCTGAATTTAAATTTGTGATTTATAACAGAAAGTACTTTTCTGTGTTAGTCTCCCAAACATTCTCCAACATCCCCTTGTATCATGGCATTCCAATGAATTAGTTAGAATATGTCAGTCTTTCTTGTGGGGTAATCACACTATGCAATGATATTCTCCAAGCTTTATTAAAGACTTTTGAGTTTACATAAAGCTAAACAAGTGACAGCCAAAAATAAATTTTGGAGTCTTAGCAACTAATTTCCTTTCCTAACCATGAACCAGCAGGATTTCCTTCTTATGCTAACTGGGAAGACTGGGGAGATAAGATATGTTTGGGGTACCATCTAATTATAAAATTCCAAAGCTTATTTCTTATCTTTTCATAGTATTTTGTGCACAGTGCCTGACACTTTGGGAGAGTTCTGACACATGCTCTCCTTAGATTATGAAACTCCCAGTGAGGAAACATTCTCGTACACAGATCAGCAACATAGGGGTAGAGAGTTTCCTGAGGCGATTATTGGTAGAATAACTTATCCAATGTCACACAACTGGTATGTTATCAGAGTTAGGATTTGAACCCAGTTCTTTCTGACTCTCCGAGCAGACTCTTAATCCACTATGCCATGTTGCCTCTCTGTGTCTGATATATGAGTATGTGAGATGCAGCATGGGATGATACTGAGACAGCTGACCTTGGAGACAGCTGATCTTTCAGTTCCCTGGGCAACTCTCTAATATCATAAATTGCATAGTAGTTGTAATCTGTATTAATAGAGGAAGCTCCTCAATAGGAGCTCTCTTTATAGCAAAGAAATTATATCTGACTTTTAAAAAAATCCAAGATATATGGGGAATTAAAACAAATATGTAACTAAGGACCATTCACAGCAGATAAAGGATATCACAGCAAAGGATATTGAGTGGTTCTAAAATTTACACATTATTAAAAAGATGCAACTCTTACTTTTCCAATTGCCCAGCAAAAGATGGAAATTGTCATCTTAAGGGGAGGGGGACTACAAGGGGGACATACACTGATGGAGCTATAAATCAGTCCAAACATATTAGAAAGCTGTTTGAAATTAACTAAGGAAGTGACTAAAATGTTCATACCTTTTCCTCAAAAGTTTTACTGCTCAACATGGGCCCAAAGGAGGTCAAAACCAGGAAGAATGTTTCCACATAAATCAAAATGTTGCTAAAAGTGCTTTTTGTGATAGCAAAGAATTATAACCAAGGAGATATGCATTTTGGGGGGAATGGCTGAATAAGTTGTAAATGTAATGCAATATTACTTCACCATCAGAAAGGATAAACATGTAGAATTCCATAAGGTAATACAGAATGAAGTAAGCAGAACCAAGAAAAGAATGTACATAATGACAGCAGTAATGTAAATGGGGAAAAGAACCAATAAAATAAAACTAAATATTATGTAATTATAGTATCTAAACTTGGTCCAGAGAAAACTGTTCTCCTTTCTGTGTAGAGACAGAAGACAATCAGAGTGGAATATTGAGTATGCTATCTGCATATTTGTATATTCAAAGTTTTTTTGGTTTTATGGAATTGCTTTTTTTCTCATTGTGTTAACTATTACAATGGATGGATGGCATACTACTTAAAGGAGGAAAGAACAATATATTCTGAAATAAATGTGATGTAATGAAAAACATCAATAAAAATAAATGAATGTTTATTGTTTGTCAAGTTCCTTCAACCTTTGTTTAATACATATCAGTGATCACATATTTAACTTTATTTTAAAATGTGAATTTCAAATCCACATTCTGTGATCTACATGGAGATGCTTAACCTCCCTCCTCCAAGTACAATATGTTTTACTTTGTGCCTTTGTTCAGACAAATGTTGTATTTATAAGTTATTTTGAAGGGAAACAAGTATTTGGAGAGTGGAAGTATAAATAAATAAGTAGTATAAGCATAAAACAACCAAGAAATTTTAGTTTGAGACCATTGTGCTGTATCAGCTATGCTAAATACATTATGAAAGAGCTTTCTATCTATTGAATGAAAGGTATGGAAATCAAACATGACCTTAACCCCAGAATAACCTCATCCCAGCTAAATGAAGGATATGGAAATCAAACATTACCTCAATCCCAGAATAACCTCATCCCATCCTATAGCAAACCATCCTACCAGCTCACCAGAGCCTGACCAATGAGGGCATCTTGCTATCTGCTCTGCCTTTAGCTGCAAACTTCTCCCCCACCCCCTGCTTCTACTTTTTGCTCAGGGAAAGCTAATCAAATTAATTTCATCATTATTACTGGAAAATGACCCAACAATCTACTACTCTATGTTTCCTCTCAGAATCTAGTGATTGATTCTGAGTCGTAGGTTGCCTAGACCCATGTTCTGTTCCCTGGCTACCATTCCCTACTCCTTTATACACATCTATGTCAGCCCTATCCCAACCAGATTCCTATCCAACTCTACCCCTTCTTCTTTTGTTCTCTTTGGAATCCTTGTTTTATTTTAAGCAAATTACCCTTCATATTCAATTTCTTCTTCTCATGGTCTTTCCATCTCTTTGAATTGGCAGAAACCTTCAGATTTCAGAAGATGCTATTTCTTACCTACAGGGGAAGGAAGAGAAGCAGACATGCTCCTTGATCCTCACTGCCACTTCCACTTCCACTCCATATTTGAAAGTCATTCCATTAAGATTCTGTGAACTATTATTTACCAGGGAATAGTGAATACATACAGACATATATATGTATACAAAAGGATATATGCATATATATGTATATATACATATATAACAAAATATATGTTTCTGTGTATGAAAAATACACATATGTATTTATATGTAAATACATGTATATATATACACAAAAACAATTTCTTGTAAAATCTATTAATTATAGTGAATAGATAATGATACCCTGGAGATACCGCTGTTCTGTCTTGTTTTGGTTTGAGTCTTTTTTTTGTTTTGGGGGGTATTTTTTGGTATCTGGCTTTGTGTGATGGCTACAAGATTTTTAACCCTCTTTTGCCTAGGAGAAGTATATTAGCTACATATAGACAAGCAGATGGTGGCATAGAATACCAAATTTCCCTCAAAAGAGTAAAGAAAAGATGGGGGCAGAACCAAGATGGCAGATTAAAACAATGATTTTTTGAGCTCTCCCTTACACCCCTCCAAATACCTATAAAAATGAATCTAAACAAATACTAGAGCTACAAAACCCACAAAATGACAGAGTGAAGGAAATCTCCAGCCCACGACAACCTGGAAGGTTGAGAGGAAGGGTCTATTGCGCTGGGCGGGAGTGGAGCACAGTCTGGCGTAGGCTGTGCCAGCATAGGCAGGAAAAAAAAAAAAAAAAACAGAAGCAAAAGAAAAATAATGGAAGACAATGTGAAGTATCTCATTGGAAAAACAACTGACCTGGAAAATAGATCCAGGAGAGACAATTTTTAAATTATTGGACTACCTGAAAGCCATGGTCAAAAAAAGAGCCTGGACATCATCTTTTGAGAAATTATCAAGGAAAACTGCCCTGATATTCTAGAACCATAGGGTAAATAAAAATGGAAAGAATCCACCAATCACTTCTTAAAAGAGATTCCAAAAGGAAAACTACTAGGAATATTGTGGCCAAATTCCAGAGTTCTTTGGTCAAGGAGAAAATATTGCAGTGAAATCAATGAAACAATTTGAGTATTGTGGAAATACAATGAGGATAGCACAGGATCTAGCAGCTTCTACATTTTTTTAAATTTATTTTTTTAATTGAATCATTTTATTTATTTGCAGTTTGACAATTACTTCCATATATCTTAGATTTTTTTCCGTTCTCTCCCTCTTATTCCCTGCTTTGTCCCCACTCCCTCCCTGATACAGTGCACAGTCTTATTTAGGTTCTACACATACATTCCTATTAAATGCATGTTGCTTAGAAGAATTAAAATGAATGAAGGAGACCATAAAACAAAACAAAACATATAATACAAAAGAAAATAGCCTGTTTCTGTCTGCAATCCAATTCCATAGTTCCTTCTCTGGATGTGGAAGGTGTTATGCCTTAAGAATCCATTGGAATTTTTTAAGTTCATGCATTTCTATGAAGTATGAAGTCTATCAGAAAAATTCCTCACACACTGTGGTTGTTGCTGTGTACAAAGTTCTCCTGGTTCTGCTCCTTTCACTCAGCATAAATTCATATAAATCTTTCCAGGCTTTTCTGAAGTCTTCCTGTTCATCGTTTCTCATAGCACAACAGTATTCCATTACATTCATATACCACAACTTGTTCAGCCATTCCCCAATTGATGGGCATCCCCTTGATTTCCAGTTTTTGACCACCACAAAGAGAGCTAGCAGCTTCTACATTAAGGGATTGACGGGCTTGGAATAGGATATTCTGGAAGTCAGAGGAGCTAAGATTAAAAGCAAGTGATGATATCTAAAAAATAAAATTAAGTGGTGACAGAGGAATATATTGGGAGGGAAAAGGGAAAGATAGAATGGGGTCATTTATCTCACATAAAAGAGGCAAGAAAAACGTTTCACAATGGAGGGGAGGAGGGGAGAGGTGAGAGGGAGTGAGTGAACCTTTCATGAGATTTTGCTTAAGTAGGGAATAATATACATATTCAGTTGGGTATCTCACACTACAGGAAAGTAAGTTGTTGTTTTTTTTGTCCTGTCTGTGCTGGCACAGCCCACGCCAGACTGTGCTCCACTCCTACCCAGTGCAATAGACCCTTCTTCTCGACCTTCCAGGTTGTCTTGGACTGAAGATTTCCTTCACTCTGTCATTTTGTGGGTTTTGTAGCTCTAGTATTTGTTTAGTCATTTTTACAGGTATTTGGAAGGGTGTAGCGGAGAGCTCGAAAAGTCATTGCTTTTGACTTTCCTGTAAAAAAAAAAAAGGGATAAGAAGGGGAATGACAGAAGGGAGGGCAGGTTAGTGGAGGGATAGTCAGAAGCAAACACTTTAGAAAAGGGACATGATCAAATGAAAAAATAGAATACGGGGGCGTGGTTTAGGGATAGCACAGAAGGAAAGATAGTTTTTTACAACATGACTGTTATGGAAGTGTTTTGCATAGCTACACATGTACAACCTATATTGAATTGTTTGCTTTCTCAATGAAGGTGGGTAGGGAGGGAAGAAGGCAGAGAATCTGAAAGTCAAAAATTTTAAAAACAAATGTTAAAAATTGTTTTTACATGCAACAGGGCAATAAGATATACAAGCAATGGGGTATAGAAATCTATCTTGCTATACAAGAAAGTAAGGGGGAAGGAGGGAAGGGGATAAGGAGGGGCTGATAAAAGGCAGGGCAGAGTGAGAGAAAGGGTAATCAGAATGCATGCGATCTTGGGGTGGTGGGAAGGGGAGAGATGGGGAAAAATTGGGAACTCAAAATCTTGTTGAAACGAATGTTGAAAACTAAAAATAAATTAATAAAGCAATTAAAGAGTAAAAATAAGTAAAAAACTGATTACCAGCATATGGTAGTAGATAGCACATTAATGCCTAGGATAAGATCTAGCAGATATCAGAGACAACAGAGAGAAGAGAACAGAACGTCATACATAGCAAAAGATTGAACACCAGAGAACATTGATAGTTCTACAGTACCAGATATACGAGTTCTTTAGATCATTTGTGTGGTGTATTGTTGTTTCTCATGTGTGCCTCCTGAGGTATGTTTCCCCCTGAAAACAATTATTCTCATGGCATGTGCGTTCTACCATCGGTGATGTAATAGATGGTGGATAGAATTTTATTTTGTCATTTCATTTGCTATGGTGCTTAATGAAAGGTATTTTTCCTTTGAATTAATGTGTCTCTTGATCTTATACAAGTAAACAAATTAATGATGGCTCTTAAATGCTAGAGCAAGTGAATGCTGATCCATAAAGTATTCACGGTAGCTTTCCAAGAATTGGTGAGTTATGAAGATGCAAGGGACTATAGAACTTTGTGATCATTTAAAATGATAAAACGATATTCCACACCATAGCCTGCCCATGTAGGAAGAAAGCCTAGAGTTCAGCTGAGCAAACTCATTCATCTTACAGATGAGAAAATTGAATCTTAGAGGGATTATATGACGTGCTCAAGGTCATACACCTAATTAGTAGCAGGACTAGTACTAGAAACGAGGCCTTATATCAGCTATTTTTTCTACCGCACTATCCTTTTCTTGGATAACTAGATGAGCAAAAAAAAGTTCTATAAAGTGGTTATATACTCCTAAATGTACTGTAAAGTATACACACAGCATATAAACTGTATGCTTAATAAACTGGAGCATAAATTTGACCTGATATAAACATGCTAGCCAATATAAATATTCAACATCTAATTAACAAAACTATTGCTTGCCCTCTTAGAATTTAGAAAGACTTTGATGTGAATGGTCAGATCTCTTGAGAAAAGTCATTCTCAGGATGTTTGAAGTAGTGCCTTCTTTTTCCCTCCATCAAGTCCCTTGTAGTAAGCAGAAGATTTAAAATCATCCCTTTGAACATTCACTTCAAAAACTGTCATTGTACTGCCTCATAATTTCTTTTAAAAGGCCCTGCCATGTGCATTGGAAAACACGGGTCTTAGGTCCCAGCTCTGCTACTGCCTAAGACTACTTTACAAGTAATCTGATCATTGCTTTGATAGCTCTTTTTAAGACTGGGTTTCTCTATCTCACTCATATTAGAAATACAGTGGCCACTTAGGTGCTGGATCTCACTGCCCATTGGCACAGAGACTTTCATCTGTTCCTTTTGTGCCCGGGGCTTGTTTTCCAGTCTTTAGGTAGCTTGATGAGGCATCTTACTTCCAGGGCTTATCATATCAATACCATATTTAGCAAAGAGATCTATTGACTTTAGCCCTCCTGCAGCGCAGAATTGCCAAGTTCAAGAAATGCACCAGCCTCAGTCAGCCCTAGCAGGCATTATAGGTATATCCCACCACTCAGAGAAATTTCACCACTCTAGACTATAGTTTAGAACAATTAAGAGGATACTTTTCAAACCTAAAGCATCACTTTTCTCAGTTCAACGGCAAAGGTGAAAGAGCTGGAGTTTCTTGAATCTGGTCCTCTCATCTTCAAACTCCAATAAATTAGAAGGCAATTTCTGAAGACAAAACAAAGTAAGAAAATGTAAGTGCTTGGCACTGAAGGAAATTGAGGTGGTTGCTATTTTGTCTTATTGGTGGCAAAGAGTATTTATTACTAGATTGTAAATATATTAAGTTCAACACACTTTTAGTAAATGGCTACTACATGCAAGAAATTGCACTAAGCATTGGGGATAGAAAGACAGGCCAAAAGGAAACAATCCCAGTCTACAAGAATCTGTATTTTACTAGGGAAATACCACAGCCTTTCTTTGATGCTCCTATCTCTATGACCTTCAGCAAGTCACATAGGCTTCTTGTCTTCAGTGTCCTCATCTCTAAAATGAAGGACTTGGACTAGGTCATCTCTAGAACTCCTAGAGTTATGATCCTGTGTGAAAGTAGAACATACTCTGGGGCTCACTGTCCAAAGACCCACTGGTGCTCCGCATCCCCAAAACTTGGCTACCTACTGCTTTCAGAGTTTTAGTAATGCTGAGGAATCTGGAGTTGTCTCTCTAGTACTATAGTTCATAAGTACCCATGCAATGTTTTATCCCTCAATATCTTTTCCAGCTAATATTCCTCCAATATCATCCAACCCAGGGGTTCTTTACCTTACCTTCTTTACCTTTAACTTTTTTAAAAATGCATATTTTGATAACTATTTTTTCAAAATAAATAGTATCTTCTTAATTCTATATATTTTATTTTATGCATTAAAAAATATTATTCAGAAAAGGAGTCCACAGGTTTTAGAAGACTTCCAAGGGGTCCATAAGACAAGAAATGACAAGAATCTTTGAATCCTAACCATTTATTACTGCTCCAGCATACTATTGACCAGTGTTTTCTCTCCTCTATATCACTTAAATAATCAATATCAATTAGTTTGCAAGAAGGGATGAAACAATATTGCAAGAATAAAATTATAATCTCATCCTTCCCCCCAAACTTGGAACCAGTTCATCTCTTCTACCTTAGTTCTAGGAGACAGTGGACTCATATTTAAAGTGACAACTACCAACATTCCCTGCACCAAGTTCATTTCTAAGTGTGGCATAGACTACTGACAGGTTATACTTTATTTGTAGGACTGGTGTCTTGGCTGTCAGGTTGGCTGCCTGCTGATCTAGATAAAGCAGATCATGCCCAGGGCTGATTCCTCCTTAAGCTCAGCAGATTCTGCCATGGACTTGAGTTGCTGAAACTGAGGATTCTTCCAGTCTTCCAAAGTTCACTGAGTTGTATTCTGGTCCATCCGTATCCAACATTCATGCACCTAATATAAGGAAAGAATAGACAAAATAATGAAGGGTGGGGAAGCAGTGACATTTATTCATGCCCCCACAGCAATTAGTGAAAAGAGAGAATCTGAGACTCTTCTACCACAGCAGGTTTTTCTTCCTCCTTCCTTGGAAGCCAGTAGGGAAGAGAAAGAGAGAATTTGTCTTTCCAAACTTTTTGCCTGCACACTCAGTTCCAGCCCAGCAGTCATTTAAAAGGCTTTTTTGTCACCATGCAATAAGCTGACAGGAACAGTAATAGGATGTTTTTACATGCTTTAAATCAGGAAGAAACAGAGTCCCTCATCATATATTTCAGCAATCAGGCTCACAGAGAATGCGACTAGGCAGCAAATATTGAACATATTTTAAGAATTTGTCCCCCATTGTCTAACTCTTCCCACCCCTCAGCCCCTTATATACAATATAATGTATTTTGAGGTGAGAAAAAACATATATAGCTAGTGGTATCAAGGGGAAAATTCACAGAAATCATGATACTTTAGCTAGACTTTGTGTGTTGATTTCAGGAAATATATTAAATTTAATTTCTTACCTCCTTCAGTGCCTAGTCTAGGGTCTTGTGCCTCATGTGCTTTTAGTTCAACTTCTACTATTTGACTTAAAGAATGAATGTTTATTGACTATATGTATGGATGGATACCAGTCAATGGAGTCATATCCTTCCTGCCCTCGCACCGCCATTCTCATTGTCACCACTTATATGAGGTCCTATTACCAAAATTGAAAAATTTCCCAAGACATAGAAAAGTAAAGTATTGTGTGGGTAATTGAAATTAGCAAGCATCGGCATTGTGATAGACTAGAAGAGGTTGAAGAATTAATCAGACTGTAGTTTCTGCCCTTATGGAGTTTGGAGTTAAATGTGAGAATATAACATTAAAACAACTAACTGTTTTGATAGATGATAGATAGCATGACATAGTGGATAGAGAAGCGGCACAGGAACAGAAAATCTCTGAGTTCATGTCCTAGCTCTGACATATACTGAAAGCGTCCCTCAGAAAAAGTCACTAAACCTATTAGTGCTCTAATTGCACTAATAAGTTCACTAAGTATCTAAGCTCTAAAACTATTAGATATAGATAAGGTGCCAATACACATGAACAATCCTATCTTTCTCATCTTGCAGTTCCCTATTCTAATTAAATTATGTGATAGATACATAATCTATACATAAACATACAAAAAGATGCAAAGTACCTTGTGAAGTTCGTGAAGGGGCCAGATCATTGCTATCAAATTCAGAAGTTTCATGGAAGGTATAGATTCAAATGTTGGGTAGAATTTTATCAGGTAAGGGGAAGTAGGACAGGGATTTGAGGCATAAAGATCTGAGATATAAAATATTTAGTAAGTACTTAATAAGTATTGTTGATTGATAAAGCAAAGCATGAACAAAAGCACAGAGATGAAAAATCTTAGGGAGTATAAGAGAAATATCATCTATAAAAACTATGGCAATTTAGCAGGAACAGGAGAATATTGAGGGAATCTGTATGACCTAATTAGTATGAACCAAGGCCAAAAGAAATAGGCTGGTACTGTTTTATAGACATTGTATGTTAGGATGAGTTTTTATTTTATGAATATTTTAATAAATATTTTATTTATTATAATAATAAATGATATCTCACACTTTTCTATTGCTCTAAGATTTACAAAAGGTGACTAGATGGAGACAGTGCATACAGCCCTGGACCTGGATCCAAGAAGATTTATCTTCCTGAGTTCAAATCCAATCTCAGGCAATTATTAACTTTGTGAGCCTGGGCAAATCACTTAACCCTATTTGCCTCAGCTTCCTCATGTGTAAAATGAATTAGAGAAGGAAATGGCAAATTACTTCAGCATCTCTACCAAGAAGACACCAAATAGGTCACATATAGTTGGGCATGACTGGAACAACTGAGCAACAACAATGAAGGTTTACAAATATGAAACTATTGAAGGGTTTTAAGCAGAGCAGTGGAATGTCAAGAAAAAATGTGCTAAGAAAAATGTTGATTTGATATTATTGTGAAGAGTGAACTGCACTCAAGGAGCAAGTGGAGTTGGAAAGACCTGTTGGGAAAGGTCTTAATAAAGGTCTATATTAAGATCTCATTATGTTGTTTTTGTTTTAAGTGGAGAATTTTTAGACTCAGACCTTGTAAGTCTCAAAATAAAAGGCCAGTTGCATCCCGGCAAACCGATTTGGCAGCCAGCCCAGCACCGATGCCCTGAGGGACAATCTTGACCCAGCGCAAGATTGGAAGAATCAAAGATTCATCCACTAGCACTGGCACACTTGAGTATGAACCTAGTAGGATGAATATTATTTGGAATCTGTGCAAAGTATATTCCCACACTCCCTAGGAAGTGGGATGGTACGAAGGAGAGTGTGCATGAAGGCTTTGGGAGAAGGTACTTTTTTTTCTTTCTTATATCTTTGAAATAAATAAATATTTCAAAACTAATTGATGTTAAATGGTTAAAGGGACCTGGACTGACACCTAATAGTGCAGGGAGCACAGCTTAGCTAGGTTTAAGTCAATAGCTTTAGAGAAGACTCCAAAACCCTCAGGAAATCCCAAGGTCAGAGCATATTCACTGTATATCCATGTACATGTGTGTGTACACAACCAGTACATTTTGCTCTGCTACCATAATACTTGTTTCCTCCTGAATTATTTTTCAGGAACTATATTAGTCTTTTGGGACAGAACACACAGCATCAGGAAGGGTAAAACTGAAATAACAAGAGAAAGATACATACCTAGAAAGCCATATTAGTTGGATTAACAATGTTAACCAATGGAGAGGAACAACATGCTATAGCCAGACTACCTTTATATAACAATAGTAATCTCTGTATTGCATATTTTCATCAGATTTTCACCAACTACATAATTTTAATAGTTAAGAATGAAACAAAGTGATATTACCAAGATTCCATTGGCTTCAGGTTGCAATTCTTCTTCCTCCCACAGTTCCTAGACCCACATCTAATTCTCCCTGTAATTTAAAACATCTGTGTAGGGGAAAATGGGATGTGAACATGAAAATATTAGGAACATGCTTTAGGATCATAGATTTAGAGTTGGAAGGAATCTCAGAGGTCATTTACAAAAACACCTTCATTTTACAAATGAGGAAACTGAGGCCAAGGAGGTTAACTGACTTGCTTGCAATCACAGAGATCACAAGCATTAGAGGTGGGGGTTATATGGGCAAAAACTTAAAATAAATATAAATCATGAAATATGTTCTCTGTCTCTGTGTGTCTCTGTCTCTGTTTCTGTCTTTCTATCTGTCTCTGCCTTTGTCTCTCTCTGTATGTCTCTCTCTATCTGTCTCCATGTCTCTGTTATTTTCTTTTTCTCCTTTTGTCCTATTGAGAAAGCTAGTGGTCAGAGAAACATTAATCCAACAAGCAAAATAATACTGCTCACACCTAAAGTCTGGCCTGGATAAGTTCCCCCAAATTCATCTATTATTTACTATGCATTTGAATTTCCAATGCACAAATTTCAGTCTTACATTATGTTGCTAAAACCAAAGTGCTAGGGGACTCTCTTTGCCACTGTACTCCTCACCACATTTACTCAGTATAACAATGGAAGATTCCAAGCATTTTTAAACATAATCATTCTACTAGGAGCATTAAAACCTAATAGCTCACATACAGGACTTCAGTATTTCGGCTGAAAAATAACGTCCTTTTTAAGTGCATCTTTATCATTATAACTCCATAAGATATTTCACACCTGAATTGAAACAGCAAGATTTTCCATTCCCTCACTCACTACTACATTAAGGCCAAAATAAAATCTATTTTCTCTTATCCTATTCAAATTGGTCTCCAGGAATCTAGATTTTTTTAAAAATGCTTTTAGAATTCTTAATGAATATTGTTTCCCTGGAGTCTTTGGAAGAGCCATCATATGTGTTGTGGGGCAATGATATCTTGATACTGAGATGCCAAAAAGCAAATAAGCATATTATAAAAGAGACGTGTTAAACACACTCAACTATCACTGAAGGGTAGACCCCAAAGCGACAAGAGAACATTACCTATGCTATAAAGAAACCGAGTGGGTTCCTATTAAGTTTCCCTTTAGGCCCTTTGCTTTGTCAGAAAATGGATTTTTACTATTTCAAAATGAAAGCAATAACGTAATAGAATTTTGGAGCTAGAGGAATCCTTAACAATCATGGAAGCATAGAATTAGATCTAGAAGGGAATAATACACTAATCATCTAGTTTAAACACCCTCATTTACAGATCAGGAAGCTGAGGCAGAGAGAGATCAAGTCAATTACCTACGATTACAGAATGAGGGACGAAGCCAGGATTCGAACCAGGATACTCTTAATCATTTAATTCTGTATCATTTTTAGAAAGATTATTCTGTCCTCTGCCCCTCACACCAAGTCTTTTATTCTCATTCTCTGCCTTTCACACTCAAGTATAGTCAACAACAAAATCCAAGGCTTTGAGTTGCTCTAAAGATTTCCCTTCAAATTTCTTTTGTTCGGTTTAAGTGTATTCTAACGTAGAGTAGAATTTTTGAAATGTTAAATCCTTTAGTGGAAAGTAACAATGATAACAACTAGTATTTTTATGGTACTTTAAGATTTTCAATTTTACCAATATAATCTCATTTTAACAATAGTAAGAAAAATAAAAGCTAGTATTTATGCAATATAGTTTATATAGTTTAAAAAGTCTTCTCATTATATTCTCACAATAACCCTAGCAGGTAGGTGCTATTATTATGCCAAAAAAAGAGAAAAACAGAGGAAGCTAGGAAGAAATAAGAAATGAAGGAAGGAAAGAAGAAAGAAAGGAAGGAGGTAAAAACAGTGTGCTTCAATATTTAGATAACACCAGGAATTTCTTTGGATATGGGTAGCATTTTGGCCATTAGGTGAAACTTCTGTTTTCTGTCCATGGTAACATCAAGCAGTTTCCTCAGTATATATGTATACACACACACACACACACACACACACACACACACACACACACACACACACACATTTTCCTTTCTAAGATTTCACAAAGGATGCAATCTGCATTTCATAATAACCTTAATATTTACATTATTTACATTAATATGATGTCTGCTGCTTAGCATTCATAAATTTGAATTCAGTTTAATATCTTCCTATTGTATCTTTTCTTCTTCCCTTTTCTCCTTCCCTTATTATTTCCTTCCTTTCTCCTTTCCTTTCTTCCTCCTATTCTCTTTCCTCTCCCCCCCTCCCTTCCTTCTTTTTCTCCTTCTTTCCTACCTAAAGTCTATAGACATGACATTTTAATATCATTTTGAGACTGGAAGAACTGTAGAAGTTAGTCTAGCCATGGGTATCATAGATAAAGCATTGGGTGTGGAGCAAGAGGATATGATTTGAAATCTCTTCCACATCCTATCTGTGTGCACTTGGGTAAGTCATCTAGCCTCTGAAGGGGATAAATTTCCTCATCTGCAAAACCCAGAATGAAGAAGCTTATTTTCTTTTCTAAAAGTAGTCTATTTTTTTTAACATTTTTAAAATTATTTTTTGAGACCTAAAATCTCTTCTGGTGATTTTTTAATCTACTAAGGAAAGCATCATGGATCCATATAAGTATATAAAAATAGAAAAAATGAACGGTAATTTAGCATAGAAAGAGTGAGATACTGGAAAAGAGTTCTTATCCTCTTTTCCAACTTGGTGAAGACTACGGATCCCCTATGAGAATGTTTTTATTTTCATTAAATAAAATAAATAGGATAAAGAAAGAAAGCAATTATATTAAAATAGTGATCAAAAATTTAGGTTCACTAGCCCTACGTAAATAATTTGGGGCATTGTTGAACTCAGATTTCATTTTCAAAATGTTTTCGCTATTTTCTGAGGAAATAAGAAAACTATCTGAAGTGCTCACAACCATGGAAAGAAAAAGCATGTGTAAAATAATGATATTATTCCAAAAATAAGTCTCCTTGAGTAGGCATGGGACAGGGACATTTGTTATTCAAAGTATTTTAAAATGGACAATATGAATAAAATAATGGATATATTCATCTAAATAAAGAGTTCTATATCTATTTATTATCTGACATCCAATGATACAAGTCTGTGCATTTAGAAAAGGGTTAAATGAATGGTAGGATATTTTATGGATATAACTTCATGTAAGTAATCTGGCAAAAACTGAGGTGAAAAATGAAATGATTAGTTCCATCAGACCCAAGGGATAGTATAACCTAATGACTTCACTGTTTCCGCTATTATAATAATCTATTGTTGTTTGCTGTTTCAAGATGCTAAATCTCTGAGGATATTATTAATACTTCATTGCTACACTGCTTATCCCATGATGGAAACAAAGTAGGTATTATTGATGCTTCTGAGTTTCCAAAGCATAAACTTGCATTGATCATTTATGTTTATGACTTTTATGAAGGAAATATATCTCTCTGGGCTAATGGAAATCAGAAAGTATCCCTGTTTTCATGTTGTTTATAAGCAGATATTTGAAATTTTTGTTATTTAATAAGTTGTCTTCTATATATTAAAATAACAAAAATGTTAATGTTTCTTGCCACTGATATGCCATAATGTCATTTGAGTAGAACTAAATAATTTCAACTTCTTTTAAAAATAGCCTCTAGCACTGTATAAAAGACATAATCACTCCACATATTTCTCCTTTTACTGGTTTCTTGACACCTAAAAAAAACAACTTTGTGGGTACCACACTAATAGATGTTATGGAAATGCAAAAGCAGGTGAAAACTCAGTACTAAGAAATAAGAAGAATTGAGCAATTATACAACAGTCTTGACTTAGACATCTGGGAAAGAAGACTCTTTCTTTGCTTTCCTCCTATTCTCACTTCCCTCATAACTCTTTAACATTCAATCAGTACTGTAGTTACTTATTCAAGAAAGCTGTGATATCAAAATATATTGGGTTACTGATCTGGGTCAACAAAAACCAAAACCAAGGACATCAAAGGTTCTAAAAAATTGACAGCTACAGAGGCAAAGCCAAGATGACACAGTAAAGGCATGTACTCAACTAAGCTCTCCTCCAAATCCCTTCAAATATCTTTTAAAAATAACTCTAAACAAATTCTAGGTCAGGAGAATCACCAATAAGATGGAATGAAACACATTTCTAGCCAAGACAACTTGGAAGGTCAGGAGTAAAGGTCTCTTGCACCAGGATGAGAGAGGAGTGCAGTCCTGCACAAGCCGCACCAGCACAGACCAGGCCCTAGCAAACCCAGAGCAGGCTTCTGGGTGACTGAATCACAGGCAGCACTGGCAGTTTCTAAATCTCTCATCCCACAGACACCAAGACAATGCAGAAGGTTGGCAGAAAAGGTCTACAGCACTTGGTCAGAGTGGAGTGCAGTCCAGTATAGTCCCCAACAGCCTAGCCCCACCCCCAGCAAACCAGGCAGAGGTCTTGGGAGTGACTGAATCA
The DNA here is from genome assembly GCA_023548195.1 of Bettongia penicillata ogilbyi. Lineage (NCBI taxonomy): Eukaryota > Metazoa > Chordata > Mammalia > Diprotodontia > Potoroidae > Bettongia > Bettongia penicillata. The sequence continues at coordinate 906,591 of JAJHZJ010000772.1, forward strand.
GCAGTGGCAGTGGCTGCTTCTGGAGCTCTCAGCCCACAGACAGTAAGGAGGTCAAACAACTGGTCAGAAGGAGATTACTGGGATCTCTTGCTAGAACTGAGGCAAGATTGCATTGCCCATACTTGGATGCAGGTTGTACTGCTGGTTGGCAGTCCAAGGGCAAGGAAGAGCACTGGCACAGCAGAGCTTGTAGTCACAGTGGAAGGGAGATGCTCTTCTCACAGTTCTGTGCTGAAAAGAATACTTTTGATTACTCACAGAGCAGAGGACAGGCCAAGAGAGTAGTAAATACCTCTCCTTATATCATACCACATTGGAAGAACTGAAAAGTAACAAATCCCTATAAGTATCTCTGACACCAGCTGCAAAAAATTCCTGAAGCATGAAACAGTGCACCCTCCACCTTGGAAGTAGAGCTTTAATTGAATAAACAGTTGAAAATCAAGTAATAGGCAAGAAAATGGAGCAAATAACAGAAAAAAACTCTGAATACAGAAAGCTATGGTGACAAGGAAGATGGAAACACATACTGAGAAGAAGAGAGCAAAGTCAAAGCTTCTACATCTAAAGCCTCCAAGGAAAACATGAATTGCTTGAAGGCCATGGAAGAGCTCAAAAAGAAGTTTGAAAATCAAGATAGGTAAAGGGAAAACTGGGAAGAGAAATGAGACTAATGCAAGAAAATCATGAAAAACAAGTAAACAGATTGGTAAAGTAGACATACAAAAAAAAAAGTACTGAAGAAAATAACACCTTAAAAAAGACTAGACCCAATGTCAAAAGAGACACAAAAAGGCAATGAAGAGAAGAATGCCTTTAAAAGCAGAATTAGCCAAATGGAAAAGGAGGTCCAAAAGCTCACTGAAGAAAATAATTCCCTAAAAATTAGAATAGAGCAAATGGAATCGAATGACTTTATGAGAAATCAAGAAACAATAAAACAAAACCAAATGAATGGGGGGAAAAGACAATGTAAAATACCTCACTGGAAAAACAGCTGACCTAGGGGAGTCTGTGATCCAGGAGAGAAAATTTTAAAATTATTGGACTACCTGAAAGCCATGATAAAAAAAAAAAGAGCCTAGGCATCATCTTTCAAAAAATTATCAATAAAAACTGCCCTGATATTCTAACACAGAATGTAAAATGGGAATTGAAAGAATTCACCAATCACATCCTGAAAGAGATCCCAAAATGAAAATTCCCAGGAACATCATAGCCAAATTCCAGAGTTTCCAGGTCAAGGATAAAATATCACAAGCAGCCAGAAAGAAACAATTCAAACACTGTGGAGCCAGAGTCAGAATAACAAAAGATTTAGTAGCTTCTACATTAAAAGATGGGAGGGCTTGAGATGTGATATTTTGGAGGGATTGGAATGATATTCTGGAGGGCAGATGAGCCAGGATTACAGCCAAGAATCCCCTACCCAGAAAAGCTGAGTATAATCCTTCAGGGGAACAAATGAACATTCAGTGAGATGAAGAATTTTCAAGCATTCTTGATGAAAAGACCAGAGTGGAATGGAAAATTTGATTTTAAAATACAAGATTCAAGAGAAGCATAAAAAGGCAAAAAGGAAAGGGATATTACAAGACTTAGGCCAAATTGTTTATATTCCTGCATTAGAAGATGGTATTTTTAACTCATAAGATCATTCTCATTATTAGGGTTGTTAGAAGAGGTATATACAGAACAGTACTGCACAACTTGTGCCTCGTGGGCCAATTACAACCACCAGGCTGCTTGTGGCAAGCCAAAAGATTTCAAGTGACCTGCAAAAAAATGTAGAGGAAAGCATTCTTTGTATGTAAAGAAAATTCTGGGCCCACAGACTATGCACATTTGTTATTGAAAAAGGACAAGATTGTGAGTTGAATATGAAGGCATTATATCTAAAAAATAAAATCAAGGGGTGAAAAAGGAATGTAAAGGAGAAAGAGAAAGGTAGAATGGGATAAATTATCTCACATAAAAGAGGCAAGTAAAAGTTTAACAGTAGAGGAGGAAAAAGAGGAGGTGAGAGGAAGTGAAGGAACCTTACTCTCATCAGAATTGGCTCAAAGAGGGAATAACATAGATCCAATTTCGTACAGAAATCTACTTTAATGTACAAGAAAGTAGAAGGGGAAGGGAATAAGAGAAGGTGGAGTTGATGGAAAGGAAGGTAAAATGGAGTAGAAGGCAGTCAAAAGTAAAACCCATTTGAGGAGGGACAGGATTAAAGGAGAGAACAGAATAAATAGGGGGTGGGGGATAGAATGGAGGAAAATACAGTTAGCAATAGTAACTGAAAAAAATTCAAGCAAGTGTCAATGATAAAGGCCTCATTTCTCAAAAATAGAGAACTGAGTCAAATTTATAAAAATAAGAGCCATTCCCCAATTGATAAATGATCAAAAGATATAATCGGTTTTCAGATGAAGTAATCAAAGCTATCTGTAGCCATATGAAAAACATATTCTAACTGACTATTGATTGGAGAAATGAAAATTAAGACAATTCTGTGGTGCTACTTCATACCTATTAGATCATGTAACAGAGCAGAAAAGGTAAATGACAAATGTTGGAAGAGATGTGGGAAAAATGAAACATTGATACATTGTTGGTGGAAGTGAGAGTTGATGCAACCATTCTGCAGAGAAATTGGGAACTAGGTCCAAAGGGCTATAAAATCATGCATACTGTCTGATCCAGCAATACCACTGCTAGGTCTGTATCCTAAAACAGATAGAAAAAGGAAAAGGACCTATATGTACAGCATATATAGCTCTTTTCTGGGAATACAGAATTGGAAATTGAGGGGATGCCTATCAATTGGGGAATGGCTGAACAAGTTGTTTTATATGATTATGATGGAATACTATTGCACTAGAAGAAATGATAAGCAGGATATTCTCAGAAAAACCAGGAAAGACTTGCATGGGCTGATGTAAAGTGAAGTTTATTGTGTACAAAGTAACAGCAATATTATAAAATGATCAGCTCTGAATGACTTAGCTATTCTCGGAATACAGTGATCCAAGACAACTCTAAAGGACTGCTATCCATCCCCAGAGAAAGAATTGATGGTGTCTGAAAATAGATTGAAGCAAAAAAAAGTTTTCGTTTCTTGAGGTTTTTTTGTCTATGTTTGCTTTAACAACATGCTTGTTATGGATATGTTTTGTATGGCTACATATGTATAATCTATATTGAATTACTTGCCTTTTCAATTGGGGTGAGGGGAAGTGAACTCTGAGTTTTGTAAACAAATGTTAAAAATTGTTTTGGCATGTAACTGGAGAAAAATAGAATCACAAATAAATACCAAAAATAAATGCTAAAAAATGGAAATAATTGACAGCTCCAGTTCCTGGCACATAGTGGGCATTTAATAAATATTCATTAACTGTTTGACTTCAAATAATCCAGTGATACCAACTTCCATCTTTTTTTCCACCAGATTTACTCCTCTCTAATCCATTTTTTTTTTCTCACTATGCACAGATCTGATCATTTCACATTATTAACAACATTCAGTAGCTCTCTCCTGCCAACTGAAGATAATTCAACCTCTAGCCTGGTATTCAATCAATTTCCCACTCTGGCCCAAATCTACCTATCCAGGTTTATTTCAAATTATAGTGTTTCTACCAAATGCATTATAATTCTTTGTGTTTAACCCACTTTTTAGTAACTCCAGCTTTTTCTCATTCTCATTTCTAAACCTAGAATATCCTCTCCATTCTCCACCCTATTTGTCTGTCTCTAACCCTAGCCCTGAGCATAGTACCTGGTATGTAGTAGGCACATAATAAATGATTTTTGGATTAGATTTGACTACCTTTTAACATTTTTTTTATCCTTTCAAAACCCAACTCAAATGTTACCCCATCTTTGAAACCTTTCCTAGTTTAATAAATCAGAAACATTTTCCCCCTCCTAGAAAATTTCATAGCAATTTTTATGAACTATAATAACAATATAGTTATTATTTGCGTACATGTCTACTAGGTTATAAAATTTCTAAGGACAAAAGTCATAACTCATTTTTAATATCTCTGAGATAGCTATCAATTTTTATCATCAATGATGGTAAGAATACTACATTCAAACTCTATCTCCTCACTCCTCATTGTTGCTTGAGGGAGTAGAAATGGTACTTCAGAAGATCAAGTAAAGGACAGTGGCTAAACAAGAACATGGCTCATCTATAGGAGATCCATGCAGGAGGAACACATTTTTGAAAGCATTGATGGAGGCAGAGCCAAGATAGCAAAATAGAGAAGCATTCAGTCAAGCTCTCCCAAATTACCTTGTAAACAAATCTAAAATAACACCTCAAATCAAATTCTGGAGGAACAAAACCAACAAAAGATCAAGTAAAACAATTTTCTAGACCAAGACAACTTACAAGATCAACAGAAAAGTTCTCTCTCACTGAAGTGATGGACAAGCGGTCATAGGGTACAGGGCAGACCACTCAGCACAGACTCTGCAATAGCCAGCGAAGGGTCTTGTAGGTGTTTGCAGTTGTGGCAACTTTAGTATGTCTCAGCCCTTGGAAGGTAAAGAGGGTCAAACAACTGTTTGCAAGGAAATTGCAAGGGATACTTTGCTTGTGCCAGGTTCAGAACCATGTTGCAGTTCCATTGACAGGTTGAAGCCACAGTTCTAGGGTCAGAAGGAGCAATAGTACTTGCAGCCTCGGGAGAGCAGGGGCTCTGGTCTAGATTCTGTGGCAAAGAAGAGTACTTGCCATCATTTACAGGGGAATGGGGACCCTAGTCTCAATTCCATGACAGGAGGACCCACTTGTAATTGCAGCTACAGGAGAGTGGAGGACCTGGTCACAGTCCCAGGGCTAGGAGGAGTGCTAGTACTCATTGTTACAGGGGAACAAGGTTTCTTCCTAGGTAAAGAACAGAGTACAAGTTAAGAGAGCAGTAACCAGACCTATCATATTACTTTGGAAGCAACAAAAATGTACTTAGAGATAGCTCAGAAAACAGCAGCAAGAAAAGCCTGAAACTTAGGACAGTGCCCTCCCTACCATGAGAGCAGAGTCCAACTTTAAAAGTCAAGGAAAAGGCTGGAAAAATTAACAAAATAAAAGAACCTGCCTATAACAAGTTACTATGATGACAAGGAAGATCAAGACAAAAACCCCAAAGAAGACAATAATATCAAAGTAGCTATAAGCAAAGTATCAAAGTAAAATTGGATATAAGCCCAACAAGAATTCCTAGAAAAGCTCAAAAAATATTTTTAAAACCAAATAAAAGAGGTAAAGGAAAAATTGGGAAGACAAATGAAAGTGATGCAAGAAAATTATGAAAAGAGTCAACATGTTGATAAAAGAGGAACAAAAAATACTGAAGAAAATACACCTAAAAAACCAGAAATGGCCAAATGTAAAAATAAAAAGTCACAAACACCCATTGAAGATAATAAAACCTTCAAAACTTGGAATGAATAATTGGAAACAATGCCTTAAAAATGAAAAAAAAGGCACAAAAAGGTAATTGAAGAAAAGAATTCCTTAAGAAGTAAAAGCAATCAAAATAATTCCATTAAAAAATTGAACTGGGCAACTGGAAGCTCATGCCACCATGAGCTTCAAGACTCATGGTGAGACATCAAGAAACAATAAAGTGAAAAAATGAAGAAAATAGAAGGAAATTTGAAACATCTCATTAAAAAAACTAACCTGAAAAATAGACTGAGGAGAGATAGTGTAAAACTTATTGGACTATCTAAAAACCATGACCCAAAGAAGAGCCTTTCAAGAAATAATCAAGGAAGATTGCCCTGATATTCTAGAGCCAGAAGGTAAAATAGAAATAGAAAAAAAAACCAGATAATCTCCTGAAAGAGAATACAAAATGAAAATTCCCAGAAATATTATAGCCAAATTCCAGAGCTCCCAGGTCAAGCAGAATATAACACAAGCAGTCAAAGAGAAACAATTCAAATATCATGGATCCACAGTTAGGATTAAGCAAAATTTAGCAGCTTCTACATCACAGGATCAGAGGACTTGGAATATGAAATTCTGGAAGGCAAATGAGCCAGGATTGCAATCAAGAATGACCTACCCAGAAAAACTGAGTATAATCCTCCTGGGGGACAAATGGATATTTAAGCAAATCAAAGACTTTCAAGCACTCCTGATGAAAAGAACAGAGATGAATGGAAAATTTGGTTTTCAAATATAAGATGCAAGAAAAGCATAAAAAGGTAAATATGAAAGAAAAATCATAAGAAATTCAATAAAGTTAAAATATTTACATTCCTATATAGGAAGATGGCAATCATAAGTCCTAGAACTTTATCATTATTAGGATGGTAAGAAGAAGTTTATAAAGACAAAAGGAATGGGCATGAAGTGACTAAAAAGGAATAATTTCCAAAAAAGAAAAAAAAAAGAAGGGGGTGACAGAGATGCACTTGGAGAAAGGGAAAGATAGAGGAAGAAGAGGGAAAATTATCACCCAGAAAGAAACACAAAAAGAAGAGTTTTTACAGTAGAAATGTAGATGGGGAAAGGAGGAGAAAGCACTGTGTGATAAAATTTCAAAAATCACTTTTGATATTTATAGTCACATAAGTGAAAAATACAGAGAATACAAAAATCCACTGTGTATATTGGGGTGTTTTTTAATTAATTAAAAGTGTTTTATTCTAGGACCAGAGGGCAAAATAAGTATTGAAAGAATCCATCGATCACCACCTGAAAGAGATCCAAAAAGAGAAACTCCTAGGAACATTGTGGCCAAATTCCAGAACTCCCAGCTCAAGGAAAAAATCTTGCAAGCAGCCAGAAACAAACAATTCCAGTACTGTGGAAATACAATCAGGATAACCCAAGATCTAGCAGCTTCTACATTAAGGGATCGAAGGGCGTGGAATAGGATATTCCAGAAGGCAAAGGAACTAGGACTGAAACCAAGAATCACCTACCCAGCTAAACTGAGTATAATACTTCAAGGGAAAATATGGTCTTTCAATGAAACAGAGGACTTTCAATCATTCTTAATGAAAAGACCAGAGCTGAAAAGAAAATTTGACTTTCAAACACAAGAATGAGAGGAAGCATGCAAAAGTAAACAGCAAGGAGAAGTATTAAGGGACTTACCAGAAATGAACTGTTTGCATTCATACAGGGAAGGACGATATTTCTAACTCTTAAAACTTTTCAGTATCTGGGTGGTTGGTGGGATCACACATACACATGTACACGCATGCACACACATACACACATGCATTCACATGCAGAGACAGAGAGCACAGATTGAACTGAATAGGATGGGACCATACCTTAAAAGAAATTAAGGTAAATGGTGAGAGAGAAATGTAGTGAGAGGAAAGAGGGGGAAATGGAAGGGGGTAACTATATGTCATTTAAGAGGCAAGTAGGAGATGTTTTTAGTGGAGGGAAAAAGAGGAGAGCTGAGGGAAAAAAAACAAACAAACAAACAAACAAACAAAAGTTTACCCTCATCACATTTGACTAAACGAAGGAGTGAAATGCACACTCATTTTGGTATGAAAACCTATCTTACAGTATAAGAAAGCGGGGGAGAAGGAGATATTGGGGGGGGGATGATGGAAGGGAGGGCAAAGGGAGGAGGGAGTAATTGAAAGTCAACACTTGGGGAGGGACAGGATCAAAGGACAGAAGAGAAACAATGAGGGGCAGGTTAAGAGGGATGGCAATTCAGTTAGTCTTACACAACACGACTATCAGGAAGGTCACTTGCAAAGCTACACAGATATGGCCTATAATGAATTGCCTGCCGTACCAAAGGGAATGGATGGGGAGGGAGGGATGGGGAGAATTTGGAACTCAAAGTTTCAGGAACAATTGTTTAGTATTGTTGTTGCAACTAGGAAAGAAGACATACAGTTAATGAGGAATAGAAAGTCATCTGGCCCTACAGGAGAAAAGAGAAGATAGAGACAAGGGAAGGGAGGGATGACAGAAGAGAGGACAGATTGAAGATAGGGAAAATTAGATTGCTTGAGGTATTGGGGTGGGGGGAGGGGAGAAAAGGGGAGAAAATTTGGAACCCAAAAATTTGTGAAAATGAAAGTAAAAAGCTAAATAAATTAATTAATAAAAAAGAAAAAAAAAATTAAAAGTGTTTTACTCAAAAATAATAAAAGACCATCCTTAAAGGCTTCTACTGGGAGTCTACTATCATGCATACACCAAGATGATGCAATTATTCCTAAATACAACCAGGAATATCTAGGTGGCACAATGGGTAAAGTGCTGAGCTTGAGATAAGGAAGACTCATCTCCCTGAGTTCAAATCTGGCCTCAGACACTCATTAGCTGTGTGAGCCTAGGCAAGCCATTTAACCCTGTTCATCTCTTTCCTCATCTATAAAATGAGCTGGAGAAGGAGATGGTAAATCACTCCAACATCTTTGCCAAGAAAATAGAAAGTGAGGACACAAAAAGTGGGATACGGCTAAAAAATGACTAAACAAAAACAATAAATGCAAGCATACAGATAATTCTCTTGAACTCTCTGAAGCATAAAATAGAGATATATACTTGCCAGAGATGTTAGCCATTATCATCTCGGGTGCTTTATGGAGGGCACTTCAAAAGAAGAGTGATTCTATATAGATGGAGAGGTCTTATAATAAAATGGTGAATTATTACACAGATATCTACATACAGATACACACACACAAAAAGAGAGAGAGAGATCCAAAAAAATCATTTAATGAAACTCCAAATTTTTCAGCATAATAGTCTTTGGACTGGAGCATCTTCTTTCATCTAGACTGTCACTTGTGAAGCTTGATAATGAGACCCAGTGTCAGGATGATGAGTTCTAACTACATCTTGCTTCACATACTATATACCCACTCCAATTTCTTCTCCAGGCACATGTTCAGGTAGGTGGCTGTTGATACACTTTTCCTCTTCTTCTTGGTCATTTTTGAGAGTTTTGGGCAGTTTGGATCTCTCATGGGAATATTCTTCAGGTTCTTGACAACAATGGCCCACTTAGAATGTCGTTCAGTAATATTCTCATGGTCTCTGATATTCCAGGGAAGATTGCCTTACCTGTTTACTCCTTGCAGATCCAGAATTTGATGTTTAGGGTACCATGGATTTTGGTAATGATGAGTGATACTTTCCTCTATTGATCTACTAAATTCTACCAAATTACCAGAGTAATAATTGAAAACTTGATCTCTCATAGCTCCAGAGGGAATAATATGAATAATTCGTACTGCAGATGGACAATGAACTAGGTCCAGAATTGAGAAAGGGGGAGACAACTTGTATTGTATTTGGGTGATTAGTTTTTTGGTTTTTTTAATCTAAGGGTGTGTGGGGGTTTGGACACACACATATACACACACACCTCATTTTTTTTTACCTTAAATGTTTTCTACATTGATGCTGATGGTAACGAAACTTAGAAGAATACAATCTGTCTTTCACTTCACTTTTTCATGATGTCTTCTATTTATTTATAGGGTAGGAATCTTAAAGTAACTAATCTCTAAAGAAGGACTAGGGATGTTTAGCCTGAAAAGGAAAAGGCTCAATGGGGAGCCTGATCACTGTCTTCAAAGATCTAAAAGACTATCATGGATAAAAGGAGTTAGCCTTATACATTTTAGAACCTGGGGCAATGCATAGAAGTTCCCAAAAGGCAAATTGAGACTTAATATAAGGAAAATTTCTCAAAAATTAAGGCTAGCCCAAAGTAGAATGGATAACTTCAGGAAATAGGGAGTTCACTTGAGGTATTCAACAAAATGCTGTAAGGTCACTTGGATAGCATGTCATGGTGGAAATTCTACAAGTTGCATTTGAAAATACTGGCTAGTGAAATCACTTTAGGTTTGGAAATTATGTAATTATTTCCTTCATACATATGGTAATCATAATTTAGGTAGTTTCCACCAAGAAAAGGGTGTTGTCTCACTTTGGTTCTATTGGGTCAATCCGTTAAACGTTCCTGAAGAATGGAATAACTGAAGGTAGCGATTACCACCATGAACCATACTTTTCTTTCTATGAAAAGATGATACTTTATTAAAAATTAAAGCATAAGTATTTGAATAATTTCTAATCTTCTTTTAGTAATTTTGGATAAAAAATGTGAATCAAGAGTTAAAAAAGAAAACACCTGCGTAGAAAGTATGTATACTTTCCTAGTAAACATCAACAATTAGCTATAACTGCTTGATTTAACTTTAAATGGCATTATTATGATTTAAAGAAGGACTTGGCCTCTTCATTTACTTCTTGATTATCAGCTGTGATCCAGTTAGGTCAAGTTGCAATATAGAAGAGTGGTAGATAAATAAGTTGCTACTACAATCATAGAATAATGGACTCACGGAAGGTAAGAGCCAGAAGAGACTTCAAAAAATAATCTTCCCCAGTTATATGGGAAGTACTTTTTATAAATAATCATTTGATCACTGATTGACATTATCCTTTCAATGATACATCATTTATATTTCTAATTGATATGTAATTGGCAAGGCTTTTATGTTATTTAAGCTTAGATCAATGAATCTTTTGTAAACTGAAAAATATTTTTGTAATAAAAGCAATTGCCCCGCAACTCTGCTGAATCTACCTGGAATCTTTTGTTCCTTCTCCGAATTTACTCATATGGAAATCAGGGATATTATCAGTATTTAAAAGTATTTCATCACCTTGAAGGTGGAACAGACCAACAATCGGAGTTAAGACAGGAGTTGAAGGCAATTATTCATCCATTACCATGAAATAAGACGGGCAGATGTGCAATTAAAGGCCCCAAGTTCATATTCTGGTGTTGTCTCAGAAATGTGCTGGCAAATGTTTAACAAACATTTAAAAGTGGCAGTATTTTAAGTATAATTTGCATTATTAACATTTTCTCCATCAGTTTTTTCAAGTCTAGACAATCAAAACAATAAATGGATCAAGCACAGACTTGTAGCTTTTGCCCACTTGTATAGAAATACAAACATTATAAATGTAAATATGGCCTGGCTCTTACGAGCTGGTAGGATTTGTTTCTAGTACGTGTCTACTCTGTCTCCTACTTCTTGTGTTACTGTTGAAAGGAAAGTATGCATTCGAGAGATGTTATGAATCTATAAAAGTTGCTGATTAATTTTATGAGAAGTTAAAGGGAAATGAAAGAAACAAAAATGACAATATCGTATACTGAATGAATTAAAAAGCATTTATTAAGCACTTACCATTTACCAGGCACTGGAAGTACTGAGAATACAAATAATTTTTAAGACAGTTCCTGCTTTCAAGGAGCTTACATTCCAATATGAAAGTGTAATATATATTGGGAAGTGGTGGCCATGTATAAATGAACTGGAGAAGAAAGTGTTCTTCAGAGGTGAAAAGGGAGTGGGGTGTGCCTATAGGAGCAGGCAAACAATAAAATGATAAAAGGTGTGTGGCTGCATAGGTATGAAGCTGAATCCTCAAGTAGAAACAACATGAAGAGAATACTTTGTCTGAAGTGTCTACCTATGTGACCATGCACAAGTGACCGCCTCTCTGAGACTGGACTCCTTCATCTATAAAAATAAGGTGCCTGTACTAAATTACTCATGAATTCCCTTCTGTCTCTAGATGAATGACCCTGTGACATTGATACTTGGAGACTGTATGACTTGGAGCATGATAGCATGATAAATAGAAACAGGAAACATTTTTATAAAAGGAATTGGTTTAAAGGGTACTGTGAATTTTTATTATGACATGTGGGATATTGTTTTTCAGATATTTTAGTCGAAGGTGGTAATAGCATTCAAGTTGAAATATACATGAGAAGGTTGGAAAATGGTCTAAGAAAAATTGGGGCTGATGATATGCAATTGTGTGTACACGTGTGTGAGAGAAAGAGAGATATAGACAAAGAGGCAGAGTGATAGAGATACAGAGAGACACAGAGGCAAAGAGACAGAGGGGGAGAGAGAGAGAGAGAGAGAGAGAGAGAGAGAGAGAGAGAGAGAGAGAGAGAGAGAGAGAGAGAGAGAGAGAGTCTCATGTTACAGGAAAAAATCTTGGCAATTTTCCATAGCAGTTAGTTATGAGACTCAACTATTAACACAAGCAAAGGAACAATATCACAACTTCAATCGCGTATGGAGCGTGTGGTAGACAGGAATTGACTCAAACTGGAAGCAAATGGAAAGAGTTGATGAGGAGTTTTCCACAAAGGGTGGATGTCCTGGGTAAATTGCTCCTCATGAGTGACTCAGATGTGGCAGAACTAAGTATTATCTCCATGGTTTTCTTGGTAATACCATTGGTCACAGCTTCATTCATTTATCTTTGGTGTAGTTGCTTAAGTAAAGATATCACTTGATAACATACGTAAGATCCCAAGTAATTTTTTGCTCCAGAATGTACAGATTTTTAGGTCTTGTCTTGAGACTGAAGGCAAGAGGGATATTATAATGATTTACTAAGAGTTTAATGTCTGTGCTTTTGCTATTACCAAATAACACCTACATGTACACAAAATGCAGGCACGTCTCCACTGTAGGGGACAAAAGGAAAGAGATGGAGCTGGACAGCTCTACTACCTGGATTTCATTATCAGAGAGAATGAAGTCTTTCTTGAAAGAATGATAACACTTCAAAGAGAAAGCCAATGAGAAACATCCGAAAAAAGAAAGAGAAACAGTGAGCTGTTTTGTGTTCATCCTTCCTTTTCAAAGAGGACCATGACATCAGAGAAATGATGACATGACTTGCATTTGACTTTGTTTAGAGTGAGGTAGGGCTGTGCAAGGTCACCAGCCTCACTTTCTCCTCTTCAGTCATCTGGATCCAATGACCAGATATTCATCAGGATGGCTGGAGATGTTCCAGGATGCAATGGAAGACCTTGGCCTTTTAGGCTAAGGCCTTTTCAGGTACTCACTTAAAGTGAGGTAATGCCCATTCAGTGAACAGATCTCTTTAAAAGGTAGTCAGGGGGTTGGCTCCTTTAATAGAAAAGAAAAAATAAATAGATAACTCACTCTGGGAGGGGCAGGAGCCTCAGGAATCTTGTTTGCAAGAGAAACTGTTACTATTGACATTCACTCTAAGCCAGGAGGGTCCAAAATCATCCATTAAGCATAGAAAAATATGACATGAGGAAGGAGGGACAAAAGAAATTCTGAGGATTTGGAGCTCAAGGCTAGTTGAGTATGAGGCTCTCCCCAAAGAGGAAGGAGATACCCTGTTGGACTGACATTTATTAAGCAACCATTATTTGCTAGGTATTTCAGAAACAAAAATACATAGAAAAAAGAATACAAAGTGTAGAAGCTGACATTCTCATGAGGAAAGTAGCCTGGAGTCAGGACCTGGGTTTCAATCCTGCCTTTGATACTTATTAGTTGAGTGCCCCTAGCCAAGTCACTTACCTCTCTAAGCCTTAGTTCCTTCACCTTTAAAGTGAGAATGAAATATGCATGTGCCTCAGAGGGTTGTTTTGAGGATTAACTGAGATAACAGCACTTAGGAAACCTCAAAGTGCTATGTAAATGCTATTATTGTAGATTGTTCCAAAAGTCTCAGTGCAATTTAAAGTGCTGTTATTTATGTTATTGTTAGAGTTAGTATTAGTAGGCAAGGATGCTCTAAAAACTGGTCATTGAGGGTGCAGATCCAATGCTGTGATTATATATTAACATTAATGGTCTGAAGAAAAAGCATAGTGGGGTTGATGACTCCCTGCTGTATTGACATAGCTATTTGTAAATCTGGCAAATAATAGAAAAGTCTGTTGTCTTCCTAGGGCTTGGATAAAAAGCCGAGGGACAGCAGCCCAAGACTTGTGAAATCTGGGGACCTCTAACTACTCCTAGTGATTCATATGCAAGCAATTGATAGTGCTCTGCCCATGTATAGAAAACACAGGGGGCATTCACTGGGGGTCTTTTCATTATGACTGGCAGTAGAAGATGAAGCTTTTGAAGAGATATGTGCATTCTAAAAGTGAAGAGCTGAATAACTCACCTCCTCCTCTCCTGTCTGCCTTCCCCTACCCTTCCTTTTCCTCTCCAAAGGAAGGTAAATTTGGATGGCCAAAAGATGCCGGGTTGACTTGAGTTGTACTGACTCCGCCCTTTCCCTTCCCTCCCCTCCCCTCCCCTTCCCCTTGTCATGGGACTACAATAGGCCCCTGCCTAAGATCTCCTCTGGACCCTCCTAGCTTTAGAGTGATTATCAATAGTAACTGTGGCTGTTTCCCTCCCAGCCTGATGTCTTTCTTTTTCTTGACCTCATGAAAGGGGCCATGCCCTGACTACTTCTTAAACAGACTTAGTCAATGAATGGGCGTTGCCTCACCCTAAGTGAGTACCTGCAAAGACCTTGGCCTAAAGTGCCCAAGGTCTCCCAGTGCATCCTGAGTGATCTCCAGACATCCTGAGGAACAACAGGTTACTATATTCAGATGACTCTGGAGGAGAAGTGAGACTGGTGACCTGCACAGCCCTTCCTCACTCAAAACAAAGTCAAGTGCAAATCATGTCATCATTTCTCTTATGGCATGGTCTTCTTTGGCAACAAAAGATGAACACACAAAGCTGAGTTTAAAAAGGGTGCCATGCAATGTAGATTTCTAGAGTAGGATTTAAAATACTGGAAGGTTTTAGGCCAGGACTCTTGCTCTGGTATCCACCTATTGAGGCCAATAAAAATCTATTTGCCTAGAATCTTACAAACATGATCAATGAAGCTATAAAATAAAAATGGAAATGGAGATGGAAAACCATCTACATGCCTGGCAAACAAAATATCATAGTTAGTAGCAGGTACAGAATCAATTGAAGAATAAGAGAGTCGCTGACAGCAATTCCCAGGAGACAGTATCCAAAAATAGAAGTAGCAGTAAAATCCATGGCCTCAGCTGTTCCTATGCAAATGCAAAAGGTATGGACAATTTACAAGATGAATGAGAGATCCTAATGAAAGAAGGTAAGTTTCAGCTTAATGGTATGACTAAGCCTTAGTGGGATAAGAATTCATGATATATTTTCTTCAAAGGGAAAAGAAAATAGAATAGGGGCAGAGTAGCTGTCTATATTAAAGGATATTCTCTTGCAAGGAAGCCAGGAGGAAGGAGAAGTATACTGGTGAACATTTCAATGAAGATAAAAAGGAGAAATAAAATGGATATGGAGGAGGAGAGAAAATGTAATTGTGTATATATAGCAGAACACCAGGACATAATGAATAGTTTGAGAAATCACAAATCGGATATTAAGGTATGATATATTAGAGAAGTAGGACAACAATACTCAAGATATCTGATGAATTCTTGGTGTAGGATGCAGGAACCCAGATGACTCCCATGAAGCTGAAGAGCTGAATCTAAGTAGGCTAATAATTGAATCACATTCTTCCTCTGGCTATAGGTGAATACCAGCATGCCTGGAGTCTAGCACTTGGACTGGCAGCACCTTTTCCTTGTTCCCCTGTGAGTCTCCATAAACCCAAAGACTTCTTTACTGTGAGTTAATAAGCATCAAAGAATGATCCATTTCCTTCGCTAGTTGGTCTGATTTATCAGTGAAACCCAGTTATCAAAATAGTGCAACGGATGGGGAAAGGGACTAGTCTTGTTTTGTTTGACTCCAGAAAACAGCATTTAAGAGCATTAAGGGAAAGCATTTACTTCTATGAAGTCTGGTCATTTAAGCTTTAGGAGAAATTAGCACATTTTACCCCAAAAAGTGAGAAGAGAGACCTGAATGGCAGCCTTGAAATTTAACATGTATAGAGTGTTTGTTGTAACAATAGGGGTGATACAGATAAAAGACTTTGAGAAAATATGACCTGTTCAGATTGCCCATATCTAGCTAATGTTTTCTAAATCATAGCAAGGTAATAACTTTTTTCTTGTGACATCTTTCCTTCTCCTATAAACTTTCTTTGTGGTCCTTCTAACTCCCAAATAAAAGAACATTTTTATATGTGCAGGAAGCACAGTGACCATATTTTCCCAACTTAAATAAAAAATCAGAGCACATGATTTAGTTGATTTTTTTTTAGTAAAAGCCTGTAAATAAATGATTTTCTTTTCTTGAAATTTAGACTGTCTGGGGCGTAGTGCCAAGATGGTAGAGTAGAAGCTTGGACTTCCTTGAGTTCTCCCCCCAAAGGCCTTAAAATACCTGTAAAAATGACTCTAAACAAATTCTAGAGTAGCATAAGTCACAAAATGACAGAGAGAAACAGATTTTCAGCCCAAGACAACCTAGAAGGCCAACAAGAAGGGTCTGTTGCACCAGGCTCAGAGCAGAGTGCAGTCCAGTGTGGGCCATGACTACACAGACTGGATTGCAAAATCACAGGCAGTTGCTGTTGTTCTCAACCCACAAATACCAACAGCCTCAAAGGTCAGTGAGAAAGTTCTTTCACCTTGGTGAGATGGGAGCATGGTCCAGCCCCAGCCCCTGACCCAGGGAGGAGGCAGACTCTGTTGCAGCAGCTGCTTCTTCTGGAGGTCTTGCCTACAGACCATGAGGGAAAGGAGCAGTTTATCTGGGTCTCAGTCCTGAGTGACAGTCCTGGAATGAGGAGGAGCACTGGTGAGGCAGAGCTGGTGGCTGCTATGGAAAGGGAATCCTACTCGCAGTTCCAGGGCAGAAAAGAGTACATGTGGTTGCTCACAGAACAGAGCTCAACTCTCCCTTGACTATGTCACTCTGGAGGAAATGAGAACTTTCGGGTCCCTAGAAATATTTCAGAGAGCAGCTGCACAAAACATCTGAAGCCTGGGGTAGTATACCCTCAAATTGACAAAAGAATCAAAAGTCAAGAAATTGGATGAGGAAATGCCCAAAAAGGGGAAAAAAATAAGACCATAGAAAGTAACTTTTTGGTATTTTCTTCAATCTTTTCAGATGAGGAATATCAAAGCATATAACCAAAGAAAGACCAAAGCATACAACTGGAGGAAGACAGCAAGGTCAAGGCTCCCACATCCAAAGCCTCAAAAAAAAAAAAAATATGAAATGCTCTCAGGTCATGAAGGAGCTCAAAAAGTATTTTGAAAATCAAAAAGATGAGGTGAAGGGAAAATTAGGAAGAGAAATGAGAGTGATGCAAGAAAAACATGAAAAAAAAGTCAACAGTTTGCTAAAGAAGATACAAAAAAAATACTGAAGAAAATAACACTGTTAAAAATAGATGATCCCAAATTGCAAAAGAGGTTCAGAAAGTTAGTAAAGAGAAGAATGCCTTAAAAAGCAGAATTGGAAAATTGAAAATGAAGTCCAAAAGCTCAATGAAGAAAATAATTCTTTAAAAATTTGAATGGAAGGGGTAGAGCCAAGATAGCAGAGTAACAGCATTCACTTTCTAGAGTGCTCTTACCAAGCCCAGTCAACAAGTCCAGTCAACAAGCCCTGCAACAAATGACTCTAAACAATTTCTGGAGCTTCAGAATCCACAGAATGATGGAGTAAAGCAAATCTCAAGCCCAAAACAGTCTGGAAGATAACCAGAAAATGTCTATCATGCCATACAGGGGCCATGGTGCAGTTCAGCATGGACCATGCCTGCACAGACAGGACTTGAACAGGCTTTGAGGAGACTGAATCTGTTACACCTGTGGCAATTTCCAGACTTCAGGTCCCTCAAACACCAAGAATAAAGTGGAAGTTCAGTGGAAAAAGGCTGTGGGACCAGTGTGAGAGAGCTGAGAGGTCCAGCCCTAGCCCCAGGCAGGCAGAGAGGAAAGGGGGCTGAGGATCCTGCAGCAGCCATAGCAGCAGCAAGGGCAGCTGCAGCCACTGTTTCTCAAGCTCTAGGCCCACAGATAGTGGGGAATCAAGTGACCGACAGTACACCTGACCACCCCCACTGGAAGCAGAGATCTACCTTGACAAAGAGCTCAAAAGTCAAGTAAATGGCTAGGGAAATGAGCAAAAACTGAAAAAAGAATCAGACTATAGAATCTTATTTTGGAAACAAGGAAGACCAAAACATGCAAATAGAAGACAACAAAGTCAAAGCACCTCCATCCAAAGCCTCCAAGAAAAATATGAATTGGTCTCAGGCCATGGAAGAGCTCAAAAAGGATTTTGAAAGTCAGGTAAAAGAAGTAAAGCAAATATCGGGAAGAGAAATAAGAGATGCAAGAAAATCATGAAAAATGAGTCAATTGCTTGCTAAAAGAGACCCTAAAAATTCTGAAGAAAATAATACTGTAAAAAATAGACTAACCTAAATGGCAAAAGGAGATCCAAAAAGCCAATGAGGAGAAGAATGCCCTAAAAAACAGAATTGGCCAGATGGAAAAGGAGGTTCAAAAACTCACTGAAGAAAATAATTCCTTAAAGATTAGAATGGAGCAGATAAAAGCAGACGATTTTAGGAAAAATCAAGAAATTATAAAACAAAACCAAAGGAATGAAAAAATAGCAGACAATATGAAATATCTCATTGGAAAAACAACTGACATGGAAAATAGATCCAGGAGAGACCATTTAAAAATTATGGGACTACCTGTAAGTCATGATCAAAAAAAGAGCCTAGATATCATCTTTCAAGAAATCATCAAGAAAAACTATCCTGATATCCTAGAACCAGAAGGTAAAATAAATATTCAAAGAATCTAACAATTGCCTCCTGAAAGAGATCCCAAAAGGAAAACTCCTAGGAATATTGTAGCCAAATTCCAGGGCTCCCAGGTCAAGAAGAAAATATTGCAAGCAGTTAGAATGACACAATTTAGGTATTGTGAAAATATAATCATGATAACACAAGATCTAGCAGCTTCTATATTAATGGATCAAAAGACTTGGAATATGATAATCTGGAGGTCAGAGGAGCTAGGATTAAAACCAAGAATCACCTACCCAGTAAAACTGAGTATAATACTTCAGGAGAAAAAATGGTCATTCAGTGAAATAGAGGACTTTCAAGAATTCCTGAAGAAAAGACCAGAATTGAATAGAAAATTTGATTTTTAAACACAAGAGTCAAGAGAAGCATGACTAGGTAAACAAAAAAGAGAATTCATAAAGGACTTACTAAAGTTGAACTGTTTACATTCCTACAAGGAAAGGTAATATTTATAATTCTTGAGACTTTTCTCAGTACTAGGGTAGTTGGAGGGATTATATACATATAGACAGAGGGCACAGGGTGAATTGAATAGGAAGTAAATCAAAGAGTGAGAGAGGAACATATTGGAAGGAGAAAGTGAAAAATAGAATGGGGCAAATTATCTCTCACATAAAAGAAGCAAGAAAAAAGCTTTTTCAATGGAAGGGAAGAGAAGGAAGGTGAGAGTAAAATAGTGAACCCTACTGTTGTCACATTTAGCTTAAGGAGGGACTAACATGCATGCTATATTTGCTATGAAAATCTATCTTACACTACAGGAAAGTAGTGGAGAAGGGGATAAGCAGGGGTTGGGGGATGATAGAAGTGAGGGCAAATGGGAGGAGGGTATAATTAGAAGTAATCCTTTTGAGGATGGATAGGGTCAAAGGAGAGAATAGAAATAATGGGGGCAGGATAGGATGGAATGAAATATAGTTAGTCTTTCACAACATGACTTTTGTGGAAGTCTTTTGCATAACTACACATGTATATGTGTTGTTGCTTGCCTTCTCAGTGAGAATGGATGGGGAGGGAGGAAGGAAGAGAATATGGAACTTAAACTTTAAAAATGAATGTTAAAAATTGTCAACTGAGAAATAAGATATACAGGCAATGGGGTATAGAAATATATTTTGCCCTACAGAAAAACAGGGTAGGAGGAAAGAAAAAGGGAGGGGTAATAAAAGGGAGGACAGACTGGAGAAAGGGGTTGATGGGGTACATACTGTTCTGGGTGGGGAGAGATGGAGAGAAAATCTGGAATTTTAATTCCTGTGGAAGTGAATGTTGAAAAGTGAAAAACAAATTAAATATATATACGTGTGTGTGTATGTGTGTATATGAAAAAATTAATTAGTACTGTCACAGAAATTCCAGGATATATTCATTCTCTACTATACTATAGCCACCCCTCAAATCTCAAAAATAGACATAGAGAATAACAAATATTGACATTATATATTAGTAGGTAACAATTATCTATCTATTTTTCACTTCAGGATTTATACTTCAATATGTGTACATAACTATGCGTACATAGATATATCAATCTGCCTACGTAAATATACATATGTATATAAATATACTTGGGATGTCTATTCTAGGGCTTTGTCAGTTCTCAAAAGCTTATTTTGTTTTGTTGGTTATTATCCAGAAAAAAATATGTTCCCACTATTTGTACTTTTTTCTTTTCTTTCTCAAGGTGACTAAGACTCTGAGAGTATCACCTTTGAGCAAACCATTTACTCTCTTTAAAATTAAATTTCTGTGTCTGTAACATTGTGATAATAATGTCTGACACATTGTGAAAATCAATAATACTGAGCATCTTGTGACTCTCTTGAGAGAAAGGGATTCTATAAATAAAAAGTCTGATTATAATTAATCTTTACATGTGAATTATAGTCAAAATATCTTTGTTGTACTTAATGACACTGTCATGTTTTGTTGTACCATCTCTACATCTCCATTTCTTCATCACTCAGAAACTGTAAAGGTTTAGCATTCCATTTCTCCATTTTCCTTTTTAATCATCTTTGTAGCTCCCTTCTGAACTTCCTCCAATTGAGGAATATTATTCTGCTGAAGAGGTTCACAGAACTGACTGAAGTATTCCAGGTCAAATCAAAATGGCATCATTTTGATGGTGACAACTACGTTTGTCAAATAGGCAATGCCTGGAGAATTTTGGAGCTATGGAGGCCCAACAGTAATATTGTCTATGGGTACTCAATCTCATACTTTGGGGAGTAAACTTTGTCATTTAAAAATAGGCAGAAAGGAGTTCTTTCTCAATTATGTATTATTTAAACAATTCAATTTGCCTGCTATGGCTTTTTACCATTATTTTCCAATAACAAAAATTGTGGTCATTACTACAGGCAGAATATTAAGTTATGCTATGAGTGTGTGTGTGTGTGTGTGTGTATGTGTGTGTGTAGAAAACACCTGGACTTCTACATAGTGAATTTCCCATATATATAAGATTCTTAGGTAAATTACAGTTTTTGTTATTGTTACTTAATGTAGCTGCACATTTTTTCACAATACATATTTTATTATTGTATTTTTTTATTTTCTCCCATTACATGTTAAAACAATTTTTTTAACATTTGTATATTTTCTTCATATGTTGCCCTCCTAATTTTCTTAGACATCACACATAATGTGTGTGCCTAACAGTAAAAATTTTACACAAGAATAGAATTTTTAGCATATTATAGAATTATAATGAACCCTATTAAAGTCCTACCTACATAGAGTCATAAGAAATATAAACTGAGTTCTAACCCTGAAGTGATCAATCGTAAGCTCCCAGGTGACAGGGGCTATTTTTGCCCTTTTATCCTTGTCGTGAACTTAACTTAGAACCTCTTGACTTCTTGACTTGACTGGGAATTCAGACATTGATCACAATTATCACTATACCATTGAGAAATTGCAAAGCACAAAAACATGAGGATGGGAAACTTCAAATCATGGTACAGAGATGACTTTGCTATCTACTAACCCCAGAATCCTAGAATTGCTTTAAACTTTTTTTTAATTGATTTTTCATTGACTGCTGTATTTTGCCTTTCTTCGCATGCTAGCGCTCAGTACAGAACCTGTCACATAGTGCTAACTAAATACTTTTTGGGAAACTCAAGTCTTGAGGTAATAATAAAGCAGTGAAAGTAGAGGAGAAATGAGGATCCCTCCCACACATGGGACATTTCGGAACCTTCTTGAGATTAGCAAGGATGGGAATTGACTTCCATGCCAAGTTGGTCATGTAAAAAACAAAATGAGGAAACCAATCCAAAACACCCAAGGATCATTTCTTCAGTTGCGATGTTTTCTTATTTTCAGGAACTAATTTCTTTTGATGGGGAGAAGGATGAAAATGATTACTGTGAATTTGAAGTTCAATAATTGCATCCTTAATAAAGAAGTAGCCAAAGCAAAGATGTCAAACATGCTATGACCTGTAACACTCTCAAGTGTGGGCAGAACCAAATTAACATGTAATTGGAACATATTTAACAAAAAAATATAAAAATACAATAAAATAAGTAACATTACATTTAAGGACTAAGGAACATGTAGCCAGAAGAGATCCTTATGTAAGAATTAGAATGTAAGAATGTTTCTATTTAACTTTGACACTACCAGTCCAGAGCAGTGAATGAAAGCTGACTTTGAAGGAAGAAATATCTGGGCTCAACTCTTACCTATATAGAGGTTTCTATGACCACAGACAAGTCATTTCACCGTCTAACTGACTATGAGGCAACTTTTAGACTGCAAGTTACAGACAATTTGACAGTCTACATCAGTGGAAAGTGTTTACACCCCAGGGATTTCCCTACTCTGATGAAATTATAGGTCTGGATGAAAAAAACAAAGAGTGAAGTCACCATTTTTATTGACTTGCTGTCCAAGGAACAGGTTGATTACGAGGCAATTTGATAACAGCTTTGCTATCTAGTATAGCAAGTCAAATGCGACTTAAGTTTTCTAATCTAGTTCATTCACCAGACTGAATTTTCCATTTTAATTCTCCTACTCCATATCTGAGCATGTGTATGAAAAATAGAAGTAATTAAACATTAACTATGGTCAGTCCTGGAGCAGCTATATGACAAAGTAGACAGAGTACTGGACTTGGTGACAGGAAGACCCTTCTTCCTGAGCTCAGATCTGGTTTCAGAGATGGCCTGTGTGATCCTGAGCAAGTCATTAATCTTGTTTGCCTCAGTTTCTTCAGCTGTAAAGTAACTAGAGAAGTAAATGGCAAATGACTCCAGTATCTTTGCCAAGGAAACTTCAAATAGGGTCATAAAGAGTCAGATATGACTGAAAATGACTGACCAACAAATGGTGTCCTCTAAAGACTGTGGACTGGATTTCACTGGAGGCAAGAAGAAAAAGAAAGTTTTCCAGGTTCTGATCCCATATTCCACACACACACACCACTCAATGTATATTTTAAACTTCAATATAAATCACTGTAAATTGCTTTATAACATGTGTAACTTGTGCCTGTTGGGACAAGTTTTCTAATTTATTTTACCAAAGACAAAATTATGAAATAGAAAATCAAAATGGGTACTTTTAAAAAATGTCTTCTGGTAAAATCTTAATTTAGGTTACATATGAGTAACAAAAGATGGGCAACATATAGAATGCAAAATAATAATTCAACAGCTATTTTTATGTCACTAAACTTAAAATTTCATTTAAAATTCTAAACATGTGGCAGCTAGGTAGTACAGTGGACAGAGTATTGGAATCAGTACTGGAAGAGGACCTAAGTTCAAATCTGGCCTCAGACACTTGATGTGTTAGCCTGGGCAAATCACTTAACCCTGATTACATCCAAAAAAAATTATATACATTTCAATTTGATAATACTATCTGTTTAAATAAAATGTTTTCCCTTTTAAGATCTGTTAATTGTGTACAGCCAGGCATGGAATAAGACAAGTATAAAACTGTCTTTCCTAATCCTGAAAGACCTTGTAGACTGACTCATTATTTGGACATTTGGAAATGATGAGCCCCTAGTAACTTTAACAATGTATAACTCCAAGCTAAAGGTCTTGCCCTTTAAAGTAACAAAGAAATTCCCGTATTGTCTACTGAGTGGATGATAATCCCAAAAGGGAGCTATTGTATTCACTGGGCAAGCTAGGAGCCACAAGAGATAGAGTGCCAGACCAAGAGTCAGGAAGACTCATCTTCCTGAATTCAAATTTGGCCTCAGATGCTTACTAGCTAGGTGACCCTGGGCAAGTCACTTAACCCCATTTGCCTCAGTTTCTTCATTTGCAAAATAAGCTAGAGAAGGAAATGGCAAAAAATTCTAGTTTCTATGCCAAGAAATGGGGCCACGAAGAGTCAGATGCAACTGAAAATTACTGAACAACCAACGACATTCTGCCCATCAATCTTCTTCTCTAGAAATATGTGTCTAGGTGACGGGGCACCCTGTGAGTTCAAGATCGGAGGTTCTGTATTCACTGGGTGGAGCTAAGTGGAAACCAAGGAGCTTTCTTCATCATAAAAGATGAACATGAACAACAAGAGGAGCCCAAGCCTTGTCCTGACTAGCCAGTAAGCATAGGTTTTGAGGGGACAGTGCAGAAATGAGGTGAAATATAATAAAACCTATTCAGCAAGCATCAAAAGTACTTTATGTTTTGATCAGGTTTAATTCTCATCCTCTTACCAGAGGTACTAATTTAAGTTTTTCTGTCAGTAAACATTTATCACTTCTGCTTCAGGTGGTCTTCTCATACTGGCAAGGCCTCCACCTCTACAACCTATTCCTCCAGTTGGTGATTTCCTACCCCAGCCTCCAACGAAAGAAGCACTCTTACCAGCCATTGCCCTTTCTTAAAACCTCAAAGAAAAGCCTTAGACTACCTCCAGGGTACTCTACCCCTATCCAAGTATTTTCCCCTTATCCAGATATTTTTCTCTTTCACTTGCCCAATGCTTTTCAGCTCCCTTATATAAATACAAATTGAATTAACTTTGGAATTATACTTCAAGTAATGCAGTTTGGTAAAAAGTGGGGAAAAGATAATGTTGGAGTTGTTTCAGAAAGATAGAAACAATAATTCACTGTTGATTTGACAAATTGGCCCAACCATTCTGGAAAAAAAAAATTTAATTATATGGGGGAGGGGGAATTATTCTTAACCGCAGGTTAAGAATTCTTAAAACAATTCTTAACTAGAGGTCCCAGTCTGGGGCATATGCATCTCAACGAGTGAAAAGACAGAGAAACTCTATGGAGAAATAAGTTATTTGAGGGCAGGACCATCCCATTTTTGCCTTTTTATCCCCAGTATCTAGACCAATGCTTGACAAATAGTGTTTTAAAATGTGTGTTGATTGAACACTATATACCAAAATATTCACAGAAATACATTTTGTAGTTGTAGAGAAGTGGAAATAAAGCATGTACTCACTGATTTAGGAATAGCTAAACAAATTGTTGGGCAACCAGGTAGCACAGTGAATAGAGTGCCAAGTCTTGATTCAGGAAGACCTGATTTCGAATCCAGTCTCAGACACTTTCTAGCTGTATGACCCCAAGGAAGTCACTTACCCTTGTTTTCCTCAGTTTTCTCAGTTTTAATATGAACTGGGAGAAGGAAATGGCAAACCACACCAGTACCTTTGCATAGAAAACTCCAGATGGGGTCACAGATAGTTTGATACCACTGAACAACTGAACAAGAACAATAAAACATTGTTATGTTATGATTGCAATGGTATGTTATTTCATTGTAAAAATTGAAAATGAATATAACAATGACCATAGTGATATAATTTAAAAGAAAACAGAATGCTATGCAATTAGCATGACTGTTCTTGTCCCCCTAGAAAAGAGATGAAGGAATGTACTCACTTCTTTCATTGAAGAGATGGAGGACTATGGGTTTGGAGCACTGCACATGCTATCACATTCAGCTGAAAGATTGATAGTTGACATAGGTTGAATAGTTAAATTGCTTAACTTTTGCTTTGTTTTGTTTGTTTTTGCTGCTCAGGAGAGGAGAACAGAGGAGAGAAGTGATTCAGACATGACTATGATATAGAAGGAACAGTCATCAGTGTCTTTAAAATAAAACTTTTTTAAAAACAATTCAGCTATGTAGGTAGAGTTTGGCAATTATATGGTAAACAGGCAATCTAAAGACTTTCTAACACTAATTCATTAGGGACCTGGGACAGAGACACAAAACTTAGTAAAAAGGTGACATTAAAAGAATATTCTTCATAAGTACTGGTACTAGTTAGCTGTTGGACTATCCCAGAGGTGAGGAACCTGTGGTGCGAGGGCCACATGTGACCCTCTAGCTCCTCAAGTGTGGCCCTTTGACCAAATCCAAAATTCACAGAACAAATCATTTTCTTAAACCAAGGAATTGTTCAGGGAAGTTTCAATTCAGTCAAAATGCTGCACTTAAGGAACTAGAAAGCCACATGTGGCCATGAAGTTCCCCACACCTGGTCCTCTTTTTTTTATTGCTGTTGTTTTGCAAAAGACTTCTGTAATAATCATGTTGTGTAATACTGATTATATTACCCTCTGTCCTACTCTATTGCCCCTTATTTCCCCCCCACAATTGACCTTGTCCCTTCTCAAAAGTGTTTATTTCTAGTAACTCCCTTCTCCCATTTGCCCTACCTTGTATCACTTCCCTCACCCCACTTGTCACCTCCTCCCATACTTTCCTGTGGTATGATATAAATTTTCATATCAAATTTAGTGAGCATGTTATTCCCTCCTTCAGCCACATGTGGAGAGAATAGCTTCATTTTTCCCCTTTCCCCTTCTCCCTTTTCACCTCCATTGAACAAGATTTTTCTTATCTCTTTATGAGTTATAGCCTGCCCTGTTCCATTTCTCCCTTTCTCTTCTCACTATTTTCCTCCCTCACCCCTTAATTTTTATTTTATTTTATTTTTTGTGTAAGTGTGGGTATCATCTCTTCTGATGCAACACACCCTGCACTCTCTGTCTATATATGTGTAAGTATGTGTGCATGTGCATGTGTGTGTGTACAATCTCTCCATCTACCCAAATACTGAGAAAAGATTCAAGAGTTATAAATATTTACTTTCCATGTAGTAATGTAAACAGTTCAGCTTTAGAGCCTCTTTTATGATTTTTCTTTCCTGTTTACCTTTTCATGCTTCTCTTGATTCTTATATTGTAAAGTCAAATTTTCTATACACATCTGATCTTTTCCTCAATATGAATGATTGAAAGTCCTCTACATTATTGAATGACCACTTGTTCCCTTTCAGTATTATACTCAGATTTGCTGGGTATGTGATTTTTGGTTTCAATCCCAGTTCCTTTGACCTCTGGAATATCCCATTCCAAGCCCTTTGATCTCTTAATGTTGAAGCTGTCAGATCCTGTATTATCCTGATTATATTTTCACAGTACTCAAATTGTTTCTTTCCAGCTGCTTGCAGTATTTTCTCCTTTTTCTGGGTACTCTGAAATTTGGCCACAATATTCCAGGAGTTTCTCTGTTTGGGTCTCTTTCAGGAGGTGATTGGTGGATTCTTTCAATATTTATTTTGCCTTCTGGTTCTAAAATATCAGGGCAGTTTTCCTTGATAATTTCATGGAAGATAATGTCTAGCTTTATAATCATGGCTTTCAGGTAGTCCCATAATTTTTAAATTGTCTCTCCAGGATCTATTTTCCAGGTCAGTTGTTTTTCCAATGAGATGTTTAACATTATATTCTATTTTTTCAAACTTTGGTTTTATTTATTAACTGCTTGGTTTATCTCATAATCATTCATTTCTCTGAACTCAATTATCTCTTTCAACGAATTTTTTTGTTCAGTGAGCTTTTGAATCTTCTCCATTTGGCTAATTCTCCTTTTTAAAGCCTCCTTGTCCTCATTGGCTTTTTGGACCTATTTTTCCATTTGAGTTAGCCTCTTTTTAAAGCTGTTAGTTTCTTCAGCATTTTTTTGGTTCTCCTTTAGTAAACTGCTAACTTGTTTTTTAAGCTCTTCTATTGCCTGAGCTCAATTTAAGTTCCCTTTGGAGGTCCTGGAGGCAGAGGCCTTGACTTCCTCTGACAGTTTGCTTTGTTCTTCTTTATCTGAAAGGATGGGAGGAGACACCTGTTCCCCAAGAAAGTAACCTTCTATGGTCTTATTTTTTTCCCCTTTTTTGGGGCATTTTCCCAGCCAGTTACTTGACTTCTGAGTTTCCTCTCCACAACCGCCTGGCCTCCAGTTCCCTCAAGCCAGCACTGGGGGCTGAGATTCAGATGAGCTGCTCCAAATCTTCAGGGGCTTTAGGCCAGGGCAGGGCTGCTATAGAGTATGAGATTAAGATCAGCTGCTCAGGTGGGGGCAGGGCTGCCACACAGGGCTCAGTTCCCTCAGGGGCTTTAGAATGAGACCTTCATCAATGGGTATGAGCTGTTGCCTACCTTGGGAACCCCTGTCTGCTGCTGCCACCACTGCTCCCACCTGAGGAGGTCCGAGTTATGGGACACCCTGCTCCCCTCTTGGTCAGCTGACCAGACCCTCTCACTGACCTTTGCTGCCTGTGGGTTGAAGGATCTGCGCTGCTGTTGGAGATTCTATTGCTTTAAATAGTTTACCTAGTATTGGGATTAATTGTTCTTTAAATGTGTGGTGTACTTCACTTGTGAATCAATCTGGTCCTGAGGATTTTTTCTTAGAAAGTTCATTGATGGCTTGTTCACTATTTGTTTTCCAAGATTAATTTATTTAAGCATTTTATTTCTTCCACTAATCTGAGTAATTTATATTTTTGTAGATATTCATCCATTTCATTTACATTGTCAGATGTGTTGGAATATAATTTGAGAAAATAGTTCTTAACAATTGTCTTAATTTCCTCTTCATTGGTGGTGAATTCAATCCTTTCATTTTTGATACTAGTAATTTGGTTTTCTTCTTTCCTATTTTAAATCAAATTAACTAGTGGTATATCTACTTTATTGATTTTTCATAAAACCAGCTTCTAGTGTTGCTTATTTTTCTATAAGGTTTTCTTACTTTCAATTTTATTATTCCCTCCTTTGATTTTCAAGATTCACAATTTGGTGTTTAATTGGGGGTTTTTAAATTACTTTTTTCCAGTCCTCTTTTTAATGGCATGGCCACTTCATTTATCTGCTTTTTCTCTATGTTATTGAAGTAAGCAATTAGAGATATTCATCTTCTCCTATGTGCTGCTTTGGCTGAATCCCATAAATTTTGATATGTTGTTTTGTTATTGCCATTTTCTTCAATTAAGCTATCAATTCTCTCTATGATTTGTTCTTTGACCCATTTATGTTTTAAAATTAGATTATTTAGTTTCCAGTTAATTTTTAAACTCTCTTTCCATTGTCCATTATTGAATGTAATTTTTATTGCATTATGATCTGAAAAGGATGTATTTGTTATTTTCACTTTTCTGCATCTGGTTATGAAGTTTTTATGTACTTATACATGGTCATTTTTTGTGTAGGTGCCATATATATATCACTTTCTATTCCCATTCAATTTCTCCAGACATCTATCATACCTAACTTTAACAGAATTTTATTCACCTCTTTAATTTCTTTTTTGTTTCTTTTTTTGGTTAGATTTATCTAGTTCTGAGAGGGGAAGGTTGAAGTTCCCCACCAGTAGAGTTTTATTATGTATTTCCTCTTGTAACTCATTCAAGGTCTTCAAAAATTTAAATGCAATACCAGGGATGGGGAATCTGTGGCCTCAAGGCTAATGTGGCCTTTTACATCCTCAAGTGCTACAAATTTGTCCTGTGAATTTTGGATTTGGTCAAAGGGCAGCACTTGAGGGCCACATGTGACCTCAAGGCTGCAGGTTTCCTACCCTTGTGCTATATACCATTTGGTAGATATATGTTTAGTATTGATTTGGTAGATATATGTTTAGTATTGATATGGCTTCATTGTCTATAGTACCTTTCAGTAAGATATAATTTCCTTCCTTATGTCTTTTAATTAGATCTATTTTTGCTTTTGTTTTGTCTGAGATCATGGTTGTTACCTCTGCTTTCTTTGCTTTAGCTGAAGCATAATGAATTCTGCACCAGCCTCTTACCTTTACCCTGTATGTATCTCTCTGTTTCAAGTGTGTTTCTTGTAAACAACATAGTGTAGGATTTTGGTTTTTAATACATTCTGCTTTCCACTTCCATTTAATGAGTGAGTTCATTCCATTCACATTTATAGTTATAATAACTGAATTCCCATCCATGCTATTTTCCCCTTGTTTAGCCCCCCTTTCTTTTGCCCCCCCCATGATTTTCCTCCTCATAGGTGTTTTACCTCTGATCATTGCCTTCCCTAATCTATTCTCCCTTTTATCAGTACTCCTTTCCCCTTCTATTATCCTTGTTCCATTTTATTTCTTTATAGAATAAGATAAATTTATACATCCAACTGAGTATGTGTTATTCCTGTTTTCATTAATTTTGATGAGAGTAAGGTTTGTTTTGCCCATCTAACCCCCATCTTCCCCTCCATTATAATAGCTCTTTCATGACTCCTTATGTGGGATAATTTGCTCTATTCAATCTCCCCCCTCCATCTTCCAGTGCATTTACATTCTCATACCTTTATTTTGCTTTTTTTTGGTGGAGAAGTATTATTCCATCAAAGTCACTTTATACCCTTAATCACTGTCTATATATACTCCTTCCAATTGCTCTTATAGTAATAAACTTCTAAAGAATTACAAAAACTATCTTGCCATATAGAAATAAAAGCAGAAAGAGAAGTATAAACCTTATCGAGTTTCTTAAGTTTTTTCTTGTTTCTTTTTTTTTCATTTCCCTTGAGTCTTGTATTTGAAGGTCAAATTTTTTATTCAGCTCTGGCCTTTTAGTTAGGAGTGCTTGAAAGTCCTCTATTTCATTAAATGTCCATTTTTTTCCTCCAAAAGATTCAATTTTGCTGGGTAGGTGATTCTTGGTTGTAATCCTAACTCCTTTGCCTTGGAGGGTATCATATTCCAAGCCTTTGGATTCTTTTATGTGGAAGCTACAAAATCTCGTTTAATCCTGACCATAGCTCCATGATATTTGAATTGCTTCTTTTTGGCTACTTAAAGTACTTTCACCTTTCTCTGTGAACTCTGGAATTTGGTTATGATGCTCCTGGGAGTTTTCATTTTGGGATCTCTTTCAGACAGCTATCCACAGATTCTTTCAATTTCTATTTTGCCATCTGATTCTAATACATCAAAGCAGTTTTATTTGGTAATTTCTTGAAAAATGCTATCCAGGCTTTTTTTAATCATAGCTTTCAAGTAGTACAATAATTCTTATACTATCTCTGCTAGATCTATTTTCTAGTTCAGCTTTGTCCAATGAGAAATTTCACATTTTCTTCTATTTCTTTTTTCTTTTGTTTTATTATATCTTGATATCTCACAAAGTCATTAGTTTCCAGTTCCACAATTCCAATTTTTAATGAATTATTTTCTTCAGTAAGCTTTTGTACTTCTTTTTCTGTTTGGTTAATTTTATTTTTTAGGGAGATATTTTCCTCTGTGAATTTTTGCATATTTTCCTGTGCTATTAACTCTTTTTTCATAGTTCTCCTTCATTGCTCTTATTTCTTTTCCCAGTTTTTCTTCTACTTCTCTAATTTGCTTACTCCCCTCTCATTCCATTAAGACAGACCCTTTCTGCCATGCTGGTGAACTGCTTACAGTTTTCTAGTTGTTTGAAGAGGAATTTTGGAGGGTTCCTTCTTCACTCCACCATCTTGGCACCAGTAATTAAGATAAAGACAGAGAGAGAGAGAGAGAGAGAGAGAGAGAGAGAGAGAGAGAGAGAGAGAGAGAGAGAGAGAGAGAGAGAAGAATCCAGAAATGATCAAGAAATCCAAAGAAAAACTACATTGTGTACATTTTGTCAGCCTAGGTCCTCCTTCCAATGTATAGATGAGGGCAAACAAGGGATGCTTGATCCAGTGGATATGTGGCAAGGTAAGATGATGGAAACCCAAGCCAGGGATTAGTCCAGGATTTGGGGGTTCTCTAGCTGTATTACTCAGATACCACTAGACTTAGAAGGCTGCAGGGTTAAAACCAGGAGTGCAACAATCAGTGTATACCCTGAAATATTCCATCTTATGGAGACTTCTTCGTATGAACTATTCCAGTGTAATGAGTCCCTAGGAAATACAGTACTCATTACCCAGATCCAAGATAATGGACTTCAGTACTAAAGAAATGCTCTCAATTCCTCCATAAGTGAACAGTCAGGCTCTAACATAAAGTTCTAAGTAAGAAATTAAGACCAAAACAAAAAGTGGGCAAATATAAGAAATTATTAAAGATAAAGAAATATTATGGGACCAGGTACATGCAAGACAGAAATCCCAAAGAACAAAATAACTTCACAACATCTATAAATAAGTTTGCATAGAAAATCAGAGATTTGTCATAAGCTCTAATGAAATTCCTAGAGGAAAGAGGGGTTTATTTGTTTGTTTTTAGTGGCAATTAACCCCACAGAAAATAATAGGAAAGGAACTGAGAGTTATAAAGGAAATAACTGGAAGTAGAATAGTTTAGCACAGAAGGTGTACAATCTTACTGAAGTGAGATTCCTTGAAAAGGAAGCAACTCAGCTGAATTCCAACAGAGGCCACAACCTGAAAGAAAAGAGAAACCCTATAACCTCCTGCTCAGGAAAACAAAACCTAATGGAAAGCACAAGAACAGCAAAACTTCCTCAAGCAGCAGCTGTATGAAATCTTCAGAGAGCAACACCTGGCAAAGGCTATGTGCCAGAGACATGGCCACACTTACAGCAAGGACAATGTGCCTTAAAGAGCCTGCACCTTCTGTAAACTTAGTAGGAACAAAACCAACAAGAAAAGTGCATTATTAAACATCATTGGCAGCCCAGAATTATCAGAAGTATGAGTTACTCCTTCAATATGTGCCCTGCACACGTGTTCCATGTCCCTTTGTCCTCCATGAATGTTTTCTAAGCAACTCTACTCTTCTCACTGATGCTATTGGTATATGTGGGAGCCTATTTTCCAGTTCCATGAGAGAAATACTTTGTTATTCCTCTTATCTTCTGCTTTTAAATAATTGTATCCTCCAGCTGGCAAATAAAAGTGAACACATTGGTGAGTGGTTGAAAAGTATGTTTTAGAATGGGTGTAGGACCATAGGGGTTGTTAAGTTGTTTCAGTGATGTCCTAATATTTGTGACCTTATTTAGGATTTTCTTGGGAAGGATACTGGAATCATTTGCCATGTCCCTCTCCAGCTCATTTTGAAAATGAGGAAATTAAGACAAATGAGGTTAAGTGATTTGCCTAGGGTCACACAGCTAATAAGTGTCTGAGGCCAGATTTAAACTCAGGAAGATGAGTCTTCCTGACTCCAGGCCTGGCACTCTAACCCCTGTGTCACCCATAGATACCTACAACAGGGGTGGGTGACCAGTGGCTTTGAGGCCAGGTGTGGACTTCTAG
The DNA here is from genome assembly GCA_023548195.1 of Bettongia penicillata ogilbyi. Taxonomy (NCBI): domain Eukaryota; kingdom Metazoa; phylum Chordata; class Mammalia; order Diprotodontia; family Potoroidae; genus Bettongia; species Bettongia penicillata. The sequence goes on from JAJHZJ010000772.1 coordinate 939,707, forward strand.
ATCCTTAAGTGAAGCCCTTTGATTGAAACTAACTTCACAGAACAAAACCCCTTAATAAAAGGATTTGTTCTGTAAAACCTGAGCTAAGTCAAAAGACTGCACCCAGGAACCTAGAAGGCCATATGTGGCTTTGAGGTCACATAGAAGTTAAGGAAACTCCTTATATAAGTGACATTGCCATCCACAAGTATTTACAGGATTATTTCTGAGGATAAGCTTTATATGCTAATATGTTAAATTATAATGGTATTTGATAGTGCATACATTTCATAAAAATTTAACAATGTCAGTACTATGAGATGACTAGCTTAAAAATGACTGATAATATGTTTCATGGTAAATATTTTATATGCTTATAATTCATATTTTTGAAACACATTATGGAGCATTTTTATTATTGTTAAATATGATTTCACATGGCACATCCTCTGAGAACTTGCAAATTCCTTTATTTCTCAGTTTCATGATCAGAAAAACTTAAGCATATATTTTAAGTCTCTCCCAAGAGTACAACAGAGTTATTAAACTGTTCTATGAAGTAATTCAACATTTAGTACTGGATCATGCTACATGTGATTTGACATGCTATCTGACAATTATGAAAAGTAGTTCCTAAAAATCTTTTTGCCTAGGTTAAACCAAAATCAGTAATTATGATATTAGTGTAATTACTATAGCTTTTAAATAATGTCATTTCATTTTATGAAAAAAGTATATTATATTCCATAGATTCTGTCCATCTGTTGATATGCATAAGAATATAATGAAGTACAGCTTGGAGGTGGTTATTTATATTTTCCACAGAATAATTTCACTAAATACTAGAATGTGTACTTTGGGCTAGTACATGGAAACGTTCTTCTTTTTTATCACAAACAGCTTTGTTGTAACTTCCATTTGCTGCCAGAAATATTATTCTAATTTAATCTCTTCAAATTGAAATAAGATATTAAAGACTCTACAAAGCAAATAATACCTCCATCAACATCAGGGAAAGAATGAAAATAAAGATAATTTATAGAGGAATGCTAGAATATGCCCAGCTCCCTGCAGCCTTCTTCTGACTTTGGAGAAAAACTGAATTAAATATGTTTGATTGATAACACTGTGGAAAAAACATGAAAGACTACGGAAGTTCTGAGGGGAAATCAATATGAGGGTCTCTGCAGCCTTTCCTACGCTTCGATGAAATGTATGAAATGCTGAGATGTTTTTTTAACTTTGAGTCTTTGTCTTTTAATGAAGACAAAAATGGAGTCAGAGGTAAAAATGAATAAGCTGGTCCAGACTCATGGGACCAGTAAATAAAAATATTAAGAATATCCAAAAAGGTCATAGGGTCTCATATTTAGCAGAAATTGCTTTTGGTGTTTTGGCAGACTTTATTATGAAGTATCACCCAGGAAGACATTTGTTACAGAAAAGAATCTGCCATTTTTATATAAAATTTGGGTGGTATGGAGTACATTGGATGGGCTCTGTCAATAACAAACCATATTCACTACAAATAGAATTGTTGACTGTCATATTTTCCAGTCCTTTCTTAGAAGGAGCTGCTAACAAAAATAAATGACCCTTCCATCTTATTAAGAAACATTCCTAACTTACAAGGAAAGGGCCATGCTTGGCAAGGGTCCTAGAGCCTAAATAAATCCAGGGTTGAAACTGTAATTCCCCAAATCTGAGATAAACAACTTTTTTTTCCTGGTTTCCACCCAAATAATTACATTTGGTTGAAGCAATCTTAACTTTCCTGGATAATATATGTTCTTTAAATGACCATTATTAACCTATTTGAAATTCAAGTCATCTTGTGGTACTCTAAAATTTAATTTCCAAAAAATATTTATTTGTTAACATTGTGTTTATAGGCACAATTCAGTTTTGATGGCCTCTCGGGATAATTAATCCAAAATATTGTCAAAAAAAAATAAAAGCCAGCAGCATGGTGTTCTACCAATGGGAACATTTAGACCCTTGAGGAAAGCAAATGGATAGGTCTGACTATTTACCAGGCAAAGAATGATTTTAAAATATTCACAAAACTTCAGAAGAAAAGTTCTGTCTGAAATGGAATTCATTATTTCCCCTTAAAAATGCTCCTTTCTCACTATTTCTCCCAATGGTAGTTTTCAACCAGCCAGGCTCAAAACCTTGTTATTTGTGTTTCCTATGTTTCATTAATCCTCCCATGTGACCCATTTCCAAGGGCTGTTCAGTCTATCCCTACACTAAGTCCTGTATCCATTCCCACATCCCTCAGCAAAATCACCACTCTAGTTTAGGCATTGACTGATTTCCTTTGCCTCGAATCTCTCTACAACCTTTCCTTCCTATGGTGAAGAAAATCATCTTTCTAATGCACATGTTTAATCAAGTCATTTTCTGGCTCAAAGGTATAAAGTGACCCCCTATTGCTTATAGGATAAAATAGAAATTCCTTAGATGGGCTTATAAAATCCCTCAAAATGACTCCAAATTACCTTTCCAGTCAATTTTACATTACTTTCCTTCACAAACTCTATATTCTAGTCAGATGGAGCTACTATTTGCTCCCTTAATCTGACTTGTCAGACTTCTGGTTCCGTGCCTTTGCATGGGTCATATTCTGAGCTTCTGCTGACCATCCCTGGCAACTACCTGGAATTGTGTGGTGGCTTAATACTGAGGGGCTTAGTACTTTGAAATGATTCATTATTTCATTACTGAAGATGACATTTATTTAGCACTTTAAGGTTAACAAAATTATATCTATTATATACATATGCATAACGTGTCATATAATAGTCTAATATAGTATGACATATATGTCATCTAATTTTATATTCATAGTAGCCTTGTAAGGAAGGTGATTTTAAAAAATAATTTCCCAAACATATATAAAAATTATTTTCATCATTTTTTAAAAATATTGAGTTCCAAATTCTCTTCCATCCTCCTTCCTGTTCTTCCCTTATTGAGAAGGCAAGCAATTTGATATGTCATATATGTGCAGTCATGTAAAATATATTTCCATATTAGTCATTTTGTGAAAGAAAATATAAACAAAAAACAAGAAAAATTGTAAAAGTCCTTTTAAATATGTTTTGATCTGCGTTCAGCATCAATCATTGCTTTTCCTGGAGATGGAAAGCATTTTTCATCATAAATCCTTCACAACTATCTTGTGTGATTGTATTGTTGAAACTAGCTAAGTCATTCACAGTTTATCATCTTCCAATTTACTGTTATTGTATACCCTAGTGTCCTGGTTCTTCTCACTTCGCTTTGCATCATTTCATATAAGTCTTCTAAAGTTTTTTTTTTTTCTAAAACACTCTTGTTCACCATTTCTTATACCACAATAGTATTCCATCACAATCACATACCACAACTTTTTCAACCATCCTCCTGTTGATGAGTATCTCCTCAATCTCCAATTCTTGGCTACCACAAAAAAAGAGGTGCTATAAATATTTTTGTATTTGTGGGCCCTTTTCCCTATTTTATGATCTCTTTGAGATACAAACCTAGGAGTGGTGTTGTTGGGTCGAAGAGTATGCACAGTTTTGTAGTCCTTTGGGCATCATCCCAAATTGCTCTCCAGAATGGTTGGATCAGTTCAAAACTTTACCAACAGTGCTTTGGTGTCTCAATTTCCTCTTCAGCATTTTTCCTTTTCCTTTTCTTTCATATTAGTCAATGTGATAGGTGAGGAGTGGAACATCAGAGTTGTTTTAATTTATATTTCTGTACACAATAGTGATTTAGAGCACTTTTTCATATGACTGCAGATAACTTTGTCTGTACCTGAAACTTTATCAGGTAACTTTATCTTTATCTGAAAATTGCCTATTCATATCCTTTGACAATTTATCAATTAGGGAAAGACATATTCTTATAAATTTGGCTCCGTTCTCCATATATTTGAGAAATGAAGCCTTTTTGTTGTAAAAATATTTTCACAGTTATGATTACTAACAGCATTTCCTCCCCTCCTGCTTATTTTCCCATGTATCCTTCACTTTTTCCCTTTTCACCCTGTTCCACCTCAAAAGTGTCTTGCTTCTGACTACTGCCTCCCCCAAGCCATCTTTTCTTCTATCAGTACCTGACCCTACTATTTCTCTGTATGGGAAGATAGATTTCTGTACTCAACTGATCACATATTTTATTTCTTCTTTGAGTCAATTTTGATGAGAGTAAGGTTCAAGCTTGGTCTGCCAATGCCCCTGTAGGCAAGGTGCATTTTAGTAAAAGTAGGGTGGATTTTAGTGCAAGGTGGATTTTAGTGTGTAAAGTGAATTTTTGTTATTATTTCTTAGACTTCAGTTTCCAAGGATCCAATCCCTTATTCCTATGCACTAGATATGAGTTCCCATATCTCCACCACACTTGTGCTGTTATATAATAGTAAATAATTTAAACATCCACTGCAACTGTGTAGTGAGATACAGGGATGAAGTGAGGTAAACTTGTGAGGCTAGTGTTGGCAGTATGCTTTCTTTGTCTGTTGCCCTATAATGCAGGTGGATACTTGTCAGTAAATGGGGAACCAAAGGGTTGAATGCACAAACATTGTGTGTGCCTTGATCAGCCCCCATCAAGGCTTAGGGGGAATCTGTGTTTGCCTCAACTGACCCAGATTGTGACTTAAGGGAATTTAGAGGAAGCACAAGTTGTGCCTGTCTTGATTGACCCCTTCAAGATGTAAGACTACTTGACCCTCTTCTCATCAGCTCCTGTGAGAAGGGTGATTAAGGAATGTTGTAGGAGTTTGTCCTCTCATTATTAGCAATCCTCTTCTGAGGATTAATAAAGATGAGAATAAAGTAAAATTATTAACCCCTTCTACTGGCTTTCCTGTCTGACCAGATCAAGAGTGAATCTGTGCCAAGTCATCCCGTGTGCTGTGTTTATCTGTCTTACAGCCCCTTCCCCATTCCTCCCCATTGTAAAAGGTCTTTCATGCCTTTTCCATGTAAGATAACTTACCCTATTCTGCCTTTCCCTTCTCCCAGTGCATTCCTCTTTCTTATCCCTTAATTTTATTTTTTTAAGTTACATCTTAGCCCTTATTCTTACCCATTAGTTTTATTTTTAGATATCATGCCATCAGTCATCCATTTTCTCTATCCATATACTATAACTCCCCTAATAATGATAAAGTTCTTGTGAGTTATAAATATCATCCTTCCATGTAGGAAGGAATGTATGTAATTTAACCTCATTGGATCCTTTATGATTTCTCTTTCCTCTTAATCTTTCTATGCTTATCTTGAGTCTTGTCCTTGAAAGTTGAATTTTCTATTCAGCTCTGGTCTTTTCATAAAGAATGCTTGAAAGTCCTCAATTTCATTAAATACCCATTTTTCCTCCTAAAGGATTATACTTAGTTTTGCTAAGTAGTTGATTTTTGGTTGTAAACCTAACTCTTTTACCATCCAGAATATATTATCTAAGCCCTCTGATTCTTTAATGTAGAAGGACTCCCAAATATTTTATAGTGTCTACAGTAACTTTAAATGGAATTTCTCCTTCTGTCTCTTGCTGATGAGCTTTGTTAGTAATATGTAGAAATGAAGATGATTTATGTGGATTTATTTTGTATCCAGCAACTTTGCTAAAGTTGTGTTATTATTTCAAGTAGTTTTTCACTTCATTCTATATGATTCTCTAGGTATATAATCATATCATCTGGAAAGAATGATAACTTAGTTTCTTTTTTTGCTTATTCTAATTCCTTCTATTTTTTTTCTTCTTCTCTTATTGCTAAAGCTAACATTTCTAGTACCATATTGAATAACAGAGGTGATAATAGACATCCTTGTTTTACCTCTGATCTTATTGGAAATGCATATAGTTTATCCCCACTACATATAATTCTTGCTGATCATTTTAGGGAGATACTACTTACTATTTTAAGGAAGGCTCCATTTATTCCTATGCTCTCCAGTGTTTTTAATAGGAATGATTGTTGTATTTTGTCAAAATCTTTCTGTATCTATGGAGATAATAATGTGGTTTCTGTTAGTTTTTCTGTTGATATGATCAATTATGGTGATAGTTTTCCTAATATTGAACTAGCCCTGAATTCCTGATCAAAGTGCATTATTCTTGTGACAAGTTGCTGTAATCTTTTTGCTAATATCTCATTTAAAATTTTTGTATGTATATTCCTTAGGGAAATTGACCTATGATTTTCATTCTCTGTTTTGGCTCTTCCTGGTGTAGTTATCAGCACTATATTTATATCATAAAAAGAATTTGGTAAGACTACTTCTTCACAATTTTTCCAAATAATCTATATAGTATTGGAATGAACTCTTCTTTAAATGTTTGACAAAATTTGCTTGTAAATTCATCAGGTTTTGTGGATTTTTCCTAGGGAGTTCACTGATGGCTTGTTCAACTTCTTTTTCTGAGAAGGGATTATTTAAGTATTTTAATTCCTTTTCTGTTAATCTGGATAATTCATACTTTTTTGTAAATATTCATCCATTTCACTAGGATTGTCAAATTTGTGGGTATATAGTTGGATAAAATAATTTCTAATTATTGTTTTAATTTCCTCTTTATTGGAGATGAATTCATCCTTTTCAGTTTTGATGCTGATAGTTTGGTTTTCTTCTTTCTTTTTTTTAAATTCAAATTAACCAAAGGTTTATCAATTTTATTTTTTTTTCATAAAACCAGCTCTCAGTTTTATTTATTAGATCCATGGTTTTCTTAATTTCAATCTTATTTAATCTCTCCTTTGCTTTTCAGTATTTCTAATTTGGCATTTAACTGGAGATTTTCAATTTGCTCCTTTTTTAGCTTTTTCAGTTTGCATGCTCAATTCATTGATCTCCTCTTTCTCTAGTTTATTCATGTAAGCATTAAGAAATATAAAACTTCCTCTAAGAACTGCTTTTGTTGCATCCCATAAGTTTTGGTAGGTTGTCTCATTATTGTCGATCCTCTTGAATGAAGTTATTGATTGTTTCTATGATTCGTTGTTTGACCCACTCATTCTTTAAGATTAGACTACTTCATTTCCAATTAATTTTTGGTCTGTCTTCCCATGGTCTCCCTCAGTCTTCCCTCCCTTCTTTCAGCTTCCTCCCTTTTATTTTCCTTTTCCCTTATTACTTCTTTCCTTCCTTCTAACCACCTCTCCCTTTTCTTTCCCTTTTCCCCTTCTACTGCTTATAGGGCAAGTTAGATTTCTATACTTAATTGAGAATATTATATCCTCCTTGAACTAAATCTGATGAGAATAAAGCTCAAACAATGCTTATCTACCTCCCTTCTTTCCCTCTACTATAATATATTTCTGTGCCTCTTCATGTGATGTAACTCATCCTTTTCTGCCTCCTCCTCTTCTCCCCTTGCATCCCTTCATTAGGTTTTTTATCATCAGTTAATTTATACCCACACCCTCCATCTATTACAACCCTTTTGAATGTTATAATAAATATACAGTTCTCAAGATGAACAAGAACTATCCTCCTAAATAGGGAAGTAAACACTTTGCCTGCATTGAATAACAAGATTTTTTTTCCCCCTGTTTACCTTCTCATGCCTCTCTTGAGTCTTGTATTTGAAGATCAAATTTTCTATTGAGCTGTGGTCTTTTCATCAGGAATGTCTGGAAATCCCTTATTTTGGTGAATGTCCATCCCTTTGCCTGAGAGATTATGCTCAGTTTTTTTGGTCAATTGATCCTTGGTTGCAGTCCAAGCTCCTATTCATATTTCTTTCATATCCCAATCCCTTCAATCTCTGTAAGGTCTTATGTGATCCTTGAATTGTTTGTTTATGACTGCTTGCAGTATTTTCTCCTTGACCTGATAATTCTGTAATTTGGCAATGACATTCCTTGACATTTTCAATTTCGGATCTCTTTCAGGAGGTTGCCCTCTTGATGTAGGACCCCAGGGCAGTTTTCCTTGGTGATTTCTTGAGAGATACTTCCCAGACTGTTTATTTTATCATGGCTTTTCAGGGGACCAATGATTCTTAGATTTTCTCTTCTGGATCTATTTTCCAGATCAATTGTTTTTCCAAGGATATATTTTACATTTTATTTCTATTTTTTCATTCTTTTGTTTGATTTTGTTTTGATTTTGTTTGACTGATTCTTGATGTCTCATAGAGTCATTAGCTTCTATTTGCCCAATTCTAATTTTTAACACATTGTTTCCTTCAGTTAGCTTTTGTACCTTGTTCAGTTGTTCCTTTTAAGGAGTTTTTTTCTCCAGTTAGGTCTTGTAGCTCCTTATCCATTTGGCCAATTTTACTTTTTTAAGGAACTGATTGTATTTTAAAAATCATTGGCCATTTTTTTCTTCTACCTCTCTTATTTGGCTTTTAAAATACTTCTAGAATTCTTCCAAGAATGCTCTTTCAACTTGAAACTAGTCCATTTTCCCTTTTGAGATTTCAGATGTGGGTATAGTGTAATGCTGTCCTCTTCTAAATTTGTATTTGGATCTTCCCTGTCCCTGTCATAAGATTCTATGGTCTTTGCTTTTCTAATTTGCATCTTGCTCATGATGATTGACATTTTCCTGACTTTTAAAGTGAATCTCTGCTTCTTTGGCACAGGGGACTATGTCTCATAGTTCTTGTGCTGGGAGCTAGGGGCCTGGTTACTGACTTTGTATGCTGTGGCCTCTGGTTCTTTTAACTTGAAGCTATATAGTGTTGCAACTTACCTGGTGCTGAGCTGACTAGTGTGTGCCAAGACCAGGTGAAGTCTATCTGAGTTTCCCAGGGTTGCACTGAAGTATGCAAAGTGAGATGTGGGGGAGGAGTGGTTTGTCCCCTGGAGGTCTCCTCCTTCCCTAGGGCTGCACTAGAGCATGGGCAGGCTCAGCAACTGAACCCCATCTGTGCTGCTGTCTGCCCAATCCCTCTTCCTGTGCTAAGGCACACCTAGGGTCCCAGTGTTGATGCTTACCAGCTCCACACCCTTAAGACTCAGGATCTCCTGCTGGTCCACTGAGGTGGGACTTGCTGGGATGCCTCCAGTCCTACATTGGTCCCCTTCAGCCACAGCATGAGAGACCCTTCCTATTGATCTCCCTAGCTTCCTAAACTAAAAGACTGCTGTATTCCTTCTGCTGGCCCCACTATTACAGAATTTTTCCTGGGGTAATATTCACTAGGTTTTTCAAGGTCATCAAAGGTGGGTGAGAACACTTATAGTTTATTCTACCAACTTGGCTTTGAGAAATTCAACTAGGTGACTTTCAAACATTTAGTCTGTAGGTTGATAGGAGTAGCTGCTGTGACTGCAATGGGCCCTGTGCTTCTCTCTCACCGTGCTCCACCGGACTGCCATCTTGTGCTGAGAGGTTTAGGAATCAGCACTGACAATGGTAATTCAGTCTACCTGGGGCTATTCCCACTTTCTATGGCTGAGTCTGAGCTTGTGCAGCCCCTGTACTCTGCACTCCCCCAGCTTGGTGGGACACATCCTTCCTGTTGACCAGTGCTGTCCAGTGCTGGAAATCTGCCACACTCTTTCTTCTAGCAGATTCTGCCACTCTAAAATTTTTCAGATTCATTTTAGAGGCACCTGAAGAAATTTGTGGAATAGCTCAGGTAAGCCCCTCCTTTCACCACACAATTTTGACTCTATCTTCCTCTTATTTGATTTTTAAAACCCTTTTGCTCTCCTCCAGGAATTCTTTTTTTGACCTGAGACCATTCAGATCTTTTCTTTGTGGCCTTGTATGTATCAGTTTTGACTTTTTTTTGTCTTCTTTTAAGTTTGTGTTTTAATCTTCCCTGTCACTATAGTAACATTCTATGGTCAGGTTCTTTTATACTGTTTGCTCATCTTTCCAACTATTTCTTGACTTTTAACATTATGTTAAAATTGGGCTCTCTTCCTGGAGTGTAGGAGACATTGTCCCAAATTCAATCTTTTTTCTCTTGCTGTTTTCAGAGCTAATTCTGGGGCCTGTATGTATGTGTTCAGTTCTTCCAAAATGGTATGATCTATGAAGTGTGATCACAGCTCTCCTGGCTTGGGCTCTGGTCTGTGGGTGACTAAAACATACCTGTTCACTCTAGATCTAGATTACCAGAGTCCCTTGCTCCCCTGCAGCTACATTCTAATGTTCCTCCTCACCCTGGAACTGGAACTTAGAACCACATAAGGGCAATGCATAAGAGTCCTGCACCCAGTGCCAGCAAAGCATCAACTGAAATCTCCTTCAGATCAATTGTCTCATCCCCCTATCTGTACTTTGACAGCTCTAGAAGTCATTGCTGCTGATTCAGATTTGCCCCCAAAGCCTGTTCCACAGCTTGTCAACCTGGCCTTTGCTAGACTATGCTTTACTCTCACCCCAGTGAGATAGATCTTTCCTTCTTATCTTCTAAGTTGTCTTGGACTGGAAACTTGTTGCACTTCATCTTGATGTTGGTTCTGCTGGTCCAGAATTCATTTTGAGGCATTTTAAATTTGTTTGGAAGGAAGTTTGGAAGAGGTCAGGTGACTCTCTCCCTTTATTCCACCATGTTAGCTCCTTCCTCCTCACAATGTACTATTATTATCCCCATTTTATGAGAAATTGAGAGAAAGAAATGAAGAGATTTGCTGGGTTTACACAGCTTTATAGGGTCTGACACAAAATTTGAACTGAAGTCAGTTCTCCCAGAATTCTTATTCATTGTACCACATACCTTACTATTCACAAGCTGTGTGTCAATGAACACATAATTCATGAAACTGCCATTTCCGTACATGTTCTGTGGCAGAGGTATCAAAATCATGCCTTTGGAAAAATGTATTTGGGAAATTTTTAACAAAATAAATAAAAATACAATGTAACAAACAATGTTGATTTGCAGTTTTCTAAGTCAATATGAGGGTTATTGGGATCCATTTCTGTTTGAGTTTGATGTCACTGCTCACTGAAATATAATTCAATTCATTTTCTCCCTACATGGAAAACATTCTCCTTTCTTTTTCCTGTCAAAACCTTTTTCTTCTTTTAAGGTTGAATTCATGTACCAACTCCTCCTTTAACCTTATCCTAAGACACCCCCTCCCACACATACATACCCCATAGACATGGAAAGTATTCTTACCTTTCTCAAATATTTCTAAAACAATATTTTTTCTGAATGTTTCTTTTAGTTCCATCATAATGTTTCTTCATATTCACATATGTTACTTTTTCACTTTGTATGTTCAAAAGCACCTAGAACAATGCCTTATATGTGATTACTATGTAATTAGTGTTTGTTCAGTTGAACCACATATGCTTTTGGTTGCAGCATAGTAAATAGAATTCATGACTTAGTGTGCACTAGACCTAGTTAGGATCCTTCCTCTGATACTGACCTTGGGCAAGTCATGGAATGCTAGACCTAGAGTCAGGAAAATCTGAGTTCAGATCTAACCTCAAACACTTACTATCTGTGTAAGCCTGGGAAAGTCATCCCCTGTTTAACCTCAGTTTCCACATCTGCAAAATGGGGATAATAATATCACCTTTTCCTGGGGTTATTGTAAGAATCAAATGAGATAATAATTGAAAAGCACTTAGCACAGTGCCTGGCATGTGGTAAATTCTACATAAATGTTAGCTATAAATATTAGTTTTCCTTCTCTGAAAATTGGATTTTAAAAGATCAAATGAGTGTGTGCAAAAAATTTACATGTGTGTATGTATGCTTTCAAAAATTTTGAATTGCTAATCTCAGCATCAGTTATCTCTGAGGAAGGTTTAATATCTATGGTGTATAAGGAACTAACATAAATATATATGACCAAGAATCTTTGCCCATTGAATAGATGGTCCAAGGATATTAATAAAGACCTCAAAGAATAATTGCACACTATTAACGACTATACAAAAAACTACCCTCAAATCACTAGTAATAAAAAATGCAAATTAAAACAAAATGATTTTTCAATTCATATCCAGAAAATTGACAAAGATGAAAAGCATTGACATTAAAGAGATCATGGAAAGTTAAGTACATTCATAACTGTTGGTAGGGTTACGAATTGGTCCAATAGTTCTGGAAGACAATTTGGAATTATGCTTTAAAAATGTCTTTTGACCCAGAGATCTCACAGGTAGCCATAAACCCCTAGGAGATAAAAAGCAAGAAAAGTTTGATATGAACTAAAATACTAATAGCATCTCCTATTGTAGTAACAAAGAACTGGAAACAAAGTTCATGCCAAATTAATTGGGAAATGGTTAAACAAATGATTGTATGTGAGATATAGAAAGACTTATAAGAACTGATGCAAAATGATTTAAGTAAAACTAATACAATATACATAATCATTACACCAATTTAAATAGAAAGAACAAGAAAATAAATCAACCGAACACTTTGTATTTATAATAAAAAGCTTAGTGCCAGATAAGTGATGAGAAACCACATTTTTCTTCCTTCTTTATAGAGGAAGGGGAATCATAGGGTAATAGATTCAAAATTCAAGGAGATAGAGGGTATGGTTCATTGTCAGACTTGTTTGACATATTGATTAGTTTTGACAAATTGTTTTTATTTCAAGAGATGACTCAATTATAATTTTTTTAAAAATTTCATAGGAAGATTTGAACTAAAATTCAACCTCAGAAATCTACTGGCTGTTTAAACTTGGGCAAGTCCTTTAACTTCTATCTGCCTCAGAGTCTTCATCTGTCAAATGGGGATAATAATAGAATTTACCTCCCAAGGATAAGGATCTGTAAGGATAAAATAAGAGTCTTACAAACTTTAATGTCCTAGATGAATGCAAGTTATTGTTACTGCTAGCCACTGAGCAGGAAGCACTGCAAATTCAGTTAATATTAAAAAAGGTAGTATCTGTATCTTCAAATCTCTCTTCCCTTCCAACTTGTGCATTATGTCATGACTATTCTGAGCCATTTCCTATGAGGAGTACATAAAGATTAGTTTGCCCTATCTCTCACTCCAGCAGAATGTGGTTTTTACCACATATCCTATTAGGGACCCTAAGACTGAGTTTGGAGATAACTCTTTTGTGTTTGTCCTTTGCTGATATTAGGCACATCTATATCCAGATAGACACGTCTTGACTTGGAGTTCCAGATCTCTAGAGGTCCTTGAGCCTTATAATAGGAGAAGATTGGAGAGCTAAAGAGAAGTCCAAGACGACTACTTTAGCACTTTTGAAGATAATCATAAACAAGAAGATAGGCTCAAATTTGTCCTAACTGAGAGCTATACTTGGACATTTCAGGGCTAAGATGAATTATAAAATACCTAAGCAGTTGTTTTGCAAAGTGCTTTATGTTCTGATGAAGTCTGAGTATTATCCTCTCTACAGAGAGTAATAGTAGCTATAAGTTAGGAGACTGGATAAAATTGTTCTTTTAATGCATAAATCTTTTGTGTCCACTAGCATTTCTCTTTTGTGTAAGGAATAATGCCTTGACTATATCTGATTTACATTGGACATTGAGTACCTTTTTGTTCCCCATTTTACAGAGAATCTAAATATGAGTCAAAGCCAAACCATCAAGTAATTTGTCCATAGTCCACTGGAATGTGTTTAGCAAATCAAATAAGGAGAATAGGAAGCCAGTCCCTATACTCATCAGAGGTTTTGGTCCCTCAGAACTGAAGCTATTTGACTTACGACAGAGGAGCTACCTAAAAAAAAATAGTTGCTGTCCCACCCTTATGGACCCTGAAGTAGTCCTTCATTTAGACTAGAATAGCAACAGAAGGTAATGAATATGCATTGAGGTAATTCTGAGTTCAAATATACATTGTAGAACCCTACAACTAAGCTATTAAGATCATCATAAAAAATAAATATCATTTTAACTAAATAAACCACATTTGTGAACATGAAATTTAAGTTATGCATATGTCTTATCCAAAATTTTCTACTATATTCATTATTTTCCAGCTTCATTGCTTCAATCTCCTTGGTGACAACCTGGTGGTTAGGGAGGACTATGTTGGTAGAGTTGATGAAAGGGCCATTTAATGTCATCTGTGTGTCTTCAAAAAGTGATACTTTAACAGCACACAAAATATTCCAACAAATTAAGGTAGAGCATAGGGACTAATGCAACAGGAAGGAAAAGAGAAAGAACCAAAAGGATTTTTAAAGGGGGGGTGGCAAAAATAATTCCCAACATGTGGTTGAGAGGTTTAAAACCATAAAGAAAATAGGAAAGTTGATAATGATTCAGGTATTCTCCAACCTCACTTAGTACATCCTTCAAATAATAATATAACTCTCACTGTTTCAAGTTTTCTAAGACACTTTCTTTTCAACAATCTTGGATCAAAATCTGAAAGGTGATAAGGTCATTCCAAGACCTGAGAAAGATTACAAACAGCACCATAGACCCAGAAAAGTCAAGGACAAATTTGTTGGATTAAAGAGAGCCAAAACTGTAGTATAAACATTATGAAGAAAACTAAGTAGATTTCAGGTCAAGATGCTTATAATTTATTTGGTAAGCAAAAGAAAACCACAGAATTCCTTTTAACATATATGCTTGATCTTACTAGTTCTATGTATTATTAAGATAAGTCTGACAGCAATATAAAAGATGGGTTGAAACTAGAAGAGAAAGTGCAGGTAGAAACCCTTGGGAAGAGGTGATGGCACAAGTCCTGGAATTTGGGAATATATGCTATACTAGGGAGACGACAATGAGTCTAAGGAGGTAGGGATAAATGTATGAAAGGCTAGAGAGTTAGAATCATTATGATTGAGTAATTGATCAAAAGTGAAAGATAGGGACAGGAAGAGTCAATGATAAAAATCAAACTTTCAAACACAGAAGAGCAGATTAATGTTACCATCAGGCAAAAATAGTGAAATCAAAAGAAGTAGATTGAGGAGGAGAGATCAATTCTATTTTGCATCCCTTGAGGTTAATGTTGACATGATTGTGAGATATGTTGGTAAAAAGTCCTGGAAATAGTTGGAGATCACAGAATTTAGATCTAGAAGGTACTTTATCATATTTTCCAATGGAATCAGCTAGTTTTACAGATGAGGGAACTGAAATCCATAAACATCAAGGAGTTTGCCTAATATCATTCAAGTAAGTAGTAACAGAGCTGACACACGAACTAAGGTCTTCTCACTCCAAATCTACCCTTCTTTCCACTATGACTCACAAATTTAATGTATAAAATAGAGGGCAAGGCTATAAAAAAACATTAAGAGAATCATCAGCATAGAGGTGGTAGTTAAGTTTATAGTAGTGAATGAGATGACCAAGAAGTTGGTCTAATCAAGTTATCTAAACCAATTTCATTTATGTAGTTGCAATTCCGGTATCTCTCTTAACAATAAAGAAGACTTCTATGTCTTAGCCCATAACTAAACTTCCTTGAAAAAAGAAAGGCATTTTTAGTGTACTATATCACCTTTTTTATTTAACCATTAACTGTGTCAAAAGCTTCCAAGTCCTTCCTTCTTCATTGCAGAGCATCATGTAGCCTATAATGCAAAATTACAAAGCAGTCAGAATTTAATCCTAAAAGTATAGAGATAGTCCTCAAGAGGTAATAGATTCACATTCCTCCTTTTCTTTTTACATAGCCCTGTAGATATCTAAAGACATTGATTAGATTCTCTCCAAGCATTCTTTTATTCAAACTAAACACTATTCATCTGACATGGTTTCAAGTCCATGAGTCACTCTTCTGAGAGCAGATATCAACTTGAATACAGCCTTCTTAAAATCTGGTGCCAACCTAAACATGAAATTATTATGATAATCTGACCTGTATAAACAATAAAAGTTTTATTATTATCTTATTAAATTCAATAGATATATATTTCTTTAAAAAAAACTACAGGGGGGCGGAGCCAAGATGGCGGAGTAGAAGGACGCACGTTTACAAGCTCCGAAACCAAAGCCCATAGAATTAATGTAAAAAAGAATCCCCCATAGCTTCTGGGTGAATACGAGGTGTGCAGAAGCAGAGTGGAAGAGGATTTCCGTTCCAGCGGAGCCCTGAAGACCCGTCCCCCAGGGTCCGGCGCGCCCCGGAAAGTAAACCCGACCCCCCCAGCGCTGCCCTGGCCGAGGCCTCAGAGAAGCGGAATCCGAGCAGGCTTCAGAGACGGAAGCTCCAGCAGCCGGGAAAGTCCCTCCGCCCACAGAAGCAGGTCAGTGAGAGAGGCCGGGCTGAAGGAGAGGGGAAGCGGGGCATCTCCGTGACCTCGGCGGCCCCCCTCGGGAGGAAGCGGCGGTGGCCGGGACGGGGGCAGGAAGCGGCGGCGGCAGAGGCGTGGGCGGCGGCTGAGGCAGCAGCGGCCCAGGACTCAGGAATCCCCCAACAGCAGGCAGGATCTTCATTACGGAAGATTCCCGCATAAAACCTGACGGAGCTGAGCCTGGGAGACGGCCCCTGCCCCCCACCCCCCCGCCTCTGTTGCTGAAGGCTTCTGCTCGGGACCCCCCAGGGGAGCTGAGATTGGGAGGCGGGCCCCCCACCCCGCCCCCACCCGCTCCATTCCTGAGAGTCTCTGAATAAGGCCCCCACCCCAGGGATCGGAGTCTCGGAGGCAGCCCTGGCCCCACCCCCAGCACCTGAACTAAAGCTCACTGATTGACAGCCAGCAGGAGGAAAGCCCATTTAAATCTCAGAGGCCAAGCACTAGCTGGGCGGATCCAGGCCGGGGGTGGAAAGGAATCTCAGAAGTCAAGTAACTGGCTGGGAAAATGCCTAGAAAAGGGAAGAAAAAATAAGACTTTAGAGAGTTTTTTCCAACAAATGCAAATGACCCCGACCTTCGGATCTGACGAAGATGAGGACGTATTCCTGCCATCAGGGAAAGACGTGGAGGGCGGGGCCTCAGTACCCCCAGACACCCCCAGGGGGGGTGGTGGGTGGGCTCAGGCCCTGGAAGAGCTCAAAAAGGATTTTGAAAAGCAAGTTAGACAGGTCGAGGAAAAACTGGGAAGAGAAAATGTCAGAGATGCAACAAAAGTATGAAAAACAGGTCAATACCTTGGTAAAGGAGACCCAATAAAAATGTTGAGGAAATTAACACCTTGAAAAATAGGCTCACCCAATTGGCAAAGGAGGTTCAAAAAGCCAGTGAGGAGAAGAATGCTTGCAAAAGCAGAATTAGCCAAATGGAAAAAGAGGCTCAAAAGCTCACTGAATTTAATAGTTCTCTCAAAATTAGAATGGAACAGATGGAGTCTAATGACTTTATTGAGAAACCAAGAAATCACCAAACAAAATCAAAAGAACGAAAAAATGGAAGAGAATGTGAAATATCTCATGGGAAAAACAACTGACCTGGAAAAATAGATCCAGGAGAGACAATTTAAAAATTATGGGGACTACCTGAAACTCATGATCAAAAAAAGAGCCTAGACATCATCTTCCACGAAATTATCAAGGAAAACTGCCCTGACATTCTAGAACCAGAGGACAAAATAAGTATTGAAAGAATCCATCGATCACCACCTGAAAGAGATCCAAAAAGAGAAAACTCCTAGGAACACTGTGGCCAAATTCCAGAACTCCCAGCTCAAGGAAAAAATCTTGCAAGCAGCTAGAAAGAAACAATTCCAGTACTGTGGAAATACAATAAGGATAACCCAAGATCTAGCAGCTTCTACATTAAGGGATCGAAGGGCGTGGAATAGGATATTCCAGAAGGCAAAGGAACTAGGACTCAAACCAAGAATCACCTACCCAGCTAAACTGAGTATAATACTTCAAGGGAAAATATGGTCTTTCAATGAAACAGAGGACTTTCAATCATTCTTGATGAAAAAACCAGAGCTGAAAAGAAAATTTGACTTTCAAACACAAGAATGAGAAGAAGCTTGAAAAAGTAAACAGCAAAGAGAAGTCTTAAGGGACTTACCATGAGTGAACTGTTTACATTCCTACATGGAAAGACAATATTTGTAACTCTTAAAACTTTTCAGTATCTGGGTAGTTGGTGGGACCACACATACACATGTACACGCATGCACACACATACACACATATACAGAGATAGAGAGCACAGATTGAA
Organism: Bettongia penicillata ogilbyi; assembly: GCA_023548195.1. Classification (NCBI taxonomy): domain Eukaryota; kingdom Metazoa; phylum Chordata; class Mammalia; order Diprotodontia; family Potoroidae; genus Bettongia; species Bettongia penicillata. The sequence continues at coordinate 957,696 of JAJHZJ010000772.1, forward strand.
CTGAATAGGAGGGGACCATATCTTAAAAGAAAATAGGGTAAATGGTGAGAGAGAAATGTAGGGGGAGGGAAAGGGAAGGGGGTAACTATATGTCATTTAAGAGGCAGGTAGGAGTTTTTATTAGTGGAGGGAAAAAGAGGAGAACTGAGAAAAAAAAAACAAAAAACAAGAAGTTTACCCCCTCATCACATTTGACTAAACGAAGGAGTGAAATGCACACTCATTTTGGTATGAAAACCTATCTTACAGTATGAGAAAGTGGGGGAGAAAGAGATATTGCAAGGGGGGGATGATGGAAGGGAGGGCAGAGGGAGGAGGGAGCAATTTGAAGTCAACACTTGGGGAGGGACAGGATCAAAAGACAGAAGAGAAACAATGAGGGACAGGTTAGGAGGGATGGTAATCCAGTTAGTCTTGCACAACGTGACTATCAGGGAGGTCATTGGCAAAACTACACAGATATGGCCTATATTGAATTGCCTGCTGTCCCAAGGGGAATGGGTGGGGAGGGAGGGATGAGGAGAATTTGGAACTCAAAGTTTTAGGAACAACTGTTTAGTATTGTTGTTGCAACTGGGAAAGAAGACATACAGTTAAGGAGGAATAGAAAGTCATCTGGCCCTACAGGAGAAAAGAGAAGATGGAGACAAGAGAAGGGAGAGATGACAGAAGAGAGGGCAGATTGGAGATAGGGAAAATTGGATTGCGTGGGGTATTGGGGTGGGGGGAGGGGATAAAAGGGGAGAAAATTTGGAACCCAAAAAATTTGTGAAAATGAATGTAAAAAATTTAAATAAATAAATAAATTTAAAAAAAAAAAGAAGAAAAAAAAAACTACATAAGGGCACAATTTCTTATACAAGGCACTTTTTTGATCTTCTTTTATACATTGCAATGTTTGCTGATGATTAAGTTAACAATAAAAATGAAATTTTAATTTAAAAACCTCCATTGGTACCCTTCCTTATCTGATTCTGGATTGATCAATTGATAAGCATTTATGTGCCAGACACTATGGACACAAAGATGAAAATGAGAGTCTCTGCCCTCAAAGAGGTTACATGCTATAGTAGAAAACAGCATGTCCAACATGTACACATACAAGCATTTACAAAGAAAGTACATGCCAGACATATACAAAATAAAGAGAAATTAATTTGGGAGGGAGCACCAGAAGCTCAGAAGATTGGCAAAGGCCTCATAGAGAAGGTAACATTGGAACTGAATGTTGAAGGGAACTAGGGACTCTAAGAAACAGGAATGGGAAAACATTATATTCCAGGCTTTAGTGATAGCTGCTATCTATGTCTGTCTGTCTGTCTGTCTATCTATCTATCTATCTATCATCTATCTGCCTGTCTATCTATCTATGTCTATATTTATTATAACTATGGATATGTCTAGCTTGGATATATGTATATTTAAAAAATGAATATATATACATATACACATACATATATATCTACACATGTGTGCAAAATTATCAACATACATATGAGCATAATTATCAACGCATATGTTTATCATTATCAATATACATATATGTTTACATGTTTTGGCTACAACCATATATATATCTGTTATTTATTTCAGTAACCATGTCATACTTTTGGCTTGCTTTTAGTAATAATTTTTAGTGTTCATTTAGTGTTTTACAAAGCACTTTATACTCATTAACTTTCAGGAACAGAGAGTGATAGTCCTGCCTTATCTGACCACATCTAAAGTATTGTTTCCATCTCTGGGCACCTCATTTTAATAAAAAACATTGACAAACTGTATAATGTTATAAAGAGGGCAAACAAGATGTTGAAAGGTCTAGACTTCATGTCATCTGACCATTAATTGAAAAGTCTAGGAATATTTAGGTTGGAAAAGGAAGAAGGGCAATATAGATAACATGATATCTATCTTCAAATGCATAAAGAATGGTAATGTGGAAGAGGAATTTGTCCTTTCAATTTGTTTCCCTAATGGGTAGACATGGTATAATAGATATAAACTGCAAAGGAATAAATTTAGGTTTGATGTAAAGAGAAGCTTCAGAAAAGTTAGAGGTTACCAAAAGTTAAGTAGGCTACCTCTGAGGGGAGCAGGGACCTCCTCATTGAAGGGTTTCCCAAAAAAAGGACACATGAGCAACTCTCATATTCCATTTCATACCAATCAGACTGGAAAAATTAACAAAAAGGAAATTAACAAACGTTAAAGGGGCTATGGGAAAAGGCATGTTATATGCAGTGTTGGCAGAACTATGATTTGGTACAATCTTATTGAAAAGAATTTGGACCTATCCTTAAAAATGATTGCATTATGCATATCCTTTGACCCAGCAATACTATTACTAAGCCAACAACTTCCAGGAGAGCAAAAAAAGAAGGAAAAGTACCTATATGTAAAATATTTATTGCAGTACTTTTTTGTGGTGACAAAGAACTATAAACTAAAGGGGTACCCATTAATTAGAGAATAAATGAACAAATTATTGCATATGGATGTAATGAATTACTATTGTGCTGTAAGAAATTAAAAAACCACTTTCAAAGAAACATGAGAAAACTTGTATGGACTGGTGTAGAGAGATATGAGCAGAAGGAGGAGGACAATTTATACCACAATATCAACTTAGTAGAAGGGGCAGAGCCAAGATGGTGGAATGAGAGCAATAAGCTCTTGAACAAACTCCTTCAGATACCTCTGAAAGGAGAATCTGACCAAATTTTGGAGGTGCAGAATCCAGGGGGAGACAGATTGTGGAGGATTCAGAGGCTAGGACAGACTGGCAGGTCCACGGGAAGGATCTGTTCGGGGATGGGGGTGGGGAGCCCACAGCCGCACAGCACAAGGTGTCCAGCACAGTGGAGTGGGAGGGCCCCAGGAAACCTGAGAACAGCAGGTGGAACCAGCAGAGTGGCACCTGGGGGTGGGAAACCAGCAGAGCCAAGCCGGTGACAGCTGCTGAGCACCAGATATCAGTACAGCAGCTCCTGGCACTTTCAGCCTGCAGACTAAACGTTGGTAAGTCACCTACTTGAATTTCCAGGAGCCAGGATAGTGAAGTGATCAATAAATGCTCTCTCCTCTCCCCTTGATGTCCTTGAAAGAACCATAAAATATTTCCCCAGAAAAATCCTGGATCAACGGAAATAGCAGAGGGGGCAAATAGTCTCATAATACCTGAGGCAAGGAAAAGAGTTAAGGGGATTCCTCCAACTGTGGCAGAGGTAAACCGGAAGGACAGAGGACCCAGGGCAGAAGAAACTCACACTAGGACCCAGGCAAGCCTCAGCGTCAAGAGAGGAGCCCAAGGAGGGGCAGAAACTTGCACTAGCATCTAGGCGTGCCTCAGCACTCCAGGGGAAATGGGAAGACAATAGGGCAGCTGTGATCACCATCCCTTGAGCTTGCCTTTGCCTCAGTACAGCTGAGGAGCTCTCCCATGACCAGACCACTCCTCCACCACACGTAACAAGCTAACCCCAGGGCTGATCAGGGAAACACAAAACAAAAACCTACTCTTACCTTTTTCACACAAGTTAGTTCAACACCAAGTTCTGCAGTTTCTAACAGAAAAAATCAGAAGCCACAACACACAATCACCATCATGAACAAGAAAAAGCAAAATAAGCATGAAAAAACCATACAATCTTTCTGTGGGGATAAGGATCAAAACACAAATGCCAAAGAGGTCAGTACTGATACTGTACTTCCATCTGAAACTTCAGAAGGGACTATGAACTGCTTGCATGAACAAATAGCTATCCTGGAACAAGTGAAGAAGGAAATAGAAGAAAAACTGGCCAATGATATTAAAAGTATAAAAAAATAATTCACTGATGAAAACATCTCTTTGAAAAGGAAAATTGAACAAATGGAAAAGGAAGTACAAAAATTAACTGCAGAAAATAACTCCTTAAAAGGAACAATTGCACAGATGGAAAAGGAAACAAAAACCTAATTGGGAAAATTGGACAAATGGAAAAGGAAGTACAAAAATTAACTGGAGAAAATAACTCCTTAAAAGGAAAAATGACAGATGGAAAAGGAGATGCAAAAGTTAACTGAAGAAAATAATTAGATAAAGATTAGAATTGGGCAAGTAGAAATTAATGACTCAATGAGACAGTAAGAATCAGTCAAACAAAATCTAAAGAATGAAAAGATAGAAGAAAATGTAAAATATCTAATTGGAAAAACAACTGACCTGGAAAATAGATCCAGGAGAGAAAATTTAAAAATTATTGGCCTGCCAGAAAGCCATGATGAAATAAAGACAGGAAGTCATCAAGGAAAACTGCCCGGAAGTGCTAGATCCAGAGGGCAAAATAGTCATTGAAAGAATCCACCTCCCAAAAGGGATCCCAAACTCAAAACCCCAAGAAATATCATTGCCAAATTCCAGAACTATTAAGTGAAGGAGAAAATACTAAGGCAGTCAGAAAGAAACCCTTCAAATATTGAGGAACTACAGTCAAGATCACACAGGACCTTGCAGGTTCTACATTAAAATATTGAAAGAATTGGAATCCAATGTTCCGTAAGGCAAAGGAGTTGGGCCTACAACCAAGGATCAACTACCCAGCAAAGTTCAGCATAACATTTCATGGAAAGAGATGGTCATTCAACAAAGTAAGGGATTTCCAGACTTTCCTGACAAAAACGTCAGAACTTAATAGAAAATTCGATCTTCAAATGCAGGTCTCAAGAGAGGCATAAAAAAGGTAAATGGGTGGGGGGAGGGAACGAAAACAAACAAACAAACAAAAACCTTGTTACTCAATTTGGCAAACTATTTACCACCCTATAAGGGAAGATGATACCTGTTAATCTTGAGAATTGTGCATCTATTATGAAATATAAAAGGGATATACTCAGAGTGAATGGGTATAAAGTAAATGATGTCATGTTAAAAATATGATTTAACAATGCAAAGGGATTGTAACAGGAGGTGTGAAATGGAGGAAGCAGAAAAGGGTAAATTACATCACAGGAAGAAGTACACAATTATAATAGAGAGAAAGAGGGGAGGGAGATGAGCATTGCATGAGAGGTAGTCTCATCTGATTTGGTTCAAGGAGGGAACAATAAACTTAAGTAGATAATGCTAACTAGCTCTATAGGCAGTAGGAGAGGAAGGGGAAGAAGGTGGAGGGATGCTGAAAGGGAGGGAAGAAGCAGTAAGGGTAAAGGGGAGTAAAATGGAGTGGAGTAAAAAGAAGGAAGGGATGGCTGCAGGAGGTGGTGGTGAAAAGTGAAAGCTATTGAGGAGGGGAAGGGAGACAGGAGAGCTAAAAGCACAAATGGTAGGAGAGAGGATGGAGGGAAATACACAGATTGTAATCATAACTGTGAATGTGAATGGAAAGAACTCTCTCATAAAATGGAGACAGCTTGCAGAATGGATTAAAAGTCATAATCCAACAACATGTTGTTTACAAGAAACACATTTGAAACAGGGGGAAACACACAGGTTAAAGGTCAAAGATTGGAGCAGAATATATTGTGCTTCAGCTGATGCAAGAAAAGCAGGAGGAGCAATTCTAATCTCAGACAAACCAAAAGCAGAAATAGATCTAATCAAAAGAGATAAGTCTGGAAACTATATCGTCGTAAAAGGCACCATAGACAATGAAGCAATATCATTACTAAACGTGTACTCCAAGTGGTATAGCATCCAATTTCTTAGAGGAGAGGCTGGGGGAGTTGAAGGAAGAAATTGACAGCAAAACTATACTAGTGGGGGACCTCAACCTCCCCCTCTCTGAACTAGATAAATCTAACCTCAAAATAAACAAGAAAGAGGTTAAGGGGGTAAATAAAACTCTGAATAAAGTAGATATGATAGATCTCTGGAGAAAATTGAATGGGAATAGAAAGGAATATACCTTTTTCTCAGTGGTACATGGCACATATACAAAAATTGACCATATTCTAGGACATAAAAACCTCACAATCCAGTGCAGAAAGGAAGAGATAATCAATGCATCCTTCTCAAATCATAATGCAATAAAAATTATATGTAATAAAAGGCCATGGAAAGATAAACCAAAAATCAATTGGAAACTAAATATCTAATCCTAAAGAAGGAGTAGGTTAAAGAAGAAATCATAGAAACAATCACCAACTTCATTCAAGAGAATGACAATAATGAGACAACTTACCAAATCTTATGGGACACTGCAAAAGTAGTTCTTAGGGGAAGTTTTATATCTTTGAATGTCTACATAAATAAAATAGAGAAAGAAGAGATAAATGACTTGGGCATGCTGCTGAAAAAGCTAGAAAAAGAACAAATTGAAAATTCCCAAGTAAATACCAAATTAAAAATACTGAAAACCAAAGGAGAGATTAATAAAATTGAAATTAAGAAAACTATTGAATTAATAAATAAAGCCAATAGTTAGTTTTATGAAAAAACTAATAAAATTGATAAATGTTTGGTCAATTTGATTTAAAAAAAGAAAGAAAAAATCAAATTATTAATATCAAAAATGAAAGGGGTGAACTCACCTCCAGTGAGGAGGAAATTAAAACAATAATCAGAAATTACTTTGCACAACTTTATGCCCACAAATTAGATATTCTAAATGAGATGGATGAGCATTTTTAAAAATGCAAATTGCCCAGATTAACAGAAGAGGAAGTTGAACACTTAAACAACTCCATCTCAGAAAAAGAAATTGAACAAGCCATCAATGAATTCCCTAGGAAAAAATCTCCAGGGCCAGATGGATTTACAAGTGAATTCTATCAAATATTTAAATAACAGTTAATTCCAAAACTATATAGACTATTGTGGAAAATTGGGGAAGAAGGAGTCCTCCCAAATTCTTTCTATAATACAAACATAGTTTTTATACCTAAACCAGGAAGAGACAAAACAGAGAAAGAAAATTATAGACTAATTTCTCTAATGAATATAGATGCAAAAAGTTTAAATAAGATTTTAGCAAAACGAATTCAGCAATTTATCATCAGAATAATACATTATGACCAGGTAGGATTCATACCAGGAATGCAGGGCTGGTTCAATATTAGGAAAACTAAGCATTATCGATCATATCAACAACAAAACTAACAAAAACCACATGATTATCTCAATAGATGAAGAAAAACTTTCGACAAAATACAACACCCATTCCTATTAAAAACACTGGAGAACATAGGAATAAAGGGAACTTTCCATAAAATAATGCAGGATCTTCCTAAAACCTTCAGCAAGCATTATATGCAATGGGGATAAGCTAGATGCATTCCCAATAAGATCAGGGGTGAAACAAGGATATCCATTATCACCACTATTATTCAATATGGTACTAGAAATGTTAGCTGTAGCAATTAGACAAGATAAAGAAATTGAAGGAATAAGACTAGGCAAAGAAGAAACTAAGTTATCACTCTTTGAAGATGATATGATGATATACTTAAAGAATCCCAGAGATTCAAGTAAAAAACTACCTGAAATAATAAACAACTTCAGCTAAGTTTCAGGTTACAAAATAAAACCACACAAATCTTCCACATTCCTATATATTAGCAACAAAGTCCAACAGCAAGAGATAGAAAGAGAAATTCCATTTAAAGCTAAGGTAGACACTATCAAATACTTGGGAGTTTCCCTGCCAAAACTAACCCAGGGACTATATGAGCACAATTGCAAGACACTTTTTGCACAAATAAAGTCAGATCTAAGTAAGTGGAAAAACATCAGTTGCTCATGCGTAGGCCAAGCCAATATAATAAAAATGACAATTCTACGTAAATTAATTTACTTATTTGGCGCCATATCAGTTAAACGATCAGATAATTATTATCTAGAGTTGGATAAAATATCAAAATTCATATGAAAGAACAAAAGATCCAGAATATCAAAAGGACAAATGAAAAGAAATGCTAGGGAAGGTGACCTAGCACTACCAGATCTCAATTTGTATTATAAAGCAGCAATTATCAAAACCACTTAGAACTGGCTAAGAAACAGAAGGGTAGACAAGTGAAATAGACTTGGCACTCAAGACACAGTAGGCAAGGAATATAGCAACCTCCTGTTTGATAAACCCAAGGACCCCAGCTTCTGGGATAAGAACTCACTGTTCAACAAAAATTGCTGGGAAAACTGGGTAACAGTGTGGCGGAAACTAGTCATAGACCCATGCCTGACACCATACACAAGAATAAAGTCCAAATGGATACACGATCTAGGTATAAAGATTGATACCATACACAAACTGGAGGAGCAAGGAAAAGTGCATTTACCAGATTTATGGACAAGGGAAGAATTTTTGACTAAAGAAGATATAGAAAGCATTATGAAATGCAAGATGGATAATTTTGATTACATTAAGCTGAAAAGTTTTTGCACAACCAAACCCAATGAAACCAAAATTTGGAGGGATGTAGTAAACTGGGAAAGAATTTTTACAGCTAATCTCAGGGATAAAGACCTCATCTCTAGAGTATATAGAAAACTGAGTCAAATGTACAACAATATAAGTCATTCTCCAATTGATAAATGATCAAAGGATATGAACATGCAATTTTCAGAGGAAGAAATTAAAGATATGTATAATCATATGAAAAAATTCTCTAAATCACTTTTGATTAGAGAGATGCAAATCAAAACAACTCTGAGGTACCACAACACACTTATAAAACTGCAAACATGACAGAACAGGAAAATGATAAATGTTGGAGAGGATGTGGGAGAGCTGGAACACTAATTCATTTTTGGTGGAGCTGTGAGCTCATCCAACCATTCTGGAGAGCAGTTTGGAACTATGCCCAAAGAGCTACAAAATTGTGCATACCCTTTGACCCAGCAATGTTGGTGCTAGGACTGTATCCCCAAGAGATCAAAAAAATGGGAAAGAGTCCCACATATACAAAAATATTTATAGCAGCACTCTTTGTGGTTGCCAAAAACTGGAAATCAAGGGGATGCCCTTCAATTGGGGAATGGCTGAATAAATTATGGTATATGAATGTAATGGAGTATTATTACACCATAAGAAATGATGAACAAGAAGACTTCAAAGAGGCCTGGAAGGACTCTGATGCTGAGTGAAAGGAGCAGAACCAGGAGAACTTTGCACACAGCAATGACCACAGTGTGTGAGAGTTTTTATTGGTAGACTTGGAACTTCGTAACAATGCAAGAATTTAAAAAAAAAATTCCCAGTGGTCTTCTAAGGCAAAATGCCTTTCACATTCAGAGAAAGAACTATGGAATTCATTCACAGAATATAGCAGATCATGTTTGTGAGTGTGTGTGTGTATTATGTTTTGATTTGTTATATGGTTTCTCCCATTTATTTTTGTTCATCTACACAGCATGACTATAATAAAAACATATTCAATAGGAAAATATATGTAGATCCTATATAGAAATGTGTGCCATCTTGGGGAGGGAGAGGGTGGTAGGGGGCAGGTGGGATGGGGAAATCTAAGTTTTACGGTAGTGATCATAGAACATTAAAATAAATAAATAAATAACATCAGCTTAGTAAAAATGAACAAGTTTTCAAATGCAAAGAGAGGTGATGACTAATATGGAAAGTAAGACACATTTGGGGACATTTGTTTTACTTGGGAATTTGTTTTATTTGATTATGCTTATTTGTTTCAAGGTTGGTTTTCTTTCTATTTTTCCCTCTAGGTGAGGAAGGGGGAACTAGAGAAAATGTATGTGCAAGAAAAAAAAAATAAATGAAATAAATAAGAAAGAAAAATGAAATAAAAATTAATTTTAAAAAATGAAAGGTAGAGGATTATATATGCCTGGACAGGCAACATTGACAGGCAACATTTTCAATCTTTACATGAAAGGAATCCCCACTGTAACATACTTCACAAGCAGCTGTCCAGACTGTGTTTGAAGATCTCCTTTCAAGGCAGTCCAATCTGCTTTGGAATAGCTCTAATTATTAAGAATTACATTTTTTTCTAAAATTGAGCCTAAATTGACTTTTTTGGAACTTTATCATTGCTCCTGGTTCTGCCCTCTGAGCCAAAGAGATCATGTCCAATTTCTTCTCCACCGGACAGCCCTTCAGATACTTGAAGAAAGTTTTTATATCTCTCTTGATTCTTCTTTTCTCCTAACTAAATATATCCAGGTCCTTCAACCACATCTGTCATGGACCTTAGTCCCTTCATCATCTTGATTGCCTACCTCTGTACACTCTCTATCTTATCAGTCCTTTATTAAATCCAGATATGCTTTCTAGCTTGTTATTGTACTTTGAAACTGGACTCTGCCATCCAGTGTGCTACTATCCCTTCCAGATTCCTCACATCTGCAAATCATTTACAAAAATGTAGCAGTGATCCCTGAGGTACTCCACTGGAGCACTTTACCACAATGCCACTGAACTGTGAACAACTACTCTGTAAATATACTGTAGGAGAGATTCTTTTCTCTACGTGCATTAGATTGGGTTTTTTGGTTCAGGTCTCTTCTAATCCTGAAATTCTGTGATTTTGTGGATTTATTTGATCCTCAAAACAACATTGAGATAAGTAATATAAAAATTCTTTTCACCATTTCAAAAAGAGGAAACAGGCTTAGACTTGTGCAAGGTCACACAAGTAATCACAAAAATAACCAGTTTCTTACTTGCTGGTAATGTAAGTGACTTGAAATTGAGTCTTCTGGACAATTTCATGTTTTTTTCGATGTATTTTTAATCCTTAAGATATATCATACTATTGATGTAATTTATAGTGTTGCATTGGATAGAATTTTGATCCCAAATCCATCCAAACTAGTTACACCATCCATCCATTGAGCTTTTCCTTAACTAAGCCTTTGAAACTTTTTCACATCATGTGTCATTGAGCTAGGTCTGTCTCATACTGTACTTGCACATTTGGTTGTCTGACTCTAAGTGCAAAACTTTACATGTATTTCTACTAAATTTCATAATTTTCATTTGGATAATAGATAACCATGGAATAACATTAAATGACATCTCCAGACCAACATTAAACTCACTCCAACCTAAACTCTGTTACTAGTTTTCTATTCTGAAAAATTGGAAGTGAAAAAAAAAATAATCACACTATCTCTAATTTTCACTATTTCCTAGAGAAATCTAATAGCTGCAAATAAAACACACCTATTCAATCACCTTAAGGAAACCAAAACCATGATGGCCAGCAAATACTCAATCTTCTTGTCAAGAAAAAGATATAGCAGCAAAGTTCAACAAAGATTTAGAGTGATTATAAGCTCATTTGCAAATCAAGGGGGAACATGACAGAATATTATAAGGAGCATCCTTTTACAAAATGGTGAAGTTGAAGGAAAAACAAGCCTAAAAGCAATGTTTACACTTAATTTAAGCCAGTCAAATAACCTAGAGACCATTTTTAGCATAATTAGGAAGGAAAATAAAAAAATGTAATGGAGCTGATTTGCTGGTGTTTTTATAATGATCTATTCTTATCAGTGATGATCAGGGGCTACCACCATTTGTAGAATCACAGTATTTGAGAAGTAGATGGGCCTTCAGCCACTATCCAGGCCAACTCACACACAAAAAAATCCGGACTGTAACATAATTAACAAATAGCTATCCATCTTCTGCATAAAGATCTCCAATAATGGAGAATCCATCACTTCTTAAAGGAGGCCATTCCAATTTTGGACAGCTCTAATTGCTAAGAAGTTTTCCTTGAAACTGAGCCTAATTTTGCCTCTTTGACATTTGGATCTATTGATCCTGGTTCTTCACTCTGAGAACAGACTTCTTCGGTTTCCTTTTCAATATGGCAATCCTTCAAATATTTGAACACAGCTACTAGGACCCTCATGAGTCTTCTCTTTTTCAAGCCAAATATGCTTACTTCATTTGATTGCTTTTCATATGTCATAGACTCAAGGTTCTTCAGCATCATGGTCGCCCCCTTTTGTAGACTGTCCATCTTAACATTCTAAATAGTGGTATGCTCTGCCCTTCACATCTCAATTTCAGTTTCTGGAATACAATATTTCAGATACGATATCACTAAAGCAAAGTCTAGAAGATTCTGACTTCCTTACTCCTAGAAGCCATGCACACTCTTAAGAGAGTCAAAGATGACGTTAGCTTTTCTTGCAGCCCCATCATACCACTAACTCACTGAGTTTATACTCTACTCACCTATCTTTTGCAGATAAACTATTGTTGTGCCAGGTTTTCTTCACCCTGTATATATAAAATTGAATTTGTGAACTAAAGTTCTTCTAGATTTAACATTTATTCCTGTTTCATTTCATCTTATTATATTCAGCCTAATGCTCTAATCTGCCAAGATTGTTTTGGATCCTGCCAGGCATTATGTTAGCTATTTTCTTATGTCTCCATCATCTGAAAATTTAATGAGTATGCTATATATGCCTTTATCCAAGTCACTGATCATCATTCAGACAACAAACATTTATATATATATATATGTATATATATAATATATATATATATTCATTTTATTTATTTTAATGTTCTATAATCACCACGATAAAATTTAGATTTTGCACCACCCCCCTCCCTCCCCAACACGGCATAAAATTCTATATAGAATCTACACATACATTCCTATTTTCACTATACTCATGCTGTGTATAACTAAAATAAATGGGAGAAATCATATAACAAACCAAAATATAATACACATACACACACACACAAAATGATCTGCTACATTCTGCCATTTAATTCCATAGTTCTTTCTCTGGATGTGGAAGGCATTTTTTCCTTCAAAGACCATTGAAAATTTTTTTTTTATGTCTTTGCATTGCTATGAAGATCTAAGTCTACCAGAAAAAACTCTTGCACACTGTGGTCATTGCTGTGCACAAAGTTCTCCTGGTTCTGCTCCTTTCACTCAGCATCAGATCATATAAGTCTTTCCAGGCCTCTCTGAAATCTTCTTGCTCATCATTTCTTATAGCACAATAGTATTCCATTACATTTGTATACCATAATTTATTCAGCCATTCCCCAATTGATGGGCATACCCTTGATTTCCAGTTTTTGGCAAAAGAGTGCTACCATAAATATTTTTGTATATGTGGGACTCTTTCATATTTTTAAGACCTCTTGGGGATACAGTCCTAGTAGCAATATTGCCGGGTCAAAGGGAATGCACATTTTTGTAGCTCTTTGGGCATAGTTCCAAACTGCTCTCCAGAATGGTTGGATGAGCTCACAGCTCCACCAACAATGGATTAGTGTTCAAATTCTTCCACATCCTCTCCAACATTTATCATTTTCCTGTTCTGTCATGTTTGCCAATCTAATAGGTGTGATGTGGTACCTCAGAGTTGACAACAAACATTTATTAAGCACTTACTATGTGCAAGTCACAGTGCTAACTCTGAGACCATAAAGGACAAGGACAGCTCCTGTCTTGACAAGGAGCAGACTTGTCAAGAGGATAAAAATATGTAAATCATTAGGGATGACAAAAATATATACAGGATAGCTGAAGGCAATTTGAAGGGGGAAGGCTATTACTGCTGGAAGGAAGGATAGGAAAGGACTCTGGCAGAAAGCAAGATTTGAATTGAAATTTGAAGGTATCCAGGGAAACAGAGTCTGAGGTGAGGGACAGAGCATTCCAGACATGGAGAACCAAAGGTCCTGTCCAAAGGTCTGGAGCTGGAAGACAGAGTGTGTAAGGAAAGCCAATAGTCCAATCTATCTCGATAATAGAATGTGTGAAGAAGGGAAGAAAGATGTAAGAAGGATAAAGAGGTAGAAAGATGGTGGGCTACTAAGAGTTTTAAAATGCTAAACAGAGGATGTAACAATTCCTCTTAGAAATGAAAGGGAGCTCCTAGTACTCACTGAGCAGGAGTTGGGGTGGAGTGATATGGTCAGATAAATTCTTTACAAAAAAAAAATCATCTTAGCAGTTGAGTAATAGGTGGAGGAAGAAGAGACTTGAAGCAGAGAGACTAGTTGAAAGACTATTAAAGTAGTTTAGGCAGGAGACCATAAAGGTTGACCTAAAGTTAAGCTATATGAGTAGAGAAACAGATTATGATTAGAAAGGAAATGATGTATGTGAGAGATGGTGTAAAGGTAAAAACACAAAGATTTCACAATGGATTGATATGTTGTTGAGTGAAAGTGAAAAGTCAAGGATGACACTAAGGTAGTGGGTCCAAGTGACTGGAAACTGGTGGTACCCTGGAGAAGAAAGGGGAAAGTTAGAAGGGTAATGGGCAAGGGGACTTGGGGGGAAAGATAATGAGTTTTGTTTTGGACATTTTAATTTTGACATACCCATAGGACACCCAGTTCTATATGTCCAAGGGGCAGTTAGAGATGTGTGATAATAGCATGGCAAAGCAATTACTGCTGGATCTGGGAATCATCTGCATAGACATTGATGACCCCATGGGAGCCTCAGAGATCACCAAGTGAGGTAATACAGAGCAAAAATAGAAAGAGGTCGAAGATGGCAGAGTAGAAAGATGCACATATGTTAGCTCATCCTCCACAGCCCATAAAGTATCTGTAAAGAAAGACTCTCAACAAATTCTAGAGCAGCATAAGCCACAGAACAACAGAGTTGAGGAGATTTCCAACCCAGAGTGACCTGAAAGGCCAATGGAAACGTCTGTCACACCAGATGTGGAACAGAGCCCAGCCCAGCCTTTCCTGTGCTGGGCAACTCTGGGAGGAGGATGAGAACAGGCCTCAGGGGCAGAATCACCAGTCTCAGTAGCAGTGGTTTGCAGATCCTTCAACCCATAGGCTTGAATGACCCAAAGGTCAGTGAGAGGGTTTTTTCAGCTGGTCAAGAAGGGAGAAGAGTCTTCTCGTAGCTCCAGCCTCAGGCTGTAGCCCGCAAAGGTCCCATATGGTGGGCTGCAGCAGCTTCCACAGCAGCCCCTACAGCAACCCATATCCATTTTTGGATCATAAAACCCCTGGGGGCACTGAGCAGCTGATTCTTACCTGATCCCTGTGTAGAGGCCCTGCCCCCACCTAATACTCCTGAGGGATTTGAGCAGCTGATCTTTATCTCACACTGAATGGCAACCCTGCCCCTGCAGCTTGTCTGAATCTCAGCCCCAGTGCTGGTTTAGTTGAACTGGAGGCGAAGTGGTTGTGAAGACAAAACTCTATTACTCAGATTGTCAGCAAAAAAATTTCTGCTTGCTCCCAGACCAGTGTACATGCTTGGGACTAAGATCTTACAGATCCCCAGAGTATACCCTACTCTTGACAAAGGACTCAAAACTCAAGTAACTGGTTGGGAAAATTCCCAAAAAAGGGGGAAAAAATAGAACTATAGAAGGTTACTTTCTTGGTAAACAGATATCTTCCCCCATCCTTTCAGATGAGGAAGAACAATGCTTACCATCAGGGAAAGACATAAAAGTCAAGGCTTCTGCATCTCAAACATCCAAAATAAATATTCAATGGGCTCAGGCCATGGAAGAGCCCAAAAAGAATTTTGAAAATCAAGTAAGAGAGGTCGAGGGAAAATGGAGAAGAGAAATGAGAGAGATGCAAGAAAATCATGAAAAGAGGGTCAACAGCTTGCTAAAAGAGACCCAAAAAATGCTGAAGAAAATAACACCTTGAAAAATAGGCTAACTCAATTGGCAAAAGAGGTTCAAAAAGCCAATGAGGAGAAGAATGCTTTCAAAAGCAGAATTAGCCAAATGGAAAAGGAGATTCAAAAGCTCACTGAAGAAAATAGTTCTTTAAAAATTAGAATGGAACAGATGGAGGCTAATGACTTTCTGAGAAACCAAGAAATCATAAAACAAAACCGAAAGAATGAAAAAATGGAAGATAATGTGAAATATCTCAATGGAAAAACAACTGACCTGGAAAATAGATCCAGGAGAGACAATTTAAAAATTATGGGACTACCTGAAAGCCATGATCAAAAAAAGAGCCTAGACATCATCTTTCATGAAATTATCAAGGAAAACTGCCCTGAGATTCTAGAACCAGCGGGCAAAATAAATATTGAAAGAATCCACCAATCACCTCCTGAAAAATATCCCAAAAGAGAAACTCCTAGGACCACTGTGGCCAAATTCCAGAGTTTCCAGGTCAAGGAGAAAATATTGCACGCAGCTAGAAAGAAACAATTCCAGTATTGTAGAAATACAATCAGGATAACACAAGATCTAGCATCTTCTACATTAAGGGATAGAAGGATGTAGAATATGATATCCCAGAAGTCAAAGGAACTAGGACTAAAACCAAGAATCACTTACCCAGCAAAACTGAGTAAAATACTTCAGGAGGGAAAAATGGTCTTTCAATGAAATAGAGGACTTTCAAGCATTCTTGATGAAAAGACCAGAGCTGAAAAGAAAATTTGACTTTCAAACACAAGAATCAAGAGAAGAATGAAAAGATAAACAGCAAAGAGAAATCATAAGGGACTTGCTAAAGTTGAACTGTTTACATTCCTACGTGGAAAGACAATATTTGTAACTTTTGAAACTTTTTTCAGTATCTGGGTAGCTGGTGGGATTACACACACACATACACACACACACAGAAAGAGAGACAGAGTGCACAGGGTGAGTTGAGTAGGATGGGATCATATCATTAAAAAATGAAATTAAGGGATGAGAGAGGAATATATTTGGAGGAGAAAGGGAGAAATGGAATGGGGAAACGAATGTTGAAAACTTAAATTTAAAAAAAGAAAGAGGTTCATGATAGAGATTAGAAGGGAAATTCACAGTTAGAGGGCACGACAAGGAGAAAGAATAGGCAAAGGAGATTGGGGACAAAGAGTCAAGCATCCCTATACTGATATGATGATATTGGACCAATAATGACTATACTTTGAATCTAACCATTACACTAATTCTGACTATATCTATAACCGTATCATCATCTCTTTATCTTCTCCACAAGAGCAGTCCACGATATGTCATGCTAAAATCTAGGTAAACCATTATCTTCAGCATTTCACAAATCTGCCAATTTAGTATCTGGTAAATTTGGAATTTTATCAGTAGGAAGCAGCATAATACTAATTGTCATCAACTAGAAAAGTTCAGAATTTCAGTGTATGCCTATAAAATGAGTACTTACACCAATTTATTCACAGAACCATAAATTGATAAAAACATATTTTTGCCCATCATCCTAATCTGTCAATATTTTTGTATGCTCTTTCTGTCATCTAATCTAGGATCAAAAGGATGAAAGTTGGAAGGGTAGTTAAAGATCATTTTGCTCAGACCTACAACTTCACAGAATTTTACCTTTAAGTCAAATGAGCTGTCTAAGGTAACATGGGTATAAGAGAAGTATCAGAGCTTAGTGGATAGAAATGATGCCTCCAAACTAAGAAGACTTGGGTTCTAGTCTTGCCTTTAACACATACTGATTGTGCAACTCTAAGAAAGTCATTTTCCCTCTATGTTCTAAGCAACTCTTTTAGATTCTAATTTACAAAGAAGGAGCCAACCTCCATTAGTAGAGAGAGTCTCTATATTAGGAGTTCCTTATAGCAATAAAGCCACAATCTCTAGCCAGTTCCTATCTCTAAAACAGGTATTAAAAAGCTGGGATTAGACCCAAACTACCCATTTTTATATCATCCATAAAATGAATAGGCTTGCTTTCTATGTCTGTATGTGATATCTTTTTTAAAAAAGGTTCAAAGATAGCTTTCTCTAGCATGATCCCAGATATTTTATTCCAGGGTGATAATAAGTCATTAATCAATTCTCCTTAAATACTTTTCTCAGTCAGTTCCAAATTCACATAATTAGACTATTCTTAATTATACCATTTTCTACTTTTGGTTCACAATGATACCACAACATAATTTTTCAAATACTTTGATAAAATGCAAAAGGTTACTACAATTTTCCATACTATGAGACACCCTCTCTCCTAGGAGATGGAGGATAGCATGACACTCTCTTTGGGGTGGCATAAAGTGATAGACAAAATAAAGGGATTTAAAAAAAGTAACTCCTGCATTAAAATATTCATTTTAACAGAAAAAAATGCTTAAATCAATGTCAACATGTCAAATTCACTCCAACAGCTAGTGAATAAATAGCTGGTAGTTATAATTAACAATAATATGTACAAAGCCAAATTTGTGTCTGTGTATTTGTGTCAAATCTTGATCCAGCTCTCATATGCCACTGTAATCAGTCAACATAGGCACATGATACAAATGAAATATGTCATCGCCTTTCCTGCTGCATTTGATTATAAAGAAAGTAAATTAGAAATTAAACAGCGTTTTTGTGTACATATTGAAAATACTAGAATAGCTGTTCTATTTCTCAGTATTATTCATTTTGATAAGTACAGCTTAATAAGCTGGTGTCCTTAAAATCCTGCAATTTCTAAAATCTTGAAATAACTCAAGAAAAGTTGGTAAATAATTTATTGGAATGTTCAGCAAACAAATTCAAATGTCTTAAATTCTGCACTCTCTCAATTAAAAAAGTGAAACAATATCCCTTTCTGATTCATGTATATATAACCAATTTGAAGAGAAAATACTTTGGAACAATTGAAACTACGATAATTAAAGACAGTAGTGACATTTTCAATGTCACTACTGTCAGAAATGCAGAAAAAGAAAGCAAAAAGTCCAAATCCAGAAAATATGATTATCTTTATTACTGGAACTCACAAATACTGATAATTATAGAAAGGAAAGACTGTTGCACTTGTTTTACATGAACACTTTTGAAGCTAACAAAACTTTTCCCAGAGAAAATTAGATACTTTTCCAAAGTTAATTTTTTTTTCAAAAATCATATGCTGTGAAAGAAAACACAGACCAAAACCAAACAAACAAGGAAAATAAAGTTTTTTTTAAAGTATCCTTAAATCTGCATTCAGATTCCATTACTTCTTTCTCTGGAGGTAGATAGCATTTTTTTATCATAAGTCCTTTAGAATTGTCTTGAACCAGTGAATAGCTAAGTCATTCACAACTGATCATTGTATAATATTTCTGTTACTGTGTACAATATTTTCCTGGTTCTGATCACTTCACTTTGCATCACTTCATGCAAGTCTTCTCAAGTTTTTTTTTTTCCTAAACCATCCTACTCATCATTTCTTTTAGCACAATACTATTCCATTGCAATCATATGCCACAACTTGTTCAACCATTCCCCCAATGGATGGGGATCCTTTCAATTCCCAATTCTTTGCCACCACAAGAACTGCTGTATAAATATTTTTAAGGCAGGTAGGTGGAGCAGTGGATAGAACTCTGAGTCTGGAGTCAGAAGATTCACTTTCCTAAGTTCAAAGTCAGCCTCAGACACTTACTAGCTGTTGTGACCCTGGGCAAGTCACTTAACCCTGTTTGCCTCAGTGCCTCATCTGTAAAATGAGCTGAAGAAGGAAATGACAAGCAAATGGGGCTCAAAGAGTCTGAAAGAACTGAACAACAAAAATAAATAATTTTTGTACAAAAATATCCTTTTCCCTTCGGATCTCCTTGGAATATAGACCTAGTAGTAGTATTCCTAGGTCAAGGGGTATGCACAGCTTTATAGTCCTTTGGGCATAGTCCAAAATTGCTCTCCAAAATGACTGAATCAGTTCACAACTCCACCAACAATGTATTATATCTCAATTTTTCCACATGCTCTCCAATATTTATCATTTTTTTCTGTCACATAAGCATGGTACCTCAGAAATGTTTTGATTTGCATTTATCTAATCAGTAATGATTTAGAACAATTTTTGTATGACTATAGTCATTTTTTTATTTCATCTGAAAATTACCTGTTTATATACTTTGACAATTTATTAAGGAATGACTATTATTCTTATAAATTTGACTCATTTCTCTATGTATTAGAGAAATGAGGCCTTTATCAGAGAAACTTGCTGTAAAGTTCATTTTCACAGTTATGATTACTGTATTTCCCTCATCCTATTTCCCCCATTTATCCTACTCTCTCTCCTTTCACTCTCTCCACCCTCAAAAGTGTTTACTTCTGACCATCATTTTCCACAATCTGTTCTCCCTTCTATCACCCCCTCATACTTTCCTGTAGGTAAGACATATTTCTATATCCAACCAAGTGTACAATTGTATCTTTGAGACAATTCTGATAAAAGTAAGGTTCCAGTGCTCTGCCCCCAAATTTTCCATCAAATGGAATAAGTTCTTAGGTTTATTTTAATAAAATATGAACCAAGACAATTGCGTAGATTGTTTTATTAAATATGTAGGGGCATGTTAAATTTTTTTTAAAATAAAAGGTGTCTTTTCTTATATAAAGTTTAGAATCCCCATTCTACCATATATCCCTGAACTTCCAGTCTTCTAAAAATGTGAATATGATTCAATATGAGTTTATCAAATAGAAACAGTTGAGCTTAGCATGACTTAGTCTTTGTAAATCTATGAAGCTTCCTAGTGATCACCATTTCTGGGTGATCATCAATGTCTGTTTAATAGCCCATTCTAGAATTTTTTGCCAGGACAGAAGTAAGTGTTCTGGAATTAGACAGTAGTATTGTCCAGCTTTAATTTATTGATTCTATTTTTGTCTCATTTTTAAAATGGAGGGAAACATTGGGCATTTTTCAGTTATCTACATTCTCTGTGATTTCTCAAAGATCATCAACAGGCCATAACTATAATTTCTTTTAATGTCCTTAGAATTAATTTGTATAGGCCTAGAGATATTCTGTTCTTTCTTTGTTATTTCTCTATTTAGGCCCCTGATGTCATGTCAATACTCTCACATGGTTCTCCTTTTACACATCTAATAATCTTTTTCTTCCTCCTTTACAAGTTTCTTTTCCAGATCGTACTTTTCACTTTTCCCTATATTGCTTCACTTGATGATCTCATCTGGAACCTTAGATTAGATTATCATCTCTATGCTGATGATTCTCAAAGATCCCTAGACTGCCCTAACCTCTCTGCTGACCTCCAGTCTCACATTTCCAACAGCATTCCAGACATCTCAAACTGGAAGAAGACATCTTAAACTTGACACATCCAAAATTGAACTCATTATGTATTTTTTTCCCTAAATACTTCCCTTCTCCTAACTTCTTTATTATTGTGGAGGGTTAATAACCTCTTTCCAGTTCCTCAGGCTCAAAACCTGATGTCATCCTTGACTCCTTACCATATCTTATCCCCTATATCCAATGTTGCCAGATCTCGACAATTTCACCTTTGTAACATCTTTTAAATATGCCCTTCTCTCTCCTCAGACAATACCATCACCCTGACGCAAGCCCTCCTCACCTAATACCTGGGCCATCACAATAGTCTACTGAGAGTTTAATAACTTAATAATTCCCACTTCCAATCCATCCTCCATTCAGCCAGCTGCCAAAGTCATTTTCCTAATTGTAGATTCAATCATGCCAACCCTCTGTGCAACCACTGGCTCCCCCCAAGATCAAATACAAAATCCTCTATTTGGCATTCAAAAACATGATGCTAACCCTTTATAATTTAACCTCTCCCTCTCCCCATCTTTTTAGTCATCCTACATTTCAGTCTCATACACTATATACTCTTCAACTGAACCAGTGACTCTGAACTCCTTGCTCCTTCAGGAATCAGACACTTCAGCTCTCCACTCTGGGCATTTTCTCTGTCCCCCATGTCTGTAATGCACTCCCTTTTCATTGCTGCCTACTAGATTTTCCAGCTTTTCTTCAAATCCAAATTAAAATTTTAATTTTATATAGGAAACCATTCCCAAGTCCTTTAAATTCTGTTCCCTTCCTTCTTTTATTCCCTATTTATCCAGTATACAGATTGTTTGCACATACTGGTTTATTATCTCCCCATTAGATTGTGAGCTCCTTGAGGTCAGGGGCTTTTACCTTTTCTTGTACCCCTGGCTCTTAGTATAGAGCTTAGCACATAATAATACTTAGCAATTGTATATTGAATGCCTGGTATATTATTTCAACTTGTTATACTTTATCTACATTTGCTGAAGAATGAGTGATGGGGCCAATTCATACAGATGAAGAAACTGAATACAGAGAAATAGCTTCACTGAGGTCCCAAAGCATGATTAGGAGCTATCAGGTGTAACCAGGTTTAAAGAAATCTTGGCTCATGGGTTTTCACTTTTTTGAAAGATTGCTTTAACTGTTAATATACATTTTATTTTAAAAAATCCTTGTAATAGGTGGTATACTCATAACCATATTCCCGTATCAATCTGAACTCTCATTCAAATATTCCAATCTGTGATCAGCTTGGAATTTCCCTTCAGTGATTCAGATTATAACGCATTCCTAACTATTCATCTGGTGTACTCCCAAAAGTTGAGCCACAGTGACCCACTTCACTTTCAGAATTGTCTTTCCTTTCTCACTGCCAACATCTAATATCTCAGAACTGAGATCTTCTCGATATTTTCAATTCACTTTTTTCAATTCAGTAAATATTTATTAAGTGCCTACTACATACCAAACGTGTTAAGTGCTGGGGATACGAAAAAGAAAAAGACAATTCACGTCCTCCGGAAACTTACAATCTCCTGGAGATGATTACACACTAAAGGAAGCTGAAAGAGTGGGAGGGGGGGCCACCAGGGGGCATGATGTTCCCTGGAGTAGAAACCAAGCAGAGTTGCTGATGGAAACTAGAGAGCTTCCGGGAAAGTTTATAATGAAAGACTTTGGGAGGAGTTTACTGCTCCACTCTCCACTCCTCCAATCAGTGGGGAGAAGCAACTGAAGAAGCTCAGAAGGTGTTAAGCATCAAAACCTGAGTCAATCTGAAACCAAGCTGAGTTCTTGATGGAAAATGGAGAAATCACCTATTTGTGGAGCATGGTAGCTGTCTTCAAGTAGCTAAAGGACTGTAATGTGGAAGAGGAACTGGAGTTTCAAAGCAATCATTGTAAATTGCAGAGAGGCAGAAAAACTTCCCAACAATTGGAGCTACCTAAAAGTGGAAACTAGCTGCCTGAGGAGGTGTTGTTCCCCTCATAAGAAGTCTTCCTTCCAGTAGACGACTCGCTTGCTAGATATGTGAAAAAGAGAGCTGCGGTCAGGTGCTGGATTAAAGACTGTCAACAGAAGCCTCTTCAACAGATTCTGGGAATCAAACGTAACGCTTCGAAGGCAGGTTAGGAGAAAAGCACTTTATAAGCCCTTATTGACAGCTTTGGAAATGTGAATTTCTTTTATTATCATGATCCTGGTAAACTGAACCAAGGATCCACAGGAGTAGATTACTTAGGTTTTAAAATAAGAAATAAATTTAACATCCACTCTCCCTCCCCTCAATCATCCTGCAGCCATTAGCAAAGCAAGTGTCTGAGCCACCACAGTAAAGAACTTCAGAACACTCTCCCGGAAGCTAACAATGTTCTCCAAAAAACACAATGAAAGCTCGTGCAAGGAAATCCCTTTTGAAAGCAATAGCTCCACCCAAGAGAAGAGTTAAGGCTGCCCACTGGAGATCCCGTTTTACCCTCCTGACTCGGGACGCCCAGGTGTTCAGAGTCTTAGTTCCTGGGGTATAGTCAAACTGCTCTAGGGAAACACCCAACTAACCTTTCCGGTGAGGACAGACCTTATTTGTGCTTAAAACCCCATTGCTATCCAGCGAGAGCCCTAAAGTCAGGGTGGGGACACTGGGCCCCGCTCGATACCTCCTCTCCCCGGCTCCAGCTCCCAAAGCCTAGGAGTGAGCCTCCGGACCTTTTTGGAGGCGGGGTAGGGAAAAGCCCAGCGGCAGCAGGCTAGCAGAAAGGGAATCCCTCTTCGCCTCCGGGGAGCGCCTCTGGGCTGAGCGCAGAGCGGGCGTTCCTGGCCCGCTTTCTCCGCCTGTCCTCCATCCTTCCTGGCTCCTCCCTCCGCCATGACCCCCGCAGGGAGGGGAGGGCGGGGCAGGTGGGTGTGAAGCCGAGCCCAGGGGTGAAGAGGAAGGCGGGGGAGGGACGAACCTCGACTAGGTGTGGGCGGTGTCCCGCCCTCGCGGAGCCGGCTCCCGGCTCCTCCTCCGGGGCGCTCGCTCTCTAGCGGCCGGGGCCAGGAGCCGGATCTGTTGCTGTCCTTGGTAGCACTCAATCCTCTTAGCTTCGCAGCCCCAACCCCACCCCACCCTAGCCTACAAGCACCCACACTAAGAGCTGAAAACTAGGAGGAAAAGAAGGCAGCAGCCGCTGGTGGCCGCTCGAACCCCGATGTATGCGGGGAGTGCTGGAGGGAGGAGGAAGCAAGGGAAGGGGAGGGTTTGTGGGTCCGTGTGTATATGTGTGTGTGCGAGTGCTAGCCAGCGTCTGTGACTAGAACCCGCTGCTCTCCAAGCTCTCCCTGTCTCTTCTGCAGCCGCCTTTGGATCCATCCCGAACCTCAAAATACACACACACATACACACACACGCACACACACACGCACATACATACACCCCAACCTCCACCAACTAACCACCCCCACCAGCTGCAGCAGCAACAGCCTCCGCCGCCGCCTTGTCACATGCAGCCAGCCGAAGGGAGATTTAACAGCTAGGGTTGGCGGTGCCTCCGCTTTCCCTCCTTCTGCAAGACGATCCTAGCCAAGCAACGGCGCTGATTTGTTTTCATTTAATTTGTCTTCTATCTTTTCTGGGAGACTGGGGGAGGGGGCGGTAGGGAGTACGGACACTAGATGAAGGGGGCGATGAAGATTATTGTTCTTTTTAAGGATGTCTTCCTCCTCCTGCCTCCCCCTGCCGCCTCTCCATTGAGCCTTCCTACGAGAGAAGATGAACCAGAGTCAGAGATGTAGAGAGCAAAAAACAACACGAGCTCCATCCAGCTAGGAGGACCCTCCTCTCGGTGGAGGGGAGGGGGATTTCCAGCGACACATCATTGGTGAAGGGAATCGCAGAGTGAGCAGCCCCCTGAGAGGGGGGAATCCCACAGCCCTTTGTGGTGCACAAGCCAGTGCTAACTGCCGAACGTGGTCTGTTTGAGCAAGGTAAGTGGCTGGGGCATTTCTGCTCCCCTGTGGGGTCTTCCTTTTCCAAATGAATCATCTCATCAGGCTAGCCTGACTTGAGTTGCGAAAGGGGGTGGAAACTGCCATATGGCGCCGAGTGGACTTACACACAAAGCTGACTTAAGGCATGATATAAATGTATGGAGCTCTCATTCCATAGAAGGAGGCACTGGAGAATGTTAGCCACCTAAGAGCTTCTGGAAGAGCCCTTTTGAAAAGGGGTGGGTAATGTTATTTTGCAAGCTGTTTGCTCTTGACGAGTTAGGTAGATTTGTTCTTAAATGTCTTTCTCTCCGTATCTATTTCTGTCTCTATATCCCTTTCTTTTCCTCTCTCCTGCTGGGACAGGATTTCAGGACTGCAACATGATTGATGTATTTAGCAGTCCTCAGAATACATTGGCAATACATTTGATTTCTTCCAAGCTAACCCGGGTTGTTGGGGTTCCAGTTTTGTAGCATGGCTCCTTGAGTGTGCGACGCTTCTCAAAGGAAAAATTCTTCATAGCCGCTTCCAATATACTCTGTCTAGGGGAACTGGGAAAACAGTTTCCATGAATGATAATGAAAGATATCTACCATTTGACTTAATCACTTATTTCTAATGCTCTGAGGTTTTTTTGAGAATAGTATTACTATCATATGTTTTCTTTCTTTTAAAAAAAGAGTAGTTAACGTGTACACACTGTAAGCAGTAAAAAATATACTTGTGTGCACGAAAAACCCACATACAAACAGATTGATGTTAAATGCTTACATCCTACAAATAATAATGAAACAGTTATCGATATAAAATAGACTTGTGTATCTATAGATTTACAGTAGTAAAATTAGGCAAACACAAATTTACTTTGAGTTCACTTCAGAGAGGCTCTAATTTCATTCAAGTTATGTAATGCTGAAAATATTTTTAAATGGACTTTCACATTTTACTTTCTTGTGTATTTAATACTTTATCGATAAGCCAATTTTAAGTATACAGCTCTGCAAAATAGGTACCTAAGATCATTGTATTTAAGATGTGGCACTATTGGCTGGATCAGATTTTGTAGAAATTAAAGACTAGTCAAGATATTACATCTTAGAAGACACTCAAAGAAAGATTTTAGTCAAAAATATTCTACAATGCAGAAAAACTAATTGAGATTTTTAGAATAGGAAAATAATCTTGTAGCATGAGAAAACTGGGGAAACCATTTTATTGTTAAAACATTGTTCTCTCCATATATATTATAATTATACAGAAACACGAAGTTTTCTGAACTTTTCTTGGCAATACAAGCAAAAATCTACAGAAATAAAAAACAAAATTAAAAACTCTGAGTTTTCAAATTAACTGAGATTTAAAATGGTTTTTTTAATGTACATTATTTCCTTTTACATGTGTGTGTGTTTTATTTCTAGGAGTGCTACTGAATGATTCTATCTTTGCGTTACATAAGGCACCCAGGGCTTGAGTTTACTGATCACTTACTGTAGATGCACTAACTTTCTCAAACTATTTGGTTCCATTTAGAAAATAAACTCTTCTAATAAACTAAAGGGAGCCTTCTAACTTGAAAGAGTAAACATTTCTCCAAAAAGTAGAGCATAAATAAACTAGTAATTTATTGTAGGTACATTCATTTTCTCAATTAGTGTGCAATAAATGGCATCTACATCTAAAAGTATCCTGTGAACTTAAAGGAGTTAATGTACCTCCAAAAAATGAACAGAATACACTTTTTCAGTGGACTCTCTAATAATACACTGAATATTATTAATGATTAGAATTGTGCATAATGTGCTTCTCTTCCTTTACTTTCATGACCATTTAATTATACTTTTAAAATAAAGGAGGAGGGAATCAGTAGTTCTTTTTCCCTTCTGTTTTCGTTCACCCATCCGTGAAGCCTCTCTTTGGCCTTCCTTAGCAAAAGAGGGGGAAAAAAACCCTGCAATTTCTACTTTTAGATTTTGGATTTGGTATCTATTTTCCTCTACCTTTTCTCTACCTTTTTTCAAACACTCACCAGTCTATTCATGGGTTTGATGCCATCCCCATCTTCACTTTGTTCTCCTCAACCCTACCACCTATCTCATTTTCCAAGTATACAGACATACCTACAAAAATACTAATACAATTACAAGAAATTATTATTTTATTCATACTTTGCACATACACTCTAGGGAATTTACTGGGTGTTTTATAAACATCTACCATTCCCACCTCACTTGGAGTGCAATGGAAAGAAGTGAGATGGCTAGAAAAATGGTAGAAATTACAGGATACCAGTTCTGCCACAGATCTAGCACCCATTTTATCTCTGTCCACCTCTTCCAGATTCATGTCAAGTTTATTAACATACCCTAGTCTGTGAACCATCTTTACTCATTAAATATTTTAAGAATATATTCTATTACTTTTTGTTTGACTTTTTTGAAATAGTGTTCTAGCAAGACCAGGATTCTCTTACTTTGTTGAATTTATGTTTAAAGGAACAAATTTAATGACAAACTCTTAGAAAATATCAATAGAAAATCCAGAAATATATAATCTTCTTAAGTACACATTTTACTTTTCTACACTGTATTTTGAAAATAAAATATAAGGACATAATCATTTTTGAATATTGTTACTGCTTAGAGATCAGATCCTAGAGAATATCCTTCAACTTATTATTTGTCTTAGTATAAAGTTTTGAAACATCTTCATATATGTTAATGGAAATTTTTATTTATTTATTAAAAAATCCATTTGCTTTGGAAATGTGGTGTGGTGGATTTTGGAGATTTGGCAATACTGCTTAAATGGAAATTTTCAAAAAAATTATGATGCATTTGTCATTTTCATAAGTTTTCAAAGAAAAAGATGAAACCAACATGAATGTTATATACGCTACATGAAAGTAAATGGAAAACTGAGTTTTGGACAAGATTTCATTACACCCATTCCTGAAGCAGAAAGAACCTAGAATTTTAATT
This sequence comes from Bettongia penicillata ogilbyi, assembly GCA_023548195.1. Lineage (NCBI taxonomy): Eukaryota > Metazoa > Chordata > Mammalia > Diprotodontia > Potoroidae > Bettongia > Bettongia penicillata. Next base: position 985,600 of record JAJHZJ010000772.1, read on the forward strand.
ATAAAGTAACCTAACTTTGTAACTCAAATGACATACAATGCTCCTGAGATCTCTGACTCACCTTTATCATCACACCCCTTCCTGTCTCCTATTTTTTAAGTAGAGCTCAAGTAAACCTTTTCTTCTTTTATGTACATGTTTATGTTCATAGATTGGCTGAAAGTAGGTACAGAGTACAGAGAGTTAACTCTTTAAGATCAAAAGCTTTTCCAATTCATCAGAAGTTTATTGAACATGCACACACGCATAGACACATATTCAAAAAGTGAGATACAAATCAAGATAGAATTTTTGCCCTTTATGAAATTTATGGCATAATAATTTTATCCTTATTTAAACCAAAACATTATCTGTTGATGAATGGATTTATAAGCAGTACTCCTTTGTGTTTGTTGAGCTCCTCTAGGTTCACTTGATTTCATTCATTCATTCATTTTTTTCTTTTTGAGTATCTATCATATGACTATCTTAGTGCCAGTTATAAATTTATAAGTACAGAATGATATTAGACTGGTGGCTACAAAAGAAGTACAAGATAGTTCCTAGCCTAAAGGAATTTATAATCGGGAAAATATAGAAAAATTAACAAATTAGTGAATCATTTAATGTGTAATACAAAATCAAGTATCCTTTGGTATACATAAATATGCACAAGAGAATTTAAAATTCAAGTAATTCTTGAAGGCGATATTGGATTCATTCCAAATTATGCTGTCCATCTGGAAGTAAAGTCAGAAGACTGAGCTCAAATCTTTGCTCTGCCACTTATTATCTATTTAACCTTAGGTAAGTTACTTACCCTCTCTGGATCTTGGTTTCATAAATTATGAAATGAAGGGTTTGGGTTAGTATATCTTTCTACTCTAAATTTATTACCTATTGTGAGTTTCCAGAATTATACCCTATCTTACTTCCATCATTTCGAGCCTACAGCTGTCTAAAAAAGAAGCATACCCAACTTTTCACCTACCATATGTATTATACTGTGAGAAGTAGCTAATGCCTGACAATGCCCAAAACTTTGTCAGACCCAATGCTGTTCTAGTGAATGAAGGAATAAAGCATTTATTTATTAAGCACTTAGCTATGCGAACAACAATCTATTAAATGCTAGAGATATAAATAGATAAGTAACATTATCCCTGCCTTGAAGAAGCTCACATTCTAATGGAAGGTTTCAGCTGCAAGTCAAATGGAAAGGTCCCATGTGATGACAAAGCAAGTGGTTATGCCTCTCCTTTAATGCTATTTGAACCAAGAGGGGCAGCTAGGTGGTGCAGTGGATAGAGCACTAGTGCAGGAGTCAGGAGGACTTGAGTTCAAATCTCACCTCAGACACTTGACACTCATTAGCTGTGTGACCTTGGGCAAGTCACTTAACCCCAATTGCCTCAGCCTGACTCATCTCCAGTCATCCTGATGAATATCTAGTCACTGGATTCAGATGACTCTGGAGGAGAAGTGAGGCTGGTGACCTGCACAGCCCTCCCTCACTCAAAACAAAGTCACGTGCAATTCATGTCATCATTTCTCTAATGCCGTGGTCTTCTTTGGCAATGAAGGATGAACACACATTTGAACCAAGAAAGAACAGCAAGTTATGCATAATAAATTTGCAGTTTCACGTACAACTATCTTTTTTTTTAATTCTGCTATGTAATGGAAATGTTTGTTTTGTTTCTTAAGTTCAGAATTTATATATGTGTGTGTGTGTGTGTGTGTGTGTGTGTGTATTTGTGTTGGTCTATAAGTTTCTGATGTGGAAACAGTTGACAGTGCCAAGTACTTTGATGTAAAAAATGTTCTCTTCTGTGTCTCCATAGAACACTGAATTAAAAGTCTTGATGAAGATGTTTGCCATCAGTTAAAATAATCAGGCCATTAGTTTAGGGACAGAATTGTCCATAGAGGCTTAATCTACTAATCTTCAGCTTATTATTTGATGTTTGTAATTATCAGGACTTACTATCTGAAGTAATAACAACAGCAACAACAGCTAGCATTTCTGATTAGTAATTTAAAGTTTGCCAAGGGATAGTGTTTGAAAAGAAGCCAAGTAATAGGGAAAATTTAAAAAAAGGAAACAACCACTAAGATGTAAATTAGAAATGGTAAGGTTGTCTGAGGCTAAAGAACAACTATGAGATTGCTAAAACATTAGAAATTTCTCATCTACAAAATATATAATGTATAGAGCAAGATAGATTTCATAAAGGTTAAAATTTCTGCTACAATATCATAAATTTACTTTTAGTGTTTTATTTTGTGAATTCTTTTGAGCATAGCAAATATCAATATCTTAATATGATTCACATTTCTAGGATTGTGATATTCATGTTTTAAGGGCATTACTGAATTCACAAGTATAATTTTATTAAACCCATGGATTAAAGACTCCTCTAAATGAAATATATGTTGGCTTTGACAGTGCTCCAGGGGATATCAAGCCAGGAAATCTTAGTTTCAAGTTCCACATCTGACCCAAAATAGCTGTATGACCCTGAGCAAGTCATTTTTTCTGAGTGTTGTAAGCAACTCCCTAAGGATTTTAAGTTACAGATAATGATTTGCTTTGGTAGAGTCAGTTTCATCATCTCTGTGAGTTCTCTATACCAGGGAAACCACAGGTCTAAATGATATCCCCTCTCTGCAATAAGTGGAAATTATTCCCAAAGGGATGAGTTAAAACAAACCAAAAAAAGCTTAAAACAAACTCATGACTTCATTAATTAAGAAAAACTCATATTGTCTTTTAGACAGTTTCTCCTAAAATCTTATAATTTGTTTTTACCTAATGTTCAACATATGCTTTAAAAAATCAGAAATTTAGTCTAACATTATTTTCTAAGTAATCACAAACACCCAGAGTTTATTTGCACACATCTTGATAATTAAATATTTTATCTCATTTGTCCTCTAGATGTGTGCCAGATATGATTGCAACATGTCGATTATAATTTCTATAGAAAGTATTATTGTATGAAAAGGCTTGTTTTATTCCATAAATTAAAAAAAATAGTAAAACTACAAAAAGTAGCTCATAACACTATTTTAACACACACATGTATACACACATACAGCATAGATCAATTTCATCTCTCTTTTTCTTCTTTGTCATTTTGTCAGTTCCAACCAATCTAAAAATGTGAAAAGTCTTAGAAATCAGTCAACGAGTATTTATTAAGTACCTAATATTCTGAGGCCCTGTGCTAAGTGACAGAGACAAAAGAAACATAAAAACAAAGCTTCTGCCCTTAAGAAACTTACATTCTGGTGAGGGAAGCAAGATGCAAACAAAATTAAAATATAATGAAAATAACAGCAGTTCCCAGTCTGCCAATTTAAAGGGCTTCATAGAAATATCAAAATAAAGACTGATTCACATTAGGAAGTATGGTTATGGAAGCTTTATATTTGGGTTGTTTCCCAATCCTCTTCATAACAAATATATTTTCTTGGTATCTTTTAAATGTTCTCTTATGCATGTCCCTTGGAGCCTTTGTTTTGGTGCTTTAGCAGATTAAAAACCTTGCCAGTTCTATCATGTCAAGGTAAGATAGAGGCACTTGGAAAACAAAGCCCTGAAATGCATCTGTGTAAGAGATACAAATGATAGAGTGTTAGCAGATTTTTCTCTTATTTTGCAAGTCTGGAGGTTTTGAAGCAAATGTGTCTAGTATCTCTCATGCTGAATGTCTCTGGTTCATAAAATCACAATTATTAATCATTCCATCATTAAATATTAATTCCCTTATGAAGTAAGGCTCATTTTAAAATTGTAGTAGAAGTCATTCTCCAAATCCTAATAGAAGAAATGTCATCAGGCAGTAGAGAGTGGAAATAGAAAACTTAATAGAAATACATAGTGTGTGTGTGTGTGTGTGTGTGTGTGTGTGTGTGTGTGTGTGTGTGTGTGTGGTTCTTGAACCTTGGTTTTTCATTCCTCTTAAATGCTAGGAAATAGTCTTTTTCCCAAAAAGCAGCTTTGTGAATTAGTATTTTATATTGTTTGAAACCAAGCAGAAAACAAAGCTTTGTGCCTAGAATTTTTTTAATCCAGAAGGAAGTCATCCTCGACAGATTTTGCATCATCTAGATTCCTCAAAAAGCTTTTTAAAAATTCCACTTGTTGATATGGGATAGGTGCTAGAGAATTACAAAGAACTCTAGAGAATTTGTGGGCTCAACTTATGTCTAAAGCTCAGTTTTAAAACATTCTTATAGTTTACCTAATAGCATTAGAGAGAAAATCTCAATAATTTTAATAAATTATTTTTATTTTTTAAAATAATTTTAATAAAAGTTATATAGTTTTCTTAGTCTAGAAGGGCTGGCTATTAATTGTTCTATTTAAACAGTATTTGGGGGATGGGTCTGGAGCTGAAGCTATCATAGCCATAGGTACTTAAGTTTATGGAAACATAGGGTCACAAATTTAAATTTGTTGAATGATCTAATGAAAGAAATATACTACTCTACAGTCCTCATTTGTTGAAATCCTATCCTTCATGGTATCTCAGAGTATACATCAAATAATCAAATGAAAAATCCTGTGTCCTTAAAGTTAGGTTTTTCTGTAACTAGCTTGAAAATCGTAAAGGCATTTATAACTCTAATAGCAGAGAATGGTGAACCTAACTTGGGAAAGTTTGACCTTACTGGTCAATTTCCATTGCCATTGACAGTTTTTTTCAATTATGATCATTGCTATTATTCAATGTTTTCCATGCATATTTGTTTCATGCCATCTCTCCTCCTCCATATGTACTCACAAATTTTCCTCACTCCTGAAGTCCCTTCCATGAACTCTTACTAGGCATTTGTTACCTCTATTCTTGAGTAAGTCATGCTTTCTCTGAATCTTAGTTTCCTCACTTAAAAAGTGAGGTTAGCTTTCTTCATCTCCAATCCTTACTCAGGCTTCAGATAATCTATTTGTATTAAATGTGTATGTGTTTCATATGCCCCTCTGGATTATAACATTCTTCAGGCCAAGGATATACCTTATTTTTATCTGTAGCTTCTAGGAGAGTCTTGAAATATAGGATCACACATTTAAATGTGTTGAATGATCTAATGAAAGAAATATCCCATTCTACGGTCTTCACTTGCTTAAATTACACCCATCCTTCAAAGCCTGGCTTAAATGTGACCTCCTCAATGAAATTTCCTCTGATCTCTTTAACTGGATATGCTCTTTCCCTGCTCTGAATCCCAAGAGCACCACTTTGTGTGTTACCTGTGACACTTCTAATATTCTATACCTTGTACTGTAATTATGTACTCCTCTTACATTACAGATTCCTGGATTAAAGGTAGTACGCCTTACATGTCTTTGTCTGCACTACAGAGGCTTCCTATTAGTAGGTACACATGCCCCTTTCATAATCATACATTTTGGTTATATTTTGTTTTTCTTATTGTGGGATTAATCGACTCTACCTTTTACGCCATTTGTATCTATTAGCACTAACGGAGAGGACAAAGACCTAAACTTCTTTATTACTTTGACAATCTTAGTGCTGTAGAAAAAGTGAATTTTTTTCCTCTTCCATCCATAAGAAATATGCAAATCAAAACTGGCCTGATACATACCTTGAATGTACTAAGCCTGGGAATTGTAAAGATAGGTTCTCTATCAGTAAATAACTTTTTTCTTTCTAGTTTCCCTTAAAAATTGTCCAATCTTTCAATTTATTTTATCTTTATAAGTACTCAGAAATTCCAAAAATCAGTACAGAAATATTAATATTTTGTGGAAATGGACAAATGAGATAATGATTGTATTTTTCAGATGGGGCAGTTGGGCAATTTAGGGGCAACTATATACATATATGTATATGTATACATACGTATATGTATGTATACGTATGTATACACATATATATGTATATGTATGTATATACAGTAGATAGAGCACTGTACCTGGAGTCAAGAAAACCAAATTTGATCTCATTAGTGGTGAAACCCTGGGCAAGGCACTTAACCTCTTTGTCTCAGTTTTCTTGACTGTTAGATGGGGATAATAATAGCACTACCCCTCCCCCCACCTCAGGGTTATCATAAGGATGAAATAAGATAATATTTGTAAAGTGATTAGCATAATACCTGACACACAGTAGGCATTTATCAAATGCTTACTTGTTTGCTTCATTCTCTCCTTCTTTCTTTCCCTGACATTGGAGGTATAACATTTAAGTTCAATTTTAACTTAAGCACAATGAGAGCCAAATACAGCCCAATATTCAAAGCTCAGTTTACTCTGAATTTCCACTTGCATTTTCAGCTAAACTCCACAGGCTTAGGAAATTGAAGGTGTGCTTTTCAACACTGTTATCTGACAGGATATAAATTTTATGTTACATTTACAATGTTGACATTGTGTAATGCTAGAACATTAACATGTCTTCTCGGTGGATCTAGCATTTCACATGTCATCATAATTTGTACATTTCTGTCTTATAAGGTTGGTGAGTTCATGCTAGTTATCAGATACTTTAATGGATTCTTATCAAATGCTGCCATACTCTATTAGTATATTTAACATGTAAAGATTCAAGTCCTTCTGCAATCCCACACTAAGGTGACCCTGGGTTTTTTCATGCTATGCCATTATAGCATAAGCTCTGACATGTGTTTTCTAGCTAGATAGACTTCAAATACTGGCCTCATGACAGATTGTCACCCAAGAACTAGCCAAATCAGAGCAGAGAGGCTAATCATCAAAAGGTTGAACACCAGGTCATGAGTTTTATGGTCACAGAAACTGATTAAACCAATTACTAACACACAGAAAGGCTGTGATCCGCATTGACGGAAGGAGAGACCACAATAATGAGATCACAAATCTTTTAAAGTATTGCAGAGGATTCATGGAATTTAACAGGTCATTCAATCCATCTGTCTTGTATTCTTGCCACTAATTATTTATCATCATTGAAGCTTCTGAGGATTTTACAGAACAGAAACATGCTACATTGGGAGTGGGGATCGAAAGAAATGGAGGAGGAGAGGAAAGGAAGAATATTTATAAAGTGTCATGAACAGATGGGATTCTTAATAAATGTTACTTAATGATCTTGTTTTTGCTATATGAGGATGGGTAAGTTGTTTGCAGTCAATGACTGGGCAGTGGTGTATATAGTTCAGATAACCCATTCTGCTAATTCAGCAACAACAGTTTAAAAAAAAAATTGGAAGAGGCAACATAGCATAGTAAAATGATGACTAGATTTGGTGTGAGATGACCTGGGATCAAAACCTGTTTCTGTATTTGGTCAAGCTCTTTAACTACTTCAGGAATCAATTATCTGTTAAATGTCAGGATTAGAATAGACAGTCCATCATGAGTTTTCCAGGCCAAAATCACTGTGATCCTATATTATCACCATTTGTGGAATGCCTGTTATGTGTAACACCCAGTTAGAGGTGTTGTTGGGGATAAAAAAATGAATATGATACAACTTGTACTCTCAAGTAGCTTTTTATTGAATGAGAAACATAAGATACATGCTCAAATGACATATCCATCTGAATAGATAAGGGAACATATTTCAGAAGAAGCATCATTTGCCCTCAATGAAGGAAGGAGGGATATGGTCTCAATAGGTTGAGATCAGGGGCATGGCATTCTTGGTAGAGGAAAAGCCATGACCAAAGCCAGGAAAGCAGAAAAATATGGATCTTGTGTAGAAAATAGCTAGCTACCCAATAAGAAGGAATTAGAAAGTTTGAGAAAATTAGAGAAGTTTGTTTCAAGCAAATTACAGTTGTCCCTGAGTTTCCCTGGACACTGGAGAACCATTAAAGATTTTTGATCATTGGTTGAATGCAAAACCATACTCAGGGTATGGGGAGATAAGAGTAATCAGGGCAGGGCAGTCAAGATTTTGCTTTAAGAGGGCTAGCAAATTTAGAAGCCACCATTTTGGATCTGAAGGTATAAATGGGTAGCTATGGGTCCTTACAGTAGAGGGTAATAGAAGTAGGTTAGGAGTGCCAAATCCCTGTGTTCCTTTGCGTAATTTATTTAATTTGCCACCACCACTCAACCAGGGTGTAGGGGTGTTTTTGCCAGCCATTTTCTTGACACTCTCTTTTTTAGTGAAGTCAGTACTCCTGGGTTGAACTTCTTTGTAGATGACTTCTGGAACTGTATTTCTAGTCTTAATCTTTGTCCTGAGTTCGGCATCATGAACTACCTAACCTCTTCAAATAGATTGTCTCATAGGTATATCAATGTCAAAATATTCAAAATAGAACTAACAATATCCCCCACAAGAAGCTGTGTATCATCCAATCTTATCTATTTCTGATGAGAATGACATCTTCCCTGTAGTCACCTAAGTCCATAGGTACAAAATTATGTGCCATACCCAAGTTTTTTCCAAGACTTATAGATTTTACTTATAGATTTATAGAAAAAGGTACATTTTCCTTTCCAACTTACAAGGCCTTCAACTAGTTCAGGCCCTTATCACTTCTCACTTGGACTATCTTAAGAGTCTCTTCATTGAACTCCTTGCCTTCAGTCTCTCCTCTCTCCACTCTATCCTCCCCCTAAATACAAAATAATCTTCATAAAGCAAGCTTTACCATGTTACTCTCCTACGAAAGAAACTTCAATGACTGCTTATTGACCCTGGGATGAAATACAAACTGTTCAGTTTGGTATTTAAAGTCCTTCACAGCTTGGCTCCCGTCTCTTTTTCAAGCTTACCTCATATTAGTCTCCTTCACACAGTCTGCACTCCAGCTAAGCTGGCCTAGTTGCTGTTTCCTGAATTTAGCTTTGTTTCTTTTGCCTCCAAACCTTTGCACAACTGTCTCTTACATCTGCAATATACTCCTTCCTCTTAGAATCCCCATATTCCTTCAACATTCAGCTTATGTTCCATCCATGATCCCCCTACCTGTTCCCCCCTCTTTTCTCTTCTCCTCTCTCCTTTTCCTTCTCCCTCTTCTCCTCTCTTTCACTCTCTCGTTTCTCTTATCCTCTCTCTCCTTTTTCTCTTCTCTCCTTTACTCTCTTTTCTTTTCTGTCCTTCCCTTCTCTGGTCTCTCTCTTCTCTCCTATTTTCTCTCTCTCCTCCTCTTCTCTCTCTTCCCCTGTCTAATTTGCATTTTTATCTGTTTACTTATTGTATCCCCAAATAGAATACAAGCTTCATGAATGTAAAGTCTGTTTTTCATTTTGTTCTTGTAACTCTAGGATCTAGGACAGTAACTTGCACAAACAGGGCTCTTAATAAGTGTTTGTTGCATTGATTCAACTCAGAATGTGAGGTAGTAGATGATTCAAAGAGATGGCTTTCTCTCTTACCCACCACCACCCTGTCACACCAATATCACAGCATTTCTGTCTCCTTTCCAAGATTCTTGTGTTCTTTCTGCCTCTCTCCTCAGGTACAAATATTCCCAGGAGTGGCTCTGGATTAATGTTATAAGATCTTTATATTGGAATATTTATTCTAGAAGTGTTCCGAAGGATAGATTGAAGAAGAGAGATGCTGGAATAGTTGAGACCAGTTTGAAGATCATTGCAGTAGTCTAGGGAAGAGATAATGAATGTAGTGGTAAGGGTATATTTGAAAGACTTTTTAAAGAATTTCTTATAGTATTGAATTATAATTCAATATATTATATTACATATAATGTATTAGGTATAATATATATAATTATAGTATAGTATTTATTATAGTACATAATTTCTTATTGTATTTGATGACTAGATTATGGAATGAAGGAGAGAGAAAAGTAAAAGATGAGTTCAGTATTTTGAGGTTGAGTAATAGGAAATGATAGTGACATTAACAAAATAGGGAATTCCGGAGAAAGGGAAGGCTTGGAAATAAGCAAGTTTTGGTTTGAGACACGTAGAGTTTGAAGTGTCAGGGACACATCTTAGTGGAAATTCCATTGAATAGTTGCTGTCAAGGACAGAGTTTTAGAGCAAAGATATAGATGTAGGAGTCATTTGCTTAGAGGTGATGGTTGAAGTCATGCAAATGAATGATTGTGTCAAAGATTTTGGCTTCAGTCATATATTCCGAGGCAGTGTGGTAAAGTGGAAAATGTGATCATTTGGAGTGAGAAGACCTGCATTCAAATCCAAGCTCTGTCCTTTGTTTCCTGTGTGATCTTGGGCAAGTCATTTAACCACCTTTTCAGGATTCATATGTAAAATGAAAAGACTGGACAAATGGATTCTGAGATCCTTTAGGCCCCTAATCTATTGTTGTATGACTATATTCTAGTTTTCAGAGCATACAAAGAGAGTCCAAGAACAGCATGTTGAGTAATGTCTCTATTTAGAGGGTGAAAGAATAAAGAGTCATAAGTGGTCCTAGAGAATGAACAGGTAAAATATGACTTACCTGATCTTAAGTCGGAGCTATAGGAGACAATTTAAGTAGAACTTATGTGATGTACCTGTTTCCAATCTCCATGCTAGTCTTATGAGGGAAGTCTCATTCTGCAACTTAGATTTTAAGACACGTCTAAAGTGTCTTAGGACAAGTAACAGAATAGAAATGAAAAAAAAAATGTGGCACAGCACTTTAAGAATAATTTTAGGAGTAGGGTATAATAGTGCATACCTGAGGTTTGTGGATTGCTTGAACTTTGGAATTCTGAACTGCAGTTGACTAAGTAGATCAGGAGTCTACACTAAGTCTGGCATCAATGTAGTGAATCCCACTGGGTGGTATGGTGGTGGTGGTGGGGTCACTAACTAGGCTGCTAAAGAAGTAATGAACTGGTTCAGGTCAGAAATCAAGCAGGCAAAAGTTTCTACATCAATCAGTAGTGAGATTGGTGCTATGAGTGGGCACTGCTCTTCCAGTCTGGGTAAGATAGAGTGACTCAGTCCCCCCCAAAAATATTATTAGAAGCACCAAACCTCAGAATGAGCTGAAACTTGTATCAAATTCTAAGGACAAAAAAATGATATTTTTTAGAAACATTGGAGAAAAGTGGAAGGAAAAGAAATATTGTAGAAAATAGGCCTAACTGCTATGATTGAATGGGACAATGATATAAGTAATTCTGAAGAGACAAAAGTGTTCAGATCTTATTTTGTTCATGTTTTCTCTATCAAGAAGAATGATTTTGGGGCAAAAAGAATAAATGTGATATTGTTTTAAAGGACCAAGGACCAAGAATAGTACTTCCTACCTCAAAATACCTCTCCCATTCTGATGGCACAATTCCTGATATTACACTGTTAGAACATAATTTCCTTGGGTTAATTATTTCTCTTCTCCTCCAGTTATATGATCTTAGATTTAGGAACAGAATGGAATTTCAAGACCATTCTGACCTACTTTCTCATTTTATAATTGAAGAAATTAAGGCAAAGAGATATTAAACAACTTGTCCAAGATTACGTTGTTAAGGTTCAGAGTCAAGAGTTGAACTCAAATTAACTCCAAATCTAGCCCTCTTGCTACTGGACCACATTGTCACCAGATACCTCTAGCAATGCTTCTTTTAATCATGTCTCCTAATAAATAATTAATCAGATTGTTCTCCATAGTAGGAGGAACTCTGCAAAGCATGAAAGTTCTCTGTTGTGGGAATGACAAGAGTAAATGAAGGCAGAAATTTGACTAAGGGTGGCCCTGCCCCCCAGATGGGAATTAATAGTTAATGAATCCATTTTTGCATTCAAGAGGTCGATGTTAACAATAGTTTTGACTGAAGTTAAAATTCAACCTGGAATTCAGGGAGTAGGCTCAAAACTAGAAAATATATCTAAGGCTATAAGCCCTGAAACTGAAGCTGGAGTATTGCCACCCCTGTCATTTCCACAGTCAGTTAATGCCAAATAGCAGAGGAAAGGCTTAGTTACAGGCATTGTGAAGGCATGAGACTGCACATAAAAATCCATCTCTGTCATCTATCCCAATATCCAGCCATGACCTTGGATATATTATCTAAAAAGAAGTGTCAAATAGGGGCCAGTGAGCCCTGGAAACTTTTTATAGCACGTAACCAAAAAAGTCATCAAGATACCTTTAAAGGATGTGGAGAATCATGACTTTGTGGACCACATAGTCAAACTTAGAGAAAATCTGGAGATCATAAGAGGATGACTCAATTACCATTTTCTTACTTATTAGAAAAGAGAGAGAGAAGAAAGAAAGTGGGGAAAACACATAATTACAGCATCCTGGAAGAAGAGAAAATGAAAATTCTTTAGTCCAGCAACCCCTGCTTCTGTCAAGAGCAAACTGTACTAACGTAAACAGTGGATTGCTCTTCTTTTCTTGTATATAGTTACTTGCCAAGCTGAAGTATATATTGAAAATAGTTCTTTACAAAAATATGCCTTTATTTTAAGTAAGGTTTTGCATTCATACTTGAATTGTGTTTTGGGACTAAATTCCCATCAAGATCAATATTCAATTTTTATTTCTCAGAAAGTTTAAAGAGACAAAAGATTCCTTATTTATTAGAGTACAGATGCAGATTCAATTCAACTGGAAAAGGATTTGTTAAAGATCTTTTATGTCCAAGGCACTGTACTAGGCCCTGGGGAAGCAAAGACCTTTTTTTTCATTTCTTGCCCTCAAAGAGTTTATCTTCTATTATGGAACACAACTTAAAAAGAGATTCAATTCCATTCAGTTTAACAAGCATTTATTAAGTTGTTACTGTGTGCCTGGAATATATTCATAAGCAAATACAATACAGTTTGCAGAGAAAAAAGAACACTAATTACTGCTGCTACTGGTTCCTAGCATTTCTATAGATTTTAAAGTTTACAAAGGATTATATGTATATATACTGCTGTTAAAACTTAAAATGGCATTAAAACTTTCTGGACATCCTGTATTATCTCATTAGAGGATCAGGAAAGAATTTTAGTCACTTTAAAAGCCAGAGTCCTAGTGTATACTACTAGAGGGAAAAGCTATCTACCCTCATAACCTTCTTTTACTCTTTACAATACATCTTCTGACCTCATGGCTTAATTGAAACTGCTCTTTTCAAAGTTACCAGTGACCTTGTAATTGCTGCATCTGATGTCTTTTCTCAATTCCCTGTTGACCACCCTTTCCTCCTGAATATTCCTTCATCTCAGGTTTGTCATGACACTGTTCTATCTTGGTTCTTCTCTGACCTATCTGATCTTCCTTCACTTTCTCCTTTGCTGATTCATCACCTATATCATATCATCACCTATATCAAAGCTGTGTCTTGGGCCAACTTCTCTCCATATCCTCTTGACTCTAACAAGCCTAGGAAATTTAATTTATTTAATTATCGTCTCTCTGCAAATGACTCCCAGACCTAGTCTGTTGCTTGAGCTCTAATTATTTCCAATTGCCTACTGGACATTTAAAGCTAGATGTCCAGCAGGAGCCTCAAATTCAGCACATCCAACACACCACTGTTTATCGTTTGCCTCCAATCCACCTCTCATCTGAACGTCCCTATTTCTCTGAAGCCACCATTCTTCCATCTACCCAGGTTCGTAATGTCAGTGTTGTCTTCCTCTCCTCACTCTCCTTAGAGTTCCATATGCAGTCAGCTGCCATATTTTGTCATTGCTACTGCTACGATCTCTCAGCTTTTATTTCCCCCCCAAAATCATCACCTTCATGTAGGCGCTCATTGACCCTTGCCTTGAAGACTACTTCAACCTTCTTCTCATTTGACTCCATGTCTCAAAGCTTTTTCTCACAAATTCATGCTCCACTCAGTTGCTGGAGTGATTCCTAAAGTCAAATACCAGTCTGACCATGTCAGTCTGCTACTTAATAAGCCCTAATGACTCCTTATTGCCTCAGGGATCACAGAATCATAGACCAAGAGCTGGAGGAGCTATTCACACCAGCTATCAACTCCAATTCATCATTTTTGTAAAGAGGAAAATGAATCCCAAAGAACTTAGACAACAGGTCAAGGTTCACGTAGGTAATAAGCATCAGGGGTAGGATCAAATATAAACTCCTTTGTTGGGCATTCAGAGACTTTCAGGATTTAGCACCTACCTTCCCATACTTATTATACATGATTCTATTTCCTATACCCTGCAATTCAGCCAAACTGACCTGGCTGTGTCTCACACTCAGTGTTCCATCGATCTCTGTGCCTTTGCACTGGCCATTCCCTATGTCTGGAATCTACTCCTTCATCTCTACCTCCTAAAATCTCATCTCCTTTAAAACTCAGCTCAGTCGCCACCTTCTAAATCAAGAGATTTTTATCATCAGGTCTGAAAACTTAATAATAATTTAAAAAACTACTTAAATACAACTTGTTGCTTTGTAATCCTTTGTATTTTATTTTATGCATCTAAAAATGTTATTCTGAGGACCCATAGCACCAGACTGCTAAATTGTCTATGATAGAAAATAGCTGAGATCCTGTTCAAATGCTTCCCAACTACTTGAGCCCTTCTCCCAAAACTACCATGTAGTTATTGTCTGTGTTGTCGTGGTTGTGTTGTGTGTGTTTTATGTACTTGTTTATGTGTCTGTCATCTTCCTGGTAGAATGTAAATTCCTTAAGGGCATGGACTGTTGCTTTTTTTTTTATTTTGTCTTCTATCTAGCATAGTGTCTGGCATATAGTTGATTCTTACTAAAGGCTTGCTGATCAATTGATTGATTGGGAGAAGCTAAGAATTCTATGAAACAGACGTAAGCAGGGAGGGCCTTCTACACATGGAAAGCAGCCCGTGAAAGAACAGGGAGAGAGGAAATGGAATGCTGAGTTCATGGACCAGCAAGTAGGTCAGTTTGGCTGGAACACAGAGCGTGATGTGAAAATAAGGAATAATATTTCACTGATGTGAAATAAGACTACAAAAGTAGACAGACTGGGACCAGGACATGAGGGACTTGAATTGTCAGGCTGAGAAGTTTGAATTTTATCCTAGAAACAAGAGGATAAAAATGTCAAATGGAGACTCTATAAGCTACTTGAGCACATAGACTATTATAAGGTTTCTCTTTCTATTCCCGTTGTCTTGCACATCGTAGGTTCTTAATAAATATTTGTTGAGTTGAATTGAACTTGATTGGAGTCATTGGACATTTTTGTGCAGAAGTGGGATAAGGTTAAACTTATTCTTTAGGGAGAATCTCTTGGCAGCTGTGTGGAGAACATGTGTTAGAGAAGAGAGAAACTGGAAATTGGAGGCCAAGTACAGATATTATTATAATAAAATCCCATCGTGATTTTTTAAGCCCATCAATGTTATTTGAGTAACTACAATATTTTGTTAGGTGTTCTGGGTGATACATGGTACTTGATAGTTCTGAAATTTGGAATCAAGATTATATAGTCAGTTATTGTGAAGTGGTACAGTTTTCTGCCTTCTCCTTGGTATTCATGGCTAAAATTGAACATAAGAAAATGAGAAATTCACAAATTTTGGGTTATGTTCAAATCATCCCTTAATATATTAGGCATATTAGAATAATCTGCCATTTTCAAAACAAGCGTTTTAGTGGAACTGACCATACAGGCAACATTAGCTAGTTCCAGATAAATAGTAGACAAAGTCAATCCACACCTAGGGGAATTTCACACATTCTTAGGGAATCTCAAAGTTAGCTGAAATGAAACAGTGACCAAATGGAAAATCATTGGAAACTTTGTCAAATGATCCAGATTACTCACCACTTGTTTACAGGCTGACTGTTTCACCACCTTCCTAGCTTGCCATGTTTCTATGATAGTTTCAGAGAGGAAGATTCTGGGTCCTGAATATATGATTATGGGAGAATTCTTTTCCAGGTAACATCTTGCTGCTATGTCTGAAAGCAAAGTCATCTTCATGAGTCCAAAGCCCATGCTAAACATTAATCATGATCATAATCAATCAACATAGTTCTCTCTGCTTTTTCTACTATATTCCTTGTCTTCAGGATCTCTAAAGAGACACTGTGTACTATCATAGTAATTGACAACACATGAGATAATGTTTATGTTATTTGGTATGTGTATGTGGGGTATGGGAAAATATATTTATTTTTCAGGATTTTAAAATTCCATTTCATGACTGTCACATTTTCTAAAATTCTATTTCTTTCATTTTATAATCCATATATTTTGTGCATTTTCTGAAGTATTTTTTTTACAGATTTACAAACTCTTGTTATGTTCCAAAATAAAAATAGAGCAGTAGTAATGGGTTTTTTTTGTTTCGATCTTAAAATATGGATAAAAATGCAAAAATAACTTGTAACTGAAATGATGGAAGGAAAAGACTACTTTCAATATTTAAAAGAAAAAGGGTTTTTTTTGGTATGACATTTACAATAATAGCTAACAATGAATGTTTTAGGGTTTCCAAAGCAATTTACATATATTATCTCATTCTGTCCTCACAACAACCCTCCGAGGTAGGAGCTATTATTAGTTTTATTTTACAGATGAGGAAAATGAGTCTTTATGCAATTAAGTGACTTGCCTAACTAAGGTCACATACCTAACAAGTCTCTGAGCTGGGATTCACAGAAAATCTTTGTGACAGCAAATCTAGTATTCTTTTTACTATGCCAGGCTGTATTCCATGTGTTACCATAGTATTATTATTGTTTTTAATATTATGTTTTACAAATTATTTTATTATATAGTTCTTCATCGATAAACATGTGGATTTCAAAATATAAAGAAATATTTTTTTTAAAAAGAGGATTATATATCAAACTGTCTATGTCACATATTAAGTAAAAATGCTTACTATGACTGACAGTTTTTTTTAACATCATGGATTTTGAGAAAATGCTGATATTCATTCACTTTAAGGTCCCATAGAGGATCTTTACTCACCACTGAGACAAACACATAAAACTATGAAACAGCATCCAATTTAATGTCAAATAGAATGCTCAGGATATAAGTTCTGTGGAACCTGAAAATGGTTGAGAAAATATCATAGATGAGAAAGGGAAAATTGGACTAGGAGGGAAAAATGCTAAACCCAAGCCAATGGCCATATATTTCAGTTGATGTGTAATATCACAAAATTTCAAGAAAGTTACATAATTTTGAACAGTATCTAGAAGTTTGTTGTGATGAAATGTGAGCCATGTTCTTTTTAGGGGTTTAATGGAAATAATTCCATAATACAGACAAAAATAGTCTCCCCTTGAAAGATAACATCAACAAGAGACTTTCAGCATTGTGGTATCAAAAATTTGTCTTGAGAAAGAAAAAATCATTACTGTTTGTTGCCAAGAAATATTAGTTTATCCCGTTGAAAGGAAACAAAGATTGAATCAAAGAGTTTAAATGTGTTCTACTTTGTTGGCAGAAATCCCATTATCTGTGTATCACTGCCAGCACCTAAAATAATGTATTATGCATAGAAAGTATAGTAAGTATAATGGTAGATAAGGACTTGCAGCAGTAATCTCAGAGCATGAGTGTAAAAATTTCCTCAGAGTTCACGCTATTTAAAAAAAAAAAGCTGTACATAAAAATAAGTTCACAGTTTCATATACAATCCTATTTTTTAATTCTCTTGTGCATTCCTTACAAAGTGGTATTAATAAAAAAAAGATCAATAATCTAATAAAAGAGAAACAAAAGAATGAAAGAGGAGAAAAGGATGGAAGGAAGGGAGAGGGGGAGGGAGGAGAAGAGGGAAATGGAGGAAGGAAGGGAGGGAAAAGGAAAGGAGTGGGAGGAAGAGAGCATAATGGGAAAAAAATCTGGATGTAGACTTTTTTACAGGAGAAAATGTTCATTGAAAAACTAAAAATTTAGTTTTGAATCAATGGTAAATTTGAGAAAATGTACATTTTGAACTCTTTGCTTATCTATATGAATTCAGAGGAAGGTACAGAAATTCAATTGATTTCTATTCATTAGAAAATCTCAGTGCTTTATTTTTCAGTCATGCCCTACTCTTTGTGACCCCATTTGGGGTTTTCTTGGCAAAGATATCGGTTTGCTATTTTGTTTTTCAGCCCATTTTATAAATGGGGAAACTGAGGCAAAGAGGCCACATAACTAGAAAGTGTGTGAAGCCAGATTTGAACTCAGGTTTTCCTGATTCCAGACCTGGTGCTCTAATGCATTATGCCACCTAGCTGCCCCCAGAAATCTCAACAGTAGCCTGAAAAGGAAAGAACAATTTATAAGATCAATATGACACATTGTATATTCTAACAATGCCACTCCCTGCCCATGCAAATATATATAATTTGGGAGAGATCTGAGTGTTTGCTTTCAAAAACACTGCTAGAGAATCAGAGCTAATAAAGTGAGATAGGATCAACAAACTACAATTAAAGGTGTATCCTTCCAAGGATGCTCTCAGTTCAGTGACTGAAACCATCCTACTCCTTTAAAAAGAAAAAAAAAACTATGTGAGAGACATACTGCTTGAGCTACAGCTATTGTTTGTCCCAACATTTTGACAAGGAACTGGGTAATGAAATAACGACTTTAGAGAAACTGAGCATCCAAAGGAAAACAAAACATAGTAAAGGAATATGGAGTGGTGAAAAGAACTCTGGACTAGCAGCCAGGGGACCCAAGTTCTCCTCCTTTTTCTGCCACTTATGAGCTGTTTCCTCACCTGAAAACAAGTTGTTTCGACTAGTCTTTGGAGCTTCTTACAGATCTAAAATTCAGTGATACTACAATCAAATTGTGGAGGTATATGGGAGCTTGATTAGTACCATGTTACCATTAGTAACATGGACACATTTCAATAAGACCTACATGAGAGAGAGTAAAATGTTTACATTTCATAAAATTGTTTTCCCTCTCTTTTAAGAACGTTTTTTTAACATATTATCATTGTGACCACATCTTTCTATATCATTCAGATGAAGTCTGAAATTTGGTTTTAAATCTATCCAAAAGTTAGATGCTGATAAAACGCCCAGATAAAAAGTTGAAATTTCCATTTTTCATTTGAATCCTCAGTGCTGTAGACATACTCTCACCTCTTTTCAGAAGCTTAGCATTTCCTCCTTTATAATAACTTCTTTCTTTCTTCTTCTTCCTCTTCTTCTCTCTCTCTCTCTCTCTCTCTCTCTCTCTCTCTCTCTCTCTCTCTCTCTCTCTCTCTCTCTGTGGCCTGACTGTCATCTGACTTTTCAAAATTCAGGCATTCAAGAGAACACTCTGGGGACACCAAGTAAAGGGCACTTTCACATTGATAGTTTCGAACCTGGGCCATTCTATGCAGTTAAAGAAAGGAAACAGTATCCCAAAGACCTAGAGATCTGAGAAACTTTGTAATAGTATTATTTTTCGAAATAGAAAAAGGGCTCTTTTGTGAATTATGGCTTACAAAAGGCCTTATTCTGTGGATGAAGAAAGACAGTTTAATCACCTGCTCATTGCTAATGAGCAAAAATCTTCTTGTATTTGTAGTTAACCTTTAATTATAGTAAACATATAAATTTAGTGTATCTTTAAATTGTACCTGTAATTAAATGTTTAAAAGCTTTTCTATCCCGTAGAGGGAGAACAAAGCTATATATTTTTGCATCTAAATAAAAATACACAGTGTTAGCTATTTATATGTTTGGCTATTGCAAGGAGTCAGCTATGAGATTGGAAGATGCTTATATTACATATTGTATTTATTACTTGTATTTTTCCTTTCTTGTTGCAACTTGATGCTACCTTTGGCCTCTGGTAGCAGATCTTTTAGGATTTTTGTCTTAGTGCATCTAAAAAAAGCCTGGGTTGTCTGAAGGATAAACGTTCTAGAATTCTGACTAAAGAGTAAATGGTTGAGCTGAACATCTTCATATTAGTTTTTCATGGCAGAATCTAAACTTCCCCAAGGACAAAGCTTGCATTACAGTCATTACCGGAATCGGTCATACTTAAAAAATATATATAATATTAAATGCCTTAAAGATCTTGACTAACTCCAAAAAAATATTATGAGTTTCTTTTCAGTAGCTGGTGATTTGGAAGGTTATTCTCTAAGAATATATTTTCTGAAAAGCTAATTTGAAATAATTTTTAAAGTTAATAATTCCATCCCTAATTAAATATTTTCTTGTGTTTTACTTACATTGTGAAAGTTGATGGTGATAATTTCACATGCTACAGTGAGGCAAAAGCATTAATTTACATTACTAGCTTCTAACTCTGGTCCCTTTCGCTCCAAGCATGTTCCAAAGATAGATTTTTGGGCCTTTGAAAACAGAAATATCTGCTGGATTTTTGTTGGTGTTGTTTTTTGGAGAGAGAGTTGTAATGTATATGAAGTAAAAAAGAATACTCTGGACATATTTTTTAAAGATTGGTTGAAAGATAACTTAAAAATAGATTTAGAACTCTCAAAGCTGGTGGTATTTATATGATCTACATTAGTAATATAATTGAGAAAATGAAAACATTACGCAGTTTTAAAGAGTTTACTTTTATTTCCTACAGCCTAACTTGCCACTTCTTGCAAAACAAAGGGAGTATAAATTCTATGACAATGTTGATATTTTTGAAACTTCATCTTTTCAAAGTTTTCCTTGAACCGAAAATTGTGATATCATAATAAGAAAGTTTCATTTTGTCTGGATTGGCCTTGAACCAGTGGCAGCATAATTTTGTGATGCTTGGGATGCTAAGGGGCAGCTGTGAAACAAAACTTAAATGTTTTTCTTGTTTATTGTTTAAAGAGCCATCCCCCCCAAATAGATTAATGAGGGGGTGTTTGGTACTTTGGTGTTGGTTCATTGATGTATTGCAAACTTGATTTTCGAGTGTGTGTGTGTGTGTGTGTGTGTGTGTGTGTGTGTGTGTGTGTATTCCTTAGGAAGGAATCAACCAATATCAAAAGAAAATGACAAGTAAACTTCCTTTTTTATCCATGAAAAAAATATTTTCACATCATAATGAACCAAAAGATGTGTGTATGTTATGCATGTATGTGCATATATATGCATATATACATGTTTATGACTATGATAGATATAATTGACACAGTAAAAACATAAAATGACAGGTTTTTTGTTATATTCATATCTAAAAGCATCTAGTGACTTATTTGTTATGAATGCAAATTATTATAACATTTAATTTCACTTGTTATAAAATGTGAAGCAAATATTATTGTAGATAGTTATTAAAATTAAAATCATAAGTTTTATAAACTTCCCACTATGGCAGGGTACTGGAGGGAATAACACTGGAAGGTTATTTATTAGAAATGAACTTTAAAAGAACAAACAAAACTTAAATTGAAAAATGAAAAGTGAAAACAAAACAGTATAAGGATTCAACAAAAAAAGACCTAAACTAAATGAATGTATTTTTGATTTTGCTCTGAAGATACTTGGCCTTAGGGAGTGAATGATATTAAAGGTACACCAAATTATACAATTTCAGAGCTAGACGAAATGTAACATCATCTTGTAGAAACTTCTCATTTTACAAATGAGAAAACTGATGAAAGAAGTTTTGGTAAGAAACTCAGTTATAACTCCCAGGAAACATTCATTAAATATAAGGCGGCTTCTAAGGTTGCTTTCATGTTAGATAAGAGATACTTTTTTTCTGTTGAGAGTCAGTAGCCCTTCTGAAATCAAGGGCCATACAGAACCACATCATCTTCAAACAGAGAGAACTATAGAGATCATAGACTTGAAGAAAGGAAAAATGGATTTGGGTTCTAGGTTTGTAATTTATGATCTTAGGTAAATTGCTTAATCTCTAATCATCAGTTTCCTAATCAGCAAAATATGGAGAATATACTATCTCAGAGGGTTAGGATAGGGCATTGTAAAAATGAAAATGCTCAGTATGAATGTGAAATTATATTATTTTCTAACCCAGCTTTCTTATTTAACAAGTAAGGAAACTGAGGCACTGAAAGTAGCTTAGGTTAGCTAATAGTAGATCTGAAACTAGAGACCTATCTCCTGACATTAAATCTAATGTTTCTCATACACCAGACTGCCAAACATAAAAAAGACAAAAAAGCAACTCAATTTAGGTGTTTTATTTTCTAAAAGACAGAAATGTGAAATGTTTAACTAACCTGCTTTGAAGAATAAGACCAATTAACATAAACTTCATTCAACAGATCCAACAACTGTCATTTTTGGTACACATACCCACACACATATACATATGCATACATATGGATATACATATGTATGTACATATATACATATACGTATATATACATATGTATGTATAGAAGTTTGGAAGTTTAGCTTGAAGATTGCAATCTGATTTTCCTTTATATTAAGCTGTTCATTGCTTTTTTTTTGAATGCTGGTTAGCTAATGCTTTCTTTAGTTCATCAATGGTTTTAATCTTTTAGAAACTCTTTTCTAAGGAAAATAAGCTACCAGAGGAAATTATTCTCTAGATTGCAAATGTAGTGACCAGAGCAATATCATCCTGAGGGCCAGGGACATAAACAGGGTCTAGATCTGACATGCCCCCCCTTGCCTAAATGGAAGGTCCCCGCCTCTGATACAAATGCATAGCTTTACATGCTACATATAGAATGTTATTTATTTTATTATGTTATTATTCTCCCTTAATTCCACTGAACAGTTGTTGTTTCAGTGCCACTAGAATCTCCATATCTTGGGTGAAAATGCTTTGGAGTGTCCATTACTGCTTTTAATGGTCTAGCACTGATGACACACCCTCCAGAAAGACATAGGTCAAAATTGCAATGAACCTGTGACCTCATTGGAGTGATTACTCCTTCAAATGAAACCGATCACAAACTATTCATGAGTTGTCCTCAGATCAATTCAACAAACATTCACTAAGAGCCTACTATGTGTCAGGTACTTTGCTTTTTGGAGACAGTTCTTGGATTTCCTATCAGTTTTCCCTTACTCGCTACATATAGGCATAATGCCTGGTGCATAGTAGGTGCTTAGTAATTCTTGGTGACTAGCCAGCTCACCTCCATTTCCAGTCATACATCTCATTGACAAATATTTTTTACACTTTTTCTTGTCAACAATTTTTCATTGTTAATATGGTGGAGCCAATTTATGTCTAGCATGCTCTCTCTATCACTCTTTAAATGACCCACAATTTTGAATTGATTTCAATCTTTGCGCTAATATCAGAAATAAAAATCAGTTTAATCTATGAATTTTAACTGTGCAAAGTAGTTAATACCTTGATGATGGAAATATTATCTCATCTGCTTTTAATAACATGACTTTTAGAAAAGTAGGAATTTACATATGAGCTATTTTCACTACTTTAAATTTTCCTCTCAGTCCTTCCTGGGAACCTCCTATAATACACTGAAGTCAGTTAAAGCAGCTTAAGTCATGGTCTTGTACTTATAAGAAAAGACTAAGTGGAAAATGTGGTATTCAAAAACAGTAAATATGGCCCATGCCTACTTGGAGTCAATGAAATGGCTGACAGCTCTGCTGACCATTCACTATGGCTGTTTTAAATGCCCATATGAATCACAGAATGATCTGATGCAACCATAGCATATCTATCCATATGAAGTGGATGAGCTATAGAAGCATAAGAGTATAATGTGATTTGCTGGCAGTGCTGTTCTCCGGAAGTTTCTGTTCTGTAAAGATAGACTTTGTATTATAGGTAGCTTTGAGTTCACAACAACAGGTAGAGATGGATTCATCACCCTCATCAGAACATATGTAGTGAGTGCCTAATGTTTGAAAGACACTCTGCCTGGTACTGTGGGGAAGGCAGGGGGCTTTAAGACACAATCACAAAGCCCCTGCCCTGATCTCCAATTAGAGAGATAAAGCTGAGAGAAAAAAGGTAACAAACAATTCAATGGTCTACCTATTCAGTAGGCTTGAACATACATTTAACATACATTTAACATACAAGACACAATCACAAAGCCCCTGCCCTGATCTCCAATTAGAGAGATAAAGCTGAGAGAAAAAAGGTAACAAACAATTCAATGGTCTACCTATTCAGTAGGCTTGAACATACATTTAACATATATTTAACATACATTTTTTAGTATTATTCCTCTGCTTCCTAGTTGTTGGAAGATGGATGTGAACATTGGAAATGGTGACTATTAGTAAGCCATTTTGTTGATTTACTCCAAATGGGTATCCTACACAATATAGAGTATCTGTGTTCCTGTAAAGCTTTATGTAAATACATTTTTCATCAACTGAATTATTTTAAAGGTTTTTTTTAGCAGTTGAATCATTTGCCCTAGTAGAAATTGCTACAAAACAACTATACAGAATCATTTTGTAAAATAAAGTATCTTTCTGTAAAATGAGTTATCTTATTTTATAAACCTGGATTGTATTCTTTCAAGCATGTGAAAAACAAAGTGTGTCTAAATTTGAACTCATACGTATTAAATACAATAAAATTCACATTCAAAAAATATTTGCTGAGCCTATCAAATCCATTGAATTTGCCAAGTCTAAATCTCTTAAATCTGAATTATTTTCTATTTGAGAGGATATGGCCTCAAGATTAGTAAAGAAATCCATCCAGTGGCAGGGAAGCTATGCAACAGGGCCAGGGGAGCCTAACTCCTGTTGGAATTGATACATACCTCAAAGGAAGGCTCTAATTATAAGAGCCTCCTTACATCTAAAAGTTGGAGCTTCTCTTTATAGTGTGGTTTAAGCTGTAGGCTTTGAGAAAGCATAGGGTTTTAAAGAAAAGAAGGTGTACTGGAAAGAGTTTGAAACATCAGGGCTGACTGCTAAGAGATTGTAGGGGAAAACCAAACTAAGAAGATGCTGCCTACTGCAAGTCATACTACTTGGAGAAAAAGATTTCTGGAAGATAAAACTTTTAAATTGTATGTAAAATCCATCATACTGTCACATCATCACCTTGCTCAGAGAAGTTCATTGGCTTCTCATTAATCGCTATACAAAACCTACACTCATTCACTTGGCATACAAGACCCTAAAAGATTTTACACCAAACAATATTTTTGGTTTATCTCTTGCACACTTTCATGTACTCTTCATTCTAACCAAATTGAACTATTGGCTGTACCTGTAATGTTTTCCACCTTCATATTCTTGTCTAGAATATTCTCTCTGATTGGAAGACCAGTCCTTTTAAGTCTGTCGTTCCATTTTTTTGGTATTTTAAAAGGTTTCTGTATTTTTACTGAGGGTTCCATCATCCTATTTGAGGAGTACTACCATTTTCATAGTCAGGCATCTTCATGGCATCCGTGACTCTTCACTTTCCCTCACTCCTCCACACCCAATCCTGCCAAGTCATGTTAATTCTCTCCATAGCCTCTCTCACAACAGTTTTTACTGAATCAATTATTATTCTGGTCTCCTTTTACCGAATCCAGCTTTCTTCATTCTCTAATCCTTTTCAGCAGTTCACAGGACTGCCAAAATAACCATTCGAAGATCCATTAGGTCCCCCCGAAAAATATTTGTGGCTCCCTATTGTTTCTAGGATAAAATATCAACTACTTAAGACTGGCATTTTAAAATTCTTCACTATCTGTATCCAAACTGCCTTTCCAACTGCATTGCACATTACTTTCTTCTGTATGTCTGCTGCCATCTCCATATCCTTGTGTATTCATATGAACTGATCCCATGCCCAGGATGTATTCCCTCCCTTTCTTTTCCTTTTGGAAATTGGATTTTCCTGTAGGACTCAGCTCAGTTGCCACTTTTTCCTTGAAGTTTTTAATGTTTCCTCCTAGCAATCAAGATCTTCCAATCTCAGACATTCTTAAAGTACTTTGAGTTCTTTTACCCTTCCCCATTATTCTCTACCTTGTATCATTACCTGTATTCATGCTGCATCCCACCCTAGAACAGTAAACTTCTTGAGTACAGAGGTTTTTGTTTGTTTGTCTTGCTTTGCTTTTTTGCCTTTTCATTCCCAGAATCTAAGATAATGTGTTGAACCTATCAGATGTTTAATATATGTTTGGTGAATTGAATGAAATTGAAACATGTTAACAAAACTTTCTTTGAAGGAGACAATATTTAAAAGTAATTAGTTATAAGTTCTCTCCTTTCTTTGAGCTTATACTTGGTGCCTTTATTATTGTACTTTATAAGTATACTTTGTACTGTAGTCATTTCTGAGCATGCCTTGTATTGCCTGCTAGACTGTAAGGTCCAAGTGGACAAGGACCATGTCTTATTCTTCTCCACATCCTTTACACTACCTCGCATATAATAGGTCCTCCATAAGCGTCCAATTTATTTAAAACAGATTCACTAAATTATTTTGTCACACAGATTATATAATAAGAGCACTAAAGGATAAAATATCATTACTTAATATAAATGCAAAGGAGCTATAAAAATATACAGCATTGGATGGTGCAAACACAATAACCAACAGGTTATAGAATGAATATTTGCTCACTGTGGTCCATGTATCTTCTTTAACATTGTATAAACATAAGGGATAATAGAAAAAATATTTGGTTTGGAGTTAGGGGATATATATTCACCTCCCGTGTCCGATACTTATTAGCTCCAGAAGGAAAATTATGGCACAGTCAAAACCATACTGGAATTGAAGCCCAGTTCTGCAGGTTACTGCCTAATGTAACCTCGGCCAAGACACTTAATCTCTATGACCCTCAATTTTCTCACCTGCAGAATAGGGATAAAAATACTTGCTGTCCCTTTCCTTACAGGGTTAGTGAAAGTTAGTTAGAAAGTCCTTAATTAACCCTGGAGCACTCTATAAAAATATGATGATTATTATTGCCTGAGAAATAGACAATAAATGTTTGTTATTGTTTTCTTACAGTTATGTCAATAGAAATACACCTTGAGATGGATTGTTTCTGCAATTGATAATCCTGGTACTCATTCTTTGAAGGATATTTGCTCTTCAGGCTCATCCAGTTCAAGATGGCAGAAAAGGCTCCCCCTGGCCTGAACCGAAAGACTTCAAGGTCCACTCTTTCCCTTCCACCAGAACCTGTGGAGATCATCAGAAGCAAAAATTGTTCCCGGAGAGTTAAGATAAACGTAGGGGGCTTAAACCACGAAGTGCTATGGAGGACCTTGGATAGACTTCCAAGAACACGATTAGGGAAGCTCCGAGACTGCAACACTCATGAAACGCTGCTGGAAGTCTGTGATGACTACAATTTGAATGAGAATGAGTATTTCTTTGATCGGCATCCAGGAGCCTTTACATCTATTTTAAATTTCTACAGGACAGGGAAGCTCCACATGATGGAAGAAATGTGTGCCCTCTCTTTCGGCCAAGAGCTTGATTACTGGGGGATTGACGAAATATACTTAGAGTCCTGTTGCCAAGCAAGATACCATCAAAAGAAAGAACAAATGAACGAAGAGTTGAGACGAGAGGCGGAGACTATGAGAGAAAGAGAGGGAGAAGAATTTGATAATACCTGCTGTCCCGAAAAAAGGAAGAAGCTCTGGGACCTGCTAGAGAAGCCCAATTCATCAGTAGCTGCAAAGGTATGAAAAATACATTGTCTTGTTTTATGTGATCAGAACTTAATGCTATTTATATATTTCAGGGAACTGGTTATCTTTAGCTACAATCTGTTTGGTTTTCTTGTTTACCAGGAAGAGCATATTTTTATAGCACTAATCATTAAAAGGACTTGACCCCAAACCCGTTTCAAATGGAATTATTTTCCATTTTAAAGCAACTCTTCAAAAACTGAACATATTCTTGAGTTCTACCTTGGTTAATGTGATACTTACCTCATAGTAGAGAAGCATCAAATACCGTCAACAGTTATAACTCCCTTTACAATAGATGTGTTCTTGAAAAATTCTACCTAAGTGATTATTTTGTAAAAATAAAAACAAACAAAAAACCACCAACCAGTCTTGTTTAATTGAACTGTGAGGTTACCACCTGAATCTACTAGTGATTTTTTTAAGAAAAGAATTGTTTTCTGATAGAAAGAAATACCTTCTTTCCTTTTTTGTTGAGTTTGGTTTCCATTGGAGAAAAAGGATCATTTGGAAAAACATTGTTCTGGGTGTAAAGGTTTGTTTTATGACCCAGCCTCCTCAGCCCTGGATCTCCAGTGGTAAAAGCTGAGGAGCCAGAGAGAGTGACTCTGTCATACGGGATTCATAAGTTTTGACCAGGATCAGGATGTATCTAAGGGGAAAGTTACACCTGGGAGTGAGGGGAAGGAAGGAAATAGGAGGAAAGGTCATTTTATTTGGTCAGCAGGGGTGGGGGAAAATACCACTAGGGTAAAAGTCTTCTGTGACCTCTGTGTTATTTGGTCAGGCCCCATCCAGAGAGAGTTAGGAATAATTTTACTTCCCCCTAACCCAATTCCTCCCGCCCCTTAAAATCCAAGAAGTCCAAAGTTAAAGCCTGCTTTTTTTCAAAGAGACATTGCCTTGTAGGGATAAAATATGGGAAATAAATATACATCCTGAGATAATATGCCTCCCATATTATTCCTACCATTAAGTAATTGAAATTCTGATTATAGGATCATAGATTTCAAGCCAGAAGGCTGATCAGAAGCCATATAGCCCAAGGCCCTCTTCTGATCAGGAAGCAGAAGTCTAGGAAGATGAAACTACGTCCTTAAGGCCACATAGCTAATCAGTATCACAGGTTGCATTAAAATTTAGGTCCTCTTACTCCAGGGGCCGAACTTTTCCCAAATACCACAGTCATAATGGACTTTATGATAGGAATATAACTTACCAGTTAATAGAAGGATTATTCTGTATGAATTGTTTCAAATTAAACCTAGATATTTATTGCATATCATTTTAAATTGCATTTTAATTTTACCTTTAAATGATTCAGATATTTAATTGATGTGAATTCTGTGCATTAATTCAATATTTCATTTCTTGTAGTTTGGAGTGTCAAATTGAATAAATTACATAAATTTTCATTCCCATTAAGAACCATAATATGAAGTGTATAGATACCATGAGGAAGAAAAGCAATGAATCAATAATTTTCATTTTCATGTGAAATTAAAATGGGCTATAGAGTAGGAGTAATAATGGACAATGGAATGGAAATAGACTACAGAATGGGAACTATGGAATAGGAAAATTTGGCTTTTTTCAAGCCCCCTCTTTCCTGAAAGCAATAATATTTATAAAAGTAATTTAGTTTTTATTAGAAAATGTCTTTTTGGTTGGGGACCAAGGATTCTCCATGACGATATGAACCTCATAAAATTAAATAATCAGAAGTATGCACCTGGACATAAACTCAGTTGCCATTATCAGGTATCCCTGTGATTTGGTCTTCTTAGAACAGAGTTCCTAGTGGCTTGTAAGGAAGTTTTATATATAGACAGTAGATTCTGTAGCAATAGAAAAAAAAGGCATCTCTACCACATGTGTACTGAGGAAACACACACACACACACACACACACACACACACACACACACACACACACACACACACACATATATATATATATATATATATATACCTCTGGCAAAGTATTAACTGATCACAAGACCCTGTGAGCTCTAGTTCTTCCCAACTTGAAAGTAAAGGAAACTAAGGAGAGATCTGCCCTCACACAGGAGAGCAGAAGTATTTCAAAGGTTGTTAAACATTACTCCTTACATATAAATACAGAATACATGAGAGCTTCCAGCTAAGTTGCCCATGGTTCTTGGTAATTTGTTTTCTCTCCTAA
The DNA here is from genome assembly GCA_023548195.1 of Bettongia penicillata ogilbyi. Classification (NCBI taxonomy): domain Eukaryota; kingdom Metazoa; phylum Chordata; class Mammalia; order Diprotodontia; family Potoroidae; genus Bettongia; species Bettongia penicillata. The sequence goes on from JAJHZJ010000772.1 coordinate 1,015,164, forward strand.
AAGAAGAATAGTCAAGACTCCAATTTTATCTTTTTTTGTGCTGAAAATTAATTGCTGTTTTCAATGTTAGATGATTTCATGGACTATTAACATATATGGACTGGACACAGTGGTTAAGTGTGGTACACTTTGGTTTGAAGAGTGGCACCTTGGGAGGTAAATTAACCCACCTAGGCCTCTAGGCTACCATTGAGTAGATCCTTTGTTCCTGTAAGCCTCCTAGTATGGAGGTGATCAACTGTGTAATAATATGCATATTATTAAAGGAAACTCTGTGGTCAAGACAGCTTTATAGGTTGTATAATTTGTTAGTATAACCAAAGTTAAGCATTGTTACAGGGGAAAGGTTTTCTTCTGAAAAAAATTTATAGTAAGTATTTCCAGTTTTTCAGGTTACAGATGGAGTTGTGTAAATAAGCTATTTCTCAGAATGTGATTTTCACAAAGAAGACTAAATTTTACATCATTATAAATGTAGACAATAGTTTATTTCTTCTATCTAAAAAGTTCATTGAATTAACACTGACTGTATACCTATAAGAGTAATTCATATATTTATGAAAATACTTCAATTAATAGCAATCAGGAGCCACAGATTGAAGACCTAACCATTTTATACGTATTAATACTCAATGTTCTAGTAGCATACTCTTCATTTTAGATATTTTTTTTAAAAAAGTTTCTCATTCATTCATTTTCTTTTCTTAGCACAACTATCTGTCATGAGTTAAAACTAAACTGAGATACTTTGAGAAGCTGCATTTATCACAGGCAATAAACTTTAACCAAACTTGTATTATCAAGCTAAAGGAATCTCTGCTAACCCAGGTGAACTGTTTGCTGTATTTCTATGAAAAAAATCTCTTAATTGGTTACTTAAATATCTAGATTGTCCTCTGTGCTTTAATGGCCAGATATGATGGAAATTACTGGCATTCTGTTATATATAGTAGTACAACTGATGTATATGTAGTAATAAGACTAAAGCATGCAGCCAGTAGCCCTGTCCAAATAACTTTCTATTTAAATGGATTCCATGTTAACTGTCATCTGCTCCCTTGCTTTTCCAGAGCCAAGTGACTTAAATTAAATAGTAAGTCCTTCCCCCTCACCCACACTCAAATATAAGGCTTTACCAGGAGATCTAGGTTAGTGTCTTAAATGTGCAGATAGCACGTGTATGCCATAGGAAAGCCTTAGGAGATGATACCGTTGCAGTTACAATGTATTTGGGTTCCTATAATATCATTTGAGCCTCTTCTGAATTTTCCTTGTACAGTAACTTTTCATATTTACTTTTAGGAAGCCAGGTACCATCTTTGAGGGGCATAGTATTTATTTTCATAACATCTGCTGCTTTGGTGTTCAGCACATTTCATACATGTATATAGAATTTTACATATTAAATAATGCCTGGTTTAAGTAATAGTTTTATTGCTTGTTCACCAGTTTCAAGTACAAGATCCCAGACTAAATGCTTTAAATCACTCTCTATGTTGATGTTATATACATATTATATATTATATATGTTATATTATATGTATGATGTTATATACATATATATATAGTCTATATATATAGAATCATGATATAATGAACTTTAATAATAATAATAGAAAATAGGAAGAACTCAACCACTCCTACCCTCTGCCTTAAAGGAGACCTGAAAATACCATTTTGCATAGTGAGTAAAAGACTAACTTTAAGATGGAAAATCATTGGCTCCTTACTATGCTTTGTTAATGCCAGTTCTGGTGTTTGAAGAATATCATTAAATTCTTGCAGTAATTTCTCTACCCTAAATTATTCCTGTTCCTTTAACCTTACCTCAATGGTACTACTCCTATTTTCGAAACCTTGGCAATAACCATCATGTAGAGGCTATTTCCCTTAATTGCATGTCCAAAATGTTCATTGGAACACTTAAGTCTTTTTTAGTGCCACCTGTAGGGTCTACTTTCCTCCAATTTTGCTGGCTACCTCCCTGAGTCACTGCACATTGAACTTTTTCTACCTTCATATGATAAGTGCTTCACCTCTTTAACAATCATTTTTTCGAAACCATGGCAATAATCATCCTCTACATATTACACTTTAATTATCACAAACAAGACTAAAACACTCTCAAAATGAATATTTATTGCATTAATTATGGTAGCCACATACTAGCTTGAGATAGCTATGATGAAGAGACTGTGATAAATAAAGGGCTGGACTCTAAGTAAGGAAAGCCTGGACTCAAGCTCCACTTACCTTCATTCAACTCTTCATGAATCAAGTTTCCTCAATTTCCTGGGCCAATCTGGAAGACCATAACTTGCCAAACAAGAGCTGATCTCTATCCTTAATGGGAGTTACCTCCCTGGGAACTTAGTAAATGATTGAAATTTCGGAACTGGTTTAAAAAACAGATGATTTCAATTCCTATAGCATTATCTGTTAAGAGCTATATGTGTGACTGCGCCACTAAAACTACATGAATGGGTACTTATAGGACAAACACTAAGCTCTTTTTTCTTATTATTGATTAAATATAGAAACAAGACAAACTGTAACTAAATCCCCTTAATCTGAGCCGGGCTGCTCAGTTATACGCAGTGTTCACAGTTACTTGCCTGGTCCCGGCTTATTTAAGTATATTGAATGAGATTGTCCACTAAATAGAACACTGAAAAAATGGAAGTTCATTTCCTTCCAAAGGGAACAATTTTCTTCTTATCTAATATGATAAATGTTCATTTATCAGAAGAAGAAATCCATTAATAATCTATATATCTAACCTTGCTAACCTCCTTCACCAATGGCATTAAATTCCTTGTCTGACATGAGAAAATCAATCAATGTAAGCATCACCTTTGTACCAAATCATGCTGCATTGACTTTGATTATGAATCCTACAGCAAGGATATAAAAAAATGATTGTTAAAGAGGTGAAGCACTTATCATATGAAGGTAGAAAAAGTTCAATGTGCAGTGACTCAGGGAGGTAGCCAGCAAAATTGGAGGAAAGTAGACCCTACAGGTGGCACTAAAAAAGACTTAAGTGTTCCAATGAACATTTTGGACATGCAATTAAGGGAAATAGCCTCTACATGATGCACTGACATGGCACTCCTGGTATAGGCATCCAGTGTGGGGAGAAAGGATTAGAAAGCAGTATATTTAGCTAGAACCAGAACCAAAAAGTAGAAAACTAGCCTAAAAAGTACCTAGCAGAATAAGAGTCTTCATTTGGGTATGAGTTATGCAAACCAGATTGAAAGATGGGTATTGAACTCTGGAGAGCCTTGCAGTTCTCTTCTTATAATAAATAAACTGCATGGATGGGGGTCAATCTCAAAGATGTGTGTGCTAAAAAAAATTGTTTTCCTAATATCTAGTGAAGCCAGGAGTACAAATTTAAAATGATCTGGTTTGGAAAGAAGCCAATATTGGAGAACCTACTAGGTTACCTTTCAATTCAATTGGATCAATACAATGATAACTGTTAAAGAGGTTTGAGACTCCTGGCTTAGTGATCACTGCCCTCCCCATTCCCTCTTTATTTTATCCCATATTTTGCCCTCATCTTTCATTTTCTTCCCTCTTAAGTAGTTTTTTTTTTTCCATCCTCTAAAATATTCCCCAAATTAAAGGGAGCAGGAGCGTTGGTCAAAGAAAAAGTTTCATCAACGACAACAACAAAAGAAAAGAATGGTGGTGTTGACAAAGGAAAACTCAGATCATACACAATTACTTCCTCTTCCAGATCCTCCTGTGTTCCCTGTTGCCTCTCAAATTAAATCTAAACTCTTGTCAAGATTACTTTGCATGCATTCTTCACCATATACACACTTATTTATATTTGTTTTCTTGTGTTAGAGTATAAGCTCCTTGAAATCAAAAACTGTTTCATTTTTGTCTTTGTATTCCCAGTACATAGCATAGTACCTGATACATAGTAGGTACTTGTTCAATGCTTAGAGATTGATTGGCATGCAAAAACATTTATAATCTGACACCGCCTATTTTTCCAGCTTTATCTCCAGTTACTTCCTTTTACATATTCTGTGTGCTGCCAAGCAGGACTATTTGTCATGCCCAAATTTTTTCCCTTCCTTTCCTATCTCTAGGCCTTTGCTCATGACATCTTCTTTGCCTGAAATACGCTCTTTGCCATCTCTACTTGTTGAAATTCTATATTCTTTAAGATCTAGTCCAGAAGCTACTTTCTCCGTAAAACTTTCCCTAATCTCCCTTGCCAGAAATACCTCCCTTCTTAGAATTTTTTATACCTCCCACATATATTTTTCATCCTTGTATTAGGAAATGTACTGTCATCCCCATGACTGGATTGAAAGTTCATTGAGGACAGGGATCATGTCTTATTAATATCTGTACACCCTAGGGTCTGTGATATGGTGAGAGTTGCAAAGTGGAAATGGGAGTCATGGGATAAACTAGACATGGCAGTCAAATTCCATTAGTTCCTGGATGAATGCTTGTAGATGCCAGAATTTTAATGCTGTTATAGAAGCCTAGCATTGATTTATGAATACCTCCTTGACAGCCAGATGCGCACTTTTTCTCCCACCACATCATGGTTGTTTATGTCATATTTAGAAGTTCAAAAGCAAGTTTAGAAGATTTTTATTTCAGCCACATTTGCACCTTCATAACTTGTTTTGAATTCTGTCCAAGTAGAATATTAATATTAATAGTCATCTTAAGATGAAATCCAGATTTATAACACTCCATTGTATATTTCTGGATATCTTTAAAAAATATTCTCTTTTTGGCATGCTATATGTCCCAACACAAATCCTGGTGTGGCAAAATTTGTGGTCTACCTAGAAGAGGACCAAATCAAGATTGAGTGCTTAACAAACAAGGAAAACTGTTAATAACTCTTCTGCACTCAGTGTTGGGAAAAGCACATATATCAAGCACATAATATTTTTGATATATGAATCAGATGTTTTAGTGCTCTGATTATCTTGCAGGGAAATGAGCCAAAGGTAAAACTGCTCTGCTTCTGGTTCCAGAGCTCATATCTATGTAGTTTATAACGAATTTTCCTATAAGAGAAGAGGTCAAAGTATTTGACAGGTGCAAAAACTGAGACTCAGAGAGGTTGTGACCCCTAAAGTCACATGACTAATGAAAGTGACAAAATAGGGACTTGAATTGTAAGTTGAGGTCCAGTGTGCTTTATATTATATCAAATTCACAAAGTATGTATTGAGCCAAAAATTTTAATAAAAATGGAAACTTAAAAACCCAAAATTATTCATATGCATGGATAATAGATATTATCATATATTATATTATATTATATTATATTATATTATATTATATTATATTATATTATATTTATTATATATATAAATTCTCATTTCTACGATAGTCTAGAATCGGTGTGGTATGAGGGGCAGAGTACTGTACTCTGTATTTGAACTTGGGCCCTGTGACTAAAATTGGTACTCTTTCCACTATGTTGACCTGATCATGTTCTCTGGACTTTTTTGTGTGTAGTAAAACTCCTTAAGGGAAGAGACTGTTTCATTTTTCTTTTGGTCATGTATCCCTATTGCCTACCATAGTGCATGGCATATAGTAGATGCTTAATAAATAATACTCATATTGAATTCATTTGAATGTGGTGTCTGTAATTAATTGCTTAAAAGTGCTTTTGATCATGATCTTTTTTTTAAAGATAGGTAAAATATTTTTAAAATGAGAATAGGCCATTCTTTTTTTTAACTTAAATAAATGTGTGTACTTAGAGTGATAAGGGAAAATTGAAAGTAAAGTGCTAAGAGTTATGATGTATTTTTTTCTTTTTTAATTCTTATTTTAAAAGGAAAAGCATACAACATTTCATGGGGCAGCATGGATAGAGTGGCAGCGCTGGAGTCAGGAGGACCTGAGTTCAAATCTGGCCTTAGACATTTACTAGCTGTGTGACCTTGGACAAGTCACTTAACCCTGTTTGTCTTAATTTTCTTATCTGTGCAATGAGAAGGAAATGGCATGACTGATATCTTTGCCAAGAGAACCCAAATGGGGTCACAAAGGCCCAGACGCTAAGCAACAACTTTACCTGATATTCCCCAGTTGTCTCCAATTCAACTACTAACCAGGTCCAACCCTGTTTAATTTCTTAGATCAGAGAAGAGGAGGCATAATTGGCTAAAGCTTCTCCTGATAATCACATAATTCTTTTTTTCTTTTTCATTGATTTTATGGTTTGCTTACCATTGGCAAATTCTGATTTTAAAAGGTTTTTAGTTTCAATAAAAACTTGAAATAGTAATTATAATTATGACATAAAAAATTCCACACTCTGCAATGAACTAAAAGTAGTTAATTTCCCAAACATACACACACACACACACACACACATATATATATAAAATGAAGATAGCCTTGATATTCTATTGTTGTAGTCTTTATCATTTTTGCTTCCAGAATTTCAGTATATACTTAGTACATGTCAACTTGTGAGTACACTTTCATTACCTGCTATCCAGGGGTTTTGTGGGCCAAGTACCATTTAATTGGTTAATGCCAGACCAGTAGGCACTGACAACAGTCCAGGAAGCTCCAACCAGGAATTGTTGTAGGATTAATGATTAGAACACCCTAAAAAACAGAAATCAGACCTCAGAAGCCATTTCTTCTAGAAATGAAATAATGATAGCAATGGTTATAGTGACAATAAGATGGTTTACATTTATATGTTGCTTTAAGGTTAGCAAAATGATAGTTATGTGTCATTGAATTTGCTACACACAAAAAATAGGTGCTCTTTTTATCCTCATTTTCCAGATGAGGAAACTGAGGTCCTGAGCAGTTAAATGACTTTCCCAGTGTCATACCTAGTATGTATCTGAGGCAGGATTTAAACTCTGATCTTCCTGACTCCTTGTTCAAAGCTCCATCTAATGCGAGGGGTAGGGATGATGGAGAGGGTAGGGATGAGTTTTGTTTTGGTGATCATTTGTAACGTTTTCAGATCCATTCCGGAAGAGAAGAGTTCTATTCCTCACCGTATGCTTCTAATTTAAAGAACTTGAGGAAAACAGAAATGAAAACAATGGCAACTTGCTTATTCCACTTAAGTTTCTAACAACAACAAAATTGGAAGGTAAATAATGATGTGATCCTTTAAAATCTGATTTATGTCAGAAAAAGAACCAGTTTAGAGTGAGTATGGATGCTGATGTTCCTGACGCAAGAAACACCTGTATATGTATGCTACTGCTGTGCTCCTGTACACTGTTTGATTCAGCTCAGCTCAGCAAGGGAGTAATTAGGGTGCTAATCATGATTTTACTGTATTGATTATTTACAGACTTCTTTTCTTTCCCTTTATTCTCTCCCTGCAGCCTGCTGCTATCAAGATTAAACTGTCGATTCTCTTTTGATAATACAGCACAGGTGCTGAGAGAGAACATTTAGTATTTAGAAAACTGCAAAAGCTTCCCTGTCTCATACTTTGAGGTTACTTTATATCATTTTCTGGCTCTCTCATACTTGTGTCCTTTAGGTATGAATGTCACTTATACAAAATAAAATACACTTACAAGCTGCAAACCTGAGAAGAAATTAGACAATATTTAATCAGATCAGATGTTTTAAAAAGTTCTAAATATTATATCTTTTTTAAAGTTATGAATTTGTTTACATATATATGTGTGTATATATATATATATATATATATATATATATATATATATATATTTACTCTCTACATCAATAGTGGCGTGAAAGTAATGAGATGCAGAAGACAGAGGACTGGACTTGGCATTCAAACACTGCCCCTGCCTCTCATCAGCTGCGAGGCTAATGATTCTTCGTCTCTTAGCCTTTCTTCTCCAGGCAGTCTCTAAGAGGACAAGTCATAGAGGAGTTGTAGATCTTCACAGATGATAAAGTATTCATAGCAATAATAATAACTAACGTTATTTACATAGCCAGCTGTTGTGCTAAGCACTTTGCTAATGTTAACTCATTTGATGCTCTAAAACCCTGGGAAGTAGGCGCTGTTATTACCCCATTTTAGAGAAATTGAGGAAACTGAGGCAGGTAGTAATTAAGTGACATGCCCAGGGTCACACAGCTAGTAAGCTTCTCAGATTGTATTTGAATTTCAGGTCTTCCCTTACTCCAAATCTGGCACTGTTGACTCGCACTGCCCAGCTAGAAGAGATTTCTACACCGGAAGTTCCCTATACTGATGAAATTACTTGTCTAGACTTAAAACAAAGCAAAACAAACTCTAGTAATCCCTAGTCAAAATCATTCTCCTTTTTACTTTGAGGTATGTGCCCTGTGATCACTTTTCACGTTGCTCTTGAGATCATTTTATTTACTGCAGTGACTGTCAATTCCTACTTTCAGAAGGCCAATGTAGAGATACCCATAGTATGCTTTACATGGACATAGGACTATTTCTTTATCACAACAGCTGGTATGTGCTGAAAACCCCCAGTGTGAGGCTACTGTGCCCTGCACATGTTGATTAAGGGGCGAATACCCAGGAGAGAGGAGGTAGTATTCAAGGAGACATAGGTTTCCCCTTTGTTTGCAAGGAAGGATGAAGATGCTAAATTGCATACATTTTTCTTGAGAAAAGAGAATGCCTTAGGATCAAACGAGGGTAGTCTTAACATGTAGGCAGTTTCTCTGATTCAGGAAAACAAACAACCATACAACCCTTTGGTTTCCATTGACATGAATGGAAGATATTAAGGTAGCTTTCAACATTGGTCATTAAGCTACAATAAGTGATTATTATTTCCAAAATCAAGAAAGCTGAAGGCTTCTTTTCCTATTAAGCAGTGTTATCATGGAACAGAGTGCATTGGCAGTATTTAATTGCTTTGGTTTTGAAATTTCATGTACACTGATTTGGTCATTAACAGATTTGTTTTCTGTTTTTCAACTGTGAGACATTATAAAATTAATCATCTGCTATTTTTGGTTAGAAAAAGCATTAAGAATGGATCATCCTAATATTTTACATTTTTCTATTTTGGGAAAATCCAGAATGATTTAAATATTTTTTTCCACATTCGCTTGTTTTTAGGTTTTTGAGCAGGAAGGGACTTTTTCGATAATGAAATCTAATCTCCTTATTTTACAGGAAAGGAATCTTAGACCTGGGAAGTGACTTACTCAAGGGCATTCAGGTGTTAGTTAATGAGGAGAACTGAGACAAGAACTGAGGCCCAGATTCCAAATCCATACTTCTCAGCTAGACATTCACACTTTGATCTTTTGTAATTTTTGACGTCTTATTTTTATATCACCTTCTCTTCTGAATCTCTCCCTCCACCTCCCCTCACCTGCAAGCCCCTCTTTAGAACACAGAATTTTTTAAAAAAGACAAATGAGGGAAAAACCATTCATCAAAACTAGCCAATGCATTAACCAAGTCCAACAGTAAGTGCAATGTTCCACGCTTGGATACCTTTACCTCTATGGAGAAAGGAAGCATATTTTCTCATTTCTACTTCAAAGACAAGCTTGGTTATTACAACCAACCAATGTGCAGTTGTTTTTGTCATTGTTGCTTTCCCCCCTCCACTAACTGTTGTATTCATTGTGTATATATCCATTTTAATAACAATAGTATTATTATTGGCATTAATAATAATTGCATCATTGTTATTAGTAGTATACTTTTATAACCAATAGTACCTAGCACTTAAAGGTTGACAAAGTACTCTATAATTACTATCTCATTTTATCCTCACAGCAACCCCAGGGGCTAGGTACTGTTGTCACCCCCATTTTGCAGATGATGAAATTCAGGCAGACAGAAATTAAATAACTTGCCCAGGGCTGCACATCTACTGTTGGAAAACACGATTTGAACCCTGGTCTTCCTAACTCCTGTGCTTTATCCTCTGTACTAGCTAGCTGCCTGTGTAAGATTGAAGAAGATTTTTTTAAATTCTTAAAAATAAGCAGATCCCATTTTTTGTTCTTCTTGGGCACAATCTTTGCTTACAAGTGTTTGGCCACTGACTAAAAGCCATGTCTAGCAAACCAAAAGAAAACCAGCCAGTGACTTCTTACAGATTCTCCAAACCTGAAACTATATATTTTTTTTCTTTTGGAAGGTATTTTTGTACCTAATTGGGGGGAAGGTATATTTGGTGCTTGAAGCATTCAGCTGGTATTAAAGTGAATTGTTGCTCAGCTGTGTCTCATTCTTCGTGTGGACTATACTGTCCATGAAGTTTTCTTGGCAAAGATACTGGAGTGGTTTGCCATCTTCTTTGGCAAAGGATTAAGGCAAACAGAGGTTGTGACTTGCCCAGAATTGGAAAGAAGTGTCTGAGAATGGATTTGAACTCAGGTCTTCCTGATTTAAGGCTTAGAGCTCTATCCACTGTACCAGTTAGCTGCCTCTATTAAAGTGTACCATTGTACAATTGTAATGAGTTATCAATTGAGTAAAGTCTCTTCAATTGATGCATATTTATGATAATGGTAATATAGCTAAAACTTCTACCCAACATTTTATCAACTACTATCCAGTATAGTCAAATAGTGGGGTAGGCAAATTGCTCAAACTTTGAAGTTAATGGGGGCATGGGGAAGGAAGGCAACAAGCATTTATTAAACACTTAATATGTGATACCCACTATGCTACATACTGTGCAAATATCTCATTTGATTAATAATATGTATATGTTGATTTTCCCCAAAATTAAAATGCAGTGGAACATAACCTTAGAACTATATTGAACATAATTTATTTTTTGTGATTCAGAAGACCTCTCAACAGCATTCAGTGAGTGAGAACCTTCCCAAGAATGTTTTTTGTCACCCTAGTACCAGCATGTGGAGAGCATGGCAGGCTGCATTGTTGTTTTATGGTCATTTGCTTCTGGATAAAAACAGAGGGCAAACTGCCTACATCACCTTTGTTCCTATGACCAATTGATATAGACTTCCAACTGATGGTATATGGAATAAATGTTTTTTTAATATATTAAGATTAAATGTTGCTCTAAGAAAGTTTTCTTAATTTGGGGTCTATCATGGATCACTTTGACACTCTGGGGGTGCCTATGGACCCCTTCTCACATAGTGTTTTTAAATTCATAAAATAAAATGCAAGGAGTTGTCAAAGTAATCAATTATATTAAAATATAATTATTAAAATATTATTTAAAAGCAAGTACACAGACTTAGTTAAGAAAACCTTACTCTAAAGGAATCTTTGAATGATGGAAAAAATGCTTTTGAGTCATTTGTTTGTTTAAACTCAAAAAAATATCAAGTTGCTTTTAGTTAGCAACTATATATGTGTGTGTGTGTGTATGCCTATATATATATATATATATTTAAATTCAAATATAATTTGAAACTCACAAACCATAAAATTTGCTCACATTCAAATCTAGTACAGTGCATGTGTTTCCCCCATCCCCAACCCTCAACTCTATAGTGGAAAACTTCATTAATTATTAGAATTTTAAAATAACAGAGAATTCTTAACTGAGGTTGTCTCCACATATTGTGTAGTCAGAAGAATTTGACTAAAATAAATTTCGTAATTAAAAAGTTATTCTAAAAATTCTACTGTTAAACTTAGAAAAGGTTTTTTAAAAATCAAAACAGTAGTATGAATATACCCAGACACGCTGAAAAAAGCTGGGATCCTTTCCACCCTAAAGAGTGACATCTATGGCCCCAAACTCAAAAAGTCTCCTTTATCTGGACCTGATTTTTGGCATTTAAAAATGGTACAACATCATAAAAGATGACAGGTAGTCTGTCAAAAATTCCAGTGTTTGTGAAATTTAATGAAGCCCACAGATAGAAGGCAGGCTGTTTAAAGGACCAAAATCGAAAAGAACAAGGATGTTCCTAAGCGCATCAGATTTCAGTATAGGATGTAGAGGTCAATGAGACCCTGGACTTCAAGGTTTCACTTATCTTTTATCCGGTCATCCTCTCATGCCACCACTTAAAATAGCATGGGTATAACCCAAGCCAAAGCACTTCCAAGGGCAGCCACATAATCACCGTGCTTGAGATTCTAGGCATTTGGAGATTCCCCACTCTGAAGATGAAGGATATGTGTGTGTATGTATATATACATATGTGTATATGCATGCATGTACGAAGGTGTGAGGCCCCATTACAAAACTACCCCCATTCTGTGATTTCAGATATTCTTTGCCTACCTGCCTTTCATCTCAGCTGGTGTCACTGATTTTAAACACCTGGTCTAGGAGGCTGCTAATTGATAATAAATATGTCTTTTTGAAAGTGTAAAGTTAACTCTGATTTCTTTCTCCTGCTGAAACTGCACTGTCAAGACAGGCTCTTGAAAATCATGATTTCCCCAAATTATCTTATGAGAGAGAGAGAGAGACAGAGAGAGAAAGAGAGAGAGAGAGAGAGAGAGAGAGAGAGAGAGAGAGAGAGAGAAAGAGAGAGAGAGGAGAGAGAGAGACAGAGACAGAGACAGAGAGAGAGACAGAGAGGAGAGAGAAAAAGAGAGAAGAGAAAGAAAGAAAGAAAGAAAAAGAAAGAAAGGAAGGAAGGAAGGAAGAGAGAGAGAAAGAAAGAAAGAAAGAAAGAAAGAAAGAAAGAAAGAAAGAAAGAAAGAAAGAAAGAAAGAAAGAAAGAAAGAAAGAAAGAAAGAAAGAAAGAAAGAAAGAAAGAAAGAAAGAAAAAAGAATCAGTTGTGCCTGCCTTTGAAACAGAAACAACTGTGGCAGATTATGTTTGTTTCACTAGTAACATGAACATCACTTTAGATATTTCTACTTCTACATGCTGAGCCTAAGGTGACCCATCTGTATCATTATATAGGGAAATTTGTGGTTTTGAGGCAGATTTTAAAAAATTATTATTTGTCTTCTAGACTTCATATGAGTAATAATGATAATAACTCAAATTTATATAACCTTATAAGATCTGCAAAATGGTTTACATATAGTATCTGATTTAAGCCTCGCTGTGCAGCACAGCAGTTCAAGAGCCAGGCCTGAAGACTCCTCTTCCTGGGTTCAGATCTTGCCTCACACTCTTACTTGCTGGCAACCCTAATCAAGTCACTTCACTCTGTTTTCCTCAGTTTCTTCATCTGTAAAATGAACTGGAGAAGGAAATGGCAAATCACTCCAGTATCTGCCAAGAAAACCCCAAATGGGGTCATGAAGAGTCAGGTGTGACTGAAAAATGACTGGACAACAGCCCTGGTAGATAGGTGCTATTGTTCTTCCCATTTTGCAGATGAGAAGTTGCATGACTTGCATAGGGTCATACAGTAAGTGCCTGAAACAGGATTCAAAGTCAGGTCTTCCCAATTCCGAAGTCCTTCTCACTATCTGTTTTGCTGTATGTTGTGAATATGTTGCCTGTTGTGAACTATATATGAAAAAATAGTACCTGTAAAACCCTAGCCCAGCATCTGGCACATCATGACTTTGTTATTGAATCAAAAAGCTAACTCACATTTTCTTAAATTAGTTTTTCAGCTGTGAAAAGCACCGTACTATATAAGTAAGGTAATTATGTTATAAATAATAAAATTTAAAGCAAAGTCATTTTAAGCACTTGCTGGTCTTTCCTTTTCAAACTCCAGTGTATGAGCTGTTATAAATATTTTAAGTGTCTGTGAGTTATGTTTTTAAAGTGCTAGTTATATACAACCTTATGTAAAATTGTGTTAATAGTCTCTTAAATTGTGTCTATCTCATATACACATTCTAAGGTATTAGAGTATGTTTTATGTACTTAGAAAAACCACATATTTAAACTCCATGAATTCTTAAACTTCTTACATACAGTGTTTAGCAGTTCTATTTAGTTATTTAGCAAATGTCTAATGCTCTTAGAGCAGGGATTTACGAGCCTTTTCTGTGCCATGCAGACCTTTGGCAGTCTGATGGAGCCTATCGTTCACTTCTTGGAGTAATATGATTCAATACATAAAATCAAATACATAGGTTTACAAAGAAAACCCAGTTAGTCACAAAAAAAGTGTGACTTTTTGTCATGCAGATTCACAGATCCAACAGAAATCCATCCATGGATCCTTTTGGTATTCATGAAACACAGTTTAAGAACCTTTGTTTTAAGGATACTTTCTACTTATGATGTAATTATTAATACATATGTAATTATATGATTCAAAGGAGTAATACAAAGAACTTTCTTCTCCTTGTTGTTATAGAAGTATCATGTTCTAGACAATGAAACGAAGGCACAAAGCAGCTAAATGACTTCCTCTGGATCATGCAGTTACATGGTAGAACCAAGATCTGAAACTCAGGCCCTCTCAGTCTAAGACCAGTGTCCCTTATGTTGCCTCTTAGAACACTTCATGACAGTTTGATTCTCACCCAAATGATCAGTTTTGGCCTGGCAGTACATAAGTATTCTCTAAGACCCTGCCATGGCACCCAAGAGGGTTCTGGAGACATTCAGCTAATTTTCCAAACATCCATCCAGTTTTGTACTCTGGAGAACATTTCTTCCCCCAGGCTCTTCATCATGATTTCTCATTTCTTGTCTTTACTCCCTATAAGCTCAAGCCTTGTGGCTGTGGAGCATGAATTTTAAATGTCTAAAAGATAGACAGTGAGATTCAGGGTGAAGGTGGGTTGTAAGTAGATGCTTCAGACTGTTGCTCTAAGAATGGAGGAAACAGTATGGGTTAGTTCGAAGAGTATTGGATGTGGATTTCATATTCTGACTCTGCGACTGTGTGACCTTAGAAAAGTTACTTTACTACTCTAGGCCTCAGTTCCTTCTGCTGTAAAATGAAGGGGCTGGATTGGAGGACCTCTAGTCTGCTTCCAATTTTAGATCTATGACCCCAAAAAGTTATGAAGAGACTTTCTGGTCCAGCAATCCTCTGCCTCTCAGGAGTCCCCAAGTCAGATATTTAGGTTACAATGTATATAATCCAATTTCAGAAACATCTACTAAAAATGCAGCTAAAGAATCTAGTATGACCCAATGGCCAACTTCCCAGTGAATGGATCTGTTTGGATATCACTAGAGCAGGAGGTAGAATGGAGGACAATCTAATTACAAATGAAGAGACTAAAACCCAAAAGATTATGGTTCTTGCTCAAGGTCACCAGGTAGTGAGATAGCCAAGATTCAAATCTCAGTCTTCTTACCAAAATCTAGCTTTGCACTAAACCACAGTGACTCTTTGGGAAAGCCCTAAAGATATGAAGAAACTTCTTCTAGATCACATAACTTCTTAGTGTCAGAGCCAAGATTCATATCCAGACTCCTCAGATTCCTAGTCTAGTGTTCCTTTTATATACTGTACTCCTTGCCTCCTATAGTGATCTTCTTAGGACGGCATACAATCCATCAGTAGGTCAATATTCAAGGCTGCCTCTACTTGGTAGACTTGTTAGACTTCAAGAACATGGGTTCTTTTCCATTCCATAGTAAAACATGGACAGAGAACTTATGCTAGAGAGAGGCAAAACCAGATCCTAATTTTCTGTATAATACTTCCTATTTTTATAGACTTTAAGCATTTTCCCATCTCTTTGACCTGTTTCTTTTTAGGAAATGTTTTAATCAGTAATTCTCAATTATATCCAGTTATGCTCCCTTATCAGCCTAACATTTTCTATTGCTCTAGTGCCTCTGTTTCCAGGATTTTCCATTTTTTTTCAATCAAGTGCCTCATCCAAACTTTTTTCCAATTTCAATTGCCACCAAATAACTCAGGGGGAGATTCTGACCTGTTTGAATTAATAGTCTATAAATTATTGCTTTGAGAACTGCTCTCAGCATAACAAGGCTTTTGAATCTTATAGGAATCTCAAAAACTTTAGTGTATTATTGGTCATTTTCATTTGTTCAACACTATCATTTCTCACTAGAAAGAGTTTTTACCATTTATATTATACCTGAATTCTTGCAAAGTATCAAATATAAGAGAGGCTTACCTCAAGTTTGGATTGGATATTATTTATTTATTTTTTTTACAAATTGAAGGTTTGTAGCAACCCAGTGTCAAGCAAGTCTATCAGCACCATTTTTCCAACAGCATTGCTCACATGGTATCTTTGTGTCACATTTTGGTAATTCTTGTAATATTTCAAGGTTGTTCATTATTATTATATCTGTTATTGTCATTTCTTATCAGTGATAGCTGATGTTACTATTGTAATTATTTTTAAGGTGCCACAAACTGTACCCATATAAAATAGTATATTTAACTGATAAATGTTTTATGTGTATTCTCACTGATCCACTGACTGGCCATCCCCCATCTCTCTCTCTCTCTCTCTCTCTCTCTCTCTCTCTCTCTCTCTCTCTCTCTCTCCCCTTGGGCTTCCCTATTCCCATAGACACAATACTGAAGAATATTACATAAACCTAGTTGATAAAGCAGCAGCAGGGTTTGAAAGGATTGACTATTTTTCAAAGAAGTTCTATTGTGAGTAAAAATGCTATCAAAACAGCATTGCATGCTAGAGAGAAATCTTTTGTGAAAGGAAGAATCAATAGATGTGGCAAACTCCATTGTTGTCTTACTGTAAGAAATTGCCATAGCCACCCCAACCACAACCATCACCACTCTGGTCAGTCAGCAGCCATCAACATTGAGGCAAAACCTTCCACCAGCAAAAAGATGACATATCATTGAAGACTCAGGTCATGATTAGCATTTTTTACCATTAAAGTATTTTTTAAATTAAGATATATACATTTTTTAAGACATAATACTATTGTATACTTAATAGACTATACTATAGTATAAATATAACTTTATATGCCCTAGGAAACCAGAAAATTCATGTGACTCATTTTATGTGATATTTGCTTTATTGTGGTAGTTTAGAACCAAATCCTCAGGTATGCCTGCAGCCGGTGCTCCACCTTTCGGGGAATACAAGAGAGGGATTAGTTCAAGCTGTTTCTTTAAGAACTAAAAACTTTATTGGGAGGCAATAACTTTGTATGAAATGATTAAGTAGTAGAAAAGATTAAAGTATTGTAGTAGCAAGCAGACATTAAGTCACTGTATTCATTCATTACAGGAGAAAACTGAGACTTCTAGAGATTGAGGGGCTTGCTTGTCCATGGTGGTTTGGTTTGTAATCACCAGTAGGATTTGAACCCATGTCTTTCACTTGTTTCTAAGTCATTTATGACTTCAGGGAAAGTTGTTGATGTGTACCTACAGGAAGTAGGACTCAGAATGGATAAGATGATAAGAATTATTTAGAGAGATGGAAGACAAGGCAACGTCATGAGTAAAGACACAAAAGAAAGAATAACTGAAATTTTTACAGAATCTTAAAAGTTTGTGAAATATTTTGCATGTATTATCTCATTTCACCATCTAGCTACCCTGTGAGGTACATGCTACAGTGATTTTTAATCCTCATCTTACAAATTAGGAAATTGAGGCTTCTGGCAGTTGTGATCTGTCCATGGTTACACACTGATCATCTAAAGTAGGATTTGAACCTATATCTTTGTGACTTCTGTCATATCCTTTAGTTACTACTGTATGCAGCTTCTCAATGACATACATGGGAAAGAGGCTCTAAGCAAATTGCCCCAACTAGAGCCAATGGCTTGAAGTAGGAGAATGTAGGATATGTAGCTCAATAGGCAGGATGGAGTCCTATTTTGGAATCCCTTGGATGCCCGCCAAAAAGGCTAGATTAGCTCTGTAGGTCATAGGAAGTGATTATCCAATCTCTGCATGATACCATCCATTTTTACTTTGGGTAATACTTGTAAATTGTCAGCAAGAAACCATCTAAAAATAATCTATGCAGCAGGTGCTACCGTGAAAAGGAGTTTTTGAGAGAGTGGGTAGTGAGTAATTGCTTTCTTAGTATATGACGGACAACAAAGTGTAAAGAACCGTTTTCATATATAATTGGTCTCAAACCCTTCAAGAGAACGCTCAAGAAGTTGGCTCATGTTGATTTGCTTGAGTTTTTGTGGAAATAATGCTTTTGATGAAAGGTACATTCCTAACAACATTTAATATACAGATAATTGCAGTTCTAACAGCAGTTTTTCTTTGATCATGTCAATTGAAATATCAGCCACAGAAAGGAAATAGCCATTAGAAATATGGCTGTAATAGAGCATTTCCCTTCTGTGTTGTGATATGTATTGTTATCATGTGAGTCCCTGATATTGATAGAACCACATGCAGGTTTAACTGCTATAAAAAGTCCTATTCTTCCTATTAATAAAGAGTACTTGTGCCTTCAAGTGGAGAAGGGATTAGCTTTTGCTCAAGAGTTAATTTCCTTCAACTGAAAGTTTAAGCATCTGTTCCAAAGATAAGATCCTGGGATCCTAGATTGAGAGAAGGGAGCCTAGAGGCCATCTATTGCCACCCCCTTCGTTCTATTCAGAAGGAAATAGATCCAGAAGGGTTAAGTGATTTTTTTCCAAAATTACATAGACAGCTAGTGGGAGATCTAGGTTTTAAATTAAGGTCTTCTCAGTCCAAATCCAATATTTTCCCAATGTACCACTAAACACAGAGTTCCTAAATAGCCAGCATGATGCAGACAGAGCTGGGCTTCTAATCTTCAGCAGGATATCCAAGGAAATAAGGACTGGATTTGTGTTTTCACTGACATAGGAAACTCTACAAAAGCAGGTTAGCACCTTTTCCTCAATTTATAGTCTTAGTTTCCTAGAGCACTGAGGGGTTGGGATTTATCAATGATTATAACCAGTGTGTGTCCAAGGTGAGACTTCATGGAGCCGAGGCTTCTTCTCATGATATCTAAACAGGAATTTGTTCATTCTTTTCCTCCAAAGCATTATTGAGATTAAAGGAATTATAATTTCAATCATACACTTTTATATGCTAAATCTCAAAGATTCTCAATTTTTTAGACAATATTGTAGTAACAAAGTATTGTTTAATAGAAGAGGGTTGTTACTGGAAAATATTAACTAAAATGAATAATAAATGTAGCACTTTGCATGAATGATCTCATTTGAAATACACAAGAAGCCTAGGAGGTAAAGATTAAAAGTGGGTCACTCCTTCCACTACCTTGTAGCTAAAATGTCCTAGAACTATGCCCGGAAAGACCCAACCAAAGAGGAAATTTAGTTTAACCCCCTCATTTTCCAGATGAGGAAACTGAGGCTCAGAGAGATTAAATGACTTGCCTCAGATCATATAGGTAGTAAAAAGCTGAGCTAGAATTCAAACCCAGTTCTACTTGTCCTGGACCATAACTGAATCTCAAAGAGGATAGACAGATGAATACTCCATGATTACACAGCTAATTAAGTGTCTAAGGCAGGATTTAAACCCAACTCACAAAGTATTTTTAGATTTTTTTTTTTTTAGATAGCCTTGGTAGTTTTTGGTGTCATAGTGGATAGAGCATGGGGTCTACAGACAGGAAGAGCTGATTTCAAATGTAGCCTCAAACATTTGTTAGCCATGTTACACTGGCAAGTCATTTAACCTTTGCCTCAGTTTCCTCAATTATAAAACGGGGATAACAAGAGTACCTAGCTTGCAGTGTTGTTGTGAGAATCAAATGAGATAATATTTGTAAAATCGCTTAGCACGGTACCTGGTGCTAAAGAAATACTTATTGCTTTCCTTCCTTTCTTTGGAGTCAGGAAGACCAGGATTCAGTGCTATCTCTAACATATATTGGCTGTGTGAACTTGAATGACTAAAACCTCTCAGTATTCTAGACAATTTTCTGAGATTATAAATGGGGGGAAGGTGCTAACCTATACTGGTAGAGGGAGATTGCTCAGTCAATTCCCTACATCCATGAAATCACCAATCCAGTCCCTATTTCGATTATTTTCCAATAGTTTTTCACATGAATCTCTTTGGAAAAGAGGAGGGCATCTATAAATGTCCTCTCTGAATGCCAATGTTTTCTGAATGTTCAATCAAGCTAAAAGGTTGGTACATTTGAGTATTTAAGATGAAAGAGGTTCTGAGCTCAATGACAAAAAGGCCACAGAGAATGATCTGTCCATTTCTCTCTTGTTCATTTTTAATGGGGATTTAAAAGCATCTGGAACCTTGTTCGCTTTACACATGTTTGTGTTGTGTAAAAAGCCTGTTATTTGTCAGAAACCAGGCTGCAACTATCAGAGCTATATGTTTTCACACACACACACACACACACACACACACACACACACACACACACACACACACACACTAGATGTGTGTAAGCCAGCCACAGCTCCTTGGGAATCCCAGAAGCAGATGATTTGCGTTCACCAATCTACATAATTAATTAATCTTTTTATAGCACTGCCTAAAAGGGATCAGCAAAAAAAGATTAAAAAAAGAAACTGTACTACTTTCAAGGCAAATCTAAGCACTAGAAAGGAGTATGGAGTATAGAGGACAGTGAAGGTTTTGAGCTAAACCCATCAAAGCAAGAAATTCAAATTTGAAGATTTTAATTGGGTTGAAATGGGAGGGAAAGAGATGGCTGGATTAGGAGACAATATTCTGAAACATTTTGTGACAGCAGCTGAGCCCATGAGGCCTTACTAGAGTTGGAAACAAAAAATTAAAGATTTAACTCCATTCAAACTAAAGTGAGTTTCTTAGGGTGAACAACCCAAATCCCCATTCTCCCCCTTTGTTTTTGTTTTTGCACTTATATTTTTACAAATCATTGTGATAATTTAATGGAAGAAAAGAATTATTTTTTTTTCAATTGGAGCAGCTTAGTGGGGCAGCAGATAGGGTGCTGTACCCAAAGTCAGGAAGACTAGTTTAAATCCAGTTTTAGACACTTATTAGCTATGTAACCATAAGTAAGTCACAACCTCTCTTTGCCTCAGTTTTCTCAACAGAAAAAATGAGGATAATAATAGCTCCCACTTCCCAGGGTTGTAGTGAGAATCCAGTTAGCCAACGTATAAAGCACTTAGCGTAGCACCTGGAACATAAGTCTTATTATTGTAATTTTGAATCAAAGAGCCACCCGAAGAAAAGGTTGATTCAAAGGACCGTTTATTGATTGTAACTGATTAAGAGTCAACCTCTTCACCAACTATTTCTAGGGGTTTGAGAATAAAATCGTTCCCATGAGCAAGAGTAGCCAGTCATTCATCACAGCGCCTGATTCAAGTGTTGAAGAAGGGAATCACTGTTTTTTTATATGATACAGTCATAATCTTGCAGAGCTATAAATCTAGTGTTCAATTCAATTTAACAAATATCCATTAAAGTGCCTACTGTGTTCATGATAGCAGATGCTATTATGTCATTTGTTGTGGATAAACCACTCTCTTTGCTACAGCTGAAATTTACTAACCTTTCATTATTTCTTTCCATCGATTTCTGTTGTTTTCCTTGCTGCTTATACTGCTAGGCCATATCATCCTGAATTTGTTGCAAATTGGCATGTAATTATTTTCTAGGTTTTTCATACTTACAGAGCTTCCCCTTCTTTCAATTTGAGGACCAGGACTGCTGCATTTTAATCTATTTCATCCCTCTAGCTCATTTATTTTAGTGATTTGTCACTTAGAAAACATTTTCCTTACAACAACTCTGATAGCTATGGGGAGGGGGTATTATTACCCCATTTTACATATGGGGAAATTCAGAGGTTTAAAAAGGTTAAGTTAACTTTATACCCAAGATTATACAGTTAATGCATCAGAGCTGGGGCTTGAACCTAAATCATGGGTCTCAGAGACCTATGTTTGCCTATTGAATTCAACTTAACTAATGTACCTATATTAAGTGCCTAGAGCAGGTAGGTGTCACAGTGGACAGAGCGATGGGCCTCGAGTCAGGAAGACCCGTCTTCCTGAGTTCAAATCTGACTTCAGACACTTACTAGATATGTGACCCTGGGCAAGTCATTTGTTTGCCTCAGTTTCCTCATCTGCAAATTGAGCTGAAGGAGGAAATGGCAAACCACTCCAGCATCATTGCAAAACAACCCCAAATGAAGTCATGGAGAGTTGGACACAACTGAAAAACTTTTGTATTTATATCCTCAGCTCCCAACACATAGTGCCTGGCACATAGTATGAACTACACAACTAAACATTGACTGATTAATGTAACTTCTAGAGGCAAAAATTAAAGTAAATAGCTTCCAACCCTGAAATCCCTTCCAACTAGAAAATGCTGTGATTTGTTTTTGTTGTTTCCTTTCAAAGCTGATCCTTCAAAATAAAATTGATACATTAATTATAGAATGTTAGAACCAAAAGAGACCTTAAGAATTATCTAATCCAGCCACTTTATATTTAAGATGATGAAACTGAAATTGAATGAGGTTAAGTGACTTACCTAAGCAGAGACCTGACAACAGAGCTAGAATTCAAATTTAGGGCTCATGACTCCTCCCTCCACTGGGAGGGGGGGGAAATCTTATCACAATTTTCAGCAAGATAGAGGTTTAGTGGATTAAAAAATAACTTTATTCAATAGACTAATAATTAATAGTGCCAATATCCTTAGTTGTTCTGAACATATAGTTATCCTAGGTGAGATTTTCAAAGACATATGGCATAGCAATTAACCCATTTCAATATCTAGCCTGAGATCTTTTAATAAAATAACAAACCTTGAGTACATTCAGAGAAAGATTATCAGAAGCACTAGAAACTCAAGACCATTTCATACAAAGATCAGTTGAAGAAAGAGGGATTGTTTAGCCTGGAGAGGACAGTGCAAAATTGATGCTGGCTGTCTAAATATTTGAAGGGCTGCAGTATTAAAGAGGGATTAGATTTGTTTTATTTGATCCTAGCAGGAAGAAAATGTAGCAATGGATAGAAGCTGTAGAGAGGCAGATTTAGACTGGACATATTTGAAAATTTCTTAGTATTTGGAGTTGTCTCAGTGGACTACATAGGGAAGTAGTGGACTCACCTTCACAAGAAACGTTCAAGTGGATGCTGAATGATCAGTTGTTGGGGATGTTGTAGAAAGGTCCCATCTGATTGACAGTCTTTGACCTTCCTTGTTTCTTTTCTTATTTTGGGTGAGTTAAAAATATCTTTCTTTCAATAATTTCCTTGAAACAAATCACAATCTTTATAATTTCTTAAGTTGTTAGACATGGTTGGGACAAGGAACAGTATATTTTTTACTACTTAAACATACCATTATGTACTTAGGAAATTTTCACCATGTGTGGATGTGATATGGTTTAAGGGGTTCAGGGACCCCTCAAAGAACAGAATACAAGACAGAGTCATCTGGAATGAATTCATGAACTCAAGCTTTCTTTAAGTCAAGGTGGCAAAGGTTTATTGTAAAGCCAATATTGGTGACAGAGCTCCTTAAAGAAAGTGAATTCCTTAAGGAACTTGCAACCTAACAGGAGTCATGCTAAAGATTATGTAGGAAAAAGATAGTGGATTATCTGGCATATATGCTAATTAGGTGATAACTTACAACCTTGGTTGATGGCATCATTCATTACTGAAAACCAGGGGAAGGAGTTTCTAAGGGGTGTACTTTCGGACTGTTACATCTGTAGCAAGATAACTTTGAGGTGATGTCTATAGCTTGACCTCTGAATTGAATATGATAACTTTGGGAATCAATACATGATAATTCTGTGATGACAAGATAGTCCTGTTTTTCCAAGAAAACTTCTTAAGAGGTCACCTTGTTCTTGTGATGGGAAAAGGAGTTTGTCTTACTTGGGGTGAGGAGGAGAACAAATGTACATCCCATGTATCTTTCTATGCAAACTGGAGCTTGCAGAGCTCTCCCTCCCTCTTTTCGATTTGAGGACCAGGACTACTGTATTTTAATCTATTTAATCCCTCTAGCTCATTTATTTTAGTGGTGTGTTGTTTAAAAAACATTTTCCTTACAACAACCTTGTTAGCTAAGGATAGTGGGTATTATTACTCCATTTTACATATGAGGAAACTCAGAGGCTTAAAAAGCTTAAGCTAACTGTACACCTAAGACTATACAGTTAATGAGTCGGAGCTGGGGCTCAAGCCTAAGTCAAACTGCAACCTGGGGAGCTTGTACTGTTTTAAGATTTGTGACCCCACAGCATCCCTGGGAGAAAATCTCCTTCTACTTCAGCTAGCAGTAGACTGCTAATCTAGCCCCAGCCATGTTTTGTTCCTGGTCAGTTCCTTGGCTCAGGACGTCTTGTCTTCACTACCACATGGTTGGGTTTCTACTTCCTTCTCCAACTCTTGTCACTCATCTTTATTTACATACATTCATTTACACTTACTAGAGAATATGAATTCAATTACATTTGGAATTATTCCTAGCTGCCTTCAAATTCAACATACTTTTGTTAAGTACCTACTATGTGTACTGGGCACAAGGCTATGTGCTAGGAAGACTGCATTAAGACTGTATACTACTATTAGCCGACTGTAGCATCAGAGGATCTTGAGACCAATTCTCCGAGGCATTGAGTTTAAACCAAAAACAAAAGCCAAAATAATCTCTGCCCTCAGGAGCTGATATTTAAATTTTGTTTTACCTGAGCTTGGTGATTGCTTAGCCTCCTTCAAGCTAATGAAATCAAGATTTCCTAATTTTCAATGCCAAGTAACCCAAATTACTGGTAATATCTATTTGACTCAATTTCCAAACCTGATAGTCAAGCCTTAAGAATTACTGAATAAAACTAGTTTCTTCTTGAGATGGTTTTCCTCATTTTGTGCTACCTGTTTTTAGCACTGCAGAGAAATACTTTAGAATCAGAAGGAACCAATGCTTTTGAGCAAAAGGGCAAAGTTACTTCTTTTAGTGGAAAAGCTCGTTTTTTCACCATGGCAACCAGTGTATCATATGACATACACACCACATGGCCCGTGAATTACAGAATCCTTTAAGAAGCAAATGTATACCAAACCATAATGAGCTTTCATTTCTTCTGTTAAAACCTTACAAGCTGAATGTCCTTGAGTCTAATAATTTCTGTGATACATTTGGGTACTTGCTGATCATAAGAGAAAAGAGTAGCAGACTATAGTATTTAAATATTTTAAATGATACATGAAAAGTTCATAAACACAAGACAGATTCTTAAATCCTAGGAGCCACATATTCCCATATCCTATAAATTTCAGAGTTCCAGAACTAACTGGAATGTAGCATTGTTCTTACCTAGTGAGTTGCCTTCATCAAATTTGCATTAATAATGTAAAAATGAAAAAGGTGCATACTTCAAGTAGAGTTTAATTGTGGCCCTCAGTCACACTGTTGGTGCTAATTTAAACTAGGCTTCTGGGAAAAACTGGAAGAAAGAAGCTCAATAGAGGAATAGGAAAATTAAAAGTAAGGCTAAATCTCATGTAAGGGGAGACAGTCAGCGGATGCTTAACTCAACTTAAAATTTCTCTTTTGCCCTTTCCATATGGAAAGGGTACAGTTGGTTCAGTCAACTCTTTTTAGTCACATTCGTTGAAAATCTCCAACCTCAATACATCCCAAATACATTCCCTAATGTTAAGATGCTTCCTGGTCAGTTGTTCTGGTCTCTTATATCTTTAGAATTGTAGTATGTCCTTTAATACTTTGAGTTTCAGATCAGATGAATCATAAAGGGACTGATTTCTATAGGTAGATACTGATCAAATCCCTTCAGGTCCCCCAATAGGAATGAGTTGTACTGGAATGTAAAAGGCTATTTTTACTACTGTCATAAGTCAATATAAAAATATCTTAATAGAGTGTGATCATGTTGGGAGCAGATAGGTAAAGATTCATTGTTAAAAAAGAAGACACATGGAATATGAATATATTAGTAATTATAAGACTAGAATATGTAAGTAAATATGACAGTATAACTATAGTGTCATTATATACTCTTTCTTGTTAACATGAAAAAATTGTGTTTTGAACTAAATAATCATAGGTAGCATTTATATACCATTTAAAGATTTGCAAAGAACTTTACAAATAATCTCATTTTATCCTTACAACCACCTGGTAAGATAGGTACTATTAATTTCCTCATCTGTAAAATGGGAATAACAAGGCAAGCAAAGGTTAGATGACTCAAGGTCACATAGCTTGTGAATGTCTGAACTCAGGTCTTCTAGTTTCCAGATCCAAGGCTTTATCCACTGCCTCCCCTATTGTCCATTTTCCCATTCCCTCAATCTTTTATCATTCTATGCACTCTGCCCTGACATGCACAGTCTTATTACAACCACTAAATTGTCTTTTCTATAGCTAGTTTTAGGGACTTTGAGGAGATAGATTAAGGAAGGGCAGATTCATTTACACATAAATTTAGTGAAAGACAAATGTATGAATTAGTTTGGTCATCATTTCATAGAAAGCTTTTATTATTAAAATGCTTGTATTTTGTACTGTGGGGGAAAATGTTATTTATGGAGATGCTTTAGATATTTTGATGTCTTATGATTCACAGCCATGTAGCAGTTTGGAAATAATATTAAAGAAATGGGCCTTTATTTCCAGAAGAAATTTGGGATTATTATAAGAAATTCAGTTTTCCAAAGGCAATCCAATCTATAATTCTCCAGGACTACTCTTTTGAGTGGTGGTAGATGTCATTTAGAAGGTTTTGAAATGCTTTGCATAATGCCATCCCTAAACAAGAGCATATGGAGGACCATCTCTGAGGAATCCCTCTTTAAGGAAGTCTCTGCCCTTTATCTCTTTTTCCTACTCCATGGAAATAGATAACACCTTTGACAAGCATGCACCCCCCCCCCCCCCCGTTTATGAAACTGATCATTTATATAACTTGAGGCACTGTTTATTCATTTATTTATCAATGTTTATTGGAGAACCTCCTAGGCTCACAATAAGAAACTATTTATAATTCAAACAATTTATCCAAATTTCCAAAGTACAACAGACAAGAATAAATGAATTCCTCAAAGGAATGGATCCACTGAGACTGAGATCCCTAACATTTTTGGTATCTCAGAGCCTTTTTAGCAACCTGCTAAAGTCTATGGACCACTCCTCAGAAGAATATGATTAGATAGATAAATAAAGGACATAAGATTACAAAGAAACATGGAATGTTTTTGGTTTGGGTTTTTTTTTTGCCTAGAGCACAGTCTTAATTATTATTAAAAGTAGTTATAATCATTTTGTGTGTGTGTATGTGTTTGCGTATGTGTTTGTGTATGTGTGTGGTTCTCTTGCAATAGACTGCATCCCTGAATTTTTGAGCCTTCTCAAAAATGAGTGTTCCTGGTTACAAGATTTAGAGAATACAAATCCAAGGGGAAAAAATCAAAAGTAAGTTTGGATAATAATAGGTCAGACATATAATCCTAATAATCTCAGATGTGTACTAATATAATTAAAAAGGAAATATACTAGTTAATTCATTGAAGAATATCTTGTTTTCACTTTATCGACTAAAAGCACAATTTAATTGATGTATCTTTAAAATTTTTAAATTATTACTACCTTTCAATAACACTTGCACTTCATGAATACATGTGAATGAATAAACGAATGAAGAAATATTAAGCACTTAGCATGTGCACAATATCTTATTAAGTGCTAAGCATGCAAAAACAAACAAAATATAAAGCAATCTCTGCCCTGGGGAGCTTACATTCTAATAAGAGAAATTTTGTCATTTAGACATATCCAGTTCTTCATGACCCCCATGGATCATAGCCCGCCAGGCCCTTCTATCCAAGTTCACAATAAGAGGAAGCAACATGGGCAGGGTGAACTACAGCAAAGTAGTTAAGTACTTAACTACTTAAGTTAACTACTTAACTACTTAAGTTAACTACTTAACTACTACTACTTAAGTACCACAGATAAGTAAATATATACAAAGCAGGTTGAGGAGGGGCATTAACAACTAGGAGAATCAGGAGGTATCTCCTGTAGGTAAGACACCATAGTGAACTTTGAAGGAAGCTTTGGAGTTTCAAGAGGCAAAAGTTTGTTAACCATTTTTTTAATATCTTATACAGGAAATTATTTTTCAGGTACGGGTTAGACCAGATGACCATTGAGCTCCTTTCTGATTCTGAAATTCTACAAAAAAAGATTTCCTCTCTAGTTTGGTTGTGCAAAGTGTACACTTGTTGACAGTTCAGTAGCATGCCTTGTAACTTGATTGACTGCATAACTCCCAGTGTTAAGTATTTAAGCTGTAAACACTTAGCCAACATCCTTTGTCAACATTTTACTGGGAATATTTTTATACTGAGTGAATAGTAGGGATATAAAAACAACCTAACATTTGCTGTTGCTGTTGATGCAGCTTCTTGGATACGGATAGGGATGAGTGACTCGAAATGTTAGGTCAAGGCAAGAGACTTTAAAATAACAAAAACAAATTTGCTGAGCAAAAATGCCTCTAGAGAAACACTTCACCAACTGCAGCTGAGCTTTGCAGTCACTTCAATAGGATGAGAGGGAGAGAGAGCATTTAGGAGAAAGGCTGCATTCATGTGTTCCTCTTAGGAGTTATTTTAATTTGCTTAAGTTACTGCAGTGACCTACACGTAGCAAATAAAATGTTTCCTTTTAATTTAAACAGAGATAATGATGGAGAAAGTTCTATAATGTTTAGTTAGGAGACTTAAGAGGAACATGTGTCTGCAGCTTTTTTCTTAAACACAATCTCAAGCTATTGAGGCAACTGCAAACATTGGCTGCAGTTGGTGAAGTGTTTCTCGAGAGGCTTTTTTGTTCAGCAAATTTGTTTAATCCATCCGCCATATTTCCCTCTCAACAAAGAAATGTTTTTTTTTCTTCTTCTTTCTCTTTCCTTCCCTTCCTTCTTTCCATCCTTCCTTCCTAAATCCATATCTGTCTCTTTCTATGTGAGTAATTTTCTTCTTCTCTTCCTTTCTCCTTCCTTGCTTTTTTCCTGCTTTCCTGACAGCAAATTACCAGACATACTTTATATATGCACACTGTGTGAGTAGGTGGGCAGAAGCCCTTGGAATGCATCCCACATTCCTTTATTATTGCTCCGAAAATACAAAGCATTCTATTTAGCAGAGAAACTTCATTCTTTATGCTAATAATTGGCATCAAGTCTCCTAGCCATTTTTCAATATTATTAAAAGCAAATAGTAATGTAGTTTGAATTTTCAGAGCATCACAACAGCATAATACCTGTCAATTATGACGTTCTGACAGGTGGCGGTGAATTGGCACAGTGGGGAGAATGTTAGTCTTTGAGTCAGGAAAACTTGCATTCAGTTATTACTTTGACACAAAATCGTAACCAAGCAGACAGGTTACTTGACCTCACTGAACCTCCCTCTCTTCCTCTGTAAAATGGAGATTCCTGCATGGCCAATTTGCTTTGAGAATCAAATAACATATACAAAGTGTTTTGCAAGCTTTACAAATGCTATATGAAGCCTATTTTTATCTTTTCACTTTGAGGGAAAGGTCCTGCTTTATTCTTATATCTCTGCTCCCCATCCTAGCAATTTTCCTAATGATTTTGTTGTAGTTTCAGGTTCTTCTTGCTACCACTTCTACTTCTCTTCTACCATGGAGCCAGATGATTAGCATCCTATGGGATCTTATTCGTTGGTGATAAGAGCATCTCAAACTTCATTTCTTTCATCTTTATCAACGCATTTCTTTATCACAAAATTTCCAGGTGATAGATTCTAGTAATCACAGTCATATTATAGATGCACAGGCACTTTTCCATCATTTGGTTTCTCCAAGGCAATTCTAACCCTAACAATGCACTCTGGCAAATCAGGTCAAAGGTCTCCTCATTGATCAATCTAAACTATATCCGTAATAAAATGGAAACTTCCTCTTCTGAATGCGTGATTTGCCTTTGTTTCCATTTAGTGTAGTGATGTTCTTTGTCAACAGAGTTCACACAAAGTTTTTGGATTTTCAATTTTCTGCCTTTTCAACTTCAAATGTTGCCCTTTTCTTGAATTATAATATAAAGGTATTTATAAGTTGAATTGAAACACATTATCAAAAAATTTGCCTTTCATTATTTTTCAGGCTTCCAAAGAGTGCATTATAGCCACTCTGTTAGTGGTTTTTGTTTTTCCTGTGTGACCTTTGACAAGACACACCTCTGTCTGATCCTGGTCCTTCACCTTTAAAATATGGGATTAAACTAAGTCAATTCTTCTCAAAGTCTGGTCTTCAGGCTTCTGGCAGTCTCCAAGACACTTTCAGGATATATGCAAGGTCAAAATTAGTTTTGTAATAATACCTATCTGTGTGAAGCCAGATTTTCTTTACATGCTTCAACCAAAACTTTTTCACAACCTATTGAATACAGAAGCAGATAAGAGAACCACTTATCTTCTATTAAGCCATTCATTAAAAATCTGCAAAACTGAGAAAAAACAAGACCACTCCTCTTGCTGTAATATTTTGTTTGTAAAATAGCTATCTTCATAAAATATTATTTATGTTAATATATAATGAGCTTACTTTTGTTATTTACATGAATGAATAAAATAAACATTTTAAAATATACTAGTTTTAATTTCAAATACAGTAAACACATAATAGAAAGATATAGACACATAAACGAAAGCTCCTTGGTGTCCTCAATTATTTATAGGAGTGAAAAGTGGTCCTAACATCATAAAGTTTGAGAACCGTTGGACTAGATTACCATCTAAAATCCCTTCTAGATCTGACAGCACAAGTTCATGTGCCGCCCCTCCTACCCAAGATCTTTCCTGATTCTTTCCTCCCCACAGTGGTTATAACTGTACTGAAATTGCTTTGTGTTTGCTGATTTGTATTCGAGTTTTAACCCTACAACAAAATGTAAGTTCCTTGAGGGCATTTTACTCTCTGTACAGTGTCTGGAACATGGGAAGGAGGTGGCATAGTAAAATACTGAAATGAAGTGAATTCATCCTTTCAACAAAATAATGCAACTATTTTTATCATTCCTGACAATCTTACCTTGATCATATCTCCCTATAAAGGGAGTCTTCTTTCATTCTTGTAATTAACTTGTCCTTTATTCCAAATGTCTTAGAGAGTCGATTCTATTTTGTGTTTTGTGATGGCTCTCAAACAGCTGGTCAGTTGTAGCACAGTTCAGCATGGATTGCACCACTAAAATATCCACCAAAGAAGCAGTTGCAGCACATGTTGAAAAGATGAAGTTAATTAATAGAAGTAGAGTTGTAAAAAGGCACTTGGGGAAAATGTCAGGGAGAATGCACGCCCCGTCGAATCACTGCTATGCTTGTTACCCGGCCACTGACAAAGCACAGCTGGGACTGAGTTTTAACAATGCTGCAGACAATGCTGTCTTGTTCCCTGACAGCTGGTTAGTGTCTTTGCTACACTGTGGGCTCAACACAAGATATCATTAGGATTTTTTTCTTTTGATTTTGTTCTTTTGGTGCTTTTGTATCCTTATCTCTGTGGGTTTCAGAAATGAAGTCTTTTAATGATGGAGACTGGAGCAGGGATATCACTTATTTTTAAAAAAAGATGTGACTCTAAGGAAGCCATTTGTTTGAACTATACCCTAATTTATTATTGATGGGGAAAGGCTCTGATTGGTTTAAATGTATATGTATGACTCCACCTATCAAATGTATATGCATGACTCCACCTATCAAATAATGTTAATTTTTTTTTTTTTTTCAGAAATGTGACATTCAGAAAACAGTATAGGGGGATAGTTCCTTAGGAGTGATGCTAGTATGTATAAAGAAGATAAAGGTTGTTGTAAGATCAGAGAGTTAGCATTTCTTCTTCACAATCACTGGTTCAGTTAATTGGCTACCATTTATTCGTGTGTAGTAATCAGCTGGATGTTGTTACAGTAGGTTTTTCATGATGTTAAAGTAAGGTTTGCTTATACTGTATTCATGGTGCTGTTGCAAAACCACATTGGGTCATGGTAATGAGAGGTGTGCCTGTACCTAAAATAAGAGAGCTGAGATTTTAACTAGAGCCTGGTACAACATGTCAAAACTAATTCAAGCTCAGTTTGTTGGGAAACCCTTCTTGTCACACTATCCAGAACTTCTCATGCTGTGGATACTGATTCTTTTAGAACTTACCTTTCTTAGTACCTTCCCCTTGCTTCCATTTTTACTTCCTCTCAGTCAAGTTGTGTGACTCAGAAAGTTGGCAATCATAGTAAATGAGCCTAAGACCTAGGAGAGCCTCATAACTTAAAGGATTTTGTTTTATCGACAGGAACATAAAATTATAATTCTTGGGATTTTTTATCAATTGAAACTATCTTTGTGATACTTTACCAAAGAAAAAAAACAACTCAATGAAATTTTTGCATAATACATTTTTTTTTACAACTTAAGAGGAAGATTTCCTCCTTAGGATTATTTTCAATTCCCTTCTTATAACATTATCTAATAAAAAAATTCACAAGTACTGCAAAGATTATTAAAATATAGATATTTAAATGGATATTTTAACAGCAAAGAGATTAGCAAGAAAATATGATTTTGTAATCTATTTTTGAATTGTCAGTATTATATTATACTATCAAAAATTCTTATTTTCAGTTTTTTTCATTATGCTTCTAGTTAGTCAATTTTTAAAAGATTTTTTAAAAAGGTTTTTATGACAATCAGAAGATTTACATGCGGAAGAACTTCCAGATAAAGATGACCAGGATGTTGAAAGACCTTAAGTTACATTAACTGGCCACTTGAAGAAAGCTGTAGAAAGAGAAGACAACAGGGACATGAGAGCAGAATTAGAAGGAATGGGTAGATAATTTCTCTGAGGCTTACTTTGTACAACTGTGAAATCAGGAAGTTGGACTAACCCAGGGGTGGGGAACCTCAGGCTTAGAGGCCACATGTGACCTTTTAGGTCCTTGGATGTGGCCTTTGAACTTTTCAGAACAAATCATTTTATTAAGGGCATTTGTTCTGCGAAGTTTGGATTCAGTCAAAGGGCAACACTTGAGGACTTAGAGGGCTGCACATGACCTCAGGACTGAAGGGTCCCCACTCTTGGACAAACTGAAGCAAGGAACAAATATTTTTTAAGCACCTACTATGTTCTAGGTCCTAGGGATGTAAGTAAAAAGAATGACACGCTCTCTTCCCATAGTTTGCATTTTAATGAGGGAAATGAGAAGTACGTGTGATAAAATACGTAGAGAAAAGGTAAAGCAAACAAAAACCAATATATCCAGGTAGTTAAACTCCAAGGTAGTTTGGAAGGGAGGGCATTGGCAGTCGGTAGTCAGGAAGGGCTTCATGTAGAAAGTGATTTAGAAGTTGTGCTTTAAAGAAAGAGAGGGACTCGGGAGATGGAGGTGAAGAGAGTGTGTATTCCACGCATGTGAAATGGTCAGTGCAAAGACAGATTATCATATGTGAAGAACAGAGAGAAAGTCAGTTTGGCTGGATTGTGGAGCACAGGGTGAAAAGTTAAGTCCATAGAGACTGAAAGGATAAATTGGGACCTGGCTGCATAAACCAGGTTGCTTTAAAAGCTTAGGTGAGATTATATTTTATCCTGGAGGCTGTTTGGAAACCACTGGAATTGATTAATAGTCATCTGGTCCAATCTGTGCTTAAAGAAAAGTATTTTGGCAGAAGTGTGTTCAATGGACTAGAACAGTCGCCCTACCGCATGTAGGGTGACCAGTTAGAAATTACTGCAATAACCTAGACTGAAAGGGTTAAGAGCCTGTACTGTGAGTAGCTTAAAGGACTCCTATTTGAGAAATATTGTGAAAGAAATATCAAGATTTGACAACAGATAACTTACATGGGCTGAGGACCTGAGAAGTCAAAGATAATGCTGAAATTATAAACTATAGAGAATAGAGAAAAAGGAAGAGGTCTTCGTTGAGAACCTTGGAGAATACCCACAGCTGGGGTGTGATGTAGATAATCAGCCATAAAAGAAGATTGCTAAGGAGTAATCAGAAGGGTAGGAAGTGAACTAGAAAAGAATAGGGTCACAGAAATCCAGAGAAGAAAGAGTATCAAAGAGAAGAGGAGGGTCACATGTGCCAAATGCATCACGGAGGTTGCAAAGTATTCAAATGGAGAAAAGACCATTAGATTAAATCTATGATCCTAAATTACATAGAGGCAAATTTGGACATTATTTATATTAGAGTAACACCAAAATCTGTTAAGTAAAGAAACATTTCCTAGCAATTATAGCTATCTAAAAGTGGAATAGATATTTGGGGAAGTATGAGGGGACACCTATTCATTAGAAGTCTTTGGGCAAAGGCTGAATGGCCACTCATTAGAAATGTATTGAGAATGATCTTGGAAACTCCTAATCCACTAGACAGGGGCATTTCCCAAGGAACTGGGAATGCCCTCTGAGCCCTTGTTATGGGACAGATATTTTGACCCCTTGCTGAAGGACATGATTCCTTTTGAAATGATGGAGTAAAGGCTGATTGTTTACTAGTGACAGAGATGGTGTCAATGATGATTGTTGACCAGTATCAGAGACTGTGACAAAAGTGATTGACCCCAGGGTCAGGATGAACCCCGTTGCCATTATATTGCATAGGCTAGTGCCTAGCTGATTTCTGAGTCCCCATCCCCACCATTCTGTGCTTCTGTGAACCACAAATTCATGAGAACACCAAAAACCACATGTCCAAATTTCACATTTTTCATGAATTTTGCATGTTATAATCTACTTATTTTCAAAAAATAAAACTATGACTGTGAAAGAAAAATGATGCTAAAATTAGATCAATGTATGTTTAGTGAATATAATGGGACTTGTAAACCCACCCTTTCAGGTTCCAGCTGTAAGATGATCGAAGCTAAAGCAGCAAGATGATACTTTATTTTCTTGATAATTTTTTTGTTTCTGGGCAATATGTGGGTAATAATTCATACTTATTACAATTTTGAGGCTCACAAAACAATTTCCTTACAACCACTCTGTTAGGGAGATAAGACATTATTATCCTCATTTAACAAATGAAAAAATGGAGGATCAGAATGTAGCACAGTGGAGAAAACAATGAATTTGGAGTCATAGGACAAGGATTATTATCCTAGCTCTACCACTTATCATTATCTGTATGACCATTGGCAAGTCCTCTCTGGACTTCAGTTTCTTCATCTGTAAAATGAGGGAAATGGACTCAGTGACCTCTTAAGCATCTTTCCAGCTCTAAATCAATTATCCTATAGTCCTATGATCCTAGATGACTTACTCATGGTTATACAGTTAAGTGACAGATGAGATGGTATCCAAACTTGAGTAACTTGACTATGAAGCCCATTGCTCTACCCACTACAGTGCCTCACATAGCGTAGTTTTAAATGTATTTCATGTGACAGCAAGTTATTTTATTTATGTGTTATTTCAGAGAATCTGATAATATTATTTATACAAAGGAGGAAGAGGGACAGAGAGAGACAGAGAGAGAGAGAGAGAGAGAGAGAGAGAGAGAGAGAGAGAGATTAAGTATAAGGTACTGTGCTAATTGCTAGGGACACAAAAATAAGTTTGTCCCTACACTCAATAGACAGAGGAAAACAAAACATAAAGGGAATGTTGAAAGGAGAGACAGTTGGTAGACAGGTAGAGTAATCCAAAGAGTAAGTTGGAAGGGAGGTGATGGCTGGCACTTCAAACAATATGAAGGTTCTGGACAGGGAATTGCCAATCATCAGATTGGCCCCACAGTGGATAAGATATAAGATTTTGTGTGATAATAACATGTACTAGACTGGATTCCTTTGACAATTGACAAAATTTCTTACTCTTTATCACTTTAAATTGCCTTGATTTAAGTGAAATTAAATATTAAAAATCATATTTAATGAAAGAATAACATAAGGAGCAATGATTTATTTTTCAAGAGGATTCACAATAGAATTCCTTAAGATAGTCAGCTCCCATAATGCTTTATGATTTACTAAAGTTCATAAACATTTCTGTTTAGGAATGTGTCTTTCATAGAAGTGCATTACAACTCTTCATTAGAGTTTCAAGGTTTGAGAATTTCATCTGTGTGCTCCTTCTCTGTAACATAGAGTGGCATTGCTCAGACTTTTGGTTTGATTTGGTTTTGGTTTGTTTTCAGGACTCCTTTATACTCTTAAGATAATCGAGGACCCCCAAAGAGCCTTTGTTTATGTGAGTTATATCTATCAATATTTACCATGATAGAAATGGAAATTTCTTAGCATTTTGAAAATAGTTTTGATGTTGAGAATCCCCTGAAAAGGTCTCAGGAGCTCCCGGGGATCCCCGGACCACAATTTGAGAACCAATAATCTAGAGTGGTTATTGTTGCCAATAATAACTTTAGTGATAACAGTAATACCATCTCTGAATTCTGGTCTTAAGGTAACAGAATCAAACTGTCTAAGCTCCTCAGTGACATCAGTAGAATCAGAGATGCAGAACTGGGAGGAACCTTAAAAATTGTCCATTCTATTTTGTATACTATGAATTTAGACTTGAAGCACTTCACCCTGTTAAGGATGGGCAGGAGCTTGTGCTCTTTTGGGCTAACCTTCCCAGACTCAGGGTAACCAACATGGTTTCCTCAATAAGCTATCCAAGTTAGGTTTTATTGGAGGAGTTACATCTGTATTCTGAGAAGAATCCTTGTTCAAAATCAGAAACAGATCCTCTTATAAGGCATGTCTGAAACAGGGGCATGTCTCAGACTTTTGCTTTGCATTTCATCTCTTGAGGATGCTACCACTTGTCTCTTATTTGAAGAGGAGGATAAAACTCGAGCAGAGAGAACAGAAGTAAGTCACTGTACTGAGTAATGAAATTTCAAGCAGGAAGAACAAGGTAGAAATATTTAATATTTCTTTTTATTACAATATCAATTAGGTTTAATTTAATTTTTTTGTTCTTAGGATATCACTAGAGCATTTTAGTCTGCCAGGCACAATTTCAACGTGAATGTGTGTACTTGTTTCAATTATTTTACAGTGCTAAGGCACCCTATTGCATAAAGCTTCCATTTTGCTTTTATGAAAAGGACCCCAAAGACCTAGAAGTATTTATTACTCTTATTTAAACCACAATAAATTAATGGCATTTGGAAAATAGTTTTAGAATTTCTATGTACAAGGGTATAACGATACTCCAAAGCAAATGCTTTCATTATGGAGTCAGTTTTAGCTTATCATTATGCAAAGATCACACTTCAAGTTCTTAACCAGAAGGGGACACAGTATGGGGGACAGAAAAGGAAGTGATTCTTAAATCCTTTTAGAAAAGATTTATTTGAAGTAAGACTTTTCCTGAACTATAATACCCCTTCTATTAGTAAAATAGCCACCTGTCTAGAATCTTTGGAGTTTCTAGAAGGAAAGAGAACTCTCCAAGTCAAGACCAAATCTTCAGAAACATCTTAATGTTTAAACCTCACAATATGCTATGGTAGAGAGAACACTGGATTCACAAAGGACCTGTGTTTAAATCCTGTCCTCATGTGACAACTTGTATGACTTTCAACAGTAACTTCACATTTCTGGGACTAAATTTTTACATTTAAATTTGATCTCTAAGAGCTATGTGCTAATACAAAAGGATTTGCTCTATTTTTCTTCATTTGTAATTACTAAATACATAATTTAAAAAAATCTGTTTGCGCAATTGTTTGTCTCCTGAAATATTCAAGAAAAATCTTAAGAAGAAAGCATGGGTGAAAAGTTGTATCACAGAACCATGACAGTTTCTTTAAATTTAGAAAATTGAATTATTAGTCAAGTAAAGTGAAGATGAGTTGACTGTTCGTTCATGTAGAAATCAGTTCCACAAACAAGTATTTTAAACAATAAGATGAGTGGTGGTGTAGATGCCAAGAGCTAAAGACCAGAGTGGCTTCCTGTCTCTTAGGAGTCACAATAGGAAGCTGTTGTTATTTGGTTTTCAGTCATGTCCAACTCAAAAACTGACTTGGTGTTTTCTCGGTAAAGATGCTGCAGTGCTTTGCCATTTCCTTCACCAATTCATTTTATAAGTGATGACACTGAGCAAATTGGGTTGAGTGACTTGTCCTGTTTCATGCGGCTGTTAAGTGTCTGAGCCACATTTGAACTCAGGTCTTCCTGATTCTAGGCCGCCACCTAGCTGCCCAATAATAGCAAGGCTGAAGTCAAATTTAGATGAGATCAGCGTGTGTGTGTGTGTGTGTGTGTGTGTGTGTATGTATGTGTGTGTTTGTCCCTTGTTGCTGAAGAAGACCATACAGTCAGAAAAATGATGACATGACTTGCACTTGACTTTGTTTTGAGTGAGGGAGGGCTGTGCAAGGTCACAAACCTCACTTCTCCTCCAGAGCCATCTGGATCCAGTGACCAGATGTTCATCAGGATGACTGGAGATGACCCAGGATGATGCAGTTGAGGTTAAGTGACTTGCCCAATGTCACACAGCTAGTGAGTATCAAGTATCTGAGGTGAGATTTGAACTCAGGTCCTCCTGACTCCTGCACTGGTACTCTATCTACTGCACCACCTACCTGCCCCTAAATGAGATCAATAGTTGAGTAGTACAAGAAAATTTGTTGTTGTTTTTGCAGAATTAGTAATGACTCTGTGATCAGACCCAGGAAATGAGTGTTCAGAACTCTAAAACTGTTTTTTATCATAGATACTGACTAACAGTTAACTGGCTGATGGGAAAATCAAGCTTTGCTTGATGACAGGCCCAGGAGATTCAAAAGTCCTGTCACTTAACAACCTGTCTACTTCCATACATTGAAGCAAGGGAGTTTAGCCTACCCAGTACAGAAGATGGAACTGAATTCTGAAAACTTTCCAATTCTCAAAGATTTATCAGGATTTTCCCATACATTCTAGGCATTCATAGATACAGTGCATGTTTGTGGCTTGCAAACAAAGGGTTCAGGGATGCTTTGTATCCTGAAAAATTTGCCAGCACTTTTACAGGTACAGATTGAAAGCTTATACCTGATCTTACTGAATACCAAGTAGTGTTACTCCTTTAGTACATGGACCCTTGAGATTAGAAAAGGGCTCAGGATTATCTAAAGCTTTCAGGCTCTGAATTTCCATGACATTGAGAGCCTTTAGGTCCCACATCCACAGCTGTCAAATAATGGCCTCACTTTTGATGTCCAAGATAATGTTACAATTGGGCAAAGTGACCAGACACCAGAGAGGTTAATTTCCAGATCCCTATCCTACTTTGGGAAATTCTTCTTGCCATGTGAACTCTCAAGCTACTCTGTTGGTAATACAGAGAAAACTTCCCTTCAAATGTGTAAAATCCATCGTTTTGTTGTGAGGCAAGTTTACGATCCAAAAATAGCTTTGTAAATGTTGCCCACAGACAGGCTTTTTTTTTTTTTTTTTTTTGAGAAACACAAAAGGGTAAAGTATTTGTGAAGTAAAGTTCTTTCCGGTTCACCTTTGTGCTTTAAGTTGATTTTTTTATATGAAAAATAAAAAAAGGGTAACATTGTCTTTCATTTAGCATCAGACAATAAGGCACTATTTCCTCTAGGTGAGTCAGCCTCATCCCCTCTTCTACCTTACCTCCCATTTTGCAGAGTTCTTAGAAATCACTCAGTTCTCCCCCCATGATTAATTCCTAGTTGTTAAAATCAAAACAAAACAGTTAGCACAAAGAGATAGATCTTTGCCTAGTTACAGCTGTCACCTTTGTGCCCTATGTCTGGAATGCTTCCTTCAAGAGTCAACTCAACTGCTACTTTCTCTACTAGAGTTTTCTCAGTCCCCTGCACTGTTAATGCCTTCTCCCTTAAAATTAACTTCCATCTACTCTGTATTTTGTGTGAATCTATGCATATACATATACATATATGGAAACATATATATATATACATATATATGTACATATATATATATATATATTCTCACATATTAGAATATAAGCTCCTTGAAGACAGGGACAATTTTTACTTTTTCTTTGCATCGTCAAAATTTAGCACAGTGCCTGACTCATAAAAAGAGCTTAATAAATGCTTGTTGATTTAATGATTAACATTCGAAGTACATAGAATGCTGTCCTGGGTCTCAGGGATTCCACAAACTCAGGTAAGGGCTAAGAGCCATATTCAACAAATAAGCAATTAGTTAAATGCTTGTTATGCAGACACATGGCAATTTTAACCATACACTCTTAAGGCCTGGGGAAATACATTCCTAGAAACCGAATTGCTGTTGAGCTTCTGAAATAAGATATTCCTCCCATTTTCCCTTTGTTATTTCATGCTGATGCAAATTTTGCCCTGGTTTCTGCCTCCTGCAAGTTTTTCATCTCCTTTAAGCAAATTATATTATGGCAGAGCTGACTAATGTTCATGCTAAGGGAACCTAGGTAGCCTGCCTCACCTGTCCTTAACAATATGGTTCTAATTCACATCTGCTAAGCAGAGCTTCAGTGGTTGAATTAGGCAACGTTTCTGACAAACTTGGATGGGAGGCTCAAAGTCCCAATCAATAGCAGCACGTGCCTTGGGCCTCTGCTTATGGTATAGGTCTCAATTTTTGTGCTCTTGGTGGAAATGATGGGTTTTCCCTGAGGCAGACATGATCAGACCCCCTTAGAATCTGCTAGATTCTTTCAACTTTGGTTTGCTGTTCTAAAAAAAAAATCTGGAACACTAGAGAAAATAAGATAGAATATCAGTCTACAGATAACAGAACTCGATAGCTCGTTTGAATGACAGCCAAACATGTCAGTGTTGTTATTTTTTTTGAAACATTAGTTCTCTCACATTAACATGATTGTTTGGAGAATGATTATTTTTCATCAAAAAAAAAAACCAAAAGCAAATTCCATAATTTAAAAGCTTGTCTGATGATAATGAATCAGAAAATTGTTGATTGGAAATACATATATGTGTGTATATATATATATACATAATATATGTAATCTGTTTCTATTCAACAAATTTTTTTAAATATATGCTTTGTATATGGACTTATATAGGGCCCTATTAATATAAAAACAATCTCTGCCTTCAAAGAGTTTACATTGTGGAGAAGGGTGGAGGGGGAGGAAATGTGAAATAGATAATAGATTAAAAAGGCGTGCAAAGATAAATTTAGAACTCATTTTCTTGCATGCTTGCATATTGTTGATGTATACTTTAGGACTGGTCCATCCTGTGACCAAGTACAGGGTTGAATGGAAAACATTAAACTGAATCTCAGATAAACACACTGTGTTTAGGGCAGGCAATCATCTTCCAGCTGAATTCAATCATAATATTGATACAAGAAGAAAATTGATCTCAGATTTATCTCATAAAGGTCTCTGAGGTATCCACAGCTGAGTCTATAATGACCGTGAATTTAAATTCCCTAGAACATCGGTTAAAATTCCACTCACATTGCTTTCCAATATGCATCGACTCACTTACACATTATACAGAACCCATGTTATCTAGCTTTAAAAAAAAGTTTCCAATTAGACCTACATTTTTACAGCATTTAAAGACTTGGGAGAAACAGAAAATCCATAAAACGTCATTACAACTAAGCTCTGCTTTGTTATGTATTAAGTATCTGACCATCTGTGTAGTGTGTTTAACTGGTGATAAATCATCCCTCACTCAGTGTCACTCATAATGAGGAAATTCAAAAGCAGAGGCTTAGCACACCAGGCTGTCTTAGCCCATCAGTGACGTCCGATAACTGTTCACACATCTGAGTTAATCGCTTTACAAGTCTGTGTGGAAGCTAAACAGGGAATATATGTAGCTGTATATATTCTTGGTAGTTTTTCTTTGTTGGTGTTCAATGAAAAGGAACTATATATTATGTGGGTATTTGCTTGTATATGCACACACATAGGTACATATATATGTATATATACATATACATGTCATTAACATAAAGTAAATATTGGGACTGGATTTCCTGCATTTATGCAGCTAAATTCTCATTTATCCTCAGTGTGCAGAGATTATAGATTTACACTCCCACGCTATTTTCAGAATAATGACACTAACTCAAAGTGTAAATGTGGACAATCTAATTTTAGTAGTATAGTGGTAAATTCTCTTGAAGAAATTCCACACTTCTTTTGGAGAATGAAGGGAGAAAGTATAACTCTCCAGAATATTGATGCAAATTACTTTTGTTATTGTTAAAAATACATGGTGATAAGATCTTCATTAACAAAATATATCTTAGGAATCCCATTGTCTCTTTTCTCAGATCTAATTTAGGAATAAAGTTAATTACACTTAGAAAAGTTTGAGTTCAAATGAAGTATAAAACATAAGAAATAGCACTAATATTTTTAAACGTTTCCTTATAAGATTAACCATTTGATACGTTAACAATATTAATTTATTTTCGGCAGTTTTTGTTTGTAATTTGGAAGGTTCTTTTAAGACATTGTCCCATTTGTGCCTCCCAACAATTCTGTCCCCTATTTCACAGACTAAATTGGGGCTCGGAGAGGTTAACCGACTTCCTCAGGGTCATATGATTAGTAAGGGATGAAGCCAAGACTGAAATCCAGGCCTTCTAATTCTGCCTCTAGTTCTCTTTCCTCTAAATCCCACCACTGAGATATTTTTTTCTATTTATAAAGAGAAGGGACCACCATGTTCTTATGGTTTCAGTCACATTCAACCCTTTGTAACCCCAATTGACGTTTTCTTGGTGGAGATACTGGAGTAGATGCTATTTCCTTCTCCAGCACATTTTATAGATGAGGAAACTGAGGCAAACAGGGCTAAGTGATTTGCCCAAGGTCATACAGCTACTATGTCTGAGGCCAGATTCAAACTCACAGACTCCAAGTCTACATTCTATCCACTGTGCACTTAGCTGCTCCAGGACCACCACATTACAATTTCTATAATTCTTTTCATTAATTTCAACTAATCTCATCCTCCATAGTGATTTGCCATTTATGATCATATGTTCATGGATGAACCTCTGTCCTCAGCATGCTGTTCTAATGTTTGGTCCTTTCTCCCTCAACATTACAGATTTTGTTCATGAACACTTCCCCTGCCCTTAGCATACTATATACATATTAATTATGCACTTGAAAGAAAGTATAGTTTAGTGTATAAAGCAACCTTTAATAATCTGAAAACCTGTTTCGGGCATTTTGTTGTAAAAAAAAATTTGTTGAAACATCATTTACATATTTCACTATGGTACTTGACTAAGTAATAGCTTTTTATGAGGTTCAATAGAATTCATTCTTGCCAACTCTTTCCTCCTTTCTCTTTAGACCCAGAGTTCTGCACTATTCTTGGCACACAGTAGATGCTTAAAAACTGCCTGTTGATTTATCCCTTCTTTTGGATATGTCATTTCAGTGGCAGTGGTAGATATCACAGCTCTTCCATACCTCACCATGTGTGCTTTTGTTCTTTTTTCTTTCCTTAAACCTTTCATAGAGGATCCATCACAAAATTGTTTCCTTTCACTAGGTCCTTTTAGTATTTCAAGGGCACCAATATATCAACCTAGGTGGAGGGGAGAAGGAAGGAGGTCTATCTATTTTCTCCCATTTTCAATAGTCACAGAATCTTAAAGTTGAAAGAAACCTCAGAGACTAGCAAATATAACCCTACCTGAACAAGAATTCCCTCAATATCTTAAAAGAAAATGGATCATCTAGGATTGACTTTGAGTCCTCCAGGGAGGGGGACCCCACTATCCCCCCTGAAGAAGACTATTTCATTTTTGGATAGATCTAATTGTTAGGAAGTTTTTTCCCCTAGAGTTGACTAAAAGTTTCTTCACAACTCACACCCATTGTTCTTAGTTCTGTTCTCTGAGGCCAAGGAGAACATAAATAATAATTCTTTTCCCACGTTGATAACCATATTCTAATACTTAATAATAGCTATCAAGTCCCCTTAAATCTTTACTTCAGATTTAACATTCCAAGTCCTTTCAACCAGTCAGTCTACATGTGGTATGAACTTGAGATTTTTCACCACCTTGGCCATCTTCTGCTGCCTTCCTTTCAATATTGTTCCTAAAATGTGGTGATCAAACTGAACATACTACTCTAGATATGGCACAATCAGCATAGAATACAGCAACACTATCATCTTCCTAATCCATGACTATCCTAACCAGGTTAAAAAAAAAGAACATTTATTAAGCACTTACTATGCTCTAGGGCCACACTGAGAGTGCAAATATAAGCACAGAGGACAGTTCCTGTTTACTAAGAAGTGACATTCCAGTAGGGGAAGATGATCCTCAAAAGAAGCTGAAAAGCAGGTGGAGAGGGGAAGACACTAGTGTGAGGACATGATGGTAGAGAAAGTCCTAAGAGGAGTGTAGCCTGGAGAGGATGAAGACAGGGCTGCTTTGGTTCTTTCCCTTAAAGTGAGGGTTCTGGGAGGGACCCACCATTGAGAGAAAAAGGTTGAAGAGAGAGAAGGCACTTGAAGTATGGAAAGTCCAAGGTTTGAGTGAACTTCCAGGGTAAGGAGGCTGCAATGGCATGGTAAAGAAAATCCAGAGTGAGAAGTGCAGCCTACAAATGAATGAAGACACTGCCAACCTGGTCATTCCCCTTGGATTGGACGTATTTTAAACTGGTTAGTTGTTTTTTCTCCTGAACGTTTTCTATTAAGAATTTCTTACCTTGTACTCTTCATTCTTTTCTTTGCCTATTCTTAACTTTTATTTTTTGATTCATGGTCCAAATACTTTAGTCCTTTAAATCTTTTTATGATCTCCATGGAATTAGTTTCTGAAGTTTACACTCCCTCTTCTAACCAGGTTCTAGGTTATTGCCTCTATAGATCTTACCTCTTCAATCCCTGAACACCTTGTTTTTCATCTTGTGCCTCATTCTTAGAAGTGTGTTCGTCCTTTGTTGC
The DNA here is from genome assembly GCA_023548195.1 of Bettongia penicillata ogilbyi. Taxonomy (NCBI): domain Eukaryota; kingdom Metazoa; phylum Chordata; class Mammalia; order Diprotodontia; family Potoroidae; genus Bettongia; species Bettongia penicillata. The sequence continues at coordinate 1,059,887 of JAJHZJ010000772.1, forward strand.
CAAAGAAGACCATGTTATCAGAGAAATGATGACATGACTTGCACTTGACTTTGTTTTGAGTGAGGGAGGACTGTGCAGGTCACCAGCCTCACTTCTCCTCCAGAGTCATCTGAATCCAGTGACCAGATGTTCATCAGGATGACTGGAGATGACCCAGGATGAGGCAATTGGGGTTACGTGACTTGCCCAAGGTCACACAGCTAGTGAGTGTCAAGTGTCTGAGGTGAGATTTGAATTCAGGTCCCTCTGACTCCTGCACTGGTGCTCTATCCACTGCACCACCTAGCTGCCCCAATTCTTAGAAGTATCAATTGATGAAGAGAGTAATGAGGATAGAAACATGGCACCATGTTATCATGGGCCCAGACTGGGCAGTCTGATTCTACCCCATGTCTTCTTCATGACCATTTGGCCCATTTCCATACAGTTTCTGTTCTTGATTCCTATTGTTTCCAGGAATTCTTATACCTCTTTCCCAGAGGCAAGATGTTGTCCATGTAGGAATGTCCCTCTCAGAAAAAATTACATGTCTTTTATGTCATTTATGCACAAAGTATCAATGAAAATATGCCAGATCCCACTTACAGTCTTTCTATCTTTTTATTAACTTTTGGATTATTTAAAGTCTTAATTACCTAATGGTAACTACTCCTAGGAAGTGTTAAGTCTTTGTTTATTATTTGCCCTTCTGCCTCAGTGAAATCCATAAGATGGGCAGCTAAAATGTCATCATCATTTTCCAGATGAAGAAACAGATATGGAACTTGCCTATGATAGCATAAGCCAATCAATAAAAATTATCAAGCTTCTACTATGTCTTAGTCATGTGGATAGTAGCAGGTGATACAAAATGAACCCAAAGACAGTCAGTCCTGGTTCTTTCTCAAGGAGCTTAAAATCTAATGAGTGTGACAGCATGAAAACCTATTTATACAAGATAAAAAAAATAAAAGGAAGGAAGGCACTGGAATTAAGAGGGGCTGGGGAAGGCTTTCTTGAGGAGGTAGAATTTTAGTTAGGACTTAAACAAAGCCAAGGAAGTGAGTAGTTAGAAGAGGAAGAACTTTCCAGACATGGGCAACAGCCAGAGAAAATGTTTGTGACAGAAGTGGAGTGTCCTGTTCACGAGATAGCCAGAAGGCCAGTGTCATTGACATGTTGTGGAGTAAGATGTACAACGGAAAAAGTAAGAGGGGGCTAGGTTATGAAGAGCTTTGAATGTCAAATAGGGCCTTTTTTCGTTCAAGATTCAAACTCAAACCTTTTGCCTCTGCAAAGGAAAGAACATAGTAAATGCCTTCTTTTTGTTTCTGCATTCATGTTAATAAAACTTTCCAGGCAGGAGGGAACTCACAGTGTTTTAACTCTCATACACACAAAGGACAATTTCAGTGATTGCCAGTACTCAAGTGGAATGCACGATGAACCTGGAGTCAATGAATCTGGATTAGAATTGTAGTGTCATATTAGGAAAATAATTTCCCATCAGTCATCCTTGATTTTCTCACTGATGCAATTATCTAACTTATAGAGTTTTTATGAGGAAAACTCTTTGTAATCACTATAGAAATATCATTTATTATTACTATTTTTAAAAGATCTCTATCAACAGATTCCAGTGTGTCACTATTTAATTATTGTAAAAGGCAAAACACACACTCACACACATACACACACACAAAACTTCCTTATACCAATTCAAGCTGTTTCTTATTATAATTTATCACTATTTCCTTTTCTAATACTTTCTGAGGTGATAGGGATCATTTCTTTCTTTTCTTGTATATTTGGAAATAATCTCTAAGTTTTCACTTTTATCCTGACCATATAATTCTAACTCCTTGGGCCTTTTTTCATATGTTCTAGTTAATCATTTTTCACATTATCTGGATCTTCTGGAATTTATCCATATATGTTCCAATTAGCAGATACAAATTAGGCAAAGTGCACTAATGAGAAAATGCCCCTGCCTCTAACATCAGAAAACCTTCATGAAGCAGGAAGTAATAGAATGAGAAGATGGCAATAACTATAGCTGATGCCCCTAAAAGTGACATTCATTCTGCCCATCCTGGGGGCAGGCCTAGTGTCTGGAAAATGGGGGTAGCTGGGAAAGTAACAGTCATTGGCACTGCTAAAAGAACTTAACAGTTCACATGGAATTTCTCCTCAACCTGGACTATGTCCTGGATCTCCTTCATTAGTGGCAAAATAACTTTAGTCAGTGTATCTCTTCCTCTTTTGTACTTTCTTTGATGTTTTGTTTAATCAGCGGGTCATTGGGGCAACTAGCTGGTTCAGTGAATAGAACACCAGCCCTGGAGTCAGGGAGACCTGAGTTCAAATGTGACCTCAGATACTTGACACTAGCTGTGTGACCTTGGGCAGGTTGCTTAACCCCAATTGCCTTAACTTCCACCCTCCAAAGGAAAAAAACCAGGGGCTCGTCGAATTTGGTTATTCAACGAATCCTGAATGATCTTGTGCGGATAAGAGACACATTGCGATAAAACAGCTTATAATGAGGCACTATTTTGTTGTACTGAATCATTATTTTTTGTAATCAATAAATAATTAACACAATTGGGAACTTATATAGTCTCTATATCTTTCCATTAATTGTGAGATGGTAAAAATGTGACACATTGTTGGATCTCACTTGCAAAACCCTTCTTGTTTCCTACTAATAACCTCATCAAGGATACTGTGGAGATGCTTCTCAGAGAGATGTTCCACAAGGTAGTGAAGTGAATGGAGCACTAAGGCCACTTAATGTGTGTGACATGGGGTAAATCACTTAAGTCTAGTTTCCCCACATAAAAATGAGAATAATATTAACAGGATTATTGTGAGGATAAAATGAGAGAGTATTTGTAAAGCATTTTACAAACATTAAGGTGCTATATAAATGCTAGCTATTATCATTAATGTTGTTATAAGTTCTGCTAGTATATGCGTATAGGTCAGTAGTTTATGTTCTTTCAGAATTAAGAGAGTCTGGTGTTTTGGTTTTTTTTTTTTCTGCCTTTAGTATCTTTCCTTCATTCAGTTATCTTATATGTTATTCCTTTAACTTCTTCATAATTATATTAGATCCAGCATAGACCCCCTTTACATCATTGTTCTAATTCAGATATTTTTCCTATCTTTTTTAAGTACTATTTCTACCACCTTTTGAACCACCTGAGACTGATGTTGGGTTCCAAATACAGCACAGGAAACTGTTTATTCAAATGGTTTTTGCAAACTTTTCCTATTTTTCTTTTCTTTGTTGTCTCCCATCCATTTTAATCCTTGAATGCCCTTGAGATGACTTTGCTTAATTTGATATCTTGTCAATCTTTCTTTAAGCTGGTTTTATCCTCAACTGCTTCTCTCTGTTTTATGAAAGGATACTTCTTAAAATTACATCTAGGATTCTTTTTCATGAAATTTTATAGACAAGTTTATCTTCTGATCTGGTATTGCCTTTGGCCACCATCTCTCTCCATTTGGCAAATAAGTCCGATTTTTGCTAAATAAGGCACTTTTTGGACTCTTTTGGTCTCTTTATTATGAGAATACATTTACATTACCTAAACTTGTGGATGAGATTAGCATGACTAACCTTGATAACAGTTCTCTTGTCCATATATTCTGATATTTCCACATAAATTACTAAAATTATAATATCCCTTTCATTAATTATCTCAAAACCATAGTTTATTCAATATTACATACTAATTAAACCAAATAAACCTCTTTTTAAGCTTTTACTCATTTCTCTATAAACCATACACCTAAACTCCAAACTTAAATAAGGTTACACAATTTATTAATAATATAACATAAAATAAAACAAAGGCATAAGTAATTATTTATAAAAGTTGTAAGAAAGTTCCCAGCTAGTCACCTGTAACCTTCAACTGAAGAAATACAGTCCAGTTATTTAACTCTGTAAGGATAATGATTAAGAGTGCCTTAAAAATCTTTTCATGATTTTATTTTTTTCATAAGTGGTAAACTCAGTTTTGTGAGGAACCGTCTCTTCAGACTGTTTCTGCTTGGCAGTTAGCTCAGTTTCTCAGGGGGAAAGTTCTCTTAGTCCTTTCTCTCTGCCCTCGAACAGTCTCTCATCAGCTGTCACAGTCTACCGTCTCCTTAGAATGGCAGTTAAATTGACAGACTTCTCATAGATAACAGTTCCACAGTAACTCACCAAGATCCCTTTCCTTCTTAAAGTTATATGCGAAGTACTGGCTCTTTCAGACCATTTTCATTTCAAGCAGTGTATCATTGGAAAGTGCTTTCGTGTAAACAAAAATGTTTAAATTAACTGTTCAAGGATGTAAAGTTACCACTGGTATAGATGGTGTTCTAAGTTAATTTCTAAACAGAGTAGAAAAAGAACATTGGTTTAATAAAAATTGCTAAGATGTGTGTATAAAGAAACACAATTTTAACAAATTGAACAATTCTGGAGAGAAAATAAATACGAAGACAAATCACCTTGTGGAAAATATACCTCATCTGTATGTGAACAATTTGATGATTTAAAAGGCGCAGAGAAAAAAGTTTTTATTTCTTAAGAACTGAAAAATAATCAGTACAACTCCACCCCCACCCCCCAGTTTCAAAGTCACAAAATGAGATGAGATGTTGGACTGTGTTGGAAACGTAAAAGCTTTGGAACATTACAATCCCTCCATTCATCTTCATATGACATCTGCTTTATGACTTAAGGAAATGAGAGAGAGAGAGAGAGAGAGAGAGAGAGAGAGAGAGAGAGAGAGAGAGAGAGAGAGAGAGAGAGAGAGAGAAATAAGATAACTATGTGGTGATTGAGATATGTTCAAATAAAGCTTGTTGATTTCTTCAGTGAAATTGGGTAAGTTGTCCTTTTAGGTACAAAGGTGAGTCACTGGGAGTCAGGAGGCTCGGACTGAAACCATTCCTGTGTATATGGGATCGGAGACAAAGGCTGAGCTTGGTATGTTAAGGGGACTGAAGAACCTAACAAAAGAGAAAAGAAAGGAGAAAGTCAAAATCAACTTCTGGAGCTATTTAAAGAGATCAATAACGGTCAATCAGGTGACCAACAGGTTGGCTGCTGATTTTTGCTACATAAATACTGCAATGTTAGAAGAGAAGTCTCTAAATTTTCAATTTTTCTTTTTTTGTCCTCTCTAGGCTGAGAGGGAAAGGCAGAAATGGGAAGCTATTGACTTTCTAAGAAGAGCTAGCTAGGCTGGTTTGCTTTGCTCAGAGACTCAACCAGAGCTGCTCTCTCTGTTTTAAATGGGCATTGCATCATCCAGTTGAGTAAAGGCCTGGCTATGTTGAGGTTAGGAGTGCTTAGGACCCCAAAATACCAACACACCAGGTTCAGCCCGAATGAATTGGACTCAAGCCTTCTTTCAGCCAAAGAAAAACAAAGTTTATTAAAGATTCACCATATTGGGTAGACTCTTAAGGAGCCTAAGCATTTGTGATGCTTGTATTGACAAGTGGGCCAGAGTAAATCTCAGCTAGATTGAATCTGAGCACCTTCATAGAGACAAGAAGGATCTTATATCCTGTAGGAAGGATCTAGAGTGGCCAAGTAGTATGGGGTAACTGGAGGAGGGGTTCATGGAGGGTCTTGATAGGAACAGACAATGGAGGGTTAGGATAGTTTAAGGGTAACAGATTTGGGCTTATCCTGTTTTGATAGGATCAAGGCTGGGAAATAGCTGGGGGCAATTGGACAAAACAATAATGAAAGGCTTATGACTTCAAGTGGGAAGAAGGAGAGTTCCAGGGGGTTCCCAGAGCCTATACCCTATCAGTTGGATCAGTATGTGTAACCCAGAGAGAACAAGCTTGATGAACTTCACAGTTCTCTGATTCAAAGGCATCAAGTAATTAAAGTAAAAGGTGATACTGTCTAAATCCCCTTTTAAAGATCATTTCAAAGGAAAGAGCTCATAAATACTACATTGAAGAGAAGAGTATTTGTCCAGCTGACAGTCCTGAGGTCCTTACACATTGTGGATGACCACATCTCACACATCTTATATATAATATCACTTTCCCTAGTCACTGTGGAAGCTAGTATTACACAAGGATCATGAAAAGTAGATGAACAAACAGGTACTTCATGATCTGGACAATATTTCACCCATGCTCCTGCATATAGAGAGCTTATAAAAATTTGGTTTAAACCTAGATGAAGTTGAAAAGGCATGAAATGGTTCTCTACATGCATCAGTTTGGTATTACTTCCCCTAATGATGATGAAACTGTTCTTAATGGAATAAATGAATACTTTGAAAATTACATGGGCAGTGTTAAATTCATCTGGAAATGCAGAAGCCAAGAACTCTCCTAGTGTTGGAGTTCTGCTGGATTTAGTAAGTCGGTCTGCAAAAGTAATATGAGATCATTATAAAGCAGAGAGTAAAGGTTAGTGCCATCAGAATGTCTGCTACCATGTGCTAAATATCCTAAATTATTCACTCTACCTTATTTGTGAAACGTGAGCCCACCTACTGACAATCGATCAAAGTTGGTAAGAATTGTCAGGAAAGACTTAGGAGTTGAAGGAACAATGACAAATTGGCACAAAACTGAACTTGGTTAATTTCAAGGATCATTATATTTCAATGTTTATTCTTGAATGTTCATTAGAACTGCTATTCTTTTTGCTCCTTGTCATTGTTGTCATGCAATTGTTGATTCGGAAGCTACATGAAATTAAGTGGTAGAGAGAATTGTAATTTGCCATCTCCTTTCAGCCTCTTAGTAATTCATGTTTAATATATAATATGCACATCTATAAATCCTGGATGGAAAAATAACTGCAACTTTAAGAATGAATGTACATTTGGAAACTAGCGAAACATTTGTTGAGAGCTAGCCTGGAATAATAGAAAGGGTGTCCATGTAGTCAAGAAGATCTCATTTCAAGTCTTGCATCTAATACATTCTAAGGTGTGTGAAGTTGAAAAAGTCAATTAATATCTCAATGCCCTAAGCAACTCACAGACTATTAGTTACAGAAAAGCTGCTGGTCTGCCATACTATGAGTTCCAACACTGCTAGAAATAGAAGTCTGGGCTAATTGTTTTAAAGATGTTTTTGTGGGGAAGGAAAAATGCTAAAAATAAAAAACCACCATGCATCATCTCCTGGGTATAAAAATCACATGCATCAGGCATATTTTTTAAAATGTCCTAAAACGTTGATGAGCTCAGAGTTGATCACTGGATTCATTTATGTATTTATGATGTTCTGTCATTAGAACTAACCCACTACCAGAAGTGAAGTAATATACTATTTCTAATGGGAGAAAGTAGATCTTTTGGATTTTGGATAGAATAAATGGGTAAAGATGAAGGCTGTATTTTTATATAGATCTCTATTTTCCTTTCTGTAATATGATAGAGGAGTTGTGCAGGGCTGACCAAATCTTCAAAACTTTTACCAAACCCTCATTCATTCCTTTTCAACTGAATTATTGGATCACATTGATGCTATGTCTGGCTCAGAAGAGTCAGTTCCAAAATGAAGGGTAAATTCTCTTGACCAGATATATTTAAAATCCTGATGGAAAAATATCCACTTACTCTAAGTCAGACAATAACTCTAGGGACACTTGGAAGTCTGCATTACCTGTTGAGGCTATCTAATCAAATTAACTGGCTAATTTCCACTTCACTACCAAAATGGGCATCACCAAGCAAGAAATTTGATCTTATCATTTGATATTGAGGCTATCACTTTAGAGTGAGCTGGAAGTATAGAGGAGCTTATAGTCTGGTCAATGATTTTGTGTCTGGTCAGAGCACACCTGGCACAGTGGGCTCAGTGTGGGTGCCATATTTGAGGAAGGACATTGATAAGCAGGAGAACATCTAAAGGAGAGCAACCAGAAGGATAAATGACCTCAAATACATACCATATGGGATTCATCCAAAGAACTTGGGACAGTTAACCTGTAGAAGGGAAGGCTTGGGATGGAGAGTGGAAAGAAACATAATGGCTGTCTTCAAGTATCTGGAAGGCCATCAAGGAGGTATTTGATCTGTTTTTGACATCAGAGAGAAGAATTAGTGGCAATGGATGGAGGTTTCAGAGAAACAAAGAAAATTTTGGCTATATACAATCGCTTTTTAAAAATCTAAACCATTAAAATTATATACAACTCAAATCTGCTGCCTTAGGATATAATAGATTCCCCATCACTGGAGGACTTAAAGCAAAGTCACAACAATCCTTTCTCATGTGTATTGTAAAAGGGATTCTTTATCTGATTATTTTTGTTTTCATAATCACAGAAGTCTCTTCCAACTCTGAAATTCTGTGGTTCTGCAATCTTTCCAATAGGATTTGAGGTATGCCAAAGTCCTGTGCCTCCCTCAACTCCCTTCTCACACTAGTCCTCAGTAGTGTCTTCCTGAACCATATGACCTGAAATCCTCTTCAGTGTAATTGTTCATTTTGGTCAGACAGCAAAGACATTTCCTCCAAAATATTCCCTTGGGAGGAGATGGAGAGTAAATAATTTATTTCTTTAGCATTCTATAAACCAAGTTTATCAGGGCTATTTTGGATAACAGAAAAAAAAAAAAGATCCTGATGACTGGGGAATTTTGATTAGGAGGGAGAGGCTTGGGAAGATTGCATGTATGAAGTAGTCGGGACCAGGTGGGCTGCAGAATTAGTATGTAAGGAGTACAGTATGAGGGCTGTCTCCATAAAATCCGAGGATGAAGATGTAAGAGAGGGGCAAATACAAACCTTACCACCTTCACAGTTTTGCCAATGGCCAATCCCGCCTGCCCTACATTTGGTACAATGCCTGCCCTCAGGATAAACAGAAGACCTGTACTTCTCCGACTATCAATCGAGTGCCTTTCCCAGACACTAAACTCACCCCCAAAAAAGTAAACAACCAATTAAAAATAGAGATATTTTGGCAAGTTCTGTCTGTAGCCTTTTTTAGAAAACACACGCCATAATATTATCTAAGCTTCTCAGGCTCTTTGGCAAGGGATATAAATATGTGGTAGAAACGGCTTCAGTACACACAGTATCTAACATCAGCAAATGACATTTTGAATCTTTCATTATACAGTTGCTAGTGCTAGCAGCCTCCCACTCACCCTGGTACCTACACACACTGCTATTTCTCATACGGTGCCTTGTGTTGCTGCATCTGTATGCTGGCTATGCTAAAAATAGCTCTCAAGATGGCAACATAGACTGACATTATCTCATATCCCTTTCATGCTGCACAATATAGGGGAGGGAATTATTCCAAAGGGACTTGAATATATTCCAGTTTCCACAGAACCTTGACATAGAGATGTGCCCCCAAGGGCGGAATGAAGAGAGCCTCTAGATTAAGGTCCACTGAAACTCTGATAGCATCTATTTTTTCCTCATCAGTTAACATAGCCTAAGTTTTATTTTTAAAATGGGGATGTTTCTGTTGAATCATGCAACCCTTACATTGAGAGCATTATGCAATTTTAATAAATTTTGATTTAAAAAAATTCTCAACCTCACAGAAACTCAAATGCTCTTTCTTTGGAGGTCTCGTGATTTAGAATGGTTGAGAATTAGCTCTGAGAGATGATAGTATCACAGAGCTAGAGTTAGAAGGGACCACAGAGGCCACCTAATTCAATCCCTTCTTTTTATAGATGAGGAATTGGAGGCCCAGTGAGTTTAAATGCTTTATTTAAGTCACACAGGTAGTACATGTCAGAGATAGGATTTGAATCCAAGTCTTGTAAATGCTAAGCCAGTATTCTTTAGATTAAATTGGACCTGTGGATAAATGGATTCTTTTCACTAGCCCTATTCCTTCCTTTTCCCTTCAGATACTTTGCTGTCATCCATGTGAAGTTTTCTAAATCTTGGCAATCCCCCCAAAAATAGTTTTACATTTTCTTAGAGTACAGAAATTGCCAATTATAGTTAACAATTAAAACAGTCTCTTAAAAATATGAAAAAGGCACAAGAATACTTGAAAACATTCAGTTGCTATGTTATAGAAAGAGATTTTATTGCTCATGCTCTGGAATGAATCAACTGCTCAAGAAACAGAAGTTTTCTAATGACTGCTCTCAAAAAATACCCTTAGTCCAATGAATAGGAAAAACACAATGGCTACATTTTTCACAGTGTGCCTTCCCATTTTCCAGGATGCAAGCTGTCCAGTCTTTCTCACCCATGACCCAGAAGGACAACTCTAGAAGGAGAGCAAGCAGTTTGAGCTTCTGCTGGTCTAATCTTGTCTCCTGTTTATGGAATACGATTGGGGGAATTCAGAGTTGGAAATGACTTTAGAGATCACAGAACTGAGGTGTTATATAGATTTTGAGGGCAGGTATGAACTGGAAAAGGAAAGAGCAAACTACTCCAGTTTCTTTGCCAAGGAAACTCCCAAAAGGAGTCACAAAGTGTAGGACATGACTGAAGAATGACAGAAGCCAAGTAGTTCAACTCTCTTATTTTGTACTTGGGAGATTATGTGACTTATCTATTGTCCCCACATGGCAAACATCAGAGACGGGAGTTGAACAGAGGACCTTTACATTCTTTCATCCGGTCCAACCATTTTGTTTTCCTCTTCATGGAGTAGAGTCTAGAAAGAAGAAATAAATTATCCAAGGTTAAAGCAATAATATTTTCCAGAGCCCGTTGAGACAAGTAGTCTAGTTTCTAGCTCCAAATTCAGTTCTCTCTCTACAACAAAACATTAATTTTTCTGTGCATTCAAACAGTATCAATTGGCACTAGCTAGATGATATAAGTGAATTATGAATATTCATGTGAATTGAGTTTATATATCAAAGGGTATTCCTTTAACCCACAAAACTGAAGAACTATCTAAAAATAAAATAGATCGGTTCCTCAGATAGTGAGTTCCCTGTCACAGGAGGTGGTCATACAATGTCTGGGTGGATGCTCATCATGGATATTGGTATTGGGACTTCTGTGTGGACCAAAGGTCCTATGGGTAGAGTGACATAGTAGATGGTAGGGACTGGGAAACTTAGGGTACATCAGGGTACATTAGGATGGGAGTGTAGAAAGGATAAAACACAGCACTACCAAGAAAGGAGGAGAGGGGCTAAGGGTTAGAGTAGAGTGTAAATTCTGGGTTCCCTCCTGCAGGAGTAGACATTTAGGAGGTTGGCGTTCAGCCAAAGGGCATTCACCGTCCCCCATTACTCCCAGTTTAGGGGCATCAGCAAATTTAGTCATTTGCAGATTTGGTGAGCATGCTAGCATTGATTTCATCCAAAATACAGATGTTAAACAACATAGCTACCAGAAGTATACCTGCACTATTCCAGGACTTCCTTCCAAATGGCATTGAGCTATCAACTGTTGTTCTTTTACTATGACCACTCAACTAGTTCTGCATCCATCTAATTGTGTTATCATTTATTTCATTCAGATCTCTCTATCTTCTCTATAAGAACGGTATGAAGCACCTTCATGATGCTCACATTTTTATAAGCTCATCTAAACATGAAATATTTCTAAACAAGAAAATAGCTAGGTATATATAACGTAGAAAGAGTAAAGGGAAGATAAATTTCAGAAGGAAAAGCACCAGTAGCTGGGGCAGGGGACGGGGCATTAGAAAGGCTTCCTGGAGTATCCTGAGTCCTGCACGAAGCCCAGAGGCAGAGGTGAAGAGAGGAGGCCATGACAGAAGAGGGATTCCTGCAGCCACCTTTTCCATAATCTCCTTGTCAGTCTTGCTGCCCACACAGAAGACTAAATCCTGGAGGAACTTCTTCCCTCAGTACTCAGTCTCCTGACTAGTGACTGACTCTTTGGGAACATTACTTGAGGAAAGCCCCAGGCATGCCTTTCTTCAGTCCCTGCTCAACAACTTCCTTGCCAACAAGTCTTTCAGCTTTTCGAACTGGTGCATACCTTTCCACCCCTCTTCCCCCATCTCCCTCCAGTTCTGGAACCAAGAGAAACTATCACTTCAATTCAACAATGCTATCACTGCTAGAAAGTGTATGTCAATCTACTCTCCAATGACCCCAGTCTATACCCTTATAATACTCTGGAGCCTCCCTGACCAGGACCACTGCTCCATTGTATGTGTTTGTCCCCATTAGAATTTAAGTTCCTTGGGGTCAGGGACTGACTGTACTTGCTTTTGTTTCTGCATAACCAAAGGTTGGAATAAAACAATTGTATTAATCTATTCATTCATTTAAAGTTACAGGGAGGGGAAATAAAATGCCTCGTTCATGGAGCTGTAAGTAAGCCTAGATGGATGGATAGAGGAGGTCACGGAGGGTAGCAAAGTGTAAGAATAACAGCAAGATAAGAGGCTAGGTTGCAAAGCGTTTTAAATGTCAGATAGAGGATTTTATTTTTTTTACTGTGGAAACCATAGGGGAGTAGTACAGTTTGTGGAATACTGAGATGACAGCTGGGTAGAGGATTAATTTTACAGATAAGGGAAGAAGCCCAGAAAAGTTCAATTAACTGCCCAAGTTTACTGCCCAAGTAAGTATCAGAACTGAGTTTAAAATCCAGTGTTCTTTCCTGTACTACCACTGTGGGAGTGGCTACAACTCAGGAATTGGCTGCCTGCCAATGTGTCAATAGTAAACATAAGACTGAAAAAAAAAAGAATCAAATCTCTTAAGTTATCTACTCATTCTACTTAATGAAGTTTTCATTTACATTCACACTTGAACAATTTAAACTGTAGGTTCACCAACTTAAGTTTTTGCAGGTTTCTTATTTGAACATAAATTCTTTTACATGTGTCTATGATTATATGAAGGGTCTAATACTTGGAGTTTTGGGGGAAAGTAGATAATACTCTTCCATGCCATAGTCCTTGTGGATATTCATGACTCTCTCTCTCTCTTTCTCCCTCTCTACTATACTCTCAGTCTAACTTCATTTGTCAATTTAAAAAAAATTGCAGTTTTTCCAGAATCCATTTACAAGTTTTCACAAATACATTTTTATTGGAATGGTATGACCAAAACAAAACACATAGATAAACATTTAGCTGCCTAAAGTTTTATAAATTGAAGATTACAACTTCAAGATGAGCCATAACGATACCAGATAATATGATATGTTGTACTTAAACTATTTTTTAAAATAGTTTGCATTAGGTCAGTTATTTAGTGCCTGAAACACCAGATATTTCCTAAAAATTATCAGAATGATGAGGCTTTTCAAGAGAAACTGCATCTAAAGTTCTTTTGACTACAAATTGCTTTTTCAATATAATCTATATCATTGTAGTCTTGAAATTTCCTTTCATTGACCTACTGTGTGTACATTGGGTCTGATATCAGGGTCATTTAAGCCTATCATTTTGAAAGGTATGCAAACAAGGCCACAGTCTTAAGATCAGTCTCCAAACAAACTGGTTGTCTTCACACAATTTAATTCAATTTGATAAAGTGCCTACTGTGTGCCAACCACTATACTAAACAGTGGGGATTTTGTTACTGTTGTTAAGTCTTTTCAGTCATGTCTGACTCTTCTACAAATAAGAAAAAGATAGTCCCTAACCTCAAGGACATTACATATACATAAAAAAGAAACTGAAAGGGGAGGTGTGCCTAAATGACCACTTTCTAGAGATGCTGCAGAAGGGAGTCTAGAACTGGTTAAGGAATTAGCTCATATGACCTCAACCTCACATCCCTCCAACTCTAAAATTCTGTAATTCTATGATGTTTCCTTATGTCTGAAAAATCATTGGATGTGGCCTCATCCTTTAGACAGACAGCCGCTGATGAACTTAACTGTGGTTTGGTGTAAAGCTTGACTGGGACTGGCTTGTTAAGAAAATTTCTTGTCCAAGAAAATTAGTTATTAGCCCAGTGTGTTTAATCTAACACTCGCACATGTACACATATTGCCACAGATGGAAGGACATGACAGGAGATGGAATGAACAAACCAGACAATTTCTGTTTAATTTTTAATCTCTTTTCTCCATCTCTAGGGGCCCTTTATTTACCCATTTTATGGAAGCTGAACAAATTGCTGTTCTCTAATAGTAAAGCATCTGTTGATAGCATATGTTACTTTCTGGCTATAGAGTTGACCTCTCTGATATTTTTTTGAACTGTACACAAATGAAAAGACTGGACCTCAGGTATGATCCTTCTAAGTCATATGCATACTCTGTTTCCTAAGAAAAGATTAGCAAATCTTCCATACCTATAGTTTTTTGGACTCATAAAATTAGCTAACATTATTCTTTCTACTAACAGAAGTCAGTTTGGTGAGGGAACAGGTAGAGTTTTATTAGCTGGGATTTTCAGGCCTTAATAATTTTTTTCAAGTAAAATATAGATAGCCAATCAGACAATATTTAATAAAGAATTTTTCGAGAAGTTTGCAGAAGATGACGGAGTAGAAAGACTCACGTATGCTAGCTCTGAACCCACAGCCCATAAATTTCCTGTAAAAAGAACTCCCGACAAATTCTGGAGCAGTGCAACCCACGCAGAAACACAGTGGAAGAGATTTCCATTCCAGAGAGCCCTGGAAAGCCATCCCCAGGGGTCCGTCATGCCCCGGACAGCGGAGCCCACCCCTGCTCTGCCCTGGCCGCGCAGCCCCAGAGGAGCACATCCGAGTAGGCTTCAGGGACAGAACCTTCGGCAGCCCCAAAGATCCCTCCACCCACAGGCACTACAGGTCAGTGAGAGAGACTTCTGGGCTGGCCGAGAGGGGAGTGGGGTGTCTCCGTGACTCGGGCCCCCTCAGGAGGCAGCAGCAGAGGGAACGGCAGCCTGGGACTCCTGGAGCAGACAGGACCTCAGATCCATTACTGAAGATCTCTGCATTAAACCCCCTGAGGGAACTGAGCCTAGGGGGTGGCCCTGCCCCCACCTGAGCACCAGAACTTAAGCTCACATTGAATAGCAGCCCCGCCCACTGCTGAAAGCCCTGAGGCTGGGGAGCAGCATTTGAATCTCGGACCCCAAGCACTAGCTGGTCAGATCTAGGCGGGGGTGGACAGGAATCTCAGAAGTCAAGTAACTGGCTGGGAAAATGCCCAGAAAAGGGAAGAAAAATAAGACCATAGAAAGCTACTTTCTTGGGGAAGAGATGTTTCTTCCTCCTTTCATTTCCAATGGAGGGGAACAATGCTTGCCATCAGGGAAAGACGTGGAGGTCGGGGCCTCTGTATCCCAGACATCCCAGGTGGATGTCCAGTGGGCTCAGGCCATGGAAGAGCTCAAAAAGGATTTTGAAAATCAAGTTAGACAGGTGGTGAAAAAACTGGGAAGAGAAATGAGAGAGATGCAAGAAAAGCATAAAAACGGGTCAATACCTTGCTAAAGGAGACCCAAAAAAATGCTGAAGAAAATAACACCTTGAAAAATAGGCTCACCCAATTGGCAAAAGAGGTTCAAAAAGTCAATGAGGAGAAGAACGCTTTCAAAAGCAGAATTAGCCAAATGGAAAAAGAGGCTCAAAAGCTCACTGAATTTAATAGTTCTCTCAAAATTAGAATGGAACAGATGGAGGCTAATGAATTTCTGAGAAACCAAGAAATCACAAAATAAAACCAAAAGAATAAAAAAATGGAAGAGAATGTGAAATATCTCATTGGAAAAACAACTGACCTGGAAAATAGATCCAGGAGAGACAATTTAAAAATTATGGGACTACCTGAAAGCCATGATCAAAAAAAGAGCCTAGATATCATCTTTCATGAAATGATCAAGGAACACTGCCCTGAGATACTAGAGCCAGAGGGCAAAATAAGTATTGAAGGAATCCATCGATCACCACCTGAAAGAGATCCAAAAAGAGAAACTCCTAGGAACATTGTGGCCAAATTCCAGAATTCACAGGTCAAGGAGAAAATGTTGCAAGCATCTAGAAAGAAACAATTCCAGTATTGTGGAAATAAAATCAGGATAACTCAAGATCTAGCAGCTTCTACATTAAGGGATCGAAGGGCATGGAATAGGATATTCCAGAAGTCAAAGGAACTAGGACTCAAACCAAGAATCACCTACCCAGCAAAACTGAGTATAATACTTCAGGGGAAAATATGGTCTTTCAATGAAACAGAGGACTTTCAAGCATTCTTGATGAAAAGACCAGAGCTGAAAAGAAAATGTGACTTTCAAACACAAGAATGAGAAGAAGTATGAAAAAGTAAACAGCAAAGAGAAGTCATAAGGGACTTACCAAAGGTGAACTGTTTACATTCCTACATGGAAAAACAACATTTGTAATTCTTAAAACGTTTCAGTATCTGGGTAGTTGGTGGGACCACACACACACATACACACACACACACATACGCACACATGCACACACACATGTACATGCATGCACGTGCACACACATACACACATGCATGCACATACAGAGACAGAGAGCACAGAGTGAATTGAATAGGATAGGACCATATCTCAAAAGAAATTAAGGTAAACGGTGAGAGAGAAATGCAGTGGGAGGAGAGAGGGTGAAATGGAATGGGGTAAATTATATTTCATTCAAGAGGCAAGCAGGAGACTTTTTAGTAGAGGGAAAAAGGAGAGCTGAGAAAAAAACATGAAGTTTACCCTCATCACATTCGACTAAAGGAAGAAATAAAATGCACACTCATTTTGGTATGAAAACCTATATTACAATACAGAAATGTGGGGGAGAAGGAGATAAGCAGGGTGGGGGGGGATGATGGAAGGGAGGGCAATGGGAGGAGGGAGCAATTTGAAGTCAACACTCGGGGAGGGACAGGATCAAAAGACAGAATAGAAACAATGTGGGGCAGGATAGGATGGAGGGAAATACAGTTAGTCTTACACAACACGACTGTTATCGAAGTCATTTGCAAAACTACACAGATATGGCCTATATTGAACTGCCTGCCTTCCCAAAGGGTGGGGAGGGAGGGATGAGGAGAATATGGAACTCAAAGTTTTAGGAACAACTGTTTAGTATTGTTCTTGCTACTAGGAAATAAGAAATACAGTTAATGGGGAATAGAAAGTCATCTGGCCCTACAGGACAAAAGAGAAGATGGGGACAAGAGAGGGGAGGGATGATAGAAGAGAGGGCAGATTGGTGATAGGGAAAATTAGAATGCTTGGTGTATTGGGGTGGGGGAGGGGATAAATGGGGAGAAAATTTGGAACCCCAAATTTTGTGAAAATGAACGTAAAAAGTTAAATAAATAAATTTATATTTAAAAAATAATAAAAAATAAAAAAGTTTAAAAAAAGAATTTTTCTAAATGAACAGATAAATCCTTTTCTAATTTGGGTGGAATATTTCCAAATACTCATCTAAATGTCCTTGTTGGGAAGGAAGGAAGGAAGGAAGAGAGAGGGAAAGAGAAATGGAAGGAAAAAAGGAAAAGAGGGACCGTATCACACATTCTTGTTCCTGCATGTCATTTGTGCAAATTCTTTTTGGAAATATGGCCCAGTTCTCTGAGAAAATTTATGCCCAAGTGTAGCTTCTGTGAATGGACCGTGTAAGTATTCAGTCAGATATACATGCTTTTCAAAATCTATAGGCTACTACAGTGGATTGGTGAGTTCCTAGTTCAATCAATAAACAATATCATCATATCCTGATTCAGTTTACAGTGTTACTGCAAAAGGGTCATGCAATAAATTGGCAAGCAGTCGCTTATAACAGTGAATTAACTCTGTTCATGTATTTTTACATGTTTAGTGCTCAATAGTAGCTTGTTCCAATGAAGAAAAACGGTTTATTCATTTTTTTTTAGTGTCAGAATTTTATGGGTTATTCCTTAAGTTAGTCAGCATAGGCACCTTGTGCCTCTATCCAGTAAAAGACCCGTATGTTACTTTGTCTTTGAGCACATCAAGTAAGTTCAGAAAGGGTATGGAATTCCTGCTGGTCACAGGTTTTGTTTAGTTTTGGTTTGGTTCGGTTTTTAACCTCTCCTAGTTAACGTCAAAAGCCAAACATAATATCCAGGGAAACACTGGCCTTCCCTGAAGTTTAGGATGCATCCTTTTACTCAAAACTGCTCAAATTTTAGGTACATCATCCCTCTACTTTTTACTCCTATGTTTCCAAGGCCAATTACAAAAATTCTGAAAGTCCAATCTTTGATTATAGCTGGCTTGAGACAGTACCAAAAAACTAAGGGAGAAAAAAGGAAGGATGGTAGACATATAAACAGGTGAAATATTGAGGTTTATATGGAGGTTGACAAGGTAGTACCATTATATTCTAAAAAAGAGATTAGATTACTAGCAAATAAGTCTTTTTGGTAAGACAATCTTTTATATATTATATCAACCTAACAACTCTTGTTTACATAGAATTTTTAAGTTTACTGAGGACTTTCTTCACAGCAACTTTGTGGAATGCTAATGTAAATATAATCAGGGCCATTTTTACAAATGAGAAAACCGAGTATTAAAGTTTTTACTGATCTTCCCCTTGGTTGATGTTAGATGCAGAGTTGAACTCAGCATCCTTTGCTATTTTCAGTATCTTATCCTGACTTTGAATCATATCTATGAACGAGGGATGATCCTGAAGGACAAAAAAATGTGGCTATTTCTGTATTAGTTATGTTCTTATTAATAGGTGCTTAAGTAATTGAATATGAGTCTTAACTGTATTTGTTACTATTGTGAATTAGATTTTCCATGTTGGTATACACATACACATATTTAATCCATGACTTGAAATTATCAGCTAAAACAAACGTCTGTAATTCTTATGTACTTAAATGCCAGCTTTACTTCCCAAAGTATTTTAGAAGCATAACATCTACAATTTTAAACCTTCCAGGATAGTTTCAAAAGTCTTCATGATTTTCCCACTTGAGTACAATATGATCCAGAATTTAGAGGATCCTCTGTGGGTATCTGTTCCAAATACAGTCTTGCCCTTGAGTTCTTAGTACTTAATAGGGTTTGGGCAGTTCTAAACTCTCTTGTAGATTCTAATTTCTCTAGGAATATTCCAATCAAGATATCTAGTTTAGCTGGAGTTTTCTTTCTTACCTCCCAAATTCCCCTCTAAGTCAACTACAATCTCTGAAGAAAGCACCAGCATATACTGGTCTCCTAGCACTTGAAAACTATATTAGGGATAGAGTGACCTTAGAGTCCCAAAAGTTCTAGACCTACCCCCTAAGTCCAAAGCAAAGTCAGCATGCTGCAAGAGTCTTTGGAAACCTACCCCCAATGAGGTTTCCCCAAGACTAAGGTTAGGCACTCCCTAGGGAATGTTATTATTGTATTTTGAGGGGTTTATTGATTCCTTTTGTTTTTTACACCATAAGTCATATCCCAATAATGTGACTCACCAGTAACTCTATGAAACCCTCCTTTGAAATGAAGAAAAACAGTTAAACAAAACCAACTGACAAAGCAACCATGTCTGATAGCATACACAACATTCTATACCTATACATATTTTGTGTATATATATAACATATATTGTATAGATATGTGCACATATGTATTTTTATACACACACATAAATTACCTGTAGTCTGCCTCATTTGTACTAAGAAGATAAAAGAGTGTTTCATGATCATTTCTCTGGAATTATGACTTGTCATTTCTTATCATTTGAATTATGTCTTTATTTAAGGTGGATTTTATTTATATTTTTATAGTTGTGTGTGTTTCTCCCAGTTCTGCATTCCTTGCTCTGCATCATTTCATACAAATCTTCCCATGTTTACTCTGAAATTCTTTTCTTTATCAATTCTTATAACCCAGTGTGAGAAGCAGCATGGCTTAGTTGTTAGAGAATTGGCTTCAGATCCAGGCAGATCTGAGTCCACAAGTCTCAGACTTGTACTGGCTATGTGCCATTAGCTATATTACTTAACCATCCAATGCTAAAAGCAATTTCTAAGACCATAAGTTACAAAGAAAGTGCTGACCTGCATGATCGATGGCGTTTCCTCATCTGGGTTTCCCATAGCAATTAAATCACAAATCGGGTTTCTATCCTATATCACAGTAATATTCCACCATATTAATATACCAATTTCAAGAGGTTCATCTATTCCCCAATCAAAAAGAAACTACTTTTTTTTCTTTTTTTACTCCATAAAAAGTATTGCTTTGAATATTTTGGTATGTATGGGGCTTTCTGTCACAACCTCCTTGGCATATGTAGCTATTGTTCAGTCATTTCATTTTTGCCCAACTCTTTGTGGACACATTGGAGTTTTTCTTGGCAAAGATACTGGAGTAGTTTGCCATTTCCTTCTCCAGCTAATTTTAGGGAAACTGAGGCAAGCAAGTGACTTGCCCAGAGTCACACATCTAGTAAGTGTTTGAGGTCACGTTTGTATTCAGAAAGATGAGTCTTCCTGACTCCAGACCTGTCTCTCTATTCATTGCTCCAACTAGTTGCTGTATGTGTGTGTGCATGCCTATTTTATGTGTGTGTATGCCAAGCAGTCTATTGCATGATTAAAAGTTATAAACATTTAGAGACATTTCTCATATAATTCTGAGTTATTTTCCAAAATGATTGAACCACTTCACAATTCTACCTGTAGTATATTAGTGTGCCTGTCATTCTATACCTCCATTCAACATGGACTCTGTTCTTTATCATCTTTGCTGATTGGATGGGAATGAGGTGATAGCTTAGAGTTCTTTTAAGTTGAATTTCTCTTACTAAGATGCCTTGAGGATATTTTCATTTTTGTTATATCCCCAGGACTTTGCATGCCCCCTTAGGTGCATAAAATTTTAAACACGCACATAAACACACACGTGTGTGTTTTTATATGTTTGTGTGTATAAATATTTTCCCCTGAAATTGTTGATGGTTTGTATCTCTTCTTTAGAATTATCCTTGTTCCTAGACTTTGATCATGTATCTTTGCGAGAATACTATTATTTGAATTTGCAAGATAAGGAAAATTGTTTTCTGAAATACGCAAATGCCATGATGTGCCACATCCTCATTTCCTCTAGCAAAGAATCTGCATTTGGTGCAGGATCTGAATTAATTTTACTCCTTCTTCTTCTGTTCAACTCCTATTCCTCTTTAAGTCACAGGAAATTCTGTATATAAAATAAATAAATTATATATATATGTATATGTGCGTGTAGCATATAAATAAATATATAAATAAAATAAAGGTGTGAATAATTAAGACTTAAGAGTAATTTATAAAGCAGAGTCTTTAGTGATCCAAAAATCAGAGGACTGAGTAATGCTACTTAAGTGAAGTTCTAAATGATCTTGTTTAGGTTGAGCAAGGTTAGATTACTAACATAATAAAAGATATGTTTCTCATAGCAATTGCATATCATGTCATTCAGTATGAATTCATCTACTGAGAATAAGACTGATCCCAAAGGAATTCCCTTCATTATTCCCTAAAGTAATTTTTTAAAAAAAGTGATTGAACTTGGTAGAAATGGAGAACAGAAGGATATGAAGTGAACCTTTCCTATTCGATGACGAGGCTAGGGGTGGGGGACCCGATGAGTCAGAGAGAGGATGAAGGATAGTCTGAGAAGACAATAATATAAGGAGGGGGCTAGTATAGGCTAGTAAAGTATGCCTGAGAACTAAAGGGATGCTAATCTACTCCTACCTCAGTCACTGACTGGTTCGGTGACATTAAGCAACTCTAATTCTGCTTCATGATAAGAGCTTGATGTAGTTGAATTGGGCTGAATTTGGAGTCGGAAGAGTACTGTATTCAAATCTTGCCTCTAGCACCAACCAGGTGATTATGGGTAAGTTGCTTAACTTCTTGGAGCCTCAGTTTCTTTATCTGTAACATGGGGATAATAATGCCTGTAGTATCTCAGAATTTTAGAGTTTGAAGGGACTTCAGAGATTATTTGATGGATTTTTTTAAAAAAAGTATCACCTGTACAAAAGACCTGACCAGTGACAGTGCATTCAACTTTCTACAGTTCTAATTATTAGGATTTTGGTTTACATCGAACCTAAATCTTTACAATTTCCATGACTGTTCCCAGTTTTGTTCATTACAACAAAACAAATTAAAACTTTCCATTATAGCCCTTTAAATACTTTAATATAATTATCTTTCCTCTCTATACCCCTCCCCCACACACATCTTTTTCCAGTTTAATTAATATCCCCAATCCTCCAAATGGTTTTTATATGGAATGTAGTAAAGGTCTTTTATCATCCTGCTCACCGTTCTCTGGGCATTTTCCAAAAATGAATCCAAAGTTCTAGATGTAATATGACCAGTGAAGAGTATGGCAGCCCGTTATTTCTTTATTCCTGAAGGATAGTATTTATCTCACCAGAGCTGCCATCAGGTTCAAATGTAGTGATGTATTTGAAACAATGTAAATATCATCACATATAAGTCTGCTTTGGGGGCCCTCATCTATAAATAGGAAGAACACTACATGTCATTTGCCTGCTTCTTTGGATAGTTGCACATGCAAGGAATGAATGCTTGTAAATATGGTATGATGTTCCAGTATGTAGAAGGCTGCAAAAAAACAAGGATCCATTATGTCATGATATATAAAAGAGGAAAGATAAGAAGATTGTGTGTAGACAAGGCATTGAAAAGGTAATGATTCCTAGCTGTCTTCAGGCTGACAGCAAAGTAGGATATCACTATATTATCTTTTCTGATTCTCTGATATTCACTGAACAGGTGATATCCTGAAGCTGGGCTCATCGTGGTAAAGATAAGACATAGCTAAGAGTTATTTTAAAAAATGAGCAGGAAGAAAAGTAGCATGGTTCCATTTAATCTTTACAGAAATTAGAATTCTATTTTGAGATTAGTTTCTATTATGCACTGTGTAAAAGATAACTTGTTTAACTTATTTAATTAGCTCTAATGCTTTTATTTTCATAGATTAGGGTTACCTTTATAATAAAGAACTCATTTTTCTGACCAGTAAAGCAACTTTGTACATATCATTGTAGATCTCCTCTGAAAAAATCATAACTTTAGTTCAACTTGAGAAACCTATACCATGTCATGGAAGGATCAGAGGTCTGTGGACTCAGTGACCTAAGATCTAGTTCTAGTCAGAAACTAATAAACTCATTGACCTGGAACAAGTCTCTAAATATCTCTATGCTTCTGTATCCACATCTGTAAATATCATCCCTCTCTATCCCTACCACTCCATGGGAGGCAGTGTGAATATATGGATACAAATTCAGGAAGATCTGAGTTCAATTCTGCATCTAAGACACATATTGGCTTTGTGACTCTGGTCAAATCATTTCATTCTCATTGTTCTAGGCCAGGAGTGGGAAACCTGCAGCCTGACATGCAGCCCTTAAGGTCCTCAAATGTAGCCCTTTGACTGAATCTAAATGTCACAGAACAAATCCCCTAAAAAAAGGATTAGTTCTGTAAAACTTGGACTCAGTCAAAAGGCTACACTCAAGGACCTAGAGGCCTTGAGGCTGCAAGCTTCCTGACCCAGGTCTAGGCAATTCTCTATGACAATAAGTGCATAGAGGATACCAACCTGCACTGGTAGAGTGAAGTTTTTTACTGTGTAGTTCTATATACTAATGAAATTATAGATCTAGTGCCTATCCCAAACAGAAATTAGAAAGATAAAGCAAGTTTCAAAGTACTTTAAATGCAAAGGCTCTCCATACAAATTGGAGCAATTAGGTGGCATTTTGTATAGAGAGCCAGGTCTGAAGTCAGGAAGACTCATCTTCCTGAGTTTAAATCTGGCCTCAATTACTAACATCTGTGTGATCCTGGGCAAGTCACTTAACTCTGCCTCAGTTCATCTATAACATAGGCTGGAGAAGGAAATGGTAAATCACTCCAGTATTTCTGAAAAACAAACAGCGACAACCCAAATGGGGTCACAAAGAGTTGGATATGATTAAAAATGACTGGACAAAAATATACAAATTATTGTATATAAAACCACCATAATTTAATTTTTCAAATTATTTGGAAGAAACTCAGCTGTCTATTGAGAGTCTTGGACCTGGTTTATTTTTTGTAACCAAACACATTGTTAAATAAATTGTTGGAAGGAAGGAAGGAAGGAAGGAAGGAAGGAAGGAAGGAAGGAAGGAAGGAAGGAAGGAAGGAAGGAAGGAAGGAAGGAAGGAAGGAAGGAAGGAAGGAAGGAAGGAAAGAAGAAACTGAACCATATTTGTCTAAGCTCTATAGATTATCCTAGGGAACATCCATTCTAGCAAGTGTCTAGTATCTATACAATGTTAATCTTACCAAACAACAAAGTGAATTAAGGGATTTTATAGTTACAATACAACCGTGTATTTAAGGTGTCACTTATTGAGCTTCCACCAGGTATCAGCTATTGCACTATACACTAGAAATTCAGATACAAAGAGGAGCTGGTCCCTACCCTCAAGGAGCTTACACTCTCCCAGGGGAGAGAGAAGGGAACTAACATACACACATATACAAATAAACACAAAGTATAATAAAGTGTGGAAGAGTTTGCAGAGGAAGAAAGCACCAAGAAATAAAGGGGACAGAAAAGACTTATCATAGGAGGAGATGAGCTTAAAGCAAGCTAGGGATGCTGAGAGCAATGAGGAGGGAGCACATTCGTGACCTGGGTCTCATTTGTACACAGACAAGGAGCCAAGAGATGGAATGCTGTGTACAGGAAACAAGAAGTTGGTTTGACTAGAACAGAAAACATGAAATAAAATGGAACAGGACTCCAAAATTCATGGGAGTCATATATGGAAAATTATAAAAATCAAGCTGAGGAGTCCAATTGTATTTTATCCTATAGACAACTAGGAGTTACTGAAGATTTTGGGGTTTTTTTCCCAAATGAAATACTGAAATCTATGTTTTGGAAATACTGATTTGGAATTTGCATGAAGGATGGATTGGAGAGAGAAGCTAGAAGCAGGGAGACTCCATAGGAGACTAATGAAACAATCTAAATTGAAAGTGATGTTGTCCTCAACTATTTCTGAGTGAAGAGAAGGAACAGATGTTAGAACTGAGAAGACTTAGCCAGGGACAAAGATGCAGGGGAAGAAGGAAGAGTCACTAATGACTACAGAGTTATGAATCTAGGTAACTCAAAGGATGGCAGTACCCCCCACGCCCATCACACACACAAAGAGGGAACACTATAAGGAATATCTTAAGTAAAACTTAGGAAGACTTGTATGAACCGATACAGAGGCAAAAGAATAAAACCATGAGAACAATTTTTGTAATGACTACAACACAGCAGAGGAAGACCATCGAATTCTTATCAATGGAATGGAATCAATGGAATTCTTATTATGACTAGCCATGACTCCAGAGGACTGCTAAAGCATGCTGATCACCTCCTGGAAGATATGTGGTGAACTCAGGATGCAGATCCAGAGTCTTCAGATTCGCCCATTATGTGGATTTATTTTGTTTGACTGTATGTACTTGTTCCAAGGGGAGGGCTTTTACTTTTGGGGATTGGGAAGAATTACAGGGGTGGCACAGTGAGGAGGAGTAGTGACAGTGATGTCAAAAAGAAAAAGAGCCTTAGAGAAATGCTTAAAATACACCGAAGGCAAAGAAGTTCAAAAAAGACAAATTTATTCTATAGTTTTAAAAAGTGTACTTAATAGTGTTTCATGGTTTAATATATAGTTTTCTTTTTCTTCAGTATGGAAATGATCAGATCTGTCAATGTATGACAAGTTTGCAATAATAAAAAATGATTTTTTTTTAAAAAAGGAATAAAGTTAGGGCTTTATATAATAAAATAGTAAGTTTAAAATAATGAATTTTGCTTGTAAATATAGTTACTAAATGTCTATAATAGAAAATATCTAACAGGTAGGTCGGTAATATAGGATTAGAGAGCAGGTGAGATTATGCTAGCTGCATGAAATGAGATCACTAAAGTGGGGGAGAGAAAAAGGGAGAAAGAGAGAGAGAGGAGAGAGAGAGGACTGCGTTAGAGTAAAGAAAGAAGTATGGAAAGACCCACTGGAAGAATTTCTATTGAAGTGATTCAAGGAAGGGGATGGGGAAAAAAGGTTGTAAGGTAGAAATGAGTAAGAAAAACTGAAGTGTAGAGATTAGAGTGGAATGTATGAGACCCATCTCTGTCTGCTCTTTCTGATACAGAGGAAATTGGAGGTGCCCTGCTACTGGTAACTTGAGACTCTAAAGGGATACTTTAATACAAAGTAAGTTAACATCTTTCCCTCTCTCTTCCCTCCTTTTTGTCCCTCTGCTCCATAATGCAAACTGCAAAAAAGTAATGCAGTTACAGCCCACAGACTGCCTGAAGGTTCCCATCTGTAAGATCTTAAAAGTGAGTGAATAACTGTGTGCTTACTTCTCTTTGTGAAGAAGTGAGTCTTTTGTTCTTTAATTCTCTAAACCAAGGCTTCTTAACCTTTTTTGCGTGTGTGGATCATTTTGAAAGCCTGATAAAATCTATGGAGCCCTTCTCAGAGTAATGTTTTTAAATGAATAAAACAAAACACATAGGAATACAGGGGAAATCAATTATATTGAAATACTGTAGTAGACAGAAAAACTGTGATCTCATGTAATCTAGCAGTAGGTCTAATAACTTCAGTAATTTAGAAGTGGTATTAACTAAAATTTATCAAGATATTTGCAATAGCTTTAATGTGATATGAAAATATCTGTGGTTTCTATTGATGATAAAGTCACAGGTGATGCTAAAACTTCTGTGGTTTTTTGCTTACATTCCTAACTGGAGGAAATGCTAAATTTTAGTTAAAGGTTAGTGAGAGTATAAATGTAATTTTTTTCCCAGCCAAGTTCATGGACTCCCTGAAATGAATCCATGGACCCCAGGTTAAAAAAACTTATTCAAAACTTTGCTTTGGGTGGTTATGATGATTACTGCTGCTTCTTTGGGTTACCTAATTTTGAGTTCTTTCTAGTTCTTTAATTTCTCTCCTAAATAATTCACTTATGAATAATATAATAGGTCAAGAAGATAAATACCTTCCTTATTTACTCTAGACCCAGATTGGTGACATTGCAGTTTATTCATATTTCAAATGTTACGATCATCCATGAATGTAAAGCTTCCTTATTGTTTTTTTTACTAACCACTAAAACAAACAAATGTGTTGAACCCAAGTTTTGGAGCCATTATCCTATATATCATTAGGGCAATAGAATCATAGAATTTTTTAATGTTAAGATATATGCAAATAATGTAATTTTACAGATCAATAAACTGAAACCCAGAAAGGTTTAGTGATCTGCACAAAGTAACACAACTGATTGGTGGTCTAACTGAGATTAGAACCCAACTTTACTGGCTCCTGTCTCTGTCCCTCACTGCTTCCCATCCTTAAATGAGGGAAAACTCTAGTTGAAAGCATGTTTTTCATCTATAGGCAAGATAAATATGTGAACAATTATGTCAGATAGCGAGTTTTAAGTACTATCAATCTAAAAAGACAGAACGGAGCACTGGGTTAGAAGACTGTCTTCAGAGTCAGGGCAATCTGGGTTTAGGTTGAACTTTGGACATATTTCTGTTCTTTGACCCTTGGCAAGTAATTAATAGATCAGTGGCCTCAGGCAGTTTCCTAAGACTAGAAATAGCCAAACATTTGCAGATTTGCTTTTACAGTTGGGATTTCCTAACCAGGAACTCACTCTCCTACAAAGATGAAGTCCTAGGACAATACCTAAAGTGGCAGCCAAGATGGCAGAGTAAGCCGTAAATTTCTGTAACTCTGCCATTTCACCTACAAAGAACCATAAAATAGTACCCCGCAACAGACCTTGGAACAGCAGAACCAGCAAAGAGACATGATGAAGCATTCTTTTAGCTCAAGAAACTTGGAAGATCAGCAAGAAAGGTCTGTTTCACTCAGGTAAAAGGAAAGCACAATCCAGGACAGAAATCATTCCCACAAACCCCACTTCAGCAAACCAGAGGGAGATCCGGAGCCTGAGTGCAGTAGAGCAGCAAACACCAGCACCAGAACCCCCAAACCCTCCAGGCAAACAGGCAGCTCTCAGTGGCCAGATTGACCATTTATTCAGTGTAACCCCAGGGAAACACACAGCAGACACGCTAGTGCTAACTAGGATACTGGTTTAGCACCAGGTAAGCTGCCAGGCCTTCAGCCACTGCCCACTTCACTCCCTTGGTGCAGGGCCACATCAGTGCAGCAAATAACCAGAGCCTGAAGATCCTGGCACAAGAAGCTTGTGACAGTACCCCTTCCATCCTAGGGAGCAGAGCTTAATTTTTTTTTTTTAAAAAAGGAAAAAGACCAAAAAAATATGAGAAAAAAATGACAAAAAAAGAATCTGGCCATGAAAAATTATTTGTTGACAGGGAAGACTCATAAGAGTACAATAATATTAAAAATGCCTATGAGCAACACCCCAAAGCAAAATAGTAAGTAGTCTCAAGTCCAGGAAGAATTCATGAAAGCGATCAAAAAGAAGTTTAAAAATTATGAGAGGTAGAAAAAAAAATAAGAAAAGAAATGAGAGTGGTGCCAGAGAATTATGAAAAAAAGAGTGAACAGTTTGGGTAAAAAAAAAACTTAAAAAGTAGAATTGGCCAAATGGAAGAAGAAAACAATTCCTTAAAAGTTAGAATTGGGTAAGTGGAAGTTAATGACTCTATGAGACATCAAGAATCAAGCAAACACATTCAAAAGAATGAAAAAATAGAAGAAAATGCAAGATATGTCATTGGAAAAACAACTGGACAAGGAAATAGATCCAGGAGAGACAATACCAGAATCACTGGACTATATGAAAGCCATAGTCAAAAGGAGGACCTGGACAGCGTCTCTCAAAAAATTATCAAGGCAAACTGTCTTGATGTCCTGGAACCAGAGGGCAAATTAGTCTTAAAAGAATCCACTGATCACTTCCTGAAAGAGATGCCAAAATTAAAAACCCCAAGGAACAATGTAGTTGAATTTCAAAGCTATCAGGTCAAGGGGGGAAAAACTACAAGTGGCCAGAAAATATTTTTGAATATCAGGGAGCCACAGTCAGGATTATACAGGACTTAGCAGGTCCAATATTAAAGGATTAGAGGCCATGGAACATGATATTCCAGAAGGGAAAGGAGCTAGGACTACAACCAAGAATCACATACCTGGTGAAATTAAGCATAATACTTCAAGGGGAAAAAATAGTCATTTAATGAAATAGAAAGATCTTACACTTTCATAAGGAGAAAACCAGAATTGTACAGAAAAAAATTATCTCCAATATCAAGACCTAAGAGAAACCTAAAAAGGTAAAAATGGAAAAGAAAACATAAGGAATTAAATGGAGTTGAACTGTTTATAAACCTTCATGGGATTTGAATATTTGGAATTCTTAAAAATTGTACCACTAGTAGTACAGCTAGAAGGAATATACTTAGAGGGTACAGGTATAACATGAATTTGAGAGAATGAAATAAAAATAATTAAGAAATGAGAAAGAGAAGTATACTGGATACAGAAGGAAGAAAGAGGTAGAATGGAGTAAATTATTTCACATGAAAAGGAGAGAAAAACATATTACAGTGGAGGATAGGGGATGGGCATCAGCTAGTCCTTATTCTCATCAGTATTGTTTCAAAGAGAGAATAATATGTGCAATTAATTGAATATAGACAGAAAAGTAAAAGGGGAAAATATTAAATAGGGGGGGAGGACTGACAGAAGAAAGGGAACACGGAGCATGTGATAGAGAGAACCATAATACTACTGAGGAGGGAAAGAGTGAAAGAAAAGAGAAGGCAAACAGGCAGAAAAATAGGATAGAGAGAAATACACAGTAAGTAATCATAACTATGAATGTGAATGGGATGAGCTCTCCCATAAAATGAAAGTAGCTTGCAGAGTAGATCTAAAACCAGAATCTTACAATAATTTGTTTACAATAAATGTACTTGAAGCAGGGAGATACACACAGAGTAAAGATAAGAGGGTAGTGCAGAATCTATTATGTTTCAGCCAAATAAAGTAAAAAAGTAGGGGTAAAAGTCCTGATCTCAGACACAGCAAGAACAAAAATAGACCAAATTAAAAGAGACAAGGAAACTACATCTTGCTAAAAAGGTACCATAGACAATGAAGTAATATCAATACTGAACCATATATGCACCAAGTGGTATACCATCCAAATTCTTGAAGGAGAAGTTAAGTGAGTTACAGACTGGGAAAACTGAAAGACAACAAGATACAAACTAGGTAGAATGACATATCACACCATATACCAAGACAAGATCAAAATGGGTACACACTTTAGACATAAAAGGTGATACTATAAGCAAATTAGCAAGGCAAGGAATAGTCTACCTGTCAGATCTACAGAGAAGGGAAGAATTCATGATGAAACAAGAGATAGAGAGCATTACAAAATATAAAATAGATAATTTTGATTATATTAAATTAAAAGACTTTTGCAACACAACACCAATACAACCAAGATTAAAAGGAAAGCAGAAAACTGGGAAACAATCTTTACAGCAAGTATGTTTGCTAAAGGACTCATTTCTCAAATATATGGAGAACTGAGTCAAATTTATAAGAATACAAGCCATTCCCCAATTGATAAATGGTCAAAGGATATAAACAGGCAGTTTTCAGATGAAGAAAGCAAAGCTATTTGTAGGCATATGAAGAGGCACTCTAAATCACTTTTGATTAGAGAAATGCAGATTGGCTAACATGAAAAAATAGGAAAATGATAAGTGTTGGAGAGGACTAGGAAAATTGGGACAGGAATACACCTTCGGTGGAGTTGTGCATTGATCTAACCATTCTGAAAAACAATTTGCAACTATGCTCAAAGGACAATCAAACTGTGTATACCCTTTGATCCAATAATACTAATACTAGACCTGTATCCCAAAGGGATCATAAAAATGGGAAAAGGACCTACATGTACAAAAATATTTATAGCAGATTTTTTTTCTGGCAAAATATTTGAAAAGGAGGGAATGCTCGTCAATTGGGGAATGGTTGAACAACTCTGGTATATGAATGCAATGGAATACTGTTGTGAAATAAGAAACTATGGAAAGGCAGATTTCAGAAAAAAACCTGAAAAGACTTGTATGAGCTGATGCAAAATGAAATGAGCAGAACCAGGAATACATTGTATACAGCATCAGTAACATTGTGTGATGATCAACTATGAATGAGCTTTTCTCAGCAGAAAACAAGTACAAAGGACTCATGAAGGAAAATGCTGTCCACATCCAGATAAAGAACTGATGGACTCTGAAGGCAAATCAAAGCATAATTTTTTCATTTACTTTATTCTTTTTTTGTTCTTTTTCTTTTAACCTGTTTCTTTTTTCACAACTCTGATTAATATGGAATTATGTTTTACATAATAGCACATGTATAACCTGTATGAAATTGCCTACTATTTTAGGAAGAGGGGATGGGGGGAAGGAGGGAAATATTTAGAACTCATAATCTTGTAAAAACTTAATGCTAAAAATTATCTTGACATGTAATTGGGGGAAAAATAAAATACTACTAAAAATAACCAAAGTGGGAGTTGATGAGTGGGGGAAATAGGGTGATGGAAAAGCCCAATTGCCTGGCAAAGGATTGTAAATCAGTGTACAGAGACTAGCCTGGCTAAATTTAAAGAAGCTCATTACCAGATGACTTAACCCAAAGCTATGGTTGTTTTTGACTACTAAAATTAAAAACCATTTACTAAGGTATAGGGGAAAACCTATGCTAATGAAATAAGCAGATCTTTGAAGTACTAAATTGATCACCAATTTATATGTATACCCACCAACTAAAATATTTTGTTGCTACTTAGACTAATTTTTTGCCCCGAAGGAGCCCTCTTGCTCTCCCATATGACTTGCAAAACTTTCTCCCTCACTTTTATTCCTTGGAACAGTGACATCGATGTGAAATATCAAATAAAATTTTTAAAAATATTTTTTAAGTCATTTTCAGTTGTGCCTAACATGCTGTGACCCCACTTTTGGGAACTCTTGGCAAAGATATTGGAGTGGTTTGCCATTTTCTTCTCCAGTTCATTTTACAAATGAGAAAAAGTGAGACAGAGCTAAGTAACTTGACCAGGGTCACACATCTAATAAGTGTTTATGTCCAGCTTTAAGCTCAGGAAGCTAAGTTTTCCTGATTCCAGGCCTGGTACTCTCTCCACTGTGCTACCTAGTTTTCCTTCCCACCCATTCCCCCACCCCTCAAAAGAAAGATTATTATATTAATTAATGACAAATACATAGGAAATAAGAATGGGAAACTAGGACTTTGGAGGAGGGGGCAATATGTTCTTAATTCTTGAAGATGTTATCAAGAAGGACAAATATGTTTTTGCACTAGATATTCCCTTGGTGTCTCTGTCAAAGATTGATTGGCTCAATATGGCATTATGTTTTTATTCATGTATTGCTTCTCAAGAAGAAAAAATAGAGGAAGGATCAATTGTCAATAAATGAACATTTATTAAGCATTTATCATGTGCCTGGCACTGTGCCAATTGTTAGGGATACAAATATAAAACTGAGAGAGTCCCTGCCCTGAAGAAGCTTGCCTTCTACAAGTTACACTCAATTGGACTAAGATCTAATGATCAACCTTTCCCAGACTGCCTTAGGGATCACTGAACCTAGAAATATCAGAAAGAAATATGGTGACCTATAGCTACCTTTTGTCATGTTTTAAGGGTTCCTTAAAAGTGTTTCCTATTTTTGTAGATTTTATTTTCTGACTGGAGTTATCACATGAACTGGGGTTCCCTTATATTCTGCCCCCTGATATTTCCTTTTCTGACATCTCCCAGTTTTATCATTGAACAGTGCCCACCCTCTCAAACCAGTATGAAACCATTCAGTGACATCCTTGGCAACTCCATAGATTGAGAGCTGGAAGGGTCTTCTAGCCAAATAGTCTAAATCCCTTATTTAACAGATGAGTAAATTGAGATCTGAATAGATTAAATGTCTTGTCCAGGGTGACTTAGGTAGTAAGTATTAAAGGTAGAATGTGAACCTGTGTCCTTTCCCTGTAACATGCTGCCCTCTCTAGTGGAGGTATGTTAATTTCATAAAGGTTTGACTCATCAAATGTTATAATCATGGACTCATAACATGATTTATAGTAGTCCTACAAATGATCATAAAACTGAAAGTAATAAAAAGAGCACAAAGAGGTCCAGCTCAAACAAAGGCTAATTGACAGCAAGGTCAAACAAACGTGAAATAATAGCAAAGAAGGAAGCCGGATGGCTTCACCACTGCCCTCTTTGTCCACTTTCATTCAAAACTTTTGCATCCTTTCTCCCAAGCTGCTTCACTATTTCCTTCAGCCTTGCTGCCTTTTCAAGGCTATTGATTTGATGAATTGGCTCATTTGCTTCAATTCTTGGGCTATAGCCTCAGGTTGGCCTGGATTTAGCCCTAATAGGTCACAAAGGAATCCTAGTGCTGAGGTAGAAAAAGAATATGGTCAAATGGTAGGTAGTGTGGCTCATTAGCTAAGTAATGAGCTCTGGTTTTGAGTGTTAGTTCTGCCTCGGTTACTCATGTGCTTTACAAACCTGGCAAAGTCATTGGATCTCTCTGTTCATCCGTGTATAAAAGAAGGATGATGGAAGGGAGCCTTCAGGTATCAAGGTGGTCAGGTACTTCCTTAAAATAGCCTAGGTTATTATGACTTCAGAATGCTGATTTTCAAATATGTCTCATGCTTTTTGGCAGAGAGGTGATGAACCAGAGGTGTGGAATAGGATGCATTCTTTTCTGACATGGCCGATGTGTTGACTTGTTTCTATTATGCAGATGGATGTGGGGGTGATTTACCGGGTAGTGATACAGAAGAAAAAAGAAAGGAATGAGTATCAATAATACATTTTAAAAGTACAAAATCAAAATTAGATTAAGAAAGGGATCCAAATACAGTGTAGTTGTGTTATTACCTTTAAGTTATTACTTTTGAGTTATTACCATGAGATAATTATATCAATTTAATAACTACTTTAAAATATATAAATTCAGTTTCATGTGCTATTTTTTTAGTTCTTCATGCAGTAAGATGTTTGTTAATGATTCATTCATGATAGATATGAAATTCTTTTTAAATGTCAAATTGGTATTTAACCCGAGGTAAATTCCACTTCCTGGAATGGATGATGGGGAGTGTGTTGGACTTGGAGTCAATAAGACCTGAGTTCAAATCCTCCCTCAGATACTGTGTGACTGAGCAATTCCGTTAGCCTCTCTCAGGCTCCTATTCCTCATCTGTGAAAAGGAAGTAATAATACAGTTACCTTACAGGGTTTTTGTGTGGATGAAATGAAATAAAATATGTAAAGCACTTCATAAAACTTAAAGTATTATAAAGATGCTAGTTATGATTTTCCTAGGAACTTTTCGAAAGTTATGATCAAATGGAAGATTCTGAATTATTTGGAATAAGTTGAAGCCTGTGTAAAATGCTCAAAATTAGAAAGGAAGCTTTTAAAACATACTTGAATCAGGAACAAAGAAGAGATAGTAGACTTCTTAGGGCAAATAGCATTGCTAGCCAAAGACAGCAAAAGTGGGTTATTCAGTTCCTATTATTCTTGTATCTTATCTGTCAAAAAGAAAGACCTTCATGATGGGAGCTGGGGGGAGATAGTTAAGAGACAATTGATTAAAGCCCATGAAAGGCGAGTTGCACAAAATATATTCAGCCATTCTTACCCAAATGAATTAGACAATTGTGTACCTAATGAACTTGTAGGTATGAATGCTGATTTGATGGGCCACTCTCATAATATTTGAGGCACTGTGAAGAATGAAAGCAGT
Organism: Bettongia penicillata ogilbyi; assembly: GCA_023548195.1. NCBI lineage: Eukaryota > Metazoa > Chordata > Mammalia > Diprotodontia > Potoroidae > Bettongia > Bettongia penicillata. The sequence continues at coordinate 1,094,643 of JAJHZJ010000772.1, forward strand.
ACAGGAAAACTGTAGATAAGCAAAAATTGTCCCAGTTCATGAAAAGAAGGAAAAGGTATAAAATGGAAATAATACACTGATAAATATTACATCAATACCTAGCAAAATTCCAGAACAGATTATTAAAGGATGGTTTATGAGCATTTAGAATGGGAAACATTTCTAAAAGATTTACTAACACTAAAAAAATGCATGAAATCCTGCCACACAAACCACATTTATTTTTTTTGTCATATTTACTAGAATTAGTGATCTCTAAAATGGAGGCACTGAGTCCTCAGAGGAACAAGGCATATTCCCCCAAGGGGGTCATGATCAACCAATGAGAGAATGAGAAGGCTCACATTGAATTCTTTTACCCATTACTACCCAACACTCCCCAGTTCTGTCCCTTTCCATTAACCCTTCTTCATCTCTCATGACTCTTTGGAATGTACAAACTCACAATCTTCCCCTTTTTACACTGGGAATCAGCCCCTACCAGAGGTTTATAAGCAAGCCTAGTTTGGGGGGAGGAATACCTTCACACCAACAATTATGTAGCACTAATAGGAACCCTCCCTACAAGCCTTCCCCACACCTACATCTTGCCACCCACTCAGCCATTGTGTGGCTACAATAGTTGTCTCTTCCAAAGTGGATATTGAATTCCAAGGCAATGACCAGGGAGTAAGAACTTTACTGCCCCCTTTCATTTTGGGTAGGACAAAATTAGTCACACAGGATTAATAAGCATGCCTGAGCTGTGATTCAAATCTCAGGTAGCATTATTTTATTCCTCTGCTGAAGGCAATTCTCTTCTAAACTATAGTCTTTATTTTGAAGGCACCATCATCCTTCTATTTTAGTTATCCTGGCTTCTAACTGAGGTATTTTCTCATCTCACATAACCAAGTACCAAATCTGGCTATTTCTACTTTCCCATCTTTTGAATATGTCCCCTTTTCTCTACAGTCACCATCCTAGTTCAAGGCCCTCATCACCCTCTGCCTGGACCACCGAAATAGCCTCCTACTTTGGTCTCACTACCTTATGTCGCTCATCTTTCCAATCTATTCACCTTACAGGTACCATAGTGATTTTCCTCAAGTGCAAGTCTGTATGTACAGTCTTTTTTTTAACTAATAAGAGCTTACAGTCAAAAAAGTTTGGAGACCACTGTAGTAGGCTATTAGATCAGGGTACGTTAAAAATGTACTAGAAAATATCTAGTTCAAGATGATTGATGATCGATTCTCATGTTTGCTTTATGGATACAATGGAGACTTAGGAGCTGATTGAAGGACAGGAACGAAAGACTATTGATTACAGTATCAATGTCAACTTGAAGTGTGTTCCCTAGTGACTTTTTTACAGGGCTCTGTCCTTGACTCTCTGCTGTCCAGCATTTTTATCAATGACTTAGATGGGCCCGTATTTATCATATTTATATAATGCTTTGTGATTCACAAAGCATTTTTCTCATCAGTGTAAGGACCATCATAGTCCACTAAAAAAAAAAAAATCCCTGAATTTAACTCAAAGGACCTTAGTTCAAATCCTTACTCTATCACCCGTGTGATTTTGGATGAGTAGCTTAATTTCTCTGGACTTTAATGTACTCAATACAGGGAGCTGAAATAGATGACCTGAAAAGGGCCCTCATGGTATGGTGAGAAATTAGCTGGATATGGAGTCAGAGAACATGGTGCTGGAATTCCAGCTCTACCAGTCACTCTCCGTGTGATCTTGTGCAAGTCTCTTAACCTCTCCAGTTCTTAAGTTTCCTCATGAAGAGGGTAAACTAGATGACTTCTAACATCATTTCCATTTCTATGAGCCTATGACAAAGAATGATCATACTCATTTTACACATAAAGAAACAATGCTTAAAAAAGAAAACTGCCTTGACTGGGGTCACAAAGCTATGTTTCAGAGCAGAGAATTGACCTCACGTCTTCTGACTCCAAGTCTAGTCTCATGCAACTTTCCCAAGTGGCACATTAATCAAAATCTGCCAACTGTCCCAAGCTGGAAAGGATAGCTAATATGTTGGATGACAGAAGTAGCTAAATAAAATCTAGTTGGCTTGAAACATGGGTAGAATATAAAAATATTAATTTAATGTGCAGGATGAATGTAGTATCTTATACATAAGATAAAAAAAAGCACTGCTACAACTGAAGAATAAAAATTCCTTCCAAATCCAGCTCAACTACCTCCTCCTACAAGGGTCCTCCAGTTATTAGCACCCCTTTCCCTGCAATTATTTTGTAGTTCATTTATTTGTCTTTGCATTGTTTCCCTTGATGGATTGTAAGCTCCTTGAGGAGATAGACCATTTTTTGTTATTGAATGCCCAGCACCCAAAAGAGTTCCTAGAACATAGTTGGCATTTAATTCATTTTAATTTATCAACTGATGGGTTGTGATAGAACCACAGTTTGTGTAAAAATTTCCCAGGAATTTTAGTGGCAAACAAGAGAACCAGCAGAACCATGAGGCTATATTGGTAGAAATAGATGCCTAGAGTACTAAACATGGTGCCCCAGATACCTACCAGATGTTGGTCGTAGGCAAGTTACCTAACCTTTCTGAGTCTCACTGTCCTTATCTGTCATTGAGGAGATTGTACTCTATGACTTCTCAAGACCCTATCAGCTCTGAATTTATGTTCATTTACAGATCAAGACTGGTGTTAGTTTTAATGTCCTTTGCTGTATGGAGATGACATTAGACTATTTGAGAAATTTGGGATGGGTGAGATGTAGTCCCTGAAGGAGCTTACATTATATGAAAGGAAAGGAAACTTAAAAATAAACTAATATAAAAGAGACATGAGTCTCTGGGTGCCAGGGACTCAACATAATCCTGGAGTAAGTGTAGTTACTAGCTCAGACCATTGTGATTTCACTTTTTGGAAAAGGGTTAAGGTTACTTTGAAGGTCCTCCCTGCTAATGGACAGACGGTTCTCAGGAAGGGAGAAAGCTTAGAAGGCCCTTTGATAAGTTGTAGCCCGGGTTGTCCTTGTCAAGGAAAAATCCAAGAGAATGTGTGTGAAGATATCCCATTGTTGGTGCCATTTGTTTTAAACCATTGCAATTAAACTTGAGGCTAAGTTGCCTTGAAGGGAGACCTAAAGTGCCTCCAGTCTTAACAATTAACTTAAAATATAACAGTGCCTTCTTTGTTTCCATGACTGTTTCTTATCTTTTTTCTTATATATTTTTCTGTATTTATTGCTACTTTTTTTACATAGGTACAAAAAATAGCCTGACATAATCTACATAATGTTCTGATCTTACTTTCTTTACTTGACATCAGTGCTTAGCATAGTGCCTGGTACGCTGGAAGTGTTTAATGTGTTTTAATTAACTGGCAGACTGACTTGTCTTTCCATATTTCTTCAGATGATTTATCTTTGCAATTTCCAATCACGTGATAATGTTTCATTTCGCTCACCTACCACAATGTGGTCAGTCATTCCCCAATCATTGGACATAGGGGTTATTTTCAGTTTATTTTTGCTATTTGATGTATTTTTCTAAAACTGTAATATACGATCATGACATGACAAATTAACACTTCTGATTTCTTGTAGCAAGGATGTGTAAACATTTTTGTGTGTGTTCTCTTTCTCTCAACTTTTGTCCAGTCACAAAACCTTATATAAACTTGTTTTTAACTCTGTCTCTTGTATGGTTTTACAGAGAATTTCTATATTTTGTCAGTCATGAAGTTTCTTATTCAGTTTGCTACTACTATAGCAAGCTTTCCTGTCCTCTTCGACTTAATCTCTCCAAGAACACACAAAGTATTCTATAATCCAGTGGAATTAATGTCCTTGCTCTTTCTTGAACTAGACACTCCATATGCTGACTTTTGATATTTTCCCTGGCTGTCCTCCATTCTTGAAATGTTCTTCTTCTTTATCTCTTATCCCTGGTTTCCAGGGCTTCCTTTAAGTCCCAGCCAAAATCCCACCTTTTTCAGAAAGCCTGTCCTGACCCCTTTTACTCCTAGTGCTTGCCCTCTGCTGATTATTTCCTATTTACCTGTATATAGCTTGTTTATATATGGTTGTTTACATGTTGTATCTCCCATTAGCTTATGACCTCCTCCAAGGCAGAGACTATCCCTTGTCTTTCTTTGCATTGTACACACTTAGCACAGTGCCTGGCATATAGTCAATAAAAACTTGACTGACTAATAATTCATTTGACTTCATACTTTAATAAAGATTCTCTGTTTTGTTTCTTTTCTACATAAGCAAATTATTGGATTGCACAAATTTAATGTAGGCAAATCATGTATCCATTCAAGGTCCTGGGGAAGGGCAACAAGGGGATAACTTTTGAATATTCTTCGATCACTACCTACTAACAGACTGAATTTTTACATTCTTGTTGTCTTAGACTATTTTAGTCCTCTTTCTTTAATCTTAGGTAGGTGGCACAGTGGATAAAGTGCCAGGTCTGAAGTCAGGAAGATTCATCTTCTTGAGTTCAAATCTGACATCACACACAAACTGTGCGACCCTGGGCAAGTCACTTGACCCTGTTTTCCTCAGTTCCTCATTTGTAAAATGAGCTGCATAAGGAAATGGCAACCCACTCTAGCATCTTTGCCAAGGAACCCCCAAATGGGGTCACAGAGAGTCTGGCATGAGTGAAATAACTTAACAATAAAGAGTTACTTCCCAATATTTCCCAGGTATGCAAGATGTCTTATGGTCTCTCACACACAGTGTGGTTCTCTGTCATCAAATGTTCTGTTTTGGCTGCTACATTTTAAGAGGGCCGTTGGGAAACTAGAACATGTCCAAAGGAGGGCAGTCAACATGGAAAGGAGCCTTGGAATAATGTAATAGGAAAAATGGTTGTGCTGACCTGACCTGTCCCTTCATGTATCTGGGAGGTGGAAGCCAGACCAGAGCAAGTGCTAAATCCATGCAACCCATGCAAAGAAGCAATCTGGAAACAATGTTAGACCTCAAGCTGACAAGTAATGGCAAAACCTGCTGAGGCTTGGAGGAGACAAAGAAGGTAGGGCCAGAGAACAGTGTGAAGTTTACCTTCAAGGAGATTAAGTAAACTAAAGCATTACACTAAAGAGGCAAAGCAGGGAGTAATTCAGTTTCAAGGCAGCCTGCTTGGCATCAGATGTAAGCACATCTAGCCAAGATATAGTTAAAAAGAAAGCATAGACTGGCAGTTAGACCCTCGGAAAAGCAAGAGTAATCCAAAAATAAGGAACAAAGTTCAGTCACAGGCCATTTATTGGGGGGGAAGCAAGCTGTAGTGAGAGTGGGAACAGATCGTGACATGATTCCAAAGAGTAGCAGCTGTCAAAACATTTTGGTTGCCTTCTTTCTTCCCGCAGGTGGCATCTACTTACGCTAGGAGGGTATAATGACTATGTCCTTGTCTTCTCCTTCCTGCCTGATGCAACACAGCCCTGAGTTGCAGATGGGGAAGAGAAGAATTAAGGGATACATGATAAATACAGTCAAGTATTTGAAGACTGTCATGTAGAAAAGGTTGTCCCTTGTCCCAGGAAGTCAGGTAGGGACCTTGGTAGAACTACGAGCCATGGTGGAAGTTATAGGGAGGTAGTTTGTAGCTCAATAAAAAGAATCACTTCCTAATAATTAAAACTGGCTGAAAATGGAATGGGATCTCACTACCAGTCATGTCATCCACAGAGGTGCTTAGACAAAGATAAGAAGACCATTTGTCAAGGGTGTCATAAAGGAGAATTTTGTGCTTTTTAGTGGACTGGACTAGATGACCGCTCAGTTCCTCTATAACTCTAAAATTCTATAGAAATAAGTGGCATTTCTGATGGAACAGTGAAATGCAGGCCCTTGAAGGTTACATCACACTGCAAAGGTTTGGGGTACACTTCAAACAATAGAAAGGCTCATTCTCTCATAAAACGTCAATTTGGTGATGAATTTCTGGCCATAGCAAGTCAGATGCTTATAAGTTGCATTACTCTGGGTAGTAGTTGGCTCTCCCTGAGTTTCGGTTTCCTCATCTCTGAAAGAGAGATAATAATAGCACCTGCCTCCCAAAGTTGTTGCAGAAATTAAATGTTTGTAAAAGCACTGAACACATACATGCACACACATGGACACACACACACACTATAACACTAAATAAGGGAGGGGAGAAAAGAAGGAAATAAACATTTGTTCATTGCCTTAATACAGTGCCAGGTACTGTGCAAAGTACTTTGCAAATATTGTCTTGCTCAATAGTTGAAATAATATGATATAATTTCAACTATAAATAGTATAGAATATAATATTACTATTATATAGTTACAAATATTAATATTTATTTATACATTATTATATGACTCCAAGTCGGGGCTATAAATGAAATTAGACTTCAGTTTTACCAAGGTGGAAAGACAGATGATTGGTACAGGATGATGGTTAAGCAGAGTATGGGGTGGTAGATTTTTGGGGCATGAATGGTTATAAAGAGATGAGGCATATTTAAGGTAGTTATTGATCAAGAAACATTCAGGCACCACTCTAGGGTTCCATTCCATTGTTGAGAAGACTGTCTCTTCAAGGGAGATGTGGGGAGCCTCCGTAAGACCTTTTGGCTTTAGCCCCATTTGTGTTTTTGTTTGTAATAGGTTATGTCCAAACTGGAGAAAGAAATGGCCAACTATTCCAATATCTTTGCCAATAAAAACTCCAATGAGGTCACAAAGACTTAGACATAAGTGAAAACAACTGAAAAACAAGAGAAAGACTAGAAACTCCTGCCTCCATTGAAGGAGACTTCTGAGGATAATCAAAGAGGTGATAAGTGAAGACAGTGGGAATGAAAAACGTAAGAGTAATGCAAGAGAAATTCAATAAGTGGATCAATAGTTTCATGGATTTTGATTGAATATATGGAGAAATAGGAGTAAACAATGACTGTAAAGTTTCATCCTTGGATCACACAAATGATGTAGTGCTATTAAAATGATCAGGGAAGAGTCTATTTGTGTAGGAAGAGAATGAGCTCAGTTTTGGAGAAGTTAAGTTGAGGAGCTTAGTAAGATGTCCAAGTGAAGAAATTCAGCAGGTAAGTATTGAGACCAAGGGAGGGAAGGGAACAATCATTTGTTAGTGCCTTGTCTGTGCCAGGCACTTTATAAACATTATCTTCTTTGATCCTCATGACAATCCTGGGAGGTAGATGCTTTTATTATCCTCCTTATATAGTAGAGGCAATGAGACAGGTAGAAGCTAAGCGATTTGCTCGGTCACATAGGATCGGGTGGCTAGTAAGTGTCCAAGGCTGGCTTTGAACTCAGCCATTCCTGATTCTAGCCCAGCATTCTGGTCATTCTGGTCATTGTGTGACCAGCTGCTTCAAAGACTGAGGCAGAAATATGAGCTTCATCCCCTGGGGACAGACCTGTGATTTCACTAGTATAGGAAACTCCCAGGTGCAGAAATTCTACCCTGAAAGAGCTGGGCTTCTTTTTGGCAATTAACAGCCTTAAAATGCTTCTAGAGAATAGAGAGGTACAATACTTCCCCAGGATCACACAGACAATTTGTGTGAGGGGCAGGATGTGAATCTAAGTCTTCCAGGACAACTCTCTATCCTTTAATCTACATGGCTTCCCTGTACATAGAGTTGAAACTGCATTTTGGAATCTTCCCAGCCAGACTAAAGAAATGCTCTTTCCATGGCCTTCCCCTTTACCCCCTATAAACATCTTCATTAATGAGAGAACCATTTAAACTTTAATTGGTATACTTCTTTGCCTTATGAGTGTCTGGAAGAGATCCTTGCTTTATGGAACTGCATTAAAATAATATAAGATGTAAATTGAATCCCATTAGAAGGAACTCAGAACTCAGAGGAAGATAAAAATTTTTAAAGCTGAGAAACATGCCAAGAAATAGTTATTTTGACATCTAGGTGGATGGTTTTCAAGCCTGCCAAGGGAAAGAAACATTTCAAGAAACCTAAAGGAGATCTGAAGATTTTGTTTTTCCTTTCACTTGCATGTTTAGTTAGGAGTCATTCTATTTTCTAAAGTAACAGCATGTTCTCAGTGGGTAGGCATCACCATATGAAGCACCGTATGAATGCAACTAGGGTCCTTAACACAAATGCCAATAATCAGACTTGACTTTTGGTCCTACGTTACAAAAGGGGGCTAGATAATCCATACTGGGCTTAACGTGATATTGGCTACCTGTGTTTGAGAAGGGGCATCAGAGATTGGAATATTTTATTCAATCACTTGAGACGTGGAAGTTCTTGACTTATCATTAAAGGAGTAAAATAACTGTCTTATTTCTAACCTACTAGTAGTACTAGTAGTTACAAAGTACTATGTAAATTCCATTATCGTTACTATCATTACTGTTGCTATTGTCGTTATAGTAAGATCTCAAAACATTCGGTACAAGACAAATTTTTGTGCAAGTCAGTGTGGTGTAATGGATAGAAGATTGGCTTTGGAATCAGGAAGAATTGAGTTTGGGTACTTCCTGTGACACATTCTGTCTCTCTGAGCTTAGGCAAGTCATTTAACCTCTTTATACTCTAGGCAGATCTCTAAAGCTATGAATTACAGACAAGTTGTGAGTCTGCATTGATGGAGGGAATTTCCATACCAGATAGTTTCTAGATGGATGAGATCAGTGGTCTAAACTCTTCTACACTCCCCACAAGACACAATCTTTACTATTAAAAGTCCCTATTTTTTTAAAATCATAAACTTATTTTAAAATGGCTTTTCCTAATTTCTTCTCTCTACATCCTGCTTTTTCTAACCTTTGTTCCTCATCCCTATGCCATGAGTTTCAGAACTTAAAAGTCAGAGTGGTCTACAATATAGAATTTATAAAATTTAGGAAATTTCTGCATAGTTCACATTCACAAAACGTGCTCTAGAAAGAATCCAGTTTATTCTGTGATTGCGTTCTCTTAGTTCTGTGTAGCCAATGTATCAAAAATCAGATATATGAAACCAATATGTGATGAAGGCTTCTAATATGGGGGAAGAAACCTATGTATGTATGTATATGTACACATAAACACTTAGCTACACATATACAAACATTTATATACATATAAATGCATGTATGTATATACATATGCCTGTAAATACATATTATATATACATATAAATACATACATGTGTATAAGTGTACACGTTGAATGAAAAATATGTTGAGCTGATAAGTTGAATTCATAACACATGGTGGAGTCGGGACTCCTTAACCTGGAATAAAAAAATGATGTTTCCACTGGTCTTACAGCTTTCAGACAACCTGTGGCAAAATGCATCTATCCTTTTATAGTCTCATATCCTGTTTGCCCATAGTAGGTAGGCCTGGTCTTGATAAAATTATCTTATTTCCAGATCAGACTCAGATAACGCAGCCATTAATCTAAACTTCTATTGCATTGTTACTATCATCCTCATTATTCCAGTCATCTTCCATTCTTCTTCTTCCTCATTATTAATAAATGTGTGTATTTAGTACCTGGTTGCATGTGCTGTTTTATCAAGTATTACAGAAAATTTGTTAAAGAGCTCCAGAGCTGGAAGGATCTTTCAAGGTCCAATTCTAATGCTGTCCTTGAATTATATTTACAGTATTCTGGATAAAGAGTTATCTAGCTTCTACTTAAAGGTTTTTTTGAGAATGGAGAACTCATTACTCCATGGTAACTTGTTCCACTTGTGGACAGGTCTAATTGTTAGAAAATTCTTCCTTATGTCCAACCAAAAATCTGCCTTTTTATAATGTCTGCCAATGGATGGAGACACTTCCACTAACCATAGTAGGACTAACCATAGTAGCAGCATATTTCAAACAACTTTAGAATGGCTACAAAGCACTTTGCATACATATACTTGATTTACATACATACACTTGATTTCCACAACAGCCCTGTAAGATAGGTAGTGTATATAATATTAGCTCCATTGAAAAACTAAAAGAGCAAACTCAAAAACATAAAGCAATAGACTCCTCAAAGCCACATAATCACCGGTAGCAGAGCTGGGACCTAAACTCAGATCTTCTGACCATGAGTCCCATGCTCTTTCCCCTTGACTGGCTATTTGCCATCCAAAATATTGTCCTTGTTCTCAAAGGAGGTCTATAGAAGGACTGGCCTTTCTCTAGATATCACCTCATATTCCATGAGCTGATGTGCTGATGCACACTGCCAGCTTCTATTTTTAGAGTCCTTGATCCTATATAATGTGAAATGATTTAGTGACTGATTTTATTATGCTTGTGCCTCATGCTATAAGAAAAGGGTGTCATTTTTAAAGCCCTATAAAAAAACCAATAACACAGATGAACCCACATAAGAAAATGAAGCCTTCATATGATAAACAGCCTAGCAATGGTGACAAAAGCAGAGATAACACGGGGAAAACTATGAAACAGAAAAGGATAAGGACACGCATAGTCACTAGGAAGATGGGGCTGACATTATGGGGTTGAGTAGTAGCAAGATAAAGGAGTAACAGTGTAACAGAACAACTGAACAAATTTCATTATATCAATATAGTGAAATATTGCATTTCTCATAAGAAAAAAATAACCATCACAAGTCCGGACCCAAAAAAGGTAGGAGTGGAAGATTAAAAATAGTAAATATGAAGAATACAAAGGTAAGATAGTAAGAGATAAAGTGTTGAAAGCAGCAGGCTCAAAATTATGTACACTGACCTTTATTTTCGCTTGGTCCAGACATCCTATCACGTTGGCGTAGGGAACTCACCAGCAAAGTCATGATGAACTGGGTTTAAGTATCACCTCTGACATATACTGATTCTGTAACTCTGAGCAAGTCACTGAGACTCTCATTTTTACCCATGAAACTTTCTAACGCTGAGTTGTAGAGATGCTAGAAATGTGTTTTGGTAGAGAAAACTTTTCTCTCCAACATATCCCCTCTTGCCCATGCTTCTTTCGTCATGTGCTTTGTCTGCCATTATGTAAAATGAGTAAAAGGAGTGATAACAATAGAGTAGCGTCATGGCATGGTGGACAGAGTACCATCCTTGGAGTCCAGAAGGCAATTCTCTAAAATTACAAATTTCTGATGAAGTGAGATCTGCAATAGTGGAGAGACTCTCCTCTTGGGGAGCTGTTCATAGTGATGAAATTACATTTTAAAACAGTTATAAAATTAGAAGAAAATACATGGAAGGAAAAAGTTCAGAAGAACTTTTCAGTTAATGCACATTCCTTTAAAAAACTATGAATAATGGAGTCAACTCCTTAAAATGCAGTCTTCTTTGAAAATTTTGCTTGTGAATTTCAATTTTGCTTTATATTAAGTTTAGAATAAATATTTTAAAAGAAAATTATGAGATTGAATAGAAAAATGTGAATAGAAAGGGACAATGAGAATGAAGAAAACATAGCAGGAGCTTATCTCTCAAGGTATAAATGCCTTGTTCTGTTTTAATAATGCCTTACTTTTGTATAATATTTCATAGTTTTTAAAGCATTTTCACAACTCTTACTTTATTCAATTATATTGACATCTCTTGGAGGTAATCCAGGCATGAATTATTTTATAGATGAGAAAACTCCGCCTCAGAAACACTATTTCTGCTTTTATCTCTGTCGACCTTTGCCAAGTGGCAAAACAAGGACCAGAACAAAGACTTTCTAGTTTCAAAGTCAGTGTTCTTTCTGTTAGGCTACTTTGATTCTTTCTGTGATGTTTTTCCTTTTTTTTTTTTTTTTGGTAAAGTTGTTTCCTTATCTAAATCTTGTGTATTCATCAGAACAATATTCTATATATAGAATATGTATAGTAAACATTTAATAGATGTTTGTCAAATTGAATTAAATTGTACAATTTGAAAAGATCTTACCAATAAATACATATTTCTTTATTTTCTAAAGATGTTCTTTGTGATGGAATAATGCTATATTTCTTTTAAGGGTATAAGGATTAGTTCTTAAGTCTGTCAGCAATGACTCAATTGAGTCTATAATTGCAGAATCAATAGCCATTAATCACAGAATAATAGAACCTCTGATTTGGAAGGGTATCCCAGAGACCATCTAGTCCAACCCATGTCTAGACACTATTTCTCTTAGGTCCTTTTAGATCCTCAACAAATCATTATTCAACCTTTACTTGGAGACCTCCAATGAGGCATAACCAACTAGTTCCCAAGATAGACGACTCAACTTTGGAAAGTTTTAATTGTTAAGAATGTTTTCCTTACATCAAACCAAAGCATATCTCTGTTGAACTTCCAAGCATTACTTTGAGATCTTCCCTTTGGGCCTGAAAGGACCAAGTCCAATTCCTTTTCCATAAAATAGCTCTACAAACACTTGAAAGTAGTTTCCATTTTTATTGTCTGGTCATTTCACTTGTCTGACTCTTCAAGATGTCAATTGTCTTCTTGGAAGATATGCAGGAATAGCTTGTCATTTCCATGTATTGCTCATTTTTACAGAAGAGGAGACTGAAGTCAATAAAGTTAAGTGATTTGCCCAGGATCATGCCATGAAGCCAAATTTGAACCAAGGAAGATGAGTCTTCCTGATTCCAAGCCCAGCACTCTATCCATTGTGCCACCTGACTGACTGAAGGCAGTTTTCATAGTGTCTTTAATTCCTTGTGTCTCCAGGCTAAATGTTCCCAATTCTTTCATTGCATCTTCACGTGAAATAGTGTGCTCTCATCAAGCCTCTTTGTGGCTGTTAGATATTTGCAGGAACCCAGACCCCAAACCAAAATTGCTATGTATTTGTGTTGAGTATATTTGGTATACACTTACATGTATGTGTTTCTCCTGTCTGAAGTTAGCTTCCCTGAGTTTCTTAATGGCAAAGACTGCTTATTTTTTTCTCTATATTCCCAGTTACTTACACATTACCAGCATAAGTGCTTGTGGATGGATTGATGGTTTGGTCTTTAGTGGCTGAGACTTGTACTTTTCCATCCCCCAAAGCATAGTAAAGAGAATTGAGAGATAGTAAATAGTAGGGTGTATTTATACAGCAGCATTTACCAGCCAGTGCCCCAGGATAGGTTAGAATAGTTCCATTTTCTTGGCTAAAGCTCCAACATATAAACAGGTTAAGGAACCTCATGATCACTAAGTAAATGAATGGCTAAGTCAAAAATAGATGCCAGTATTCCCTAACCACTGGATCTGATTCCAAATAAATATTCTCATGCCCTTTCTTTACGATAGAAAGCCTAGCAGGAGACAGGACTCTGTGGCAGCAAACAGTGAATCTTCCATGTCTGAAAAGATTTCTTGGGTTCTCAAAATTGTCATAGAAAAATGGGTTTTCTTATAAATTGTGACTTCTCCTCTTCTAGGACCCCAAACTACCTACTAAAAGGAGAAAAGCTTGAATTAGCTCTCATGTTAGATGATATTTTCTCTTCTTGCAGAATTTTTACCATCTGCATATTTAATTGTTGGGATATATGTAAATACTATTCTATGAGGACTAGATAGGACAATAAGAGAGTAAATAGCACATTTTCAGGGCAAGAAATTAACGGCAATGCAAAATTGATTAAGTTTCAGATAAAGACAGTGCTGTTCAGTTTGTTTGAAAAGTAATTCATTTATCTGAAGTTTTTTGGTGATGTTCACAGTGGTATAAATTTATAATGGAAAGAATGTTGGAGTTGGAGAGATAACCCAGAGGACCTGGGTGTGAATACTGCTTCTGCCTTTTAATCCCTCTATGTCTTTCTGTGAGTCACTCTCTCTAGGCTTTAATTTCCTCATCTAAACAGTGAGATGACCTCTAATATCTCCTCCAGCTCTAAGTCTGTGAACCTGTGATTTGGAGGTATGGGAGACAAAAAGGTACCTTCAAAGTTATCCCTTAAAGATCAATAGAGAAATTCTTTGTTTCACTGAATAGGAGTATACTGCACCCTGCTTTGAAAACTCCCTCTCACCACCTGCTTTAAATAAGACTTTCTGCAGTGACTAGTGATCTGTAATAAGTTTTAAATGCTAATAATTTTGTTTTCCGCTAAACATTCTAAAATCACCTAATACATTTAAAATATTATGTTTCATGTTTATATTAATCTTGTCATTTTCAGAGAATCTAAAAAGGACTGTTAACCTCAAACTTGAGTAATACATAAACATATTATCAGTGTCCCAAAAGTCTGTTAGGCTTAAAACTACACACACATTTTTGTCACACCAAATACTCAGCTCACACCCAATCTTTCCCATGGATCAAGAAGCTTTATCTGAATTTTATTAAATGAGAGAGAGAGAGTGTGTGTGTGTGTATCACTCTCCTATATTTGTATGTTTTATGGTATATGTGGTGGATAGATAGACAGATAGGTAGATAATGTGCATATATTTATATACAGGGTGTCCCAAAAGTCCTAGTGTCATTTTAAGCTATTTAAGTTTTTATCAATCGGCCAAAAGAACATGTGTGTCATGATAGACATGCACACACACACACAAGTTAAGACCCACCCTGATCTAGAATTTCTTACTGTAGTTTTGGTTGGTGGAGATCATATTAGCTTACCTTTTCCCAAATACCAATTATATAGAGGAAGTTTAAGTAGCTTAAAATGGCAGTAGGACTTTTGGGACACCTTGGTTATATGTGTGTATATATAGGGGAAAAACAGTGTATGTATGTATGTGTTAGGAAGGGAGGGAGGAAGATAGAGTCAGAAAGGAATGAGGAGGGGCAGGCAGAAGAAAAGGAAGGGGAAAAAATGCAAATATTTTAGTAGACAAGACAATAGCAAAAGAACCAGTTTAAATCCTGCCTCTGACACATATTAGATTTATAACCCAAAGCAAGTTTTTTGACCTCTCAGTTCTCCTGTGCAATTCCTTAAGACTTTAAGTCATAGAGAGGGTGCTGACCTGCACTAGTAGAAGGATTTTCCTCAACTGGAAGAGAGTTCCCTATAGCAATAAAATCACAGGTCATTTCTCTCCAAGAGTATAGATGTGCCCATGTGTATATGTGTATGTGTATGTATTAGACTATGCCAACAAAGTACAAGATCTAATAGGGCTACCAAGATGAAATGACTTTCAGTATTGTCTGGCAATAGTCCATGATACAATCCTAGTAATATCCACCGTCCAAGGACCAGTCATACTAAATGTATAAAGGCTCATTACTAGGACTGTTAACTTCCAGGTGATGGGTTTGTTTGTTTGTCTGTTTTTGTTTTTGTTCCTTTTTTTTCTCCAAGGTATACTATCATAGCATTGATTTTAGGGGTAAGTCCTAAATCACACGGTGAAACTATTTTGCTTGTTTTTGATTTTTACTCAGACTTATACTATCATAGGAGAAGTAATTTTAAGGGCCATCCTAAATCACATAGGTGAAACTATTTGAGTTGCAAATGGAAGTGAATAAGAAGCAAATAGAATCTCCAAAGTGTTGATTTCAGTTTCCTCCATATAACTGGTGTTTGGGAAAAGGTAAGCCAATATAGTTTCTACCAGCCAAACTATAGTTGGAGATTCTAGATCAGGGGGTTTTAACTTTGTGTCATGGACTCTTTTGGTAGGTGGATAAAATCGATAGACTTCCTTCTCAGAAGAATGTTTTAAATGCATAAAAGAAAATATATAAAATTACAAAAGAAACCAATTATAGTGAGATAGAGTTATCAATTTATTTTAATTGAGGGATCCAGGTTAAGAATCTTTGTAATCAAAAATTTTATTGTAGACCCAGAAAATGACTTCAGAAATGTGTTGCTAAATTTGATTTATTACTATCATCTATATTGAAAGGGCTCACATTGTTCAAGGATTTTTAAACAATATGCCCTTTCCATTATTGTCTTTTTTATGATATACAGATCATTACATGCCATGGAACTTTTTCTGCTATGCTTTGTTTTTTTCCCTTCTAAGACACACACTATTCTTCCTTACACTTACCGAAAAAGAAGTTTCCTGTTTTGGTTTAAAGAAATCTTTTCCCCTTTAAATCTTTTGTATTTTGCAGGGGATTAAATGACAAATAAATATTTTGGTTTCTTCTTATTCTGATTGCTTCCAGATTCATTTACCTTTGATTTCAAGAGTCTTGGTTTCTATTTCTAGTTTGACATTGCTGAGTGATACTGCTTTTTGTCCTGTCCTAAATCCCTTAGAGAGAAAACTAAAGCACAGTGCTTCTACTTAATGAGTTTGACTTCATGTAACCTGTAATGGGAAATAGAAAGATGAGATAGGTGCAGTATAGCACTGTTCCCTACTAAGCCAATGTAGCCAGGTGTTGAACAGTAAAAGAGACAAAATGCTCAGATTTTGATTGAAGACTTTGGTGACCCCTTTTTGCTCTCAGTGATCCTATTAAACACACTTGAACTTTTCATCTCTGTGGTGATTTATAAAATCCTAAATATGATGATATAATGTAATTGCCAATTAATAAGAGCAACCTGGGATGACTAAATTATAGGCATTTCAGCAAATTGCAGTTGAAGGAATAACAGCTGCCTTTCTCAGAACAGATGGTCCTCCTGGTGATAACAGGTCTCATCTTGATTAGTTAGAAAGGTAGAGCAGGTTGGAGCTGCCTAAATGCCTCAATAAGGTATTACTCCTAAAGAATATTCCAATATTCCAGCTCTATTTAATTTAACCTGAGTTTAATTCAATTCAACTATCACTTATGAAGTATCTATTATAAATCAGGCAGGATTCTAGGCATTACAGATAGGAAGAGAAAAATGAAACCATCCCTGCCCTCAGAAAACTTACATCCTATTCGGGAAACCACATGTGGATAGATAAGTAAATACAAAATAATTTCTACAGGAGGAAGAAGATGGGAAGCACTCATGAGTGGAATCAGGAAAGGCCTCTTATAGGAAATAAATTTGAATTGAATCTGTAAGGGAACTAAGAGTACCCAAGAAGAGAAGGTAAGTAGGGGCATTTCTCTAGGCATAGGGGACAGCCTACACAAAAGCACAGAGAGTAAGAGATAGAAAAGGGAAATCAATTAACACTGTTTGGCTAGAATGTACCATAAAGTATATGAGAAGGAATTGTGTGCAATCCACCTGAAAAGACAAGCTGGAGTCAGATTGGGAAGGGCTTTAAATATCAAATAGGAGAATCTGTACTTTATCTGAGAAACAATGGGGAGCTGCTGAAGTATCTTGTGTGGTCAGAGGTATATTTTAGGAATAGCAGTTTGACATCTTTGTGAAGGATGAATTGGAGAAGGGTAGGGCTGATTGTAAGCAGACCTCAAAATATAAAATGCCTTGTGAATCTATGTGTTGACCAGAGAGAAAAGAAAATTTTGAATAACTTGGAACTTGTGACTGCTTTATTAACTTTATAATCCGTTTATTTTTTCTGTCTGCACAAAATCATTCAAAGGACACTTTAAGTTTTTAGCTCCCTCGTATGGCACCCTAGGCAATCTACTAATGTAACAACCTCACAAGAGCTTTTTAATTTATTTTTTGTGGTATAATCTCTTTTTCACTGTTATTTTCCTATTGTGTCTGTCATGTCCTCCCTAGCCTCCACCCTCTCTTCTTAACTTCCTGAGCATTGATCAAGTTAAGAATCTTTTCAGCTATCTATCTGTGATGTCATTTTGCCAAAAGAGTGAGAGGGCACTTGTCTCTGGGGGGTCTATGTGTGATTGAAAGCAAAGGAAAGAAGGTGAATGTATTATGAAAGTGGATATTTGTAGCAATTTATTTTGGAACAAGAGTTCTATCTTTGTGATGTGTGTTGTGTGTATGTGTTCTGGGACTCAGAAATGGTTCTCAAATTAGGGTATACAAGTTGTTTTTGCTTCCTGTCTTTCCCTTTGTAAATTGTTTTGATTTACCTGGCACTATTCCTATCCTCAGTAAAAACTGACTTTTATGAGGAAGTTGAATTGTTCTAGTTTTTTCTTTATGTTCTGTTTCAAGGACTTTGGATTTCGTGGCAAGGGACAGACATTCCCCCTTTCCCACTAGGGCTAACTCCTTCACAGCAACATCAATGGTATGATATGAAATATTGAGTCAGCCAATGAAATGCCAGTTCTGAGACTGATCCTGAAATAATGGAAATCCTGTGAGTCATAAAATTGGCATGCTGAAGATCAAGTCATAGCCCATCTGGATAAACAACAAAGTCCTATAAAGTAAAACCTTTTGAGATAACTATATATATATGTATATATATATATATATATACATATATATATATATACATATATATATATATAAATTATGTTTGGGAGAATGGTAACATAGTTAACTATATATGAATTATTTCAATCATTCAACAAACATATTTATTAAGTAGCTACTATGTGCCAGATACTATGCTAGGAGCTGAAAATAATTAAGAGCAAGAGTGTATTATATTTATTCTCTGATCTAGTAACATCAAACTCAAATAGAAACGGATGCATATAACACATATTGACTTACAAAACCACAAATTAACATTATCTTTGTTTTATTGAATTTATATTTTGTTAAATGTTTCCCAATTACATTTTAATCTGGTTCAAGGCACAATCAGGAGTTTTGCAGGAAGTTTGATGCTTCTGTTCTGGTTCATTCAAAACTCTGGTGTCAGTTTTTTAGTCAAGAAGAAGGGTTGATTGAATTACTCAAATAATTCAGGGGCAACTCATGTAAAAAGAGGTTGACTTTTTTTCTTATGGAAATTGGTGGCAATGGAGGTCTGGCGACAGAATAAACTGGCAGATCTGGAAAGACTGGACTTTGCCAAGTTTCCTTGTAGTCATTTTCTTGGAAATTTCAATTTTATCATTCTGGAGACATAGCCAAAGTCTCTGCTGTTAATCAGGAAATATTACATATGATGAGAGAGAGAAAGAGGGGGCGGGGAGAGAGAGAGAGAGAGACAGAGAGACAGAGACAGAGACACAGAGAGACAGAGAGAGAGAAAGAGAGAGGAGTTTCATTTTAATCTCCCAAAATAGAACATTTATATTTACTGTATGGCAGCCAAGTGCTATTTAAGAGACTAGTGCTGCTGGAATATATACGACACAACATTTGGTGTCAAAATTGACATTTATTTTCCCAAACCTGGAATTATCACGTCATGCGACTGTGACAAACATTAGAAGAATCTTCTCTCTTGAGCTCTGCAGTGTTCATTGAGAAAACTTGAACAGAAAGAGGGCATGAGGCTGAAAAGTAGAAGGGGATGAGGGGAATCAGCCTACTAACATTTTTTTCCTTTCATTGAAAAAGTTAGATTCTCTTCTCAGAGCTTTGAAATGTCATCTTTCGTTATTCCACAAGTCATAGCTGAAAGAATATTATATTTACAAGGATTCCTATTCCTATTTATGACTCAGTTAGCCAAGAGTTGAATAAAGCCATTATTTCAATAAGTAAATAATTTGTTACTCAGAGATGATAAGAAGCTCCTTGGCCAGAGAAGCAATAAGTGTTTTGTTTTTTTTTCCTTTGGGGAAGTCTTTTAAAAGTTGTATTTTGATTACGGTGGTGTTGGGGGACAAAAGCAGTGTGAAGTGGAATTATGGATTGAAAGTATTTATCATCCTCATTAAATCCCCACTGTTAACGATTACTTAACATTAAAATCCACAGAGCCTTTTTGCTGCCTGAAGTCAATGAAGGCTTCTCTAAGGCACACAAATCAGCGATAAAAGGCAACGCAGGATCTTGGCTAGAGGCCCAGACATGGTTCATCCATATAAATTTTACTGGATAATCTTCATCAATTCCAAGCAACTTTCACAAAAATTGTTTTGTCACTTGGACAATAGATCTTTATCCAGGCTTTCTGGTCATCCATGGAGGAAAAATATGGCTTATTTTAAAACAAACCATCAAGAAAAAACAAAACAAAACCTGTAACAGAAATGTATTCTGTATTAAGAAAAAAAACCCAAAAGATAAGAAGTAGATGACCAGAAATACATTCCTAATTAAATAACACTAAGCAGAAGTCTCTGACTTACACAAAAAGCTGACACTGTTAGTACCTTCTGGAGTAAAAGAAATTTGGATTGAATGCCTAGGAAAGTGTTTTGCACTTGGTAGATGCTAACTCTGTGTTTTCAACTTGAGCAAATGAATTGAGCTCTTTCTCTCCCGCCTTTAATTTGAATTACTTCAGAGGTGTCTAAGTAGAGAGGATAAGGGAAAGTCTCTAAAAGAAAGAGAAAGTCTGAGAGCCGAACTGGTCTCTGAATATCAAAGAAACAGCAGAAGAGAGAGCCAGCTTGGTACAAGCTGGCATTGGATTAGGAGGTGGACAGATCTGAGTATGAAAACTGCCTTGGATACTTATTAGCTATGTGACCCTGGACAAATGCCTCTAACCTCTCTGTATTTAAGTTTTCTCATCTGTAATATGAAAGGGTCAGGTTCAAGAAGATTGCAATGTCATATGAAAAAGAGAACCAGGTTTACTGGGAAAATAGAAGCTGGGAAAACTAGAATTCATTTCCATGACTCAAAGCTAAGTCAAGTGTGCTGCAACCATGCATGTCACTCGCCCCCAAATCATATGTAACATTGTCTGGTACATTATTATAGCATTTTTGAAGGGTGATGGTTTGGACTTGTGATTTCATTAGTGTGGAGAGCTACCGTTATGAAAACTCCTCCACTGAGACACTAAGAGATAATCGTCATTTTCCAGGGTCTAGTAGCTAGGATGCATCAACTATAGGAGTTAAATCTAGTTGTTCCTTTCTTTGAGGTCAGCTTTCTACCCTCTAAACCACACTGTCACTCTTTAATATAAAACAGGTGGTCTTTCTAAAACTTTCTAAGCTGAAGATATTGAGGGCAAAAACCATATATTATACATTTTAATTCTTGACAGTGCCTAGCACAGTGCTAAGTGCACAGGACATGTAATTATAGATTAAAGTGTAAGTAAAGTGGGTTTAACTCAAATGCTGGACTGAGAGTTGAAAAAACCTGGTCTCAAGTCCCCTCTTTGATGCTTACTAGCTGTGTGACTGTGAGAACGTCCTTTAACTATTTCAGTTTCCTCATCTGTAAAATGAAAATACTTATTTATCTCAGAGGAGTTGTTGTGAGACTAAAATAAATATATATGTAAAGATCTTGGCAAATTTCAAAGCATTATGTAAATTTCTATTGTTAATCCTAAACCTCAAAGCTACTCTTAAAATACAAAAAATAAAAATGCTAATGGCACATGGGTATAGATGTGTTTTCTAAAATCATGAACAAACAGGAGACAGATAATGAGGATCTTATTGATGATCTAGGCCTTGCTATATTTTTCAGACTATTTTATTTATAAAATAGTATCATGGGGATAATAATGATAATGGTGAATGATGGCGATAATAATGATGATGGATGTTGGTGATGATTGAGAAATGTTTTGGCCTCCCTCAAATAGATTATTCTTTGAATTCTCCTTCCTCAGTTGAATTTTACCTTCTGGCTAATCATTGTATTATGATCACAGTGACTGATGAATTATAAATTTGTTTTTAATTCCATGTGAGTGGGAGAAATAGAGAGGAGTCATGTCCTTATTGTGTTTTTTATTGCCAATTTGAAAGAACTAACAGTCATAAGCATACTTACACAGGTCCCCTGGCAAAAGAGTAAGAACAATTTTCTTTACAATAAAACACTAGGAAAGTTAATTTATTCTTAGGACATTTCACTAAAGACCCTAATGTCTGCAGGCATCAGATTGATCAACCTAGGTAATCTGCCATAGCTAAAAGTGAATGAATGAATGAGAAAGTATTTTTAGATCCCATATTCCAGGAACTAAGTGCTGGGCGGGGGGGGGGGGGTGGCGGGGTGTTAATACAAAAATAAAGAGAAAAAAATGCAGGTATTAGGTATTAGTGCTAATCAGAACCTAAAAACAATTACATAGATTGAGGTGTAAAGGACTGGCTGGTTTCATATGTAGTTTGTTTAAGCAATCTCGTTGCTTGATACTTACATCTGGTATGTATCAGAGATCTATGTTTTTATCCATGTGAGTATTCCTTCCTCACAGATACAAATGGAAATCACCTCCCTCAATGCAGTGTTTGGGGGGAAAAAATCACCTGGGGGCAAGCCCTCTGGTGAGGGACTTCATGGTTTTTATATACTCTACGAAATGTGCTGCTTCTCAGGCATCCAGGATGAGTCTGAGTTCAGTCTCTTTTGCTTTAGGATTATAGATCTAGAGATAGAACATACCTCAGAAGCCATCTAGTCCAAACCTTTCACTTTAGTGATGAAAAGAACTGAGCTCGATGGAGGAGGAGATGGGACTTGGAAATCAGATCTTCTGACTTCAGGGTCAGTGATCTTTCCATAAACATTCTACTTTAAACCCTGAGCATTCAGCCATTCTCCATATATGCATATTTTAGACACAACCAAAGACCAGATGACCGAGTAAGTATAACTCAACACAACTGTCATTGAGGAAAAAGATGGGAAGAGGTTGCGGGGGGTAATACTTTAAAAAATCACTCATTATAACCCTTTTATGAAGGGAATGATAGATAGCACCCCAAGTTTAGGACAATTGAGATCTCTGGAGTAAACTGATGCAGTTAAAATGCAGGCTTTATAATGACTTCATGATTTTAGCAAGCCAGAACTTCCTGGAATTGGCTCTATGTTCCACAGGTATAAAACCTCTTTCCCCAGATTTTCTCTGAGGCCTCCAGTAATGAAGATTTTTGTGGCTGTTAAGTCATTTAGTCATGTCTGACTCTTCATGACCCCAATTTTATGGGGTTTCATGGCAAAGATACTAGAGGGAGTCTTTCTCCAGGATCCCCATTTTACAATTGAGGAAATGGAAGCAAACAGAGGTTAAGTGAATTGCCTAGGGTCACACAGCTAATAAGTGTCTGTGACTGGATTTGAACTTGGGTCCTCCTGACTCCAATCCAGCACTCTATCCACTTCATCACCTAGCATCTTGTAATGGGGATAAGCCTGCCTATATTGTATATAAGAAGAAAGGCCATCTGAGTCACCTTTCCTCCTCTGGATCTGGAAAGTCTCTTTCTAGATAGAACAATATCCTAAGACTCAGCCCTTTGAATATGACCAATAAACAAAATCAAATTCTTCCAGAATAATCAGGAGGAGATGCACTTCAGGAAGGAACATCACTAGCCTCCCTCCTCACCGTGAGTGATGGGGATCCTGGAGGTTATTGTAACTGAGATTACTCTAGGGAATGAAGACAGTCTCTGGCATTAGTCTAAAATTTCACTGGTTAAGAGCTGGAATGGACCTCAGAGGGTATCTGATCTAGCCCCATCATTTTATAGACAGGTAACTTAGGCTAAAAAGTTTCTGAATTACCTAAAATCATACAGGTAGTAAGTGACAAAGATGCGACTTGAACCAAAGTCCTCTGACCCCAAAGCCAGTACTCTTTCCACTACTCTGTTTTGTGCAATATTTACATATGCCTAATGGAAAGGAAAAAAAGCACTGATGTATCCCCCTCCTTTTACTCTTCTTAGGTCTTTAATAGAATAACCACTCTGCACGAAAAGCAGTCTCTGTATCATTACCAAATTAGAGCTCTGGAGTTTGATATTCTTTAGATCCTTTCCCAGACTGCATTTTTTTAGAGCAAATGTCATTCTGGAGTGACCATTCTCAATGGTATTTGTTCTGCATATAGCTTGGTGTGTGTGTGTGTGTGTGTGTGTGTGTGTGTGTGTGTGTGTGTGTGTGTGTGTGGTTACTTATTGTTTCCTCCATTAGATTGTGAACTCTTGGAGAATAGGTGTGGTCTTTTGCCTGTTTTTGTATCCCTAGCACTTAGCACAATACCTGACACATAGAAGGTACTTAATAAATATTTATTCCATCAATCAATATCTAGTGATTGTAAAAGGTAGGGAAGGGCAGGTAACTTGTTGGTACATGTATTATTGTAAAGAGACTTGTAGTCAAGAATAAACAATTTCCCAGCTTGAAATTTGGCTGGAAGAATACTGTTTTCTGAGTTACAAGTTATCTGGAATAGTAGCATTAAAATTCCTTTCTCCTATCCACCATCACCCCCAGATAAAAGAAGCAGTTTGTTTTGTAACTGTCTAATGCCATTGTCATGTACGGTAATGGTTATCTGAGTGTCTGATCCCACTCCTCTACTGAAAGTTCTAAGAGAACAAGGACCACGGCTTATCTAAACACTACCCACAGTGTTTCCTTTAGTGCCTACCATAGTACATCCAATAAACAATAAAGATTTGATGAATGAATGAGTTGGTGGCTTATAAAGAAGATGATATACCTCTATCCCTTCAATCTCCAGTAATGGTTGCAGGGGAAGGACATTACCTTTTGCCATAATACCATTTCCTTTGCCACCCATGAAACCAAATACTGACATCTTCAATATAGCTTAGTGGAATCCTGTCTAAGAGGAACATGATGGTAGGACAGAAAGTTAGTATTGCATAGTGGGATGAACACTGGACTGGAAGGCTATTTGAACTGCCTATTTTACAGAGTTGTAAAGAAAATGCTTTGCAAACTTTAATCAATGTGGGTAATTATTGCAGGATGCTCTTTTACTAACTCATAGAATCTCTTGAGTTGGGGGATACCTAAGAGTCCATCTGGTCTAATCCATACCTTGTAAAGAAAACAGTGAACAACAAAGCAGAGAAGTGGTCATCTACTTTGTTCAAAGACTTCCAGTGAAAGAAAATTCCTTATTTCTTAAGACACTCTATTCCATTTTTAATTACTTTAATTGATGGTATTTTTCCCCTTATATTTAACCTAAATTTGACTCTTTGCAACTCTAGCCTAGTTCTACCCCTGAAGTCCAAGAAGATCAAGTCTAAAACTGTTGCCATGGAAGAACCCTTCAAATATTTAGAGAAAGTTATCATGTTTCCACAAAGTCTTTTCTTTCTCAGTCTAAAAATTGCCAGTTCCTTGAACTGATCTTCATATGATATGAATTCAAAGTCTTTTAGCATCTCTGTTGACCTTATTTATACCCTCTCCATTTTATCAATGTCCTTCCTAAAAGTCTGGTTCCCAGAGCTAGAGAAAATCACAGTATGATCTAACCAGTACACTGGAACTGTCACTCCCTTAGTTCTGAAAACTGTTTACTCTCTCAAAGGACTCTAACATTGCATTAGGTTTTTTGGCTGCTATATCATGCTGTTGACTCATATTGAGCTTTTAGTCCAGTAAAACCCCCAGAAATCATACCAAGAATGCCATTATCATCCTGGAACAGCTTCTAGATATGGTGCAGTGTCATACAGAATGACTTAAAAAAAGATTGTTATTCTGGGCACTGAATGAAATTAAAGAAGAGAAATTGGGTTTGAGAGAAAGAAGAGAAATTTAGGAATTGGCTTCACATTTTTAATTTTAGTTAGAAAGTTGTTGTTGATGTTTTCTGAGAAGGGGATTATTACATTGGGTTCTTCTCAAAAGGAGCTACCTCAAAAGAAGCTTATATAAAACGTTTGGCAATATTGTCAGGGCTGTTTAGACTGCCATACAGATTTGTTGTCTTCATCTCTAGCTGCAAAAGGAAAGACTAAAATAAAATCAATCATGACTTTATAAACCACCAGACAATGTGGAGGATTAGTGTTTATTATTAAAAAACAGTTTAAGTATCTAGAAGCTACTTGTGTTTTATTAAAAAACTAAAATGTTTCAAGTTGTCTGTTGGTCTGCCTCAATAAACTGCAGTCAGTTTTGCCCACATCAATTTAATTAGTTTTGTCATCATTGCTAATATTGAATTTCCAGGATCAGAGATACAAATAAAGAAAAGAGTTAAGCAATGCTATTATTCCATGAAAAGATCAAATGGGGTGATGAAAAATTATAGGTTTTCTTCTAAAAATGATATTAGAATGAAACATTGAATGAGGACTGCATTTTGAACTTCAACTATTTCTACCACTTGATATTCAATAACACTTGAAATGCACAATTTAGTCATTTAGTTCTTTTAAATATACTTATTCCTATTAATTATATCTTTCATCTAATCAATAGAAAATCTGCTGGCTTACTATCCACCTCTGCAAAATTTTTTAAACAGAACTCATTATACTCAGGACACAAATTTGCTCTGCCAGTATACTGGCTAGAACTCTTGGATCCTTGGGTTTTCTTTTAGCCAGAGGATTTCTTGAAATAATCTTAAAAGCCAGAGATTATTGGACAGCACAGACCTACCTACACTTATTATTTTATATAGAAAGAAAAGCTTCATTGCTGAAGAAGATGATGCCGTCAGAGAAATGATGACATGACTTGCACTTGACTTTGTTTTGAGTGAGGGAGAGCTAAAAGCTACAATATGGGATAATGGATGGAGACCAGACTTGAACCTAAGAAGACCTAAGTTCGGGTCTTATCTTTGACACACCTTGTCTCTGTGAGCATAAGCAAGTCAATGAATGGCTCGGTGCTGTAGGCAGGATTTGAGCTAAAATGATAAATCATGGAGAAGGTACCAACCTATGTTGGTCAAGGAAGTTTCTTACATGGAACTTCTACCCTAGTGAAGCCATAAGCCAAGTCCCTATACCCTATCATATAAAGGCAGCTGATGATGCAGTGTCTAGAGTCCTGGACTTGGAGTTAGGAAGATTTGAGCTTAAATCTGGCCTCAGACTGTTACTAGCTCTGTGGTCCTGGACAAGTCATTTAACCTCTGCCTGCCTCACTTTCCTTCTCTATAATAATAGCACCTTCCTCACAGTTTTGTTATGAGAAATAATTCACATAGCAGGTACAAAGTGATTTTTTAAACTGCTTTATAAATTGTGACCATTATTACATGTTTTAGCTTATGTGAAAAATAAGTGGATATATATTACACATATATACATATATAATATAGATAAATATTATATATTACACATACATATATATAATATATATGAAAGAAATCTAATTGGTTCCACACTTAGCTACATTCCAGTTTTCTAAAATAATCTGTAACTGAAGTTTCCCATTCTTAGACATGAACCATGTCTTTCCCTATGCAGGAACCCCAAATTCTCATTTTCAGCTTACTCAGGGATCTTCATTAGGAACCTCTGTGCATTAGCATCTATGATAACAGAAACTTGAAGTTTGTGCTTCACTGACATAGTCTTAGAGAACTCAGGGTCATCTCCATGCCATGATAAGACATAAAATTTAGCTTTACTGAATATACAGTATGAGTATAAGAAACAAAGCACTGTCCAAGGTTCCAAGAAGAAAATACACCCATTTCTTTCCATATATTTCCATATATGTACATATATTTTCACACTACACATACATATGGCCACCATGTAATATAGGGAAAGGTGAAAAATAGAAAATCATTAATCATAACTTCATATTGACACACTAGGAAAAGCTATAAAACTATAAAAATGATAAAAGTTACCTTAAAAAGATTAATTTACCTTTTGCATTTATAACTTCCACCTAAATGTACTCTGATCTTTTGATTATGTAGGAAGAGTGCTGTTCTTAATTTCCCCCCACCTATTTATTACTCAATGACAGTCTAAATTAGATATGGAAAATGAAGGAATTCACTTGCCCAAATTTAAACTGAGCTCCAACTTTGAATGTTAATACCTCATGTTTCTGTAGTACTTTAAGATGTGAAGTGCTTTCTTCATATTTCCTTTGTACATTAGACAGTTCAAATATTACTATCCACATTTTAAAGATATGGAAACTGAAGCTGAAATAAGTAAAGCCAATGGACTTCATTAATCCACAGTAGTCTTGTCATTCTTTCCCTCCTTACCCAGCTGTGCAAGTTTGTACATCTTCTTTCATGCTCAGGAAGGTTCATCTTGCCTCATGACAGTGGAATAGAGTACCCACAGTGGAGGACTGGTGAGAGGAAAGAAAGAGCCAAGGTACCTGCTCTAGCAACATCCTAAAGGGAGATACTGCTAAGTACATCTGATAACATTTGTGTAAGATCCCCACACCTTACTCTCAAAAAAGATCTAAGGGAGAGATCAATTCCCTCACAGATGGGATTGATGTGTCTGCCTCCCGGCTTGTCAATTTCCCTCTTTACTTTAATTCCATAGACTCATCCTAAATCCATCGTCGTATTCCTGGGGGATTGGAGGGATGAGGGGCTTACAGAAAGTACCACCAGACTTTAGATGTCCCTGGAAAATCAGCTTCTTTGTTTTGTTTTTTTTTCAATGTTCTTCTCCTAAGATTTCCTCAATTGAAGTGATATTTCAAATGATAAGGGGAGGAAAGAACACACCAGTTAAAGCCAAAGCAATTTGCACCTTTGAGAGTTAACTCTGAGGATTTTATTGTGAAATATTTTACCTGTCTCATTTGAATTGTAAGCCCCAAAGCAGAAGCCATGCTTACTTATATGGCTTATGCAATGCTGAATCTGCTGTCAGCATTCAAATAATAAATAATAATAATGGCATAGAAAAGCCAGGAAATGCAAAAGTTAAGGCTCTCATTGTAATGTTAACTCATCCAAATTGCACATACGTAATCTTCTTCAATATCTGGATAAACTTAGAAGCGTCATTTTATTATATGAAAAATGTGCAGGATAGGCAAGTTGGTATCACCCTGCAAACTTTATATTTCAGTGTCTGGCTTCAATATCTATTCAGACTTGGGGCTTTCACAATAAATCAACAGCTTTGTACATTTAAAGAAAATAGCCTGTCTTCAGAGAATAGAGATAGCCCTGCTTATTTACCTGCAATAGCAGATCTAAGTGTAGAAAAAAGTAAAAATAACACTGGATTTGGCAGATAGGTGAATAGTCTATGGCCATAAAACAAAACAATTCTGGAGAGTCTATTTTTCTGGGACCACCTATATGAAGACTGATCCTACTACCTTCTACTAATTTAGAACACTACCCAATTTAACTCAATATGTTTTTATCAAAACATCTAGTTAAAGGCAAGTAGGTAAGTAAAGTTCTAGGCCTGGTGTTAGGAAGACCTGAGTTCAAATCTAACCTCCAAAACTTAAAACCTGTGTGACTCTGGGCAAGTCGCTTAACCTCTGTCTCACTTACAGCATCTTTAAAATTGTGGTAATAAGAATACCTATCTCCCAGGGTTGCTATGAGGATCATATGAGATAAGATATGGAAAGTGCTTAGTTTAGAGCCTGGCACATAATAGATGTTTAATGAATGCTTGCTGTCTTTCTGTTCTCTCCTCAGTGCTAATCAGGCACTAGACTGGCAAATCAAGAAACATGGCACAGTTCCCACCTTCAAGCAACTTAATCTAGTAGAAGAGATAAGGCATATACACTTAAGTATTTTAAATTAAAATGTATTCAGTATGGAGAAAGGGCACAAATAAAAGACTCTGAGATAACAATAATGAAGGAGAATTCGCCTTTAACTAGAAGATGAAAGAAGGTTCTTATGACACCATATAACTATGAATTGATTGCCAGACGCTAATTAAGAAAACATGAGGCTTCTCTCTAAGCTTTTTTTAAAAGAGATTATATTATATGGCATTGATTTTAAACTTTGTATGGAAAAATTGAAGAAAACCTTTCTGTGTTGTACTATGGCAAGGTACTTCTAAATTTTCAGGGCTAAATGTATTGAAAAGAATAAAACAGATTAACATGAATAATAAAGAATTTGGAATGGTGGGCTAGCTTTATTATGCACACCATTGTCTTAGGGTTTACAGTTGCTAAAATAAAGAGGCAACATTGCCCAAACTAGAAGAAACACGTACAATGGAAAGATCACTAGCTCTAAGGTCAAGAGAGGATTGTATCTAAGTAACTATGTCAGCCAAGGTAAATTGTTTAATCTTTGTGAGACTTAGTTTTCTCACTTTAAAATATTGCAAATTATAACGTACTATATAAATAAAATTAAAACTCATGGCAAAATTCTGAAGAAATGGAAGGATTTTCATCAAATAAAACTGGCTACTAAGTTGATTCTAACTCCTGGGGATCGCATGAGAAAAAGCACAAAGAATAAAAGATCAACATGAGCTCAGAAAAATTAAAGTAGCTTAGTTCAGCTACATTGTAGAACACATGAAGGACAATATGGGATGTGGATGGAAATGTAGATAAGTTAGACAAGGGACCAAACATAAGAAGTGAATTTCAAAGGGAAATGAGAAGTTCTGTTTTGGTTTTACTAAGTTCTCAAACTTAGTGCTGGTGATGGCTGTAATTAACAAACCACAATCAAGATTTCATGTAGGTAGAAAACCATGAAACTTGTCTGCAGACTCAGAAGATATTCATGTCAACTTCACCAAATATGATTTATGCAGTGAAAGTCATTGTATAATTACATTTTTCATAACTTCTGTTTTTTAAATAGTGGTTTCTAAAAATTCATGTGCTTAGGGAATAACACTAATTAATGTACTTGTAACTATAATGACCCATCAAAATGGGGTCTTTTTCAAATATACAACCATTTATACTTTTTTTTCTATCTTCTATCATATTGAAGTAGCAAATATGTAATTAACCCAGAGTCCTAAAATCACACATAGTTTCTCCAAGAGTTACAAAACCAGACTTTCTAGCCTCACTATCTCTGGGTATCCCTCCATAGTATCAGAATTACCTTCCCTGTCTCTATTTGCCCACAAACACATTCAATGAAAATATTTCTTCTGCATGTGGGTTTCGAGAAGGTGGCAGCAAAGTCAGTCCCAAAGTGCCAGATCCTTAACTCCTTTCCAAGTCAAGCAGCATGAACTTGGAGACTTGACAATAGAAAGGAAACATCTGAGCTGAGATCCTTTTTTCCTTTCGTAGCAAGGGATGAATAAGACCATAGAAATAGTTGTTTTTGTGTCAATTTCAGTGTGTCAATATGCTCTTCTATAGTTCTACATTATGAATGTAAAGATATCACTTTTGTGCATATATTCATGTAGAGGAAACTTAATATAGTGGATAGTGAGCTGAATCCAAATCAGAAAGACTTGGATTTTAACCCCATCTCCAGTGCATACTAGCTGTGTGACCAAGGGGGAAATCATTTCACTTCTCTGAACTTTAATTTTCTCATCTCAGTAAAATTGATATGCAGATAAATGTAACAAAAATTGCAGCAGAGAATTCTGAGACTTTAATGATATAATATGTTGTGCATAAGAGAAGTGACCTTGAAAAAGCTACATAAATTAGTCAGCTAGATGATGTAGTGTAGAGGCATCAAAACCTTGACCTGGGTCAACAAGCCAGACCAAATCCCAAATATAGCTGAACCCAGATTAACATGTAATTGAGAAGTGTTTAACAAATTAAATAAGAATACAATACAGCATTTCTTGTTGTTCACTTGTGTCTGACTTTTCACGAGTCTGCAGCCACACAGGTCATGGGGTTTCCTTAGCAAAGATACTGGAGTGGTTAGTCATTTCTTTTTCTAGTGGATTAAGGTAAACAGAGGTTGTGACTTGCCATTAGTCACACGACTGGTAAATGGCTGAGGCTGGATTTGAACTCTGGTCTTCCTGATTCCAGTCCCAGGGCTCTATCCACTGAGCCACTTAGCTGCCTTCTGTAAAAATCATAGCTAATGTTAACTTGTAGGGTTTTGAAGTCTGTCTGTGGCTGCAGGGATCTGTTTCTATTTGAATTTGACACTCTCGACATAGTGGATGGAGCTAATAACTTAGAGTTAATAGACCTGAGTTCAGACCCTACCTCAGATACTAACTTAATTGTACGATCATGGGCAAGTTACTTAATCTCTCTGAGTCTGAGTGAACTCATCTGTAAAATGGGGATAATAACAGCACCTCCCTCTCAGAGTTGTGAAGATCAAGTGAGATAATATGCATACAGTGCTTTGCAAATCTTGAAATACTATATAAATGCTATCATCCTTATTTTTACTTTTGTTATATAAATGTTAGGTATTGTATCTTTCTTACATTCTACCACTATTAGTCTCTATTACACTTTACTTGCTTAATCTTGTTTATAAACTGAAGGACAGTAAAAAATGACTTCTGTAATCATAAACCTCAGACTTCCCTATATGGTAAAATCCCATTATAGATCAGTTCACTATTCTACCAGTTCTGGTATATTAAAGGTCAAAATCATATCCTTTATGTATGGATTGACTGTAATGTGTATCTCCTTCATTTTGACACAGAAAGCAGTTACACAGGTGCTCTTTATTCTCTATACCAGCATTTAAAAGGTAAAAACAAATACAAAGTATCTACTTCATTTATACATTTACAAAATAAATAACTGGAGACTTTTATTCAATGTTATGGATAACAATATGAGGAATTTTATTGTATTCCCTACAAACAGAGTTCTATAGATGAGTATTGAGTGAATTCATGTGCTCTGGAGACTGTTGGGTTGGCTTTTGTTGTGTTTTGTTTTTGGAAGAATAGAAGAATTATTTAATTTATTCTAGTTCGGTATTCTCAGTTGATGCTAAAAGAAAATACCAACTTCTGTTTGGCATGTAAAAATTTTCACAACCTACTCCTAACCTACCTTTCCAGTTATCATTTCCAGCCTCCATCATTCTCTTTTTTGTACTGTAGAGTCCAATCAAATTCACTTTCTTTTTATTGTTCAACATGACATGCCATCTCTAGTCTCCAGTCCTTTGTACATGCTGTCTCCCATTCTTAGAATGTACTACCTTCTCATGTTGTCTCCTTCAAAACTTATATCCCATACATGAAGCTTTTTCCTGATTTCTCAGATCCTAGTGGTCTCCCTGACCAAATCACACACACCCACACACAATCATGCACACACGCATGCACACACACATAAACACATAATTTTATGTGTTGTCTCCCCTGATAGAATGTAAATTCCTTGGGCAGGGGGGTAGAACTGTTTCATTTTTATTTTTTCGTAACAGCATATAGCACAGTTGTTACACATAGTAGGCATTTAATCAAAGTCTATTGATTGCAACTTGGGAGAATTTCTGTCATTTAATAAATGGTTGAGTAAACATTTTTCTCAGGTAACTGGGGTTGGATGACTGACTCTAGAAAGGTGCCACCAGGCCACACCCCGAGGGGTGAGTTCCTTTCTTAGACAATTATAAAATCCAATTTGCAGCATAAGAAAAATGCTACCTCTTAGACATCTAAAATTCTGCCAACCTTCCAGTTTCAAGATGGATTTGTCAGCCTTTGGGAATAAGATTCCCTTTGCAAATAATAATTTCAACTCCATGCCTTCCAGCTAACAGAATGTGGAATTAATCTTGACTTTACAACTATGGGAGACCAACATCAGCAAAACTGTTCTTAGCATATTTCTTTTTTATGTATGTATTTACCACTTAGACAATTCAGTTTGTCTCAGCTGAAAATTTGGTGCTGGTCAGATCAGTAAATCTGTTTTCACTGAAAAGTCTACTCTTAGATCCAGTCAGAACAGGCCAGTTGCTCCCATCAGCCTAAATCAGCTGAAGTACTGTCCAGATAAACTTCTTACTCCTGCAGATCAAGGGGATTGACTTTCTTCTATGACTGAAAAAAAGCAGAAAACATATATTGTTCTCATGAATATGATTAAGAATGCCCATTTTATCCATTTTTGAATGCCTATGTATAAGTTTCTTGTTTCTTCATTATGGCCCCTCTCCCTGCTTTTCAGTCTAACCAGAGAGGTGTTTTGATTTTCAATTCTCCTTGCTTTCCTTAGACCTGTGTTCCTGGATTTCTTTCATATCCTTCTCTAAAGAGGGTATTTAAGAAAAAATAATGTTAAGTAAATAATGTCAGTAGAAAGCATTTCCCCTGCCTCCCAAAAGCCTCACAACAAATCCATTTCTCTACGTGTTTAGAAAGTTAAATTTTTTTATACCTCTCTCCAAACAGCTCTGTATGGTACTTAGGAAACGAGGCCCTCTTAATTATAAACATGACCTACATAAATACAGCTAGTTGTTTCCCTACTCCCTGAGATCTGCAAGGGAAGAATTAAATGTCTTTTACTCCGATAGATTACTTGGCTTCACTGGAAGCTGTTCGTCTATTTGATTGTCAATCCAAAAAAATAAAACTGAATATTTTCAGAATGACAGAATCTCAGAGTTAGAATTAACCAATCCCCAAACATTTACTGTGTTTGTTGACAAAACTCATACTGTGCACCAGTTCTTGTACTAAGCTCTGAGGATAAAAAGATAAAAATGAAACAACCCTATCCTCAAGGAGCGTATGAGCTTACATTCTAATGGGGAAGAGAAGTATGCATATACAAAGACAGGCTACGGGGTGCATTTGCCTCCTTGGTATTTATTGCTTTTGTCTTTTCTAAAATATTTTTCATCAGCTGTTTCAGTTCTTTAGTCATGTCTTTTGTTGAGAAATTTTGAATTATGCCTGTAAATCATAGAACATGGTATTTACCCATGAATTAAACCTAATGATTCTACAAATTGCAATGACATTTTTAAAAATCTAGCTTTTAAAATATTCAATTCAGTTTAACAAGCACTTATTAAGAGCCTACTATGTGCAAAGTACAAGGTTAGACCCTGAGAAGACAAGGAAGAAATCAAAACAGTTCAAGATATTTCTTAATTCAAAACATGAATATGACTGACAGAAGGAAATAAAATAAGCATATCAAAAAGATCTTATTCACAGTTGTGTATGTAATTTTAGAAGTGTCAATATAGTAAACAGGAGCTTTTCCCAGTTTGGAAAAATCTAGCTGATGCCTATGGCAACTTTCAACAGCTATTCCTTCATTAAATGATTACCTCATTTATTATTATGTAAACAGATTAGAAAAACACATCAATTTGACAAAAGCTTCAGTCATACTTGATTACAAATAATGGTTATAATTCAATACTTTTTTTTAATTACAATTTATTTTTATTCCTAAGGCAAAATAACCACAATGGTTATAGTCATAATAAGAAATAGTGTTTTAGATTACAAGTAGAAGCAGTAGCAAGATGGTGGCGAGATTGTTAACTTTGGTGCCAGGAATATCTGAGTTCAGGGACCATCTCCAACACATACTAACGATATGACCCTGAGAAAATTACTAAAGCTTTCAGTGCTTTGAGCAACTCTCTAAACTATTAGTTGCAAAGAAGATGCCTACAGTGGCAAAGGGAGTTGTTTTATCAAAAATTCTCTTTTCTGGT
Organism: Bettongia penicillata ogilbyi; assembly: GCA_023548195.1. Classification (NCBI taxonomy): domain Eukaryota; kingdom Metazoa; phylum Chordata; class Mammalia; order Diprotodontia; family Potoroidae; genus Bettongia; species Bettongia penicillata. The sequence continues at coordinate 1,129,801 of JAJHZJ010000772.1, forward strand.
GAAGACACAAGTTTAGTACGTATCTTTATTTAAGCCTTTAGATTGCAAAGCACTTTCCAACAACCCTATGGGATAAGTAGGGCTGTATTTTACAGAAACTAGACAATATTGTGCTGTAAGAAATGTTGAAAGGGATAATTGCACAAAAACCTGGAAATACCTGTGTGAACTGATGCAAAGTGGAGTAAGCAGAGTCAAGAGAATAATCTCCATAATAAGAAATATTTATAATATTTTAAGACTAGTAACTCTGATCAAGATGATGAACCAGTACCAAAGGACTCGTGATGAAGCATGCTGTTATCATGCTAGATAGAAAACTAATGAACTTAGAGTGCAGATTGAAGTATATTTTTCTCTTTCTTTTATTTTAACATGGCTAATATGAAAATGTGTTTTGCATGACTATACATGTGTAATAGATTTTGTTTTTCTTACCCTCTTATTGGGTGGCAGGGGAGAATTTGAAACTTAAAAAAATTAAAAAGATGTGGTGCTTTGAAAAATTAAATTAATTTTTAAAAAGAATTTGAAATATGTGTATATATTAGAAATTACAAGGAAAGAAAGGAGGGAGGAAGAGAGTGAAGAAGAGAAGGAAAGGAGGGAGAGAGAGAGTGAAGGAGAAGAGATGGAAAGGAGGGAGAAATGAAGGAAGAGAAAGATAGATAGTTGAAACATAAAAAAAGAACAGAGAATACAATCACAAAATAATTGCAAGGTAAAAAAAATAAGCCTGTAAATTCTAAGAACTAATGTAAAAGTCAAATTCTAAGAGCTCTTACCCATATTAATTTTTTAAACATTCCTACCATACAGTACATTTGAGGCTTTTATTTTAGACATGTAATTATTCATTCAATTATCAAAATGAATGAGCTTCAAAACTTCTCATATCTTTATTTGATTTGGAAGTAATCGATAATCACCATCATAATCAGCAATATGTTAATCATTAAACATCTTTGCTTGAATACCCTCAAGGTTCATGGTCCAGCAATCTTATATTTAAGGCTATATTTTCAGCTTCTGTCATCAAGTAATTTGCTATTTACCAAAGGCAGTTAGGTGGCATAGTGAATTAGAGCAGTGGGCCTGGGGTTGGGAAGAGAAGTTCAAATTCCACCTTAGACACTTACTAGCTCTGTGGTCTGGGGAAGTCACCTCACTTCTATATGCCTCAGTTTCCACAACTATAAAATGGGAAAAATACTAATAATACCTCTCAGAATTATTGTGAGAATCAAATTAGATAATATTTGTAATATTCTTGGAAGAATGCCTGAACATGATAGGATCTTTGATGGAAAGATCACATAAATAAACCCGGAAAATGAAAATAAAACAAATAGAATACAAGCATTAGTTACATAAATGCATATATTATATGATAATAATATCACTTTAAATTATATCAGCTCCATCCACACAGAACTCCCAAGGCAAAGTATAAATTAGCTGCTTTCCCCACAGAAGTAATTTAAAGAGCAAGTCTGCTATGATATTTCCATATTCTATAAGAAACAGGATATAAAGATGAGTGGAAATCACAAAGAGCATAGATGACATTTATATACCACTTTAAGTTTTATAAATATAGATATATAACTTTATGAACCATATATGCTCCATGTAGTACTTTATAAACCTTACAGCAATCTACAAATGTTATGTGGTTGTTATGAGAATCAAACATATAATATATATATAAATTTAATTTTATATATATGTTTGGTTCTTACAACCACTATATGAAGCAGATATTAAAGGTATTGTTATTGTTATCATTAGCAGAATAAAATAATGGAAAAAGTACTCAATTTGGACCTGGGATACCTGAGATCAAATACCAGTTTTGCCACCTCCCTGGAATTCATTCTTCCCATCTGTAAAATTTAGGCAGAGATACAATTAATGTAGGGTCATTATAACTTTTGCTCAGGATGCCAAAATTTGAGAGGTTGCTGAAAATATTTTAGCATAGAAACAATGGAGCAGCTCATAAATATAAAAAAAAAGTATTTAATTAAAATAGGAAGCTCCAGATGAAACTTTATCCCCTCCCTTTAAGAAGCTAAACTCCAACTTAGGTCCTCCCAGCTTCAGCCTCATCTTTCTATCCACTCCATGGAAGGGACTTCCTCCGCAAGGACCTTGAGGTTTTCTAGAGTTTCTGGCACTCCTACCCCCAACTGAATTAAATGTTTGTTTTTGTACTACTTCCAAAATGTCTAGTTATGAACTCTGAATCTGAAATCTGGATCTGACTAGATGACAATTAAGGTGCTTTCTACCTCTAACTCTATAGTCCTTATTAAAAAAAAAAAATTGGCAGATAGGGTTACCAACTAGTAAGTAGCTGAGGTCAGATATCAACTCAGGTCCTCCTGACTCCAGGGCTGGTCCTTTATCCACTGTACCACTGAGCTGCCCATTCCCATTTTTTAAATGAGAAAATTGAGGCTCATAGGGGTTAATATGTCATACAAGAAGTTTAGTATCAAAGGAAAATTTGAACAAATATCTGTCCTGAAGCCAGGTCAAATGCTGGCAAATGTAGTTGTAACTCAGATGTTAGGTATTATTACTAAAGTTTGTTTTTTCCCCCTATTATGTAGACTAACATAGTACCACACACAATGATATACATAGTGTAGGATTTTGAAAACCAAGAGAAGACATGGGCTTCTTACCATTTCTCTTTATACTATATTGGAGAAAATCCAGGGGACAGAAATCTTACTTATAGATATATTACTATGAACTTGACACCTTACCCACTAGCAAGGAGGTGAAAACATGGCATGATCCACTGGAAAGCATGCTGGATTGGGGATCAGAGGACCGAGGTTGGAGTTCTGGGTCTACCACTGATTACCTTGTGATTTTGGGCAAATAACTTCTTGTGGAATTCAGTTTCCTCATCTATGCAATGAAAATGTTGGGCTAAATGACCTCTAAGGTTCCATCCAGTTTTAAACACATAATTTTAAGAAGTCAAAGATCAATTTAGTGCTTAAACAACTTACATACCAATACCTGAGTTGGGAGTCAGGGGAACAGAAGCAACCTTCATTGTATAAATCATAACATAGCAAACAGGGCTGAACTTGGATTCAGGAAGATTTTTATTCATAACCCTACCTCTGTGTCTTGCTGACTGTGTGACCATAAAAGCAAGGACCCTGATATACACAGGAGGGCTTGCTGTATAGGTAGTTGGATCTGCTTTTCTATAAGGAAAGCAACTTTGAGGGGTCAGCAATCTCCTTTAATCAAGCACAAATATCATTCACTTAGTTCCGGGGAAAAAAATAGCACCCTGGAATTCAGAGAAAATACCAAACAGAAATTACAAGCTGAAATTACAAACAGGAAGACAGGACTTCCAACTGTCTGACCATAGACAATACATATATTGTCACCAGAGAAAGAAGCACCAACATCTGGGTTTTCAAAGTGGAAGCGGGGCACGGCTCCTTAGCACCTACCCAAAGTCTCATCTGGTACACCAACTTTCTCCGAAAAAATAATCCCCAAAGTACAACCTCATCTTAGAGTGTATATACACTTTTCAGAACTGGAGGGCATGAGCCTCCTTGGTGACCCAATGCCTCATTAGAAATTAATTAAAAATATCTAAGACCTATTAATGGATGGGGAAGATCTTTAACTCTTCCTCCCACCCACCATTAACCTTACATTAACATTATAGTGACCTCAAGCAAGTCACTTAACCTCTTAGTCTCAGTAACCTAATCTGTTAAAAAAAGAAAAATCAAAACATTTGTAGCACTTCAATCACAGGGTTGCTGTGAAGGCCTAAAAAAGACATATGTAAAGTACTTTCTGAACCTTAAGGTACTATATAAATATCATTTATTATTATTATCAAATAATAATGCATCTATTGGAAATGTGTATATTATACTTTTGTTTTAATTTAATTGTCAAAGAAAATTTCAGCTGCTGAGTAATCTAATGAGTTATTATCCAGGATGATTGTCAATGTGTATTCCACCAAATTTATTAATGTGGCAGATGCAGCAAATTCACAAAAACTGTTTCTCCCTCCATGCAGTTGTCAATGTGCCAACCCATCCTGAATTATAAATATTTTCACAGAAACTGACAATGATATACTGTCCTTTTAGGGCTTCCAGGGCATAATAAGGTTTTGGGAAATGACAGTTGTGAAAATAATGACCCAATGAATGTAGACTGTACCTCCATCTCAGCATATTGATGATACCCCTTCCTAGGAAAGGGCCAGTTTGTGACTTCTCTTCAATTAACCACGTGGCTCTTTTTATTCCTCATACATCTGTGCAAGCTTTAAGAAGATCTCTGCTTATTGGAGGAGAAAAATGACACCTGGCACAAGCGCAAGTGTCACTCATGGAGAATAAACGTCAAATGTCTGAGAACACAGATCATTACATTTATAGTAGGGATCTCGAATGAAGGTTATCCTCCTTAAAAACTATATGTAAGGGTCTTCTAAGTCTTTATCAGGGGTTGAGTGGCCAGGACAGTCAGTTAACATGCATTTATTAAGCACTTGCCATGTGTCAGTCAATGAGCCAAGTACTGAGAATACAAGGAAAACAAAAAAGCAGTCCTTGCTGTCAAGGAGCTCACCATTTAATGGAAGAGGCAACATGCAAACAATATAAATAGGGTCAAATAAAGATAATTAATAGAGGGAAGGCACCAGAAATCCATGGTCTAATTAGCATCATTCATAATCCCATTTCCATTGTGTGGTCATTCTCTGTCACACATGATTAAGTTCATGATCAACAAAACTAGTTACCACATGATAGTTTTTTTTAATTGATGAATTGATTTGATTTCTGAAATTCCAGCTAGCCACTCATATCAAAGAGGACTGGATTTTTTTTACTTTCACTATTCTGCTATAAATGCCATTTTCAAAGATGCTTAACTTTATTCTTTGGAAAATGTCCAGTTTCATCAAGAATCAGTTGCACAACTAAGGCTATTACTGAATTCAAGGATTTCTGATTTCCAAAATAACATGAAGTAACCAAGCACCTCATGTCAGTGAAAAAAAAATGACAAAATAAAGTTCTCCTTTGTCACCCCTGAGCCAGGAGAGGACAGCAATTGGACTTGATGTGGTGGCATTTATTTCATTTAGAACCTTCATAGGAAAAAAAATAAGAAGTAAATATAAAGGTGTTTTGCAAATGTCAGCTGTCAGTGGTCAGTATTGCTTCCAGTTTTCAGCAGGGGGACAACATGGAGCCATTTGCACAAGTCTGACTCAAGGGTGGAGACAAAGACAAGCATGTTGTGAGTGGATGAGGGATTGCAAGATGTGTGGCTAAGTCATTAGATGTTCTGATCAGAGAATGTAAAAAGAGAGCTGTGAAAGAAAGGCATAAGAAGACCACAGTCCTCACATAAAACATGTTAAAAGAAAATTGGTTGATTGTTGGAAAAAATGTGAGCAGCGCTGATCTCTGCTGTTCCCAAGTGATTGCATTCTAAAAAACAGAAAAGGATTTTTTCTCATATAAGTGAAAGAAAGCCATTTATGTAGGAGTCAGAAAAAAAAATAGCTCCTTCAAACTTAAGGAAAAAGTTGATGTGATAGCTTCACCGACCCTAAAGGGGTTGATTTTTATTTCTTCTTTTAATCATTCCTACTACATGCCACAAAGCTTGTGGAGGACAGAAAGCCAGCCTACAAATACTTGAGCAGTAAAATATCAGGAAAAGAAAGGCATTTGTTTAGCATGAGATAAGGGAGTACATAGAGTAACAATGGCATGCATGGGCATTTGTGCCAAGAACTTTTTTAATTACCCAATTTATGTTCTGAAATACTCTCCTGATGGAAGTCATAGCTGAAAATGTGAAGAGAAAAGGGGGGCAAAAAGAAAAAGGACAAAGATAGATTGCAGCAGTTTAAAATATGCTGTAAGGAAAAATTCTTTGCTAGCCCTCAGGGTATAGACTGACTGATAATCTAATAGATTTCTTCCATTACCAGTTTCTCAGATTCTGAGGTGGTTCAGGCCATAGACTGCCTTGGTCCACACCCACTATTTCCACTGACAGTAATGGGAGACTCATCAGAGATATAAGGCAATCTGCCATCTTGTTTTTATTTATGGGATGAGATCATTCTGTTCAGTACAAGAGGTCCATTGGCCCCTCGTTGCACACTTGAGACTGACATAAATGTTAATGGCAGTTATGTGAGTGCTGGAGAAGAAGAATTAAGACCAGGAAGGGCTGTAACTTTGAAAACACAGTTATTTAAAGCCAAAGAAGTTTTCCATAAAAATTCAGCTAGCTTCCCATGCTGGCTGCCTTGCTTTTGTTCAAATCTCTTTTCCCCTCCACCTCCCTAATCTAGTCTTTACATATGTATAAAATTGCTAGGGATTTAGTGATGCAAAATGTGATAAAATGCCAAGGTTTCTCCTGCCAAGGCCCTTATTGCAAAATCAAGTGCCATAATTATGGAACAGGAATAAATTGAAAATCAGTTTCAGTTAAATCATAAAATAATTGAGACTCATGAACAATGCACCCCAATTCCCATGGACAATTGAATTATTGAACTATTACTTTTAAGTCATTAAGAACTAGGTATAATATTTCTTCTTTCTCAAAGCATCATGGGAATACTTACCCATATATCTCCTGGCTAAAGAAAGGGTTTCTATTTCTTATGATGAGAAACTGAAATTATTTTGGTTTTAAAAATTAATTCCCATCTGCTATCTCTGGTTTATTTGTTCTTGCTTTCATTTTCTCTTCTCTCCTTTCAATTTTGATAAAGAGTATTTACACTTGTACTGTACATAATTTTGTTTGTTATCATTAACTCTTTCATAGAAAAGGAACCCAAAGGCTCCCATGTGTTAGTCCTCTACGAAGTGAAGTATTTCTTTATGTTTTTCTCAGCTATATAGAGAAATACAAAATCAAGCCTTACATCAAGCCTCCTCACCAAAATGAATAATCATTAGTTAGCATTGCCTAGGAGGAACATGGGCTACTAGCTTAAATATAACTCCTGACCACAGGAATTAGAATTTACATATGAGAGATTCTCTCCTTTGGCTCAGCAAAAAGTCAAAGAGCCTCTCCTCCACAAAGAGTCATTTATACAGCCTTTGGCTATGTAAGTGAGGGTTGGTCCAATGTTATAGTCAGCCCAAGAAAGAGGTATGGCAACATATACCCTAATATTTAAAGGGTCCAAGGAAGTTCTAGTATGTTGATCTGGATTAGAAGACAAAGGAGCTGATTTTGAATTCTTTTTTTTTCTTTTGCCACTTACTGGTGTGTGACAGAGCAAATCACTTATCTGTGTAAATTAGGGCCACTTACTGCAGAAGTTGAAATGAGAACTCCCTGAGATAGAGAAATTAAAAAGAAAAAAGCTAGCCTTACTTTCATCAACTATAAAGTGAGGGGATTGGAAGATCTTCCAGATCTAAAACTATGTTCTACTTCACAATGCTGTTATTGTGTGTGTGTGCGTTGTGTGTGTGTGTGTGTGTGTGTTTTGCTCCTTTGGTACCAGAGAAACTGAGGAGTTCGAACCTGACTCCTACAGGCAGCGATAAAAGTGTTAGTTAGATGGTAGGAAGATTCATCCTCAGTGAAATGCAGGATGAATGAAGGAGTGATTAAGCATTATTTATTAAATGACTGCTATGTACAAAGCACTGGGGATACAAACAGAAAAGAAAAGGATTCATATTCTAATAGGGAAAGACAACACATCCTTCCTCTATTAGAATATGAATTCTGTGAAGGGGATAATATTCATTCTATGAATGAAGGTGGTTTCAGCTGCAAGCTAGATAGAAAAGCCTCACAGCCTTAAAGGTACAGGGACAAAGAAGAGGATAATGCATGTTCTTTAATGTCATTCCCGCTGGAATGGGAGAATGGAGGCAAGAAGACCAGCTATGAAATTGTAGTTAAAAATTGAGCATCTTATCAGAGGTCTGGGACCACTGGCATCACTTCAGGGCTTTGTACTGACTTAGAAAACCACATGGTTACATATTTTTTCATTAATACACTAGCACAATGAAATCATACAGGAACTATGTTTTGATCTGGTTTGGACCACACTTGGGAGTGTAGCAGTCATCATTTAGCTCATGGGTCAAGTGTGTGACACCTCTGGTCTACATGACTATGAACCCTCCATACTAAAAGGGAATAAAATGAAAGTGTCAGATATAAAAGGTATTTTATTTTGCAGATTGACAGGCTGGTGACCGATCTCATTGATGAATGATGGAAAGGTGTTACTCCAAGGTGACTCCAAAGTTTTTAGTTAGCTGACTGTTAATGGTGGTACCAACGACCGAGATAGAAAAATCAGCAAAGGAATGAAGAGGGTCCTCTTAGACTCAAATCGCTCAGCTAGAGGCCCACACTATCCTTCAAAGGGAAATCTTTCTTTTTTATTTCAAAAATCTGTTTTCTCAACGATTAACCAAGTTTGTGAGCTCCTGATAGTCTCTTGTGTCCTGACTTTGGTCTCATGCCTTTCATTTGCTCTCTCCATTCTGTTTGGTTTGATCTACTCCCCTTGGCACTTTTGTCCAGGTTTGACCTGGCTCATTCTCTGGTGACTCCTTCTATCTCTTTCCTTGACTCAGACTGAGTCTGGGCATTAAGCCTCTCACCTAAGCGCCCAGAAAGATTTGAGATGTACTTCAGTTATATATACACTGAGTCTGAGTTGCTGGTAGAAGGACAAAAATGCTGGAAGTAGGGGAGCTAGAGAAAGGGTGAGAGATCAAAACACTAGCATATAGATGAGGTAGAAATTTATTTAACTTAACTCTCAAAGTATGAAGAAGCCAAGTTGTTTTCTGCATGAGAACTCCTAGGGAAATTTCATTCCTCTTCTGAATGTCCCCAAATCTGATGCCCTTTAAGAGATAATTATTAGGATAAAGCACTGGGAAATAGGCTCTTAATGAGCATGATGGGAAAGGAAACTGGTTCTTTGATTTTCATATTAGATCTTTATCTAAGATTCAAGGCAACCCTTTGGGCCTATATTGTTTTTTCACATCCAAGAATGCAGACTATGATAGTAGAAGATAACTCAATGTGTTTGCAGTGTTAGGTAACCCAGCAATAAATGAGTTCCATAATAGAAACATGTAGCTCTCAAAAGAGAAATTTGGCTGACCAGTATGTAATTAATGACTGGTGAATAAAATAATAACACTAATAACTTACTTTATATAGCATGTTACACTCAAAATAGGCTTTATGTGCATTGTCCCATTTGAAAAAAAGTTCACATACGCAGAGATATTTGCTATTTTCAAATCCTAATCTGAGAGGAAATGCAGTTCTGTTTACTTTCTTTTTCATAGGAGGAAGCCAGTGTTTCATCATGAATTCTCTTAAAACTCTAGTGCATACACTTCTGTGGCCTGGCTAGGTTATATACATATAAGATATATATAATAACTACATTGTTATATATAATATATAAAATATAATATATGATAAAATAAATATACATAAATATTATATACATATACATACATACACACACACACACACATATATATATATATATACACACACACAATAACCACATTGTCCTTTTTGGAAGTTGATTTTGCTGATGCTTTCTAAGTGAGAAGGTGTGACTAAAAGACCACCACTCAGCACTCATGCCTTTCCATACCATGGACACAGAATGATTGTGGCCACAGGCACCTCTTCAGTCTTAAGTCTTTTATTCAATTTATTTTAAGAAATTTAAAATATATATATGCATATATATATATATATATAAAATATACATACTATAGCAAGAAGACTTTTTATTTTCCTACCCAAAACAAATAGTCTTATTACTAATTAGAGGCAGCATTGCATAGTGAGCAGATACATCGATTCCAATCCTACTTCTGACATGTATTGTTTTTGTGATCCTATGCCAATCATTTAATGTCCACCTGCCTTCAATAACTTCCTACAACTTATTTGCCAAGTTAGACATGGGTTTCATTCTGCTTTGGTGGAGGGAATTTCCCATCAGTACTTGAGATAGGGACTGGTAGGCAAAATCACTGCTCCTTCATATACTTATTAACTATTTTAGCCTTTCAATTTGTGTTAATCTTGTCTTACATTTGACAAACTAGAAAAATATAACTTTCTTTAAAGAAAATCAATAACAGGTCTAAAACTAAAAATTTCAGCCACTGAATTTGCAAGTCAGTTTTGCTCAAGCCACTGAGTAATAGTGCCACCTGCAGATCCAGTCTGCAATGAAGTTATCCATATAAAAGAGATGGCCCAGCTAAGTAAAATGGGTAAGGTACCTCTTGGGTATGTACAGACAAAACAATATAGTATTTACAATCTTCTCGATTCCTTCACATTAATATTTGTCCTACGCTCTTAGATTTAGTAATATCCCTGCCAAATGTTGCAAAGGAGTTACTAACTAGTACAATTACACCACTGCCTCCCACACTGGAAAATGTCCAGGTCCCAGAACCAAACACTAAGACAATTTGGTAAATTCTCTCCTAGAAGAAAGGCCTGTTAGGTGGTACAGTGTATAGAGTGTTGGACCTGAAATCAGGAAGTCTCATCTTCCTGAGTTAAAATCTGGCCTCAAATACTTACTAGCTGTGTGACCCTGGGCAAGTCACCTAGCCCTATTTACCTCAATTTCCTCATTTGTAAAATTACCGGGAGATGGAAATGGCAAACTATTCCAGTGTCTTTGCCAAGAAAACCCAAATAAGATTACGGAGTCAGACATAACTGAAAAAACTCAATAACAAGAACTCCTAGAAGCCTCAGAAGGTGTTCATTTAGAATGGAGCATTTGACTCTATTAGAAAGACGTGGTAGGATATTTTCAGAGTTCTGAAACTGTTCTTGGTGACCTGTCCTGCTCAAAGTGAAGAGAACCAGATAACAATGCAGCAGATACTTAGGTAACATCTTGCAAAGTATGATGATGGAAAGATAGATGATACATTTATATACATCCAATAGTTTAAGTGTATATGTACATATATGTGTACACACAGTCTCATTTGATCCTTAAAACAATCCTGTGAGGTAGAGGATATAATTATCCCCATTTTACAGAAGAGAACAGTGAAATCTAAAAAGTTTAAGTGATTTTACTAGGTTTACCACCAGCAGGTTTCTAATTTGGGTTTTCTTTACTCCAAGACTCGAAGTCCAACTTGCCATCTATTGCACCATGTTATTGCTTGGATGGATTGGTGCCACTGAATAATAAGCTAGATGTATTTTTTAAAAATGTCTTTCATTATTAAATAAAAAAGCTCTCCTATCTTTTTATTGTTTATGTATATATATTTCTTCTAGGATTAAAACATTAAGAAAAGACAGAAGGAATATGACTAATCCACATATCTTAAGATCACTCTTCAACGAAGCTTTCATTTTCTTTAGTCTTCTGGCATGACTACTGATTTTTTTTGGTTTTTAATTCTGATGTGGAGGCATATTCTCATTATTCTAAAGTCTGACCTATTGATGTGGAAAATGTGGCTAAAGTTCCAGGCACCAACATCTCTCCTTTTCTTGTTTTACCCATGAAACGTGTTGCTTGGAGAGCTACCAGGGGTGCCTCATCGATCTCTCAATCCTACCTTTTTCCAATTACTAGAAGACAGCATTTGAAATTCCTCTCAGGGCTTCAACAAGCCTTTGATCTAGAAGGAAAAACTCAACTAAAGATCTTTACAATTGGCCATCTGTGTTCCTAAGTACATAAATTTTAATAGTGCATTTGACCAGTACCTAGAAGATGTGATGTGCTTTAGAATAATAATAGCTAGAATTTATGTAGCATCTTAATGTTTGCCAAGTATTTTGCTTATGTTACCTCATTTAATCCTCCTAGTACCCCAATGAGGCAAATATTATTATCCCCATTTTATAGATGAGAAAACTGAGGTTGAGAAAAGTTAACTGAATTGTCCAGGGTCATACAGTTAGCAAGAACCAATAGCAGGATTCAAACTCAGTTCTTCTTGACTCCAAGTCCAACTCTATGCATTATCCCACCTACTTGCCTGGAAGATAACTATGAGACATGGGGTTTGAGGGTTGTTTGGAAATGAAAATATTTTGGTCAAAGTAAAAAAAAATAAGGAAGTCTGAAAATGTATTTATACCTTTGTACTTTGCTATTCATATAAACATATTCATGTCTCCCTTTTAAGGTCTACCCATCACAATTTAAATCATCTCTAATATGCCACCCGTCTGCGAATAACCACTATGATTCTTATTCATCTGTACCATTAATCCTTCATCTTTAAATAAACCATGTCAAAACAAGTGTAGGAGGCTTCCTAGCAGTGAAAACAAAAAATTTAATTTTATCCGAGTAGGGAAAAAAAAAGCAAGAAATGTTAATGAAGCTACTACTGGACTCCAGAAGAACACAAGTGATATGCCTTGTTTTTCTGTGCAGAGCATCTATTTATTGTAAAGAAAAAAATGTGACAGGTCAGATCATGTGTATTTGCCTGGAAAAAAATCACTTTGGGGGTAAAAAAAATCTTACAATTATTTTCAACATACCATGCTACTGTGTGAAAATTTCCAAAGAATTTAAAAGTTTTGCTGCTTATCTCTGAAAATGATATCCACAATCTTCTCAGACTTTAGTGTGTCAGTGTACCAGAATATATTCTTCTAAAGACTAGGATGAATTTTTTTTCTATTTTTTTTCTTTCTCTCCAGAAGACAAATAACCAACCTCAATTTCACCCTGATTTTGAAATTTGCTTTAAGGTCTTATTCCCTTCTACCTGACCTTGACATTCCAAAAATGAAAACACCTTTTCCTTATCCAACATTCTATACACAGATACATGCTGACAAATGGTCTTTTCTTCTGGGAGAATGATGTCATGTTTATTTAGACTTTTAAAGTTTGCCAAGTACTTTATTCACAACAACCTTTGTGTGATAGCTAGCGAAAAGTAGCAAAGTATATTAGTTAGAGGGCTGGTTGTTGTCCTTCCTTTTCAGAGGACCAAAATGACATCACCATTATAAAGTGAAGTTTCAGTGTGTCTGACTGTAGCTGATCAGACCAATACGAGCTCAGAATGCTCTACCACAGGTTGGGCACAGATAGTCTGTGTGAATATGTGGGGTGGATATCCCAAATCTGCGCATCCTGCATTTACTTTGTGCTATATCAATTCTGCTTTGCTTATAGAGCATAGCATCCTTTCTGATGTTGGCTTGCCATGCTGAGTGGTCCTGTGCCAGTGTCTCCCATGTTGCACAGTCAAATCCAAAGCTCTTGAGATAGACCTTGAGAGTGTCCTTGCGTCACTTCTTCTGGCTACCATGTGATCGCCTGCCCCATGCAAGTTCTCCATAAAATAGTCTTTTTGGCAAGCCTACATTTTGCATTCAAACAATGCAGTCAGTCCATCAGAGTCGCTCTCTGAAGCATAGTTTGAACACTTGGCAGTTCAGCTCCAGCAAGGAAAGCAGGAGGACCTTAGTTCAAAATCCTGCATCTGATACTATGTGACCATGGACAGGGCAGGTAACTTTTCTTGACTTCAGTTTGCTTATCTATAAGTGGGCAAATTATACATGCAGTATATACCTTACAGTGTTATTGTGAGCCTTCAATAATATAATGTATATGAAGCACTATATGTGTCAGATATTATCAATCAATTGCAGTTAGTAGCCAGGTGACAATGTAGCCACAAGAGTATTTGGAGTCCTGCCTCAGAAACTTAATGGTAGCCCATGACCCTGGGGCAAGTTACTTAACACCTCTGTGCCTCAGTTTCTTCATCTGTAAAGTGATGATAATGGCATCTACTTCTTAGCATTATTGTGAGGATAACATGAATTAACATGTAGAAAGTACTTTGTAAGCCTTAATGTACTATGTAAATCATAACTAGATATTATCCCTGTTTTACAGATGAACAGACTGAAACTCTAAGAACTCTAAGGTGGGATTTGAACTTATCTATTATGTATATTGATGTTGTAGTATTAGACCTTACTTGTTCTCCCTATATTTCTAATCCTTTTCAGTTATCCAGTCATTTATCCAATAGGCATTTATTAAGCATTTGCCATATGACATATTCTAGATGATGGGAGAGATACAAAGACAAGATATATTCCTTGTCCTCAAGCAGCTTGCAGTCTAGTGGTATTCTTTTTTGGAAAACAGCAGGGTATCAAGAACAACTGACGCAGGCACATTGAACACACTTGAAACTCTGTCTTGTCTCTCTATCTTCTCTCCCATCTACAATGTGCTCTTTCCCCACCTTCACTTCTTGGAATCTCTGGTTCCCTTAATGACTCAGCTCAAGCACCATCTTCTCCATGTTATTTTCTGATCCCCCCAGCTACTTCCTTCTCCAAACTACTTTTATTCATTTAGGATATATTAATGGATATACTTATATCCGAAACACAGTAGAACTTTTTACAAAGAGGAATGTTTACTTCAAAAGATAATCACAAATACATAACACAGAGGAGGCAGGAACCCCTTCTCCTCAATCTTGCACCAACTCAGTCTCTGGAGAAAGAAAAGGGATTAGATCCATGACTTAGATCAATCTCCATAGAGCAGTCTCAGTTCCAGGTCCAAAGCCTTTCTGGGACTTGAATCCCAGGCACCCTGACTTGTTGTGGAGGTTTGAATGCTGAGATGGATGGCTGCTGCCCCATCCTGCCTGCAGCCCAAGGTCGTCATGGCTCTGACTCCTGGTCCATGAGCATCCCCTCTGGCACCTGAAAATAAGAAGAACAAACAGTGTGAAATAGAAATAGACACTCCCTAGGCCTATTTCTCAGAGCAAGGATAAAAAAGAGAAACCAGGGGAAGGATAAGTCCCTTCCCTCGCTTACGAAACTAGTTCATGGTGTCCCTACTGGGAGCAGCAGCGAAGAACACCACTGAAAGGAGGTGGAAAGAGAGATTCACTGGTGATGTTGCATCACTTTTAAAGACGCAAGCAGCCAATCAAGGAGGCTCCTCCCCGCCACATTGTAGGGGTGGCAGAGAGCTCCATCTTAGACAAACTGGGAGTGTTCAAAGGTCAAGTTCCATATATGTGTGCATGTATATATGTGAATATATATGTATGTATGTGTATGTGTGTAAGAATACACACACACCCACTATTGTCTCCCTTGTTAGATTGTGAGCTCCTCCAGTGAAGGTACTGTTTCACTTTGGTCTTTGTATCTACAGCACTTATCAAAGCACCTAGCACATAGTCCTGATGTTTAAGAAATTTTTGTCCATTAATTGTCAATAAATGCGCTACCAGAATATTCAGAATCTTATGCACCAACGCCAGACTTCTCTAATGTGCTGTTCTCTATACACTACATTCCATCTCCCAATTCTGCGCCTTTGCAGAGGTGTCCCCTTTGCCTAGAATGCACTGCTATCTCAAGGATGCCCCAAGGAATCACTAGCTTCCTTCAGAACTCAAGTCTAATATTATCTCCCACAAAATGCCCATCATGATTTTCCCAGTTACTAGTGATTTCCCCTTAGAAATTACCTTGTCGTTTTTTGTCTGTGTGTATATGTACAGGTTGTTAATTATTATAAAATAATTATTATAACATTTTATAATAATTACATGACATAATATAATGTATCATATATTATTACAGTTATTATGTATTATTATAAAAAGTCCCTTTGCATCTTCCATGCCTCACAGAGCACGTGGCACTTAATAATAGACATTTGACAAATGCTTATTGAAGGAATGACTTAACTATCCTGCAAATTTATAGGCAAGGCTTTGGGAAAAACCAAACGTCATATGAGTAACCTCAAAGATATTATCTACTGCCTTTGAAAAATTTGAACTGGGAGCATAATCTGATGAAAATTCAAATAGCATGAACTAAGCTACAGATACTGAGAAATCTCATTTTTCTTCTGTCTCATGCCATTTACTGGACAATTTTATCCCTGCGGTTTCAGTGAGGGCTATTTGTTTGAACCCTATTATAATGTATGAGCATTTCTTATTGATAACAATCATAGATCAGGAAGCATCACAAAGGGGAATGCACTAATCTGAAGACAAGGGGTCTGGTTCATGTCCTACCCATGACATTTACTGCTTAAATAACCTTGAGCCATCAAACTCCTTATCTTTAAGTTGAGGGCATTAAACTGGGCGGTCTCTGTGGTAACTTCTGACTTTAAATCTAGGATCCCATGACTCTGGATTGAATGAAACTTTTGGAATTTTTAATGATCTGCTTCTGAGTTGATAATGTAATGAAATTGGTCTAAATGAGAGGTAACTAGGTGACTGAGTGAATTGAGAGCCGGGCCTGAGTTCAAATTTGGCCTCAGACACTATCTGTATGACCTTGGACAAGTTGCTTCACCTTGTTTGCCTCAGTTTCCTTATGTTCCTTATGTGTAAAATTAGCGGAAAAGGAAATGGCAAATCACTGCAGTATCAAGGAAACCTAAAATGGGGTCAGGAAGAGGCAGAGACAGCTGAACAGCTAAATAACATTAATAGCCTAATAAGAATGCCCCCAAGTAAGCAAACACATGTCTAGACTACTTCAAATATGTTATGATTGGCTATAATTATGTAACACATTTCTGTAGCACTTTAACATTTAGAAAGCATTTTCCTCACAATAACCCTAGTACAAAGACACTAAGTATTTGGAGAAGGATAGGAACTGAAGCTATATAAGGAACTCCCAGGTGAGGAAATGGTATCTTACAGGGCAGGTTGTCACCTTGTCTATAACTTTTTTTTTAAAGTCATTTTAAAATTTATTTAAATGTTTTCAACATTCACTTACATAAGATTATGAGTTTTAAATTTTCTCCTCCTCCCTCTCCTTCCCCCCTCCCCAAGACTGTGTGCAATCTGATATAGGCTCTATTTATAGTCATACTAAACATTTTCACATTAGTCAGAACTAATGAAAGGAACCATGAGAAAGAAGAAACAGAAGAAAACAACAAAAGGAAAGGAGAACAAATAGCATTCTTTCATCTGCATTCAGACTCCAAAGGTCTTTCTCTGGATGTGGATGGCATTTTCCACCATGAGTCTTTTGGAGTTATCTTACGTCCTTGAATTGCGAAGAGCTAAGTCTATCAAAGTCAATCATCACACACTGAGGCTGTTATCTGAGTCCAGTGTTCTCCTGGTTCTGCTTTTTTCACTCAATGCAACTTAGGTTCTTAAAGAGTTGACAAAAGCACTGAGAGGCTAAGTGACTTGGCCTGAATCATACAGCCAGTATTGACTTTAAGGCTAACACTCCATTTACTCTGCTTCACTCTCTCAGTATAGGCATTATTATCTACAACTACAGATCATAGGAAGAACAGGAAGGTATCTAAGAACCTATACATCTAGTTCATCCTCCTTAATATTACAGATGAGGAAATTGGAACCAAGGGAAATTCAATGATTTGCCTAGAGCTGTACAACTTTTAAGCTACAGAGGCAGGATCTGAACCCCAAATTCTCTGATTCCAGAGTCAATGTACTTTCCATTTTACTAGGCTGTTAAAAAAAAAGCACCAATAATGCCTAAATCACAAAGTAGTTAAGTGGCTTGCCCAGACACTCAGCTAGGAAACAGCACAGCCAGCAAACTCCACAGCCAGGATTTGAACCCATGGCTTCCACATAGAATATGTTGTTATTTCTATTATACCACAGCTACCTACCTAGATAGAATAACCACTTGGAAAATATTGTGAGGTATTACATAGCCAACCTGTTCAAAGAAAATTAAAACTCATTTTGAAATTACTTGATGGGACATAATTGATATTTTCTTCTAAAAAAGAATTCAACCTGTGTATATACATTAAGTCTGAGTGGAAAAGAAAAGATAGGGAATTTGATGATAAGCCCAAGGAGCTTACATAGATAGTGGACAAACCATTAAATCCTAAAGTCTAAGTGAGCATTAAAACAGAATGATCATTTAAGAAAATAATCACTTTGCTTAGTTAATAGTCCTTAGGTCAATCAATGAACTAGCCAAATTAAGTAGTTTAAAGGCATTATAATCATATACAATTTTCATAATTATTCCCAACTTATCCCTCTAAGTATGTGTCATAGCTGAAGTCTACGAAGCAGTTAATGACCTTAAATAAGCAGCAAAATCAGTAGACTGATCTCTACCTAATAATCTGCCTATTTAACCAATGTCTGCTGTCCTCTGTGGTGCCGTTATCCTGTTAAAATGATAAACCATGTAAGTAAATTTTTGTTACCATGGCTAACAACTGATTTTAAAAAGGTACCTTCGGCATGCTATGATCTCCAATTAAATATACACACATATACCTGTATATGTATATATAAATATTTAAAAAACAAGAAGTCTGTCAATTTGATCTTCAATAGGCATTTGCTGAGTTCCAAACTTTTGGACCACGAAGAATTAGACACAGTTGAAATAACTGAACCATAACGACAAAGACAACAAAAACTGCGTTACTTGTTATATATATTCACACAGAGACCTCTGCATTTAATTTCAACAGTAATATAACCTTTTATTTATAAGCCTTCCATAGTTTCCTGTTTCATTATTTAGTGGAACCGTGATCTTATAAATCTCTAACCTTTTTCTATTGCTTATATTTCAACATATTCTTTGGTTTAAATAGATTTGTTAGAATACATCAGGCTAAAACTATGTTCTTTACTTCTTTATCCTTTCCTTTTTAACTTGATGTTGATTTTGACCTTTACTCTAATGAGTTAATGGTTGGATGGCATTTCGACAGCTAGCTGATTGCAATAGGACTCCCACATCAGAAAGTAGTAATTTCCTGTTTGTTAAGATATGGTCAATTTTAATTTTTTGGTAATGTTTCTCAGTATGGACTATGTCCAACTGTCCAGAAGCTTCTGACTCATTTTAAAGAAATGTTCATGATATGTAGGCCATAGGATAGAGGATCATCATCACTTTACAGATTAGGTAACAGAGACCCAGAGATGTGAAATGACTTTCCCAATGTCATGTAGAGATTAATTTGCAAAACTGAGACTCAAACACAGATCCTCTGACACCAACCAAGTGCTTTTTCTGCTATATCTAAGTACTTTTTGTAATATACAAGGTTTTAGCCTATTTAAAATAGTGTCCTAACTCTTAACACTATTTTCCAACATAACTTTTGCTTTTTTCCCTATGCCAAAGTCCACTTGAATTCATGCAGTATCCACTTGAATTCATGTTGAAGATCTTGTCAGGTTCTTTGTAGAATTTATCAGTTTCTTCATCCTTAGGAACAGAGATTTGTGCACATGATTCCTTCTAATTATCTATACTCTTTTTACTTATATTCATCATAAGCATTATTTAAAAAGTCTAAGCATTCCACGAAAGGACATTCTTGTTTACTTCAGGTGTATGACAAAAACCAGTTCCACTAATTCTTTTGTTTGCTCACCAAGGAGAATCTAGGAGACATGCTTCCAGTTAGGTACAACTTTCTGCAGTCTTGGGATTTCATTTACCACAAGAATGTCAATATTATTATGGTTTAGTTCTTCCAACTGTTTGATCATTGGACAAAGTTCCTACTTTTAGAAAATCAGCGGTTACATTACTGTTTAAAGATAGTCTAAAAGCAATGTAATTCTTAGTGCCATTTGTTACACACACACACACACACACACACACACACACACACACTTTTTGCCATTTCTTCATAGTCTGCAGAAGCCGAAGTGAAACCACAAAGGAAGAGAACTCTTTTGTCTTTTCCAAGAATTGATATTGATAATGAATTGTATCACTTTGTTACCAACCTACAGATTATGAGTCTTCATAATTAATGGTATTGGCTCATGGTCAGGACAGTATTCTACATCATACTATGTTGTGTCAAATTCTTTCGCCTGATATCCAAGTACCTCCATAATCTGACCTCATTTTACTTATCCAAATTTATTTTCCACTACTTCCCAGAAAATATCCTTTACTCCATCATGTCATTCAACTCATTGGCTGCAAAATGTGCTATGTTCATTCCTCCCTGTCCGTCTTTGCTTATGATATCAAATCTAGCTTCTCAGTAGAATCTAAGCACCTTGATGAAAATTACCTCTGTTTTTGCCTTTACATCCCTATTCCCTAGAACACTATCTGGCACATAGTAGGCACTTAAGAAAATATTTGTTGAATTAAATTGATTTGACTATTCCACACAAATGCACAAGTGTGCTTGTGCCTATAAGGCCTTTCTTTTTTTACCTCTAATTCACCTAACCATATCCTACCTATTTTACACCCAGCTCATGTTTCAGTTCTTTCATCTCTCCTACTCTTTTGGGTCTCTTTCTTCTATGAATATTTATAGAATTTATAGTCAGTAACATACTATTTACTGCTTATTTACATGCTGTTTTGTATTGTTTTCTATTGCTTCATCTGAGTCAGTCTTGCTCACCAACTACATGAAAAAGTCCTTGAGAATGAGGTGAATGTTTTATACTTTTGCATCTTCAATAGCACTTGTAATAGTGCTGAGCATTTAATGGGTACTTGTTTGATCAATGTATTTTCTCATATTCTATTCTATTGGTATGTTGGTGGATTATTAGGTTCTTCAAGGCATTAACAGGGACAGTAATAATGATAATGTATATAGATAAGTGCTTTTATGAATTTTTTATATCATTTCAGTAGTTACTCCCTCTTACAATGTAGATTGTAACCCTATCATGCTGTCTATGTGACTCTTGTAACTATCCTCCTATAAATCTACCAACAGTTCACCCAATGTTCTAGCTCTCTTCCTTTCAAAGAGGAGTTCTTAAATGTTTTATATCATAGACTTTTTTGGTAGTCTCACGAAGACAATAAACCACTTCTCAGAATGATATTTTAAAAGCATAAAAAAGATAGATAGGACTACAAAGGAAATTGATTATATTGAAATAGTTATCAAAATACTTTAAAAATAAATTCACAGATCCCAGAGAACCCCTATGATATAATAATATTAGTAACAGGCAATTTTATAGCTATACATATTCAAGTTACTACTTGCATTTTACAAACTGAAATTCATATAGCTTTTATATTTATAAAGCATTTTCCCTCAACAATACCATGAGATAGTCCAAGGATTATTAATCCAATTTTAGCAAATAATGAAACTGAAGCAGAGAAAAATTAATTGACATACCATGGCCATACATCTAATGTCAGATTTAGAGGCTACACATAGCCCAAATTATATAAACTCCATTTTTCTCAATATGGTACCCCAGTGTTATTAATAAAACCTATGGAAAATTCAATAAATGTTTCGAGTTGGTGATAATGATTCTGTCCATTTATATACTACGAAGTTCAGTCAAAATTGGCCTGGCCTATGAATTAGTGTATAGTAGACACTTAACAAAATATCTGTTGAATTAAGTTGATTTGGATGTGCCACACAAATGCACACGTGTGCTTGTGCCTATATCAGCCCGTGTATCAGTGATTCCACTGAAGACAGTGAGGAGAGTAGTTTCTGTATGTGGCATGAGGAGACATGAAAGATAAAGAGATGTCCATAATTATTGCTTCAATTCCAGTCTTAGACTTATTATTAGGGAGAGGCTGCATAGATAAAATAGTTGATAAATGGAAGTGAGAACTTTAAATTATATCACATTAAACAATATAAATAGATATAATTAGATTCATCGCCCTAATATCTATCAGAAAATTACGTTTCTGTCAAGGAGCATGGTGTTCTTTCCACATGCAAATGATATTGCCACTACAAGAGATGAGATGACAGTGAAATTCCCATGTAATTCCCTCAAGAATCCCTAGTCACAGGAGACCTGACCTTACAGTATCTTTTACCTGGGAAACTATGTGTGAATTCACTTGAGAGTGCTGCTAAGAATAATAAGAGGCTTCCTCTCTCACGCAGAGAGCAAGCCTACATTAGCTACATGAATCTCTGAGCTGCATGAATCAGATTCACCTGAAGGCAGTGAGTAAGGATGTACAGCCTTTAAAAAAGTGTAGAACCTGATGTGTGACTGCAGCGACTTGTGAGTCACTATCCCCGTCCTGTGGAACTAGGCATTCATTTTTTTTCTTAAAAATCACTTGTGCTGTCTCCCAGTAACTGGAGAATTTTATTCTGATATTTTATCTAGTGAAAATAGATAGCCTCTTCCTCAGTAAGAAATATAATATTGCTTGCATATGTGTGTGTGTATTCATGTGTGTGTGTATGCGTGTGTGTGTGTGTGTATTTTATATAGCCCAATTTCAAGCTTGAACTGTCATCTGTTCCTAGGGATGATGATGGAGCTGGTCAAGAAGAAATGTTGGTCATTTTCAGTGACCAGGCTACGGGGGTATGCCAGTGTGCTGTTTTTCCTGTGTAACTCTGGAATTAATGAGCAGTGGTAAAATCAGCAGTGAAGAACTCTAGATTCTACCCTCGTCAAAGTGTTATGTTTTTAATTTGACATCACTAATGATATTGTTCCAGATAGTTATATGTTTAATTTGTTCCTCCACACTGAAATTTGGTTTTAATACCTTTAGTTGGACTTTTTCTATCAAAGCTATAAATCCCAATGGTACTTCTCTAACAGCACAGTTAGGAAGGAAATCTACTCTCGAGGACATGGAATATCATATTTCATACTTATCTTGGGGATGTACATCTGACTAACCTCAGAAAGTAGGGTTTAATGTTCTACTACCTAATTGTGTCAATAGTCATTTTTTTCCAATTTCATTTTCATCTTATAAAATGCTGTCCTGTTTATACACAGTTTAAAAAATTACATTAACTGTATAACATACAGCTAGATTCTTCTCATTTTACTTCACCTAAGCTTTCTATTCTTATAATTTGCATGGCATGATTTTTTTTTCATGTTCAAACTCAACCACAGGCAGAATGGGTGATAGGTTTTATCTCTAATCCATTTTGTTGTCCCAGGGCAGAGGTGGGATTGACTGTATCAATTTTCATATTAGATGTAATCAGCCTTTAGAGACTGAGTACTAGATCTGGAATCAAAAAGAACTGAATTCAAATTCCACCAAAGAATCCAGCTGTGTGACCCTTGGGGAGTCACTTAACCAAAATGTGCTACACATTTCTAATGTCTGGAATGGAAGTGATAGTAACTGTAGCATTTATCACACAGAGTTTTTGCAAAGATCAAATGCAATAATAGTGCGTAAAGTACTTTGTAAACATTAAAGCTCTATTTTTAAAAGGCAGCTATTATCATAGATAAAAAAAGAGAATACTCAAATATTTTCGTGTCACACATTGTAGGGATCATTGTCAAAAATGGATGCTAATGTTGTGCTTGTGTAACAAAGCAGAGATACTTATTTTTTATGAGTTGTTCGGTTTTTTGTTTTGTTTTGTTTTTGTTTGTTTTTCTGGATTTATTTTATCACTAACCCTCTGCATTTAAAAATTATGACAAGATGAGGGTCAAGATGAAACTTCTCTAAGATAAGACAGTATGAGGATCCTACAGCCAGAGAATAGCAAAACAGATAGAAATTAAATGGATCTGATATTGATCCAGGTTTCAGTTTATGCACTATATTGACAGCCTCAGATGTCTCGTTCTCTGTAGTTTAGTGAGTAATACCTATTACATGTCATTCAATATGAGCTTAGCCTCTGATCAAATGACATATGTGTAAAATTCTTTGAAAACCTTAAAAGTGCTATGAACATATATTCTAGTATCATCAGCATGGATTATACTTCTCTTAATTTCTTTTTTGTAATATGACAATTTTTTTAAACATTTGAGCATCTATTTTATTTATGGGAAATAATTACTAACATTTGTATGCTGCTGAAGCCATATATATATATATAAATGTATATATATAATATATGTATGTATATGTA
Source organism: Bettongia penicillata ogilbyi (assembly GCA_023548195.1). Classification (NCBI taxonomy): domain Eukaryota; kingdom Metazoa; phylum Chordata; class Mammalia; order Diprotodontia; family Potoroidae; genus Bettongia; species Bettongia penicillata. The sequence goes on from JAJHZJ010000772.1 coordinate 1,153,787, forward strand.
TATATATTTGTATGTATATATATTATATATGTGTGTGCACATATATATACATACACATATACATATTTGTGTAGAGACAGACCCATAAATACATATATATATAATACATATATATATGTTTTTGTTTTAACTCCAATCTTGAGTTTACATTCTATTTGATTTCATAGACAGAATGACTGAGAAATGGAGCTGAGAACTTTAGATTACATCACAATAACCAGGATAGATAAACATAATCTTATTGGAGGCAGCTAAGTCACATAGTACTTAGAGAGCTGGACCTGTTGTCAGGTAGATCTGAGTTCAAATCCCTCCTTAGATACTAACTGGGTGATCCTGGGCAAGGCATTTAACCTGTCTGCCTTAGTTTTCTCAATAATATATAAATAATAATATAAAATGGGGGTGATGACAGTACCTTTCTTGGAGGTTGTTGTGAGGCTCAAATGAGATAATATTTGTAAACATTAAGCACAGTGATGAGCTCATAGAAGGTACTGTATAAATGCCTAATTGCCTTTCCCATTCAATTCTTACAACAACCCTGTGAGATTTAATTATCTTTAATCTACAGATGATAAAACTAATGATGAAAGAGGTTAAGTGACTTGCCAGAGTCATATAGCTGGTTAGTATCTAAGGCAGGATTCTAATGACATCATCCTGCCTGCAAGTCGAGCCTTCTATGAACTATGCCACCTAGCTGGTTCACAGCATCATAGGGTTAAAAAAAAGTGAATTTATAGATCATCTTGTCTGATTCCCTCATTTCACAGATGAATAAATTGAGATACAAAGGGAATAAGGTCCTCACCAAAGGATTTATTGATATTAAGCAGTAGAATCAGTTTCCAAGCTCAGGTTTTTCTGAGCACAAATCCAGTGCTTCTGCTGCTTGACCATGCTTCCATAGATTTGTGATCTAATCAATGCAGTTATTCCCTTCATAGGTGTACCTTTGAAATTTTGTCCATGTCCTCCTATAAACCAACTCAACATTTATGGTACTTTCTCTCTAAAACTTTTGACATTACATAGAATTGCCCATTATGCTTTTCCTTTACCCTGGATATATCACCAACTCACTTTCTTTATCATTTGTACATCTCTCTGACAAATGCCACTCTTCTTTTGCAGTTCTTTATTGGAACTATGCAGTCTACTCATAACCACTATGAATCTGTTGGTTTTTTGGGTGACCCAAAGCCTTAATTCACAGAGACTAAAGCATCCCAGGACTTATAGTCCTATATCAGCACCAAAGACTATAGGTATTAACAAAGAGAATGCTTTGAGAATGGAGTGTTTAAAACTATTTCATAATTTCCCGAATGCTATACTTTTGCTGTCTTCTTCCTACTGAATTCTAGGTCCACACTGTTGGCTCTGTATCACATCTATAGTTATATTCACACTGCACATACACTGATGCACCATCCCTAGGTGCTACCATCCCAACTTCCTAGTATGTCTGCACAATAGACATTCTTCAGTCACTTGCTTTGCTCGTGTTGATGGTTTGACCAAAACTTTTGAATAATTATGGGTTTCATTTGAGGGACTGTATTGTTCTAATCAGCATAATATTATCCACATACAAGAGCAACTTAATGGCCTCACCATCTCTAGATGCTTTTGACATGTAAATATCTATTTATGTCTCACTTGATATAAATAAAAAATAATTAAATCAGAGGGGTTTTTTTTTAATAAAAAGGGAACTATCTCTCCAGTTGAATCTTTTAAGAAATCATAAATGGTTTAAAAATATGCATTCCAAAAGCCTTGATCAGTTAAAAGAATTAAAACCAACATACGTAGTGGAATCTTGTATCATCTACCCCTTCCAGTCAACTTTAAAATTGTAAAAATGGGTTTGCTGTTGATAATATTTGCAAAAATCTTGCTGGTTTTTTTGTCTTATTTTCATCAAAAGTGAGCATGATCCATGTGTGGAACAGTCTCAAAGATTTTGTAGAGATGTGAAAGTAGGCCTATGAGTCAGTAATTATTCATGCTTTCTTAGTTCCCTTGTTTAAGGAAGTAATCATATCTATGATTTTCCCTTGGTGTTGCCTTCTCTCCTAGATATATTAAGAATTGATCTCTCATTGGCCTCAAAATTGCTTCCTCATGAGTCTCCTTTTTGTTTACCTGATTCATTCAAGCTGTTCTTCCATCTTTGTCTTTGTTAGTACCATTTCTTTTTCCTCATGCAACTTATTGGGAAATAGGATGAATCCACATTTAGTGGCTTCAACATTATTGATAGAGAAAATACTCTGTTATAGGTAACTTAATAGATCTTTTTAATTTTTTTGTCTCTTTGCTATCTTCCTTTGAGTTTAATGCTTAAATACTCTTAGGATAATAGGGCTTATTTTGTCTTTCACCAATCTTTTTGCAACTGTGTTTTAATCTTTCCTGTCTTTCACTGTTTATGAGTCACTCATCCTCTTTCACTTTTCTTTTATTAAGATTTTGCACATAAGTTTGTGTTTTAAACTGGTACTGGCCTAAATTGCCATATCTCTCTGCCTGTCAAGGAAATCAAGTATTTAGCTGAGGCAGCCTCTAGGCCTTTTTTTTTTTTTTTTTTTGCTTGACCTTGGTGATTGATTGTTTTACATCAGTTAAAGTTCCTTAGGAAGTGGTGATAATATGTGACAAAGTCTGCTCTTATATCTGTTGCTATCAACATTTGCCAACATAAAACTCTCTTGTTTAAATGTAAAGAACTAGAGTTGTTTTAATTGCATACATTTAAATGCATAAAATGCTTTCTTCTAGTTCAACAAGGATTTTGACCTCTACTCTAACAAATTGCCAGTACACACAAAGCTGATTCAAAAATGATTCAGTAGCTAGTCATTTTCTATCTGTTAAAATGCAATCAACTTCATTTTTTTAATGTTAAGTACTTGTCATGTCCCAGGTCCTCTTCTGGAAGAAAGAATTCATGACCTACAGGCATGCGGCTTCTTAATCTAGGAACTTTTGATCTATTTTTGTTTCTTTCCTCTGAGTTCTATTTTCCAACATGTTTTTCATTGTTCTTCCCTATGCTCACCTATACACTGAAGTCAACAAGTACTGAAATACTTATAAGGTGATCCAGTTTAGAAGGTCTCATCAAGCTCTTCATTTTTCTTTCTATTTCCTCATCCACCTGAAGTTAGTGCGTAGGCTGCAGTTATCTTCATTTTGTTCACTTTGCGAATGTTGATCATGAGCAGCACAGTAGAACCACATGCTCCATGATATGTTTACGTTTGATGTCTTTGGACACATGATATATCTAACCCTGCCAGCGTATATCTTATAATTCATTAGGAAAATCTCTGAGCCATCTTTCCATATAGCTGCTAATTCTTTTCGTCTTCTGCTTTCATATGTAACAGCAATGACAAGGTTGGTGTCACTGGGTTGCTATAGTAAACATATCTAGTAGTTGATCACTGAAAAAGAATTTCACATTTAGAATCCAACCGTTAGTATTTATCCAAAGATTGTGGTTTTTAACACTCTGTCTTCTTTTCTACCATCCTGCCACAAAGAACTAATGTCTTGTTTTCATTGCTTCATGGATTATCATAGCCAGAGAATTCATCACTAATACTCAATCCACAAACCTTTATCAAGCAGCTAATATGTGCCAGGAACTATTCTACATCCAGGAAAAATAAGTTAATCCCTTCCTTCAAGGAGATGGCATTCTATAGGAATGTCCTTCACCTATTTCTTTATCCAGGACAATCTTTGGAACACAGGCACATCTAACCACAATGCGGTGCTTTTTCAACATGGTAGAACCTACTAAAATTTACATTCCACTGAAACAGCGTTAGAGAATTCAGGGCTCTACAGAAGTGTGCTAGAACCAGCTTAAATCTGTAGTCCATTGTTAATTTTTTTCAGTGTGATCATTTATGCCTCTAAAAGCAGCATAATACCACAAATCAGGGCTTGAGTTACTATTTTGTTGGTTTCTAGATTTAAGAAAGTGTTGGAAACAATGATAATGCAGGTTAAACTTAAAAGTGTATATACTTCCTGCCATCTTTTGCAGGGAGGCTGATATTAAACATTTACCAGCCCACCCCCTAGACATCCCCATGCTATAATGAGGGATCTATAGTGGACTTTCTTTACCTGTTTTTTTTTAATTAAGAAGCTTAATTTTGACTTTTGTGCTTATCAGCAAAAAGTGCAACTTCTTAACCAGCATAAGCCATGGTGGAAAACAGTATAAAAAAATTAGTGTAATCCAGTAAAGTTTTTTTCATTTTAATGAGTTCTGAAAGATATGTGGATTTTTATATCAAATCATGGATCATTTGCCATGGAGAAATGGACATGTGTGAAACATCTTTATCTCATGAAATTGTTATTTGCCAAGATGTTGATCGTTAAGAGTCACTATATAATTTGATAATTATTGTTTCCTTCTTTCCTAAGAAGCAAATTGCTGTCATTATCAAGGAAATATTTGTCTCGACATTGATGTGAGCTATCATCTAAATTTTTTTTAGTTCAATGGAGGAAGCCTCGTTGGAGAGAATGGTGCCAAAAATGTTCACTTTTTCCAGCCAGCCCTAGTTTGATCGTTTGTATGCTTGTTGAGTACCACTCAACACCAATGCAGCTTGTAAAGTTATAGTCCTCATCCCCAAAGACCCTAAACTAGGACTCTGATAATACCATTCTTTACCAAAAGCAAAACATCATTCACTCTAAAGCATTCCACTTATCCACTCATGTACTTGGAGCTCATCAGCTCTCACTTGGGCTATTGTAATAGCTTCCTAAAATGTCTCCCTAACCTAAGGTGTTCCCCATTCCAATCCATCCTCCACAGGGCTAACAAAACAGCACAGGTCTGAACACACCACACATACCCTCCCACTCAGTAAGTAAATTCCGGTGACTTCCTAATAAAAAATCCCCTCTATTAGCATTTAAAACTCTTCACGACCTGACCTTATTGTACCATTTCAACCTTTTCAGCTTTCTCATAGGTTTATCCCCTCAGTGCATGAGAGAAAAAGAGATACAGAGAGACAGAGATAGAGAAATAATGACTTCTTTGTTTTGTTTCAGTTTTTCCTCTCTGAATTTAAACTACCAGACCTAAACTACTCACTTCAAGAGCATAGAAATGCTCCAGTAGAAATACCACTTCTACTAGAAATACCTTTGGTTAACGTTAATCAGCGGTATTTCTAGTAGAGTGGTTTATCCCTTCCCATGCCCAAGGGCTCTGGGGCTTGTGGCTGACAGAGTATATCACAAACCAAAATATAAATTCTCCCCTCAAAGAACAAGTCCTGGATTTAGCTGCCCTCCAGGAAGCACATTCTGTCTGTTCTGTGGAAAGCAATAACTCATTTCAGAATGCCATTGAAACTGCTTCTAACTGGTTTCAGGCACACAAATCCCATCTAGGCAATACATAATTTTCTGTAAACATCTCTAAGTATAACCTAAAATTTGACCTTAGTTTTCTTGTTTGGTCATCTTCTCCCTTGTGGGGTTTTTTTCTCACAAAGACACACACACATATAGCAACATATATATGTATATATATATATACACATATATACACACACACATATATATTTATATATATACTCCAATATACATATATACATATAAATATAGTAATATAAAACACAAGCCAGATGTGTGTGGATATGCTTATTGTGTAACTCAGTCATGATTTTCCTCCTTTTCCATTTTCTTACTGTCATCTTTTCAGTGTCCTGCATGTAGGAAATGTCAAGACCACTGGCTAAAAAATGGGGAGGAAAACATCAATCTGGTTTATCTTTAAGAATATGTCACTGTGAAAATTCAATTAAAAAAACTTTCATTAACAAATTATCCTGATGTTGATGTTTTATACCTAATATATAATAATATATTAGTAATATATCTGTAATAGCTATAATGTTCTATACCTAAAATAAGAGTTTTCAATGGACATCCTTTTTTTGTTTTCAGAATATTTTTGTTTCCTTAAATATTTCCCAATTACATTTTTTAAAAAGTCTTAACAATTTATTTTAAAATTTTAAGTTCCAACTTCTCTCCCTCCTCCTGCCCCTCTCCCACTGCTCGAAAAGGCAAGTAATATGATATGGATTATACATATAAAGACATGCAAAACATATTTCCACATTAGTCATGTTGCGAAGAAAACACACAAAAGAAAAAGAAAGTTTAAAAACATATGCTTTAATCTGCACTCAGATTCCATCAGTTTTCTCTTTGAAGGTAGACAGCAATTTTTTTCTCAAGGATGCTTTGGAATTAAATGGACATTTTTTTGTTTACCAAATTAGGAAAGTAAAATTAAAATTCATTGTATGAATGCTTTATATTATCTTTGATTTTTTCATAAGGTAGAATGTTTGCAAACACTTCATATGCTTCAATAACCCAACATGTCTATGATCTCTCATTGAAACAATACAACAATACAAAATAGAACCAACACTCTTCTGCCCATCCTGCAGGACTGTCATTCATATCTTCCCATAAGTCAGCCACAAAGAGCAAATTCAAGATTTCAGGAGCTCTCCTTACAATCTAATGATATTACAAGGAATATACTATTTCTCCTATGACTCTTGCTAGGTAACCATCCAATCTTTTTTACTCATACATTTCTTTCTTCATAGCCTTCCTCCTATTCCTCTCTATGGTCCTCGGGATGATCCTTAGCCTCCGTTCTTTGAAGATTCCACTGTTCTGTGTTTTTCTCCTATTACCTGTCTGACCACTTCTAACCCTTACTGATTCAAGACCATTTCACACCCTGTAATTGTCAGTGTCTTGAGGCTCCATTTTAAACCTTCTCTCTATACCTCTCTTCTAATGATCTTAATGTAGATGACTATATATACATATATATATAATGTCCAATTTTATTCTATTTCCTGAACTTGTTATCCATCACTAACTTTCCATGTATTTATGTGTATATGTATGTATGCATGTATGTGTGTGTATATCTGATTTTATTCTCTCTCCTGAGCTACTTTCATACATCACCAACTTTTCCTGTTATACATTTCAATCTAGATGTCCCAGAGACACTTCAAAATCAGTGTGTCCAAAACAGAACTTTCTTACGGAAACCCATCCCTTTCCAAACTGCCATATTTCTCTCACCATAATTCTTATATCTCCCAGGCTTGTACTTTCACCAATATTGTTGGATTCTCATTCTCTCACTCCACATATCCAATCATTTATTAAATCATATCTCCTCACTCCAATCCACTTTCCATACAATTGCCAAGTCTGCCTAGGTCCCTCTATTATGAAATAAAACATGACAGCCCCCTGCTTTTAGAATACCCGTTCCTCTTTTGGCTTTTAAAGCCCTTTATGAATTAGCCCCAATCAGTTTTTTCTCACCTTCTCCCATGTAGCCAAACTGACCTCTCCTCTATTCCTCATACATTGTGCTTGATCTCCATCTCAACGCCTAACAGCCTCCCTCCTCTCCTCTACGGTACTCCTCCTCACCTCCAGTGAACAGATTCTTCTTTTAAGATAGGCCAAGGACCACCTTCTACACAAAATCTTTCCTGATTTCCTCCCAAGAACTAGCGCCTTCCTTCCCTTTATATTCAAGTACTTTATATTCATTTTTTAAAATTTATTCCAATTATTCTCATGCATACATATTATCTCCTTCCCACAGAAAGTAAATTCCTTGACAGGATGGATTGTGTCAGTTTTTTTATATCCCTAATGTCTAACAGTGCCTGACACACAGCTGGTGCTTGGCAAATGTTTCTTGACTGATTGATCATTGGGAAAATATTGGTATTAAAAAGATAGACTGAAGTTTGCATTTTTAAAAGGACTTTGCAAGCAGAATAGCAAACCAGCTGTTCTCCTACTCCTGTTCATAGGATCTGAATATCATGTCACATGGTATCATTTTGAGTCTACTTCCTGTTCTTTTGATTTTCATAAAGGTCATTTCCTAGACCCTTATTTGTAGCCATGCAAAGACAGCTTGCTTTGCATATGGAAAATAGGCAGTTGGGAAGGTTGCCTTATATGTGTTGATGATTATAGTCAAACCTAAATGACCTGCAAGTTTGCATAACTGAAATTTGCACATCTTTGAAAACATCCCTTTTATTAACCACTTCTGATTATTCAAAAAGTCTGGATTTATGTGATACAGGAATCAGTTCCATATTTACACGTGTTTGAAACAAAGAGCTTCTTAAAGCACTGTCCAAAAATCCAACAATGAGCAGGGGTATCTTTAAAACAGCAAATAAAAGTTATACTTAGAATTTTTATCTAATGTCCCAGGAAATGGTGTCTTCTATATAATAGAAGAAGCATTTCTGGATATACCCAAGTCTTTTGAAATACTCTAGCTACTGTCAACCCCTGTTCTGCATGATAATTCAATCAAGGTCAAAATTCTAATTTAAATTTATCTTTTAAAAAAAAATGTCCCAAATGGACTTTGTTGCATTTTTATTTGTAGAGAATATACTTGAGCTCAACTTGGATTTATTTTGCCTCCTCATGGAATAGTAGTGGAAACTTGGTATATTCCATTTTTTTTCATCAATACTTCTAAAGAGGTTTAGTAAGCTACTCCAATTAAAAACAAAATCCATCATGTGGTGGCCAGCCTCCCAGATGCCATGGGGTGGTCCGGACAAAGAATGACTAGCAGGAAAACTACCTCCTTGCCTTTCCTTCATTCCTCTCCCAGAACCTTAGTCACCTGGGCACAGGTGGGCACTCTTTCCCCTTACTATTCCTTTCCCACCTCCCTTTTGTGGATACCCAGACATGGCCCAGCAGGAAGTACAACATGGCTGTTTTTTACCACTGTGAGGTCCTTGTGAGCAGGAACATTTTCTTGCCCTTCTTTGTATACCTAGCACTTTGTACAGTGTCCGACACATAGAAGGCAGTTAATAAATGCTAGATGATCAGCTGACTTGACTGCTTGGGTGCCACTACCTGCAAACTTTCCAATGAGCTAGACTTGGTGCCCTGCCACTGTGCCCTAAACTCTTCTGGGCTTTCTAAATCCCTGGGCATATCTTTGCTATCTGCCCTGAGGTTGTACCTTGAACCCCTTTCTAACCACCGTTCAACTGGATTCTTCTGCATGTGTAAACTTCTTGAGTTAAACTATGAATTCACAAAGAAAAGGATCTGCCTATGGGGTCACAAAGAGTCAGACATGCCTGAAAAACAGCTGAACAATAGTAAAATAGTGATGAATCTGGACGTTGCTAGGCTGGTCCTTCGACAATATACTCAGAATCTTCCGGGGAAAGCTTTTTCAACTTGCAAGGACCTGCCAGACTTTATAGTCTGCTCTTGAGTACACCGCTCTTGAGAACCTAGATGACCTCACAGCAAGATGAGACATCACAGTAGGGCTGTAGTCAAGCATATTGGCTTTCTCATCTAATTTTGGCCTTGTAGGTATCACCTTTCCCCACAGATTTGAAGAGGAAATAATAATGATCTTATTTGTTAAAAATAAAAAGGAGAGATTTTTCATCAGTCTACTTCTTCTTGGAAGTTTCCTGCATTTATTCTGTGGGCACAGCATACAGAAAAATTTACCAGAATCATTTTCTTTCTTCATTTTCAGTAGAAGACTATTTGGCTTTAAAGGGGGAAAAAAAGGAGAAATTATACCGTTATGCAGTATGCAGTACACAGAAACAATACCTTAAGTTCCTTCAGCTTGGAAAAATGTCCCTAATATGAACACAGCCTTGACACACTGGAAATCATCAAAATGAATTAAATAAATCAGAAAATAAATTTTGTAGTCCATTAGATTGTGAACTCTTTGAGGGCAGGGACTGTCTTCTGCCTCTTTTTGTATCCCCAGCGCTTAGCAAAATGGTTAGTACTTAGTAGGCACTTAATAAATGTTGATTAATTATTCATTGATTAATGTATGGACAGAATTTTAAATAAATTTTAAAATCATCATAGATTATTATAAAAGACTTTTTTTTTTGCCCTTCCCAAAGTACACTGAGACACCTAAAGAAGAGAATATTAAAACAAGTTTATTCATTGTGATTTCCTGGTAATGTTTTCCTGCCTCTGATTAATCTATTCAGCCCACACAATATGTTTCCTCGTCCTGATTTTTGTTATCAGTGTATCAGTGACACTTGAATGAGTCATTGGCCAGACTAGACCATCTCATTATTTAACACTATCATATTCAATCAACTTTTGGTATAGTTTACTTAATAATCTAAAAATGTCTGTTTTGTATTTTCAGAATGCATTTTATATTTTCAGATTAATATGGGGTGGTTTAAGGCAGAGGTTCCAAATGAAGCCTGAACCACATTGAAATGTCACTGTGAAATATTTAACAACATAAAAATACCAGAAAACGCAGATAATATTACATTTTAAAACTAAGTCAATATGTGGCCCACTAGGTTCCTTACATGCGGATTTGTTATTTATTTGTTTCAGTGGTTTCCAACTCTCCATGACTGTATTTGGGGTTTTCTTGGCAAAGATACTGGAGTGATTTGCCATTTTCTTCTCCAGTTCATTTTACAGATGAGGAAATTGAGGCAAGCAGGGTTAAGTGACTTGCCCAGGGTCACATAGTTAGTAAGTATCTAAAGTCAGATTTGCACTCTGGGTGAATCTTCTTCACTTTAGACTCAACACTCTATCCACTGTGCCAACTAGTTGATTATTTATAGATCAGTGGCCCCTTTTCTGTTCAAGTTTGACACTACAGATTTAAGAGGACATTACTGGGAGATATAGGTAAATGAGATGGTCTCCTATGACCTCTTCTGTCTTTCTGATGAGTCAGCCTTCCTTGGTGAGTTCAAGTAACTTAACCCCAATGAAATTCACTTATAGGTATTAAAAGAAAAAAAACAAAACAAAACAATGTGGGGACATATGATTTCTTGGCCCCTATCAGTTGTATCTGAAAGATTATAATTAATGAGAAGTACAATAGTACCAGAGAAGAGTAAAAGTTGTCTCAGTTTTCAAAAACAGGAAGAGAATAGTTTTCATGCCATGAAGAGAACCACAGCTAGGACAGGACCATGACGACTGCTGTATGCCAATATGATGATATGAGGGGGTGCCACTTCCTTCCTCTAATGGTGCATCTGCCACCCAGCCAGCCCCACTCGCTTCACCAATCTAGTCTGCACCCTTCCTGGATCCTGTGGCCTTCACTCCCCTCTTACAGGACTGCTTTCTGAAATCCTGTGCAATCACCTAACTTGAGGATTCATATCAGGTCACCCAAGATCAATATGGAACCACTGTGGTGAGATCGTATGGAAGGGGGAGGTCAGCAGAAAATGTAGCTAATAATACTTGCAGTACTTGCCTCAAAGAGCGACTGAGAAGACAGTGTTTAGGCTTTATAGAATTAGGACAGTTAGGGAAAAGAACTAGAATTTCATTGGTGTAGGAAAGTCTGAGATGAGGAAGATCTCTCTTCCAATATAGATTGACACCTCTGCAACTTAGTCTTAGCGAGTTGTCTAGAGCAATGAGTATTTAATTGTCTTGCTCAGAGGAGTATATGTCAAAAAGGAGACTTGAATTCAGGTCTGCCTGACTCAGAAAACATTGTTCTGATCACTATGCTATGTTGTGTGTCTTACCATTGTCAAAATATCAGTTACATTGTCAAAATATCAAAATATTCATTATGCCTTTTACTCATTTGGTGCCCCTAATCCTACCTTACTTCTATGGTCTTGTTGCAGTTCTATTTATGGGCTACAGAGAAGGCCTGAAGTTTCATAAATGATAATAAATGTTCTTATATTTTATAAATAGCCTTTTGGGATTATTTAGTCTAACCTGTCCTTTTGAGTGATGAGATGAGAGCTCCAAAGTGGCAACTTGACTTGCCTGGTCTTTACATTGTTCTCTAGAGCATTGAACTTACACCCAGAATAATTGGGTTCTAACTTTGCCATTTCTTGATATCTTAGCATAGAATAGTATCCTTGGAAAGCACATATCACCTTCTGTTACATCATTTGGTTCATTTTGTAACTGCCATCTTTCCTACTGAATTTTTACTAAGACCAGTGCCTCCTTTGCATATAGTAGATATTCAATAAATATTTAAGAAAGAAAACAAAGGAAGGTGGCAACATCATGCAGGCAGATAAGGAGAAGAAAAACATAAGGAGATTTGTAAAGAGTTTGAAATACAGAATCTCAACAAATTATTACAAGCAAACTTGAAGGGAACATATATATGAAGAGTTCTACCTGTCTATTGTGATAGAACATAGAATGAAACTGATTCTTTCCTTTGTCTTTTTTGCCAATCATCAGAAAACACAATACATAAAAAGAGACATGCATTTTCCTTGTGATTGGAGTTAACATGCCCTTTGACATAATTCTGTGTTGCCTTTTTTTTCCTTATATTCACCATGCTTAAATTTGTGTTCATTACTAAGTCACTGGGACATGAGAGAAGTATATGACATGTATGTTAGTTAATAAAAGGAAATGATGGCAGACTTATTAGAAATATTGTGTCCTTGACTATAAGAGGTAGCATGGTATGGCTAGAGATCTGGCCTTAGAGTCAAGAAGACCTGTGTTCACATGCCACCTCTGTTACATACTAGGTGTGGATTTGGGGCATGTTACTTAATTTCTCAGTATTCTAGGTAACTCTTTAAAATGGTAGTTCTCAGAATGTGATCAGGGCATCTTTTGGAGACCCTGAAACCCTTTCAGGGAATCTTTTAAGTCAAAATTACTTTATAATGATAATAAGATATCTGTTGTCCTAATATGCTAAATATGGATAGATATAAACAAAAGTTCTTTAGGAAATCCTCAATAATTTAAAAAATTATATAGAAGTTCAAAACCAAAAAGCTTGAAAACAGCTGATCTAAGACTACAAGCTGTGGAAAAGGGCTGATCTACTTGAATAGAGGGACTTTCCCTCTAAAATCCCAAGTGTAATAAGCTATCTCTTTCCTTCAATACATGGTTCTATGATCTCACTGATGAGGGTCCTCTCTCTACCAAATCTGATTGTCACCTTTCTACAACTCACTAGATGTTCTTGTAATTCTTATGACGAAAAAGTCCTCCATCTTGTGGCTAGCCTGATAGTGAGTCTTTATGAAATTAAATAGGCTGCTCTTTGGACAACAGATGGTCCATCCTTGGGATGATAGAGTGGCATCTGATGCTGATGCCACAACAAAATGGAAAAATGGAGATACTCAGTAAGATGACCATGGGTTCTTACAGGTTCCGTTATCAGAGGACAAGCACTGAAAGGTCCTTTCAAATTAGAAATGTTTCCAGGATTGGACTGGTAATGTTTCAAGGTAATATCTAACTAAAAATTCTGGACTCCTTGGAGAGTACAGCCCTCCTAGAATTCATTTTCTATCCTCCTGCCTTAAAGCTTTGAACAGAAATGCAGTTTTTCTGAGCTTTAAAATTTCTGAGGAAAAGAGACTCTAATCTCCCTTAGCAACTGATTCCCAATCCTACACAATCAATTACAATTCAGGCCATGTTATGATACCATTGTGAGTAGTGAAAAGGGAGGGGGCAATTTGAGATTTGTGAGGAGAAGAAAGTGCAGGACTGAGTGAAGAAGGGAAACATAGTGCTGAAGGAAAAAGGAATATATGGAACTGAGGAGAAGGAATGACCAGAAGTGAGAGAATAAGGTTGCTAAACTATAGTACAATCCATCCTGTTCTGCTCTTTCATGCTATTATCTATGTACCCCCAGGGCAGCCTCCTTCTTCCCTCAATGCATTCAAGATCTAATTTACTGTTAAATGTCTTCTCCACCCTGACCCATGTCTCCCACTTTAAACCTTGAGGAGATTCTTGAACCTCTTCCATTCCTATAACAAATGGCTCTAGTCTATTCCAACTCTACATAGGTGTGGTCATTCTCCATGAGGTCTGAACCCCTTTTCTTAAAATATATATATGTAATTTATTTATTTTTCAGTTCTTAAGAATCTTAAGTTCTTAAGATTAAGAATTTGAATTCAAAATTTTCTCCCCATCCCTCCACACACCCCCCCAGGACATTATACACCCCATCTACCCTTTCCTCCAGTCTGTCCTCCTTTCTTTTACCCACCCTTCTTCCATTCCTCTTCCCCTCTATTTTCCTGTGGGGCAAAATAGATTTCTACACTCCATTTCCTATATAGCTTAATTTCCAGTTTCATGGTAAAACAATTTTTTTACATTCATTCTTAAAGCTTTGAGCTCCATAATCTCTCTCTCCTTCCCTCCCTACCTTCACTGAGAAAACAAACTATTCAATATAGGTCATACATGTGTAACAATGCAAAGCACTTCTATAATAGTTATGTTGGAAAAGACTAACCACATTTCCCTCTCTCCTATCCTGTCCTCAATTTATTCCATTCTCTCCTATGACCTGTCTTCCCACAATAGTGTTTGCTTCTGATTAACCCTTTCTCCAATTTGCTGCTCCTTCCATTATCTTCCCTCTCCTATCCCCTCCCCTCTTGCCTCCCTGCAGAGTAAATAGATTTCCATATCCAACTGAGTGTGTGTTATTCCCTCCTTAAGCCAAATTCCATTAGAGTAAGGCTCAATTATTTCCTTTCATCTCCCCCCCTTTTCCCCTCCATTGTAAAAGTTCTTTCTTCCCTCTTTTATGTGAGATGATATGCTACATTCTTCCTCTCCCTTTCTCTTACTCCTGGTACATTCCATTCAATAGGAAATTTAATTTTTTTTATGTATTCTCCCTTCATATTCAGCCCACCCTGTGCCCTCTGTCTATGTATATGTGTATGTATGTGTGTGTACACACAGATACATGTATGCACACATATATACATATATACACATACATCCATGTACATATACATACCTACATATATAATATACACATACATTCTTACCCACACACACCTACACATATATTCCCTCTAACTATTCTAATATTGAAAAAGGTCTCATGAGTTACAAATAACATGTTTCCATGTAGGAATGTAAACAGTTTAACCTTAATGAGTTCTTTAAGGTTCTTCTTTCCTGTTTACCTTTTCATGTTTCTCTTGATTCTTGTATTTGAAAGTCAAATTTTCTATTCAGCTCTGGTCTTTTCAACAAGCATGCTTGGAAGTCCTCTATTTCATTGAAATTCAATTTTTTTCCCCTGAAGTATTATACTCAATTTTGTTGCGTAAGTGATTCTTGGTTTTACTCCTATCTCCTTTGACCTCTGGAATATCATATTCCAAGCCCTTCAGTTCCTTAGTGTAGAAGATGCTAAATCCTGTGTTATCCTGATTGTTTTTCCAACAATATTTGAATTGTTTCTTTCTGACTGTTTGTAATATTTTCTCCTTGACCTGGGAACTCTGGAATTTGACTACAATATTCCTAGGAGGTTTCCTTTGGGGATCTCTTTCAGGAGGTGATCAGTGAATTCTTTTCATTTTTATTTTCCCTTCTGGGTCTAGAATCTCAGAGCAGTTTTCCTTGATAATTGCTTGGAAGATGATGTCTAGGCTCTTTTTTTGATCATGGTTTTCAGGTAGACCAATAATTTTTAAATTATCTGTTCTGGATCTATTTTTCAGGTCAGTTATTTTTCCACTGAGATATTTCACATTGTCTTCTATTTTCTCATTCTTTTAGGGGTTTTTTGTAATTTCTTGGTTTTTCGTAAAGTCAGTAGCTTCCATCTGCTCCATTCTAATTTTTAAAGAACAGTTTTCTTCAGTGAGCTTTTGAATCTCCTTTTCCATGTGGCCAATTCTGTTTTTTAAAACATTCATCTCCTCATTGGCTTTTTGGACCTCTTTTGCCACTTTGGTTAGTCTATTTTTAAAAGTGTTACTTTCTTTAGCAATTTTTTGGGTCTCCATAAGCAAGTTGTTGACTCACTTTTCATGATTTTCTTGCGTTGCTCTCATTTCTCTTCCCAATTTTTCTTCCACCTCTCTTACTTCATTTTCAAAATCCTTTTGAGCTCTTCCATGGCCTAAGAACATTGCATATTTTTTTGGAAGTTTTGGATGTAGAAGCCTTGACTTTGATGTCTTCCTCTGATGTTATGCTTTGTTCTTCCTCATCTGAAAGGATGGAAGAAAATACCTGTTCATCAAGTCTTATTTTTTCCCCTTTTGGGGGCATTTTCCCAGTCAGTTACTTGACTTTTGAGTACTTTGTCAAGTGGAGGTTAAACTCTAGTGACCTGTAAGTTCTCAGTTCCTCCAAGGTGGCACAATCAAGGGAGAAAGTGTTTTCTCTTCTCCTGGCCTGTGTTCTGTTCTGTAAGCAACCACAAGCATTCTTATCTGCCTAGGATCTGTGAGTAGGAGTGCCTCTCCACAGCCACCACCAGCTCCACCACATCAGCACTCCTCCTCACCCCAGGACCAACATTCAGAACCGAGACCCAAATCAGCTACTCAATTCCCCCAGGATCTTTAGCTCAAGGGTTCCAAAAGTGGATGCTGTTACCACCCTGGGGTTTGGACTTAGGATGGATCATGCTCCCCTGTCACCCAGATGAAAGAGCTTTCTTCCTGACCTTTAAAGCTGTCTTTGGCATTTGTGGACTGAGAAATCTGGGAACCACAGTTGCTACCTATGATTCCATGCCCTGAAGCATGCTCTGGTCATGTCTTTGTATTGTGGTCAAGGCTGTGCTGTGCTCTGCTCTGAGTCTGGTGTGATAGACCTTTCCTGTCAGCCTTCCAAGATGTCTTGGGCTAGAAATCTCCTTCACTCTGTCATTTTGTGGCTACTCTAGAATTTGTTCAGTCATTTTTACTGTTATTTTATGAGCTATGGGGGGAGAGCTTCTATAGATCCATCCTTCTACTCTGCCATCTTGGCTCCACCCCCTCTGAACCCCTTCTCACTGAAATTTCCCCAATAATCAGGAATCTTAGTTATAGGTCAGAACACGTCAATGAGCTTAAATTTAGCTCCATCAAAATTCTGTCATATATCATTAAAAGAATAGTTAATAAACATCTAGAGAAAAGGGATTATCAGTCACCAATGACCAAAATGATTTCTTTATGAACAGGTCATGCCAGACAATTTTCATTTCTTTTCTTTAAAAGATACCCACAGATAACAAGAGAATACTATAGATATGGTTTGCCTTGAATTTTAATAAGGCATTTTAATGAGCAGTGTTGAACAAGTACAATGCCTCTGTATTCTGTGTTTGACCCTTTGCTATTTTTAACAACTTGGATAAAGGCATTAGTTACCAAATTTGAAAAATGGCACCAAGAAGAAACATTTCTGATATTGACTAACCAAGTCATTGCTCACAATGGTACAAGAGGAAAAAAAAGTAAAATTGTTTTGTGTGTGTATGTGTATGTGTGTGTGTGTGTGTGTGTGTGTGTGTCAGAAGACTTATTAATGTAAAGTCTTCCACCTGGATTTAAATAATTAATTTCCCAAGGAAACAAATGAGGAAAACAAGACTAAACAATAGCATCTGATAAAGACTGAAGAGGAGGAGAGTTAATGGACTGTATGGAAAATGTGCTAATAGTATGATATAGGAGCCAAAAAATCTTACGCACTCTTGGACTATAACAAAAATTTATAGTGTAAAAAAATAGATCTAGAGTATGTTCAGTTCTGGGTAATAATACCTTTTAGGAAGGTCACGAATCATCTGGGAAGTGTCCATAGGAAAAGAACCAGGACAATGAAGGACCTCAAATTCATGTGATATGAGAATGGGTTGAAAGAATTAGGCATGTTTAGCTTTAAGAAGGAATACTTAGTTGAAATCTATCTTCAAGCACTTAAATGTCCCCTTCAAGTAGCTATAAGCAGTTAAAAGCAGCATAAATATAGAAGGAAGGTTGGCACCATTCTCCTTTGTCCTAAAGGACAAAACTCTAGTTGCAAAGAGGCAAACAGACTTGATGGAAGGAAAACTTTCTAACAATTATGGATATCCAGAAGTAGAATGGTGTCCTTCAGGAGGTAAGGATGCTCCTTTACTTGAAATGTCTAAGCCCAATGCTAAATGACCACTTCTCAATCTGATGCAAGGAGAATCTTTTTCAGAAACTTTATGGACCAAACAGACTCTGAGTTCCTTCTTAATATGGAGACTCTGTAAAAGACAAAATGCAAATAATTTAATAGTTTCATTATTCATTTATGATGGGCCTACTATACACAACATTTAGAAAGTTGCAAGTCATTTCAGCTGTTTCAGACTTTTTGTGACCCCTTTGGGGGTTTTCTTGGCAGATATACTGGAGTGCTTTGCTATTTTTTTCTCCAGCTCATTTTACAGATGAGGAAACTGAAGCAAACAGAGATAAGTGACTTGCCCAGGGTCACATACCTAGTAAGTATCTGAGGCCAGATCTGAACTTAGGAAGATGAGACTCCCTGACTCAAGACCCATCACTCTATGCACTGTACCACCTACTATAAACAAACCATTTTGTTAAGCATTGGAGGAGCTACAAGGTTTAGATAAGACAATGCTTGCCCTTCGGTGGTCTATAGCCTAGTAAGGAGACATAACACATACATAGAAAACTGTAATACATACATATAGAGCAAAACACATATGTAATCTAATTATGTTGCATACATGTACATGTGATAATGAATAAACTATGATACATAAATAAACATGAAACCTTATGTCTCCCTTAGTATTTGCAATTGAAATACATGATTCATAGCAAATTATTTTGTGATCGATACAAATTGTATTATCTGTCACTTCTCATCTTTAAAAATCTCTAAAAACCTACTACATTTTATTATACTTTAGTGGTAATGGCTAAATCATCCAGAAAGCAACTTACTGATACAGCAAATACTTGGAGCTAAAAAAAATTATTCAATTTGAATTGTGGAATCTAAATGCTCCTATTTCATCTTAGAGCTCACTGATGTTATGTCTTCTGGTTGTCTTGCTTCACATTTTCCCTGTGACATTAAATTAAGTAGTTGTAATGCTAAGGAATCCTCACCTCTTAAGGGCAAAAATTTATACTACACTTGAAAGAACCTCATTATAAGAAAATTCCAACTTGCAAAGTAGATAAATTAAGGTGCAATGATTCACTTTTCAAAAATATTTGTATTTTTTTAAAGAATAACTGTAGAGCTCTTTTAAATGAGTTTCATTACAGTTCTAATCAATGGCAAATATTTATTGAATACCTACTATAGGCAATCAGTGATAGCTGATGCATATAAAATAAATGTGCTTCAATATACAGATATTTTATATACAAATTTTTCAAAAACATTATTTGTTACATAAAGAGAGGCATGTGTAGAGTAAAGGAATAGACTAATAAAACAAATAGAAGCCATGCTGATGTTTGACACCTTCTGCCCCCTAGATGCAAGATCAATTTAATCTAGAAACTAAGATGATTCCGCCTCAGGAATGGCTTGGGAACATCAAGCCAGTAAAACCGTGTAGATTCTTTTAACACAAAGGATAGCTGGCAAGTAAGGACAATGAATATTGATGGATAATAATTAATAACAATAATTATAATAAAGTAGCACAGTAGATAGTGTTCTGGGCCTGGTATCAGGTTCAAATCCTTCCTTAGACACTTCTCTGTGTAACTTTGGACAAGTCATTGAGTCTCTGTCTTCCTCAGTTTTCTTAACTGTAAAATCAGAATGATAATTGCACCAACTTTACAGGGTTGTTGTGAAAATCAAATGAGATAATATTTGTAGAGCACTTAGACCCCTGCCTGACACATAGTAAGCACTTAATAAATGTATCTTTCCCATAGTCCTTACACTATTGAGTATTTTTATCTTTTTTCCTTTTTGCCATTTTGCTGCATGTGAATTGAAAATGTATATATATATATATATATATATGTATGTATATAGTTTGCATTTCTCTTATTTCTTAAATTAAAAACAGTTCTTTATACGCTTGTTAAGCATTTACCATTCCTGTGAGAACCATTTCCTCATATCCTTTGACCGTAATCCATTGATATTTCCCATATTTTTGGTGAAAACGCTTGATAGCTGTGTACACTTCATGTCTCATTTAATTTGTCTTAGACTATAGTGAAGTTCTAGCTGAAAGGGATGGATAACTTCCATCCAACTCCCTTTGTACACTACCTAACACAGCACCAGGCATAGACAGGCCCTGTAATAAATAGCTTCGTTACTGATAATAAGCTCAGTAACACTTTGGAAGAGTGTCAAAACACACCCTCCGCTAGCAGGTGTTCATATCAAAAAGGAGATCTGTTTAAGTTCCCTGGAATTCCATTCAGCAATGGAGCAACTTATCATAATTCAGGGAAGCATTTAAGATTCTAGCTAAGTCAGTTTCTTCCACACTCATGTTTGGAATCTTCCAGGTTAACTCCCAGTGGAGAATAAGATGGATGTGAATTTATAAACACAGTCAGAAATGTACATCTCTAAATAACCTCAAATAAATTGTACTGGCAGACTAAAGTCTGTACTTGCCCCTACGGTCAATATCTTGGGACTGTGAACACTGGGCTCTGACTCTGTATGGGGCCCTCCTGCAATAGGTTTCTCCATGAGAAGTCAGATCTTATTTCTATTTTGTTTGTGTTTGCTCTCCTGAGGCTGGAAAATAGGACATGCAGCTGATCCCCTAGCCAGGGGCTGTTCTGCCTCCCTGCTCACTAATGAAGAGCCAACCCTTGCCATGGGCTTCCAAGCCTCTGCTGTCACATAAATGTGCCACCCCCTTTAGAAGAGAAGTCAGGTGGAGAAACTTGACTGATGCTATCCCCTTAGCATTATTCAAAAGTCAACTTTTGCCAGGGATCTGACAAGAACAACGTTAAGCTATGGCTGTTATAAATGTTTTATTCTGTTTGTGTACAATTACCTTAAGGCTAGCAGATATAGTATTAGTATGAGGCATTTTGGCAAAGTCAAAAACATTTATTAAGCTCTTACTCTTTGAAAGGCAGTGTACTGGGTGGGGGTGGGGGTGGGGAAGAGGGTTGAAAAGACAAAATCAGAACAGTTCGTACCCTCAAGAAGATGACATTCTACTGGGGTAAGGGTAGAAACGATATATGCATAACTCAATAAATATAAGACATGTGCAAAGTATCCTGAGGTCATTTGGTAAAGTATTAATAACCGGAGGTTGGGAAAAACTTGATTTAGGAAATGGCAGCTAAACTGGACTTTGAAGAAAGTTTAGTGAAGGTTAGAAGGGAATACTTTCCAGATGTGGGATATCACCTCTAAGCAAGGACATAGAGATGTGAGGTATAATGACCCTGCAAAGCCAGCTTGACCTGAACAGTGCACACAAGGAGAATAATATGATGTCAAATTAAAAAGGTAGTTAGAAGTTAAATTGTAGACACCTTTAAATACTGAGAAAATTTGTGTCTATCCCTAGAGGTAATAGGTAGCTAGCAAATATGTTGGGGTCAAGAGCAGTATGGTCTTAACTATGTTTTAGGAATTACAATTTGGCAGCCATATGGAGGATGGACTGGAGAAGTAAGATCCTGGGGATAGGGAGAACAATGAGGAAACTATGAAAACAGTCCTGGTAGGAGGGAAGGAGACCTGAATTGGGTAAGAAGACAGAGGAGGAGAAAGTGAGGAAGGTTATATGAATAGAATCTGTAAGATTTGGCAGTTAGTTGGATATGATGATAGAAAGAAAATCAAGAATTAGGAGGACTCCAAGGTTTCAGACATGAATGACAGGAAGGATGGTGATATTGTTAACAGAAATGGAGCAAGTAGTGAATCACAACTGCTTTCTCCATTGGTATATTGAAAGTGTATTTTGAGGGATGGTGTCTTCTAGGAGAATTTTTTTTGGCTGTATTTCAGATCTCTAAGTATATACATTTTTTCCCCTCCATTTCTTAGAAGAGAAGTACCAAGCTATCCAACAGAGGAAGATGCTGGGTTGATTGCTTGTGATGAATTCGGAGCTCTAAGCTTTAGGAGAGAGGATAAAAAGTCCTCTAAGACTCCGGTTACACATTCACTCTCAATACCTATGGAGTCTTCCTGCCTTTTACTTCATTAATACTGGAATGTCCTCCTTCATTTTCACCTTGCACTGTCTCCTGGGACCTTCAGGGAACATTAAGTAACCACTTTCCTCATCAGGGTCTACTAAGAAAGCTTTTGGGGTTTGGCTGCTTTCCTGACAGACCAGTAACGGGCAGGCTCTGATGTAAAGATCCATAATTACTCTATGCTAATGCCACTGAGAGGGGTATTTAGAAATCAGGAATTTTCCTTCCTACAGTCCTTGGTCCCAAAGATAGTAAGAACATTGTGAAGTAGGCTAGCCATTGAATTATGCCTGCACACAGGAAACATTTGATACAGGATATGGTTTTTCAAAAGCACCTATAGTAATACTTATTTTAAAAATAGATAACTGGATTTTGAGTCTTTTGAGTCTTGCTTCCATATGACCTCAGGACAGACACTTAACTTCTCATTTTTAAAAAGAGGTGGTTGAATTGATTGATTCTCTCCAACTCCTATTGATCTACAAAATGGTAAAGGATAAAAAAGGGGAAATTTATTATTATTTATTAAATAATAAAATTATAATTTATTCATGATTATTATGTAACATTATTTTCTATTTCTTAATAAATTATTGATATTTGATGTTAATATTAAATATTAATGTTTATTGTTAAATACAGTTACAACTTATATTGAAATAGAATTTTAAGGTTTGTAAAGATGCTACCTACATTATTTGAGTTTTTCAACAACACTGTGAGGTAGTAGATACTAGCAATATTAGTATCCCCAGTTACACGTGGGAATACCGGGCTTTAGAGAATTGACATGGCTGGAGAGCCATGTCATAGCTGGTGGTATGTCTCAAAGGTGACATTTGAACTCAAGTCTTCATGATGCAAAAGCAACTACCTTGTCTCCTCTCTTTTCTTCTCTTCCTTCTCTTTCTCTTCCTCAGTTCCTTGTAGGTCAGAACCTCCAAGCCCTTCACCATCTTTGTTGTCCTTCTCTAGATGCTCCTCTCCAGCTTAACAATTCATTACTCAAAAACCTACCTTTTTTTCAGAATGCCTCCTCATCTCCCCAAAATGCAGCACTTGCTTTCAAATTCTCAAGTATGTATAGGGGTGCCCAATCAAATGTGGCTGAAATTTTATATAGCTCAGAAGTACATGTTTCTTTCTGAATGACAACCCACCTGACATCTCTTCTAATTTAGTTAGTTGGTTCCTAATTATCTTGTTTACTCCATGATCTGTGGAAATTGGAATAGTCGTTTCAGTTGACAACACCTGGATCATCCCATGAACATTACTCAGTTTCTTTGAGTTGTAAAATCGTGATCAGCTGTTTCCTCAAATGGCAAAGTTTGTACCCCTTTGGCACTTAGAACTGAACGAATTTTTACTTTTAGCTCTTGATTGTCCTTCAGATCATTGTGACCTCCTGGTTTTTCACCACAATTTTAGCAAAATCTGAAAGATGAATTTTTGATATCTCTGGACTTCCATGTTTCCTGTTGCACTTCTCAATGCTCATTTTCCTCATCAATGAAAGAGGGTTTTGGAGTCAATGGACCCTTAAAGAGCTAAGGTCTTTTTTGTCTCTAAATCCTAGGATGTTCAGAATATCCTTGAAAACCAAACTTATTACTTACAAAATATCCCATAATTTTGAAAAAGTAACTCACTCCGCAAATAGTTTATAATTTCATTGTCCCATAATATCATCAGAGCTTTCTCCCTTTACTCCTCTTATTTTCCTTTCATTTAATTAAGTCCTGGATTTTCATAGCTATATTTCACATATGCAGTGAAGTGTGCAGTGTGTCATGACCTCACTCTCTTCAGTTTCTCCAACCACTGAAGAGTGAGAACCACCCACATTTTCTCATTTTATGAGATTTTTATCCATGCTTTTCCTTTCATAAATCCTATATACAGAATGTAGCAAATGTGATGAATTTTCTCCAGTTTTTTCAGTAAAGGATCCCAGTGTAATATGTGAGCACTCTTTCTAAGTGCTTTGTGCCATAGTTGATTAAACATTGAACCTGAAATCAGGAATACATGAGCTCAAATCCTGCCTCAGACACTTATTGGGTGTATGACCTTTGACAAGTCACTTAACAACTCTCTACCTCAGTTTCCTCTTCTGTAAATTGGAAATAATTATTTCATCCTATCTTCTAGAAATGTCTTGAGGATCACTTAGTCAACTAACATTTATCAGTTACCTACAATGTGCCAGGCACTGTGGTAAGTGGAAATGCAAAAGCAAAAAACAGGCCCTTCTCTCAAAGACTTCACAGTCTAATATTAGGGGGCAATAATACAGAAATAATTTTGTACAAACTGTGATATGAAGAAGGCTAGAGAAGCCAGGAGGCAGAAATGAAGAGAAAGTGTTTCAGACATTGGGGTTCAGCCAAAGGAAATGCTCAGAGTCAAAGAATTGAGTGTCTTATATGAGGAAAAGCAAGGCCAGTGTCACTGAATCAAGTGTTTGGATGGGAATAAGATGTAAGAAGCCTGGATAGGTAGGAAGGGGACATTTATGAAGGATTTTAATCAAATGAGATAATAAATGTAGAAAGCTTTGCCAAACTTAAAATGCGATGTCAATGTTAGCTACTATTGCTAATCTATAGCTCCTACTACATAAAAAGCATACCAGCTAACATTTATCCAGCACCTACTATGTTCTGGGTACTGTGCTAAGTGCTTTACAAGTACTATTTCATTTGATACTCATAATAATCCTGGGAGGTAGATGCTGTTATTATCCCCATCTTACAGATGAGGGAACTGAGGTAAATAGAGATTAAGTAACTTGCCCAAAATCATATAACTATTAAGTATTTGAGACTGGATTTGAACTCAGGTCTTCCAGACTCCAGACCCAGCATTATATATGTTGTGCCACCTGGTTGCCTTATGAATGGGCTACCTCCTTTTTGGTCATATATGATCCTGAGGATGACTTTTGTGTTACTTCTTACATATGAATCATCATAGGCAACTAAATGCCATGGTGAATAGAGCACTGAATTCGAAGTCAAAAAGCCCTGAGTTTGAATCTTGCCCCATTTATTTACTAGCTTTGTGACCCCTGGGAAACTCATTTAGCTTCTCCCAGTCTTAATTTCTTCATTTGTAAATTAGGGACTTACTTTATATTTAGCACTTATTTTACAGGGGTGGCTGTGAAGATCGAATGAGAACTCATATATAAACCACTTTGTTAACATAAACACTAGATAAATATCTATCATCTTTTGGAAATGTGTTGTTTCCTCATGTCTTTCCATTGCCCTTTGGTCTAACTGCAGTTTTAAATATTCTGAAATAATAGCATTCCATAATTCACAGTTACATAGTGTCAACAGGAGAATAGTGGTGTTAAAACATGGATTTCATGGCAATAAGTGGATTGGGATTTTTGACAGCATTCCACACTCTCCCAAATGTGGTCCAATGCACATGATCTTCTCCTCTTTATCATTTCAAGACCCAACTTATTTTTCAGTTACAATATTGATCAGAAATCTAACTACTGAAAACTATTATGATGACAATGAAATGTATTCATAGCCTCAAGACCCTAATGATTCTTATGTTTTAAACCATTGGAAATAATGTAGTTGGGCATATCATGAATACATTTCATGATGGGAAGGTACCAGTTTACCACAAGTAATAGAATAATATTCTCCCAAAAGATTAAAATACAGGATTATCTCAAGGGGAATGAAAGGAGATGGTGAGTGTGAGCAGTCTGCAACAAATTACAAAAAAGGAGTACAAAGGAGAATAAAAGTAAAGCATGTCAATGAAGAAGTGTATGAGGGAAAATGATGTCATGTGATAAGAGGAAGGGATAAATAGTGAATAGCCCAAAATGCACATGTTACATTTCTATCCTTGTAATATCAAAAAAAAAAAAAAAAGATGAATGTTCTTTACCACATTGAGTAGATCCCCTGTGGAGAATTCATGAG
The DNA here is from genome assembly GCA_023548195.1 of Bettongia penicillata ogilbyi. Classification (NCBI taxonomy): domain Eukaryota; kingdom Metazoa; phylum Chordata; class Mammalia; order Diprotodontia; family Potoroidae; genus Bettongia; species Bettongia penicillata. Next base: position 1,179,861 of record JAJHZJ010000772.1, read on the forward strand.
AGGAAATGAACAAGAGTCACATGGGATAGAGCATCAGCCCTGGAGTAAAGAAAATCTGAGTGCTAATTAAGGTTCAGACTATGTGACCTTGGGCAAGTCACTTAACCCTGTTTGCCTCAGTTTCTTCACCTGTAAAATGAGCTACAGAAGGAAAGAGCAAATAACTCCAGCATCTTTGTCACAAAAACCCCAATAATGCATTTTAGTTGAGGGTACTATATAATGTAACTAAAGAAGAAAAAAAAAATGTATGAAACAGGGCTGCAGGGTTTAGAGTTCTAACTCTTAGCCTAACAGTAAGCAAACAGTTCTTTAATTTCATCTATCTTCAACACTGACCAGCAGTAGACTTATCAACACATGATATAGTGTGGGATACATCCATGAGCTAGCAAGGTAGCCATGGGCTATATCTGAATTTTAAAAGCATCAATAAGCTCTGTATAAGTACACAGCTTCCCAAAGGGATTATTTTTAACACTTTTGGATGTATGAACTCTTATGATTGCTTTTCTAAAAATCTTGTTACTTTCTGTGCATACCTTTCTGCAAGAAAAAGCTCATAGATATTCATTTACCTGATTTCTTAATACATCACCCATATGTTTTCATGAATGTACTACATATTTTTTCAGTGTTCAGGAGGCTGAATGATTATCTGGCCTGATGTATAAATATTTGTTGAATGAATGTTAATAAATGTTGAACTTCACTACTTTCAATAATAAGATCCTACAGGCAATAACTACTTTTATTTAAGTAGTACTCTCTGACATTTATATAGTACTTACTATGTGCCAGGTACTGTGCTAAGTGCTTTGCAATTATTAAATCATTTGATCCTCAAAAATAAAAAATCTAATAGGTTTTATTGTTATCCCCATTTTACAGATGAGGAAACTGAAACAGGCAGAGGTAAATTGACTTGTTCAGGGTTAAATAGCTGGTAAGTGTCTAAGGCTGGATTTGAACTCAGGACTTTCTGGCTCTAAGTCCAGCATGCTATCTACTGTACCACCTATTTCATTCAGAATTTAAGCATGTGCATTTGTTAACATTTACTGATAAGCAAATCTCAGGAAAAAAAGAACAATCTTAAGCAGTTATTTACCTTGGTGTATAATCCCTGATTTCAGGAAGTTATTTGTGACTACCATGGAGACGTGAGAGAAAACTCTCTTTTTAAAATAACTCACATTTGTCTTGTGTTTTAAAGTTTACATAGAGGTTTTTTTTCCCACTTCTAATAACCCTATAAAGCAGGTCAAATGAGTATTATTGTGCCATCTTACAAATGAGGAAACTGAAACTCACTGAGGTTAAGTGATTTACCCATAGCTATAGGAGCCTGAAGTCATATTAGAACCTAGCCATCTTACCTTTCATGCCAACATTCTGGTCATTATACTGGGCTGAATCCCTATCAAGTGAAAATAATTCTATTATCTTAAAGGTATTAAAGAGCCTTAATTAGTGACCTGTAAATGGAGAGAAGGGGAAATTATGAGAGATGTTGTGGGAGTAGGATCTAAAGACATTGGCTGTTGATTGGCTGACAGAGATAAGTACAATGAAAAGTGGAGGACAATTCCAAGGTTGAGTGATGGGAAGGATGATGGTGTCCTCAGCAGAAATAGAAAGGTTGGAACCAGGGATGACTTTCAGGTGGGAAGATATTAAGTTCTGTTTTAGAAATGTTGGGTTTGAGATACCTAAAAGACAATGGTGTTCATCTACAGAATTCATTTGAATATTTTTGTTATTGTTTATAACATGGTGGTTAGGTTTGTTTATCCCTGATTTTCTGGTAGCTAAACATGAATAGAGAGAAAAAAGGAGATTAGTTCAAGGTCATAAACTGGTTAATGGAAAGTTCTTTCCTAGTCTTAAATTCAACTGTTCTGACTCTTTCTTTTCATCCAACTCTCCAAAAACATTTAGAAAGTCACGTGAACTAAGAGCCACTAAAGAATCTAAAAATATTGTCCAGATTTCAAGGAGGCACTTTAAAAAGCTGACACACCTCTTACAACCAGGTAAAGAGACATACACTTATAAGCAGGACTTTGTGGTCTTCCAGATTCAGTGTGGTTTTTTCCCTAGTGATAAAGCTATGCCTTTCACAAGGTCATTTGCATCCACATACTTTCCATATCATAAAAGAAGAGAAATATTTCTTTACTGCAACATGTGGAATCAGGCCTGATTGGGCTACTTGTCATGTCCTTTTTGGGGAAAATGCCGTAATTCTAGTCTATGATTACAGAAAGAACAGCTGGAATGCTGATGACAGTATTTATTTTTTTTTTAAATTGTTGAGGTCCTTTAAAACAAATCATCTTAAGACTATGAAAAATGGATATTGAGGAAGGCCTTAAAGCTGTCATTGACTTGGGGGAATGGCACCCAGTGTTACATTATCTTACATTTAATCTTTTCCCAGTCAAGGTTTGGAGCAAACCTCAAAACTCCTTTGTGAGGTTCTCTTAGTCAAGTCTTAAGTGTTCAGAAACTGTTCTCTTTAATAATGTAAAGGGTGATGATTCATGTTCAGTATTTGGTTGCAGTGCAGTTATGGATTCTCCTTGAAAACTGACTTGTTCTTTTTAATGGCACAAGCATAACTGGGAATTCTGGAATCCATGGAAAATTCAGGAGTATGGTTGAGGGGAGAAGGAGAGAGAAGAATGTCTGTAAGACAGTTGGCCTTGGGTGCAATTCTGTGAGCAGGGGTATAACCCATCCCCTAGAGACTCTGGCCCTTGCCTCTGTGGTATAGCTGTTGGACCCCCCAGATGGAGTCAGCAAGGTGGACAGGTGGAAGGCAGGGAGGTAGTCTGGAGGGAAGAAAGACTCTAGGAAGGAAGGAGTGTTAATGTGACTGAATATTGAAGGTGATGACCCAACAAGAGGTAAGGAAGTGAAAGCAACCACACTGGATGGTAGGAGCCGGTAGACTAGGAGGAAATTATGTCCCCTAAATATTAGAGCCTATGGGAAATCCTGGGGAGCCTAAGCCTAGGGATAGATCTGCGTTAAGATAATAGTTTCCCAATTCATAATCTGGGATCTCACAAGCAAATATCTCTTTACTCTTTTTATGTGAAAATATAAACAATGTTTCCATAAGCCTAAAATAACTACTTCTTGTTATTTTAGGCTTATAGAATAAGAAACTGACATAAAAAGAGAGACTCTACTGCTGGACATATTTGAGTAGGGATATTGAGCTGAGGGTCTTAAAAATGGGATTCTTTCTGGAATTCACTTTGATATTTAGACTTTGGGAGTACATGAAAGCTTCCGTTGTAATTTTGGCCATGGACCATCCAGAGAGTTCATAGAGTGGCGTCTTATAAAATGTGATACGCTGCTTGAAAGGGCACAAAACTGCCTTCTGATAATGATGTATGTTCCAAGGGCAAGGATTATTTACTGTCCCTTTAAATAGTTTTCATCAAGGTGGTTTGAGCTGTCTCAGATCTGATCAGATGTGGCTGGAAAATCAGAAATAGGAAGACTTTCGGCTCAGGCTGCTTTTTCTCTCCTGGACAGACTAAACTGTGAAATCTGACACTCTTGCTTCCTTTCTGGGTCCATCACTGAATCTTAACAGTCACAAAGAAGATATTCAGATTTTAATCAGCATGGGGTGAGTAAAACAGAGGAGTCACCACAATTAAAGATCAAGTCCCATTAACTTTTTCTTTACACAAAGATTCAAAGGCCTTGAGAACCTTACCTACTTCCTGATAATGAAGCATGCCCCCACCATCTGCCTCACAGGAATGTTTTGAGAAAAGCACATTTTAAAACATAAAATGTGTCTAAATAAATACATATATATGAATGTTAATGTGTCTAAAATATTTTATTCAGTTGTTGCAGTCAGTTGTGACTCTTTATGACTCCCACTTGGGGCTTTGTTGGCAAAGATACTGGAGTAGTTTGCCATTACCTTCTCCAGCTCATTTTACAGATATAGAAACTGAGGCAAACAGGGTTAAGTGACTTGCCCAGGGTCACACAGCTAGTAAGTATCTGAGGTTTGATTTGTATTCAGGAAGAGAGAGGTCTTCTGACTCCAGGCTTAGTGCTTTATCCACTGTGTCACCTAACTTCCCCTTTAAAATATATACTATAATCTGTATGTTATATATGATAACTAACAAATACATATATGTCTAAAATAAAAATAAATTTTAATTATGCTCATCATCATTAAAAGCCCCCAGCATTGTACAGACAACTTTTATCTGCTGTATATTGTTCAAGTTTTGTTTTTTGTTTGTGTAGAGAGGAAACTCTCATCAGATTACCTGGGGTATCTAAGTGAATGAAAGAACCTAGTTCCCAAAAGTACCTACTCACATGATGTGAATTCCTTAGGCATAAGCAATAACAAGGCTACGTCTAGACAAAACTTACTCAGGAAAAGTTTCTCTTTAGTTCCTATTATCTCTGCCCAAATCCTACCTTTAAGTGCCTAGTATCCTCATGTCCTCATAATTTGCTATCCAGGGCAGCTCCCCCCAGTGCCTCACTTGAGTATGTGTTCATCTCCAGGCCTTAGAACTTTCAGAATGCTTCTTCTCCTCCCCTCGAAAAAGTACATTTTTGTGTTATTGCCCTAGGATCTTGACAAGTGAGAGTTTAAATAATCTGATCAATTAATTTATGCAAAAATGACAACCAATTTTCTAGCCCCCATTCTTTCATCTCATAATTTAGAAAGTTAACATCCCCGAAATGTTAACTTTCATTTTACCAAACTAGATATTTTTTATCATCTTTAATTTCTGTCTGCAAAGAAAAGTTTCATTCTAATAATACCTTAATAAGTGAGTTGTTCACTCTTGATAAATATCTAAAATTTTCTACTTTGACAAAGAAATGCACATAATAGGCACACATACATTTTAGGTCTATCCAGTATCACATCACCACATGTTTTTCTTTAGTCAGTTTTATTCATTGTGTCTGAAATTCTTGAATTAATTCTTGAATTGATCTCAGGATGACTACCCATCCACCATTACCACCATTGATCCGAGGGGGGGAGTGATTAGTTGCAATTACAGTGTGTGTATATTTGTTTTAAACTTATTTTATCTTTCATCTATTTGATTCTTTCTCTTTGAATTTATGTCATTTTTGCACTGAAAGTTTAAAGAGTGAACCTATTTGGCCATTTTATCCTAATTAGAAAGGATTACATAAGAATTATTGTTTCCACTTGAGAGTCATTTTTGGATTCTCACCTGTTTCTGATACATTAATTACTTTTGAATTGAGTTTCATGGTGATCTGAAGACAATATCATAGATTTAGAGCTGGAAAGGACGTTAGAGTTCATCTGGTTCAACCGCCTCATTTTTCAAGTAAGGAAACTGAATCCCAAAAGGGATTGAGACCCAAGGTCGTATAGATAGTAAGTTAGTAGAAGAGCTAAAAATGAAACCCAGATTCTCTAACTTCAAATACAATCTGCTTTCCACTCTACCACTTTTCCAATTAACTTTTTCATCACTCCAAGTAGTGAGGGCAGAACTGGAATTTCTGTCACTGTGACATTCATGAGAGAAAAGGGAGGAAATAAGTGGGTCTTTTGGATCCTGTCAAATGTATTCATAAATGAATGACTAAGAAGAATGGGGCAACAGGGTGGTTCAGTGGATAGAGTGCCAGACATGGAGTCAGGAAGACTCATCTTCCTGAGTTCAAATCTGGCCTCAGACACTTAATAGCTGTGTGACCCTGGGCAAGTCACTTAACCCTATTCGCCTCAGTTTCCTCATCTATAAAATGAACTAGAGAAGGAAATGGCAAACCACTCCAGTATCTTTGCCTCAAAAACTTCAAGGGGCATCACAAAGTGTCAGGCAGAACTGAAAAAACTAAATAACGATGAAAGAAGAAAAGTACTTTAAATTGGTAATAACTTTATTTCATATACATTAGGTCCCATAACAACCATATAGGTTAGGCAAGTATTATTATCCTCATTTGAATAGAGGGACCTGAGACTCAGAGTGGTCAAGTGACTTGCCCAAGGTCATACAAATTAAGAGATAAACTAGAACCATACTTTCTGACTCATAGCCCCAATATCCAGGAAGGCTGCTTTTGACTATGAATGTGAAAGACCAGCCCTTGGAGAGAACTTAAACAGAACATTCAATTAAAAAATCCCAGAATATCAAAAGTCAAAAATGTCCTTTTGAGGTCATAATTCAACCCTTGCATTTTACAGATGGTAAAACTGAGGCTCTGAATGAATGCCACTTTTTAAAAATAGCACCTAGATTTCTATGGTAAGACTGAGGTCAATTTTAGACTTTTAAATAATAAAAAAAAACTGTTGCATCTCCATATCCCACTCAGAAATATTCTTTGCTCTTATTCATAGGTGATAACCCTAATTCAGGGAGTTCTCTTTTGTCCCCAGGGTACTATAAACATTGATTTGGCCTCAGTGAATTTCTGAAATGGCACAATAACTCTGATCTTTATTCCATAATCCCACCATTGCAATCTGCCAAAAATTCCACACAGGATGAATGAGGTATGGTTTTAAAAACAAGCCCATTCATCAAGCTCACTTTTGAAATTGGTATTTTGAAAACATGAAGTTTGAGCGGATCAGAAACCATTGCACGATAGGTAAACTTAATTCTCACTATCAGAAAGTAACACAATATACCTTAGATCCAATGTGAAAAGAGTTGAATCAGACCTGAGGTCATATTGCCTAATTATTTTGACCCCACAGCCCCCACCTTCTATAAGAACAGAGGGCTAACAATATGAAGAGGGAAGGAAATCATAGTGGCCCACTGCTCCTAGAAACTGGCATTAGGTGAATTTTTCTGCTTTTGGGATATGATCTCACATTGTCTGTGTTTCCATAGGGAACTGGCTGGAAAATTATACCATACAGAGGCACCAATGGCAATTTAAGCCTTATGGGTGCCTAATAACTTTGTCACAGTTTGTTGGAGTTAATAAGAAGCACAGAGGAATTATTAAGTGATTCCCTAGGGAACATAATTATGTCAGCACCCTGAAAAAGATGTAAAGAAAGAATCCCTGGCTAAGAAGATGTGAAATATCAGAATGTATACCTGAGGGAACCTGCATGAAACCCCTTTCTCTAGAGACCCTTGAAGGTAGATTAATGTTTCTAATTAGAGTGAGACCACACCTGAAGGGATGAGTGCAAGTGTCTTTTAAGAATCCTTTTAGCTAGACATCCAATAACTGGCGATGTCAGAGAAAAGTACAGACACACATCACATACATAGAAATACCACTTAAAATATGCATGAAGATAACTTTTTTCCTTAGGTGAGATTTTCAAGAGTGTAATTTCTTTTGTTGCATTAATGTGCTAATTGTATTATATTTGTGTTCAAATACTATTGATTTAATATAGGATCCTACCTCTAGAAATGGAAGAGGCCATCTAGTTCTGTCTTTCCATTTTATAAATGAAAAAACTAAGACCCAAGGAAGTTAAATGACTTATTTAAGTCATTATATAGGTAATATGTGGCAAAGACAGATTTTAAAAGTCATTTGACTGACTTCAGAGTCAATGTGCTTTTTTTAACCTCCAAACAGTTCATATTGAATTTTTAAGATGGATACTGGAGACTTAAAAACAGGTAATTTATATAACAACATATTAAAAAATATTCCTCAACTATCTAACACTTACAAGATGACACAAATAGTATGTGTCTGAGGCCATATTTGAACTTACAGAAATGAATCTTCCTGACTCCAGGCCTAGCACTTTATCCACTATGCCACCTAGCTGACCAACATCATGTCTCTGTAGCTATATGTAGCAGATTCACCAAAATTTTAACATTATACATATATATTCCCATCCTAGCAATACAGAAAATATCATAAATTAGAAATAGTCAGTTAAGTTGCCCAAATATTTTTGAATATTCCATTTTATATACATTATTAGATTTTAGCAAAACTACAGAAATCACAGAAAAAATGCATGGAGCAGTTTATAGAGAGCAGATCTTAGAGCCAGGAAGATCTGAGATCAAGTCCCACCACTAACAATCACTGGCTGTGTTATCCTGGGCAAGTCATTTAATTTCCCAATGTTCCATGCAATGCTAACCTGCATTGGTAGAAGTAGTTTCCTCACTGGAGAGGTCCCTATGTCAATGAATTACAGATCCAGTTTTTGTCCCGACAGAAAGCACATACCCTCATAGGGTAAATTAAGATTTGCCTAGAAGATAAATGTTTGTTGAATTGGAAATCTGATCAGTGTTTGGTTTGTATCCTGCTTAATAATTAGGAATCTTAATTTTTTACATCCATTTGATTATAAAATGATTAGTTAATTAAACTGGCAGGTTGTGCCAGGAGATGTGCAGAAGTAAAGTTCCTTTTCAATTATTCAACATTCATCCTTGCTTTAAATACAACATCGTGAGGAAGCATATTAATGTAAGCTGGGAACACAGGGTTTGGAAGTGCTCACAGGAATCAAACTCCATTGATACTGCTGGCTCCAGAATTGTGGAAAGCCCTAATCATTCCACCTTCTTGGTGATTTCCTCAGAGATCAAGCCCTTTTCATTTCAAAGTATGAGACCTCTTCATTGATTAGTCTTGCCCCCAAGACTGAGCTGGGCTTGAAAGGAATGTCCCTGTGTACCCACAGACCCTCCTGTCACTGTCCTTGCCTGAGCGACATAGCTTAATTCCACCCATTGAGGCTGATTTTGTTAATGAGTCATATTTAAGCTGCTTACTTTCTTAAGGCAATTACTGATCAAGTCTTGGTAATCTGAGGAATAAAGCAAGAGAGACAGAGAGACAGACAGAAACTGAGAAAGACAGAGACAGATAGAGACAGAGACAGAGATCATTTCCTGGATCAATTCCCTTGAGTAGATTCAGACAAGCTCCTTCTTCTTGTTTTGTCCTTGTTCTCATCTGTTCTTGTCTCTTGGCTGGTAATATCTCCTTGCCTATTTTGGTTTATCAATATCACTTTGTAACTCACATATATGATTTTCTGCCTCTTTCCCCCCATCATTAACTCTTCACTCTTATATTTATTCTTCTCCATGGATCGTGGCATCCTAAGATTTATAACTGGAAGAAGGGACCTGAGAGACCATGTAACCAAAGCCCCTCATTTTAAGATGAAGAAACCAAGGCTTAGAGATGTTAGGGGACTTGATCACTGTCACATAGCTAGTAAGTACCAGAAGCAGAATTCAAACCTTGATCTTCCTGATTTTGAGTCTGGCATTCTATGCACAATAAGTGGACTCAATTGCTTAAAGATGTACAGACCCTAGAGGTCATTGAATCTAATACCTTCTTTTTTTAAGTGAGAATACTGAGGACTGGAGAAGGAAAATAAGTTGCCCAGAGGCACTCGGGTAATAAGTATATTCAAAGTCTGGTCTTCTGATTCCATTTTTTCTACTGTCCACCTGCAAATCTCTCACCAGGCTGTAAGACTAATCCTTTATCATCTAATGTGAGGACATCTTGTATCACTGCTTTTATATTTGTAATATTTATTTGTTGTAGGCCCAGAGTTTGTTAAATTAAATCTGAATAAGTGGACATAGCCAGAAAAACCAGTCTTTAAATAAATTAATATTTTAATGCTAGTTGTATAACTATTCTACCATTTTAATGTCTGTTCTAGCCAGAAATGAGTAACTCCAAAAGCGCCATTTTAGAAAAAAGAAAAAAAATTAAAACAAAGTGACATCAAATGAAGCAAGTTGGAACTTGCTTAGGCTGCTGAAACCAAATGGATAGAGGTGAACTGACGTCTTCCATAATTTATCAAGACTGTATTGCCTGGGACAGGCAGTGACACCTCCATCTGAGTTCCTGCTGGCACTTTTTACTCTCCTTCACTGCTGCCTGTCATTTGTGATTCAGTTGCCTTTGGAAGGAATTCAATTCAGACAACAGGCCCTGGCCGGAAAGCCAGTGTAATGGAGAAAATCATCCGAGGGCTTCACTGAAAATTATATGTTTTGGCATATTTGATCTTTGCAGATGCCACAGTTGCTTTTGTAAAAATTGTTTTAAGATTTAGGTTTTCTTCACATCACTGGAGGATCAATCAGCTTTTTTAAAATTTTGTCCTTGCTGACAAGGCATTGCTCAGAAAAGACAATCATTGTTTCCTAGGTGGTGGGGGAGGAGGTGACGAGGAATATGAAATGGAGGGGAGTGTGGTTTTTGCTATTTTCATTGTTACTGTCTCTTACCCAATCAATCCAAAAATAAAATTTAGGAAAAGAGTTTTGAGCATGTTAGATTTTTATTCAACATTCTTTCAGGGGCCCATAAAATAGCCTAGCAGTGAAGAAAATACCCATTCTCTCTTTTCAATACCACCTGATGAAAGAGTTATCTGGAAAAATTACGAGCAACAGTTCTAGGAACTCTGCCAGTAATGGCTGGCTGAGGTAGTTTTAAAGAGATGTCCGAGAGTCCTGGTGATGGGACCAACTGGAAGTCTGCTTCAGTGGAGACGTTTTTTGCTAAAACAGATTGACAGCTTGGTCACGATTGCCATAGGAATGGGGGCAATCAGGGAGGTTGTTTCCAGACTCCCCAGAGTCCTGCTGGGATGATGGCTGAAAGCCCACAGCTGCAGCCAGCAGCTCACCAAGGTTGAGAGAGAGAGAGAGAGAGAGAGAGAGAGAGAGAGAGAGAGAGAGAGAGAGAGAGAGGAGAATTCAAAGCCTCAGTATCAACAAGGGCCCCTCCTAATAGGAGTGTCTTCTATCTATTCCTCTCCCCCTCTGATTTCTACCTCATTACCGTTCACTTACCAATTTCCCTGTTATTTTTTGCCCTTTGGATGATGAGCAGTGAGCTAAAATGTGAACTCGGAATCCTTAACAAGCAAAACCAAAAGCATTTTTAACGAGCTAAAGGAGCCTTTAGAAGGTGAAATGAAGGTGATTTCTTCATACCACCAAATGGGATGTTTTAGAGGTACGGCTTGGCATGTGAGCTTGGCGTGTGAAATGCTCACACACTCACACAGCTCAGCCCCGCAGAGATCCAAAATTGTTCCCGTATTCTCAAATACTCTAGTCAGAACAGAAGGAAATGAGGAAACCTTCACATAGTATGAAAACTTCGATGCACATTTCCTATAGTAATGATTACAATATATAAATAATGATAATAGCAAATTAAAGCATCGCAAATTGCTTTACAAATATTCTGATTTGATCTTCACAGTAACCCTGAGACATAAGTACTATTACTACCCCATTTTACGGATGAGCAAGCTGAAACAGAGGTTAAATGACTTGCAGGGTAGCACAATTAATGAGAAGCCAGATCTGAACTCAAGTCTTCCTGACTCCATGGTCTAGCCACTGGGCAAACTGGTTGCTTTTTGCATGTAGGTCCAGCTATTAATTAAGAACATCATGATAGTGTAGTGGCAGACTCTAGACAGAAGTTTCAGGTAGACAAGATGTCTATGGCAGAGAGGTCTAGCAACAGAACCCAAGTATGACCTGTGATTCATGGTATAGCTCCTTCCTCTTGGAAGACTGAGGAAAGCAACATCAGGCCATAGGTCTAGAAGACCCAGTATACATGACAGGCTACCAAAGTAGTGTCCCAGCTGTGGTAGAAGATGAAATGGGAACTTGGCATCTATGGACAAGGCAAAGGGCAACTCCCTCCTGTTGCAAGAACCAGTGTATGAGCAAGGCTGACTTGGTGCTGAGTTATGCATCCATGTTGTCCTTTTATTTCTCTTGCCTAAGAATCAAGTAGGTCCCAGTTCCTGGAACTATTGCGGCCCAACTGGTCTATTTTATAGTCTCCAAATTCAGCATTTCATTGACACCTTTGTGCTTCTGTAGAATGCCTAGAATGTACTCTTTAACTTCTCATCACCTGGTACACTGCCTGGCACATATTAAGCTTTAAATGTTTTAATTGCTTGGATTGGAATTCTATCTCCTGCATGATCCTTTTCCTGATGCTTCCAGTAGTGAGTGCTAACCTCTCCCTCCGCCAAAAAAAGAAAAATCTTGTTTTGACATTGTGAATATTCTGTATATAATTATATATTTATATTATTTTGCTCCCTAGATGGAATGTAAACTCCTTGAGTGTAAGGACTGTTTCACTGTTTTTTTGAATCCCCAAAGCCTGCCTGGCACAGTGCCTGGCGTATAACAGGCATATAACTAAATAGACCTAAATTGAATTGCACTGGATTATATTGAACTGGTTGATAGATCAGGATTATGCCAGCTAAAGGGATCAGAGAACTGATGGCTATTAAACCAAAAATCTACCAATTCTTCTTTTTCCTTCTCAATTACTCAGTTATTCTTTTCATTAAATCACAATAATACATTTTGCAAATTGTGTATGTTTGTGGGTGGTATTTTTTTTATTCTAATCTGTTAACATTAGCGGAGTCTGTAGTGGCTAGTGGTCCATGTTAGTGAGGACAAGGTTGTAGACTGGATTCTTCCATAGGCTGATTATGTTCTCTCTGTTCCATACTAGGAACAGACTAATTGAGAGTATGATTATAGAGAAATGAGAAAGATTGGGGTTCATTGCTTGAGGAATCAGTGATATTGCTCTACAGACTTACCTTCAGAATGTTAAGTCTTACCAACTATCTCATAAATCTGTGTGATGTCATAGGAAAACCAAGGAAAGGACAAGGACAGATCTATCACACTGTAGTTAAAATTGCACTGAGAATACATGGAGTCTGGGTCAATAAAAGATCATTGTATAGGGACACAGAATTATTTTCAAGGTAGTAGAGTCGAGTAGGATACCTAGAGTCAAGATCTGAGTTTGAACCCAACCTCAGTAACTTACTAGCTGTGTGATGCCACACAAGTCCCTTATCTGCTGCCTGACTCTGCTTCCTCATCCATAAAATGCATAAAATAGTGGCACCTGCCTCCCAGGGTTGTTATGAAGCTAAAATGAGATAATATTTGTAAAGTGCAAGCCATAAAACACTGTGTTTCCTGGTTGTTTTTGTTGGTTAGTCATGTATGACTTTTCATGACCCCATTTGGAGTTCTCTTGGCAAAGATACTGAAGTGTTTTGCCATTTCCTTCACCAGTTCATTTTACAGAGGAGGGACTGAGGCAAATACAGAGCTGGTAAATGTCTGAAGCCAGATTTGAACTCAAGAACATGAATCTTCCTGACTCCACCCCTGGCACTGTGTCACCTAGCTGCCCTCTAAATGCTAGTTATTATAGTATCATCATGTAAAAATAGAAAACTTCTTTACCTCAGATTTTACCACAAAGAATAATACAAAAAGATCCTAAATCTGATTTGTATTCAGTATTCATTAATAATATTCATTCCAACTCCTTTTCTATTTCCAATATCTGATTTATAACCAAAGATTATTGGTTTTAAAAATCAAATAAAAATAAATTAGGCAGGATAATCAAATGCCTTCTTGCCACTCTGTGAAGGCTGGGTATAGCTATAGCACTAAAATGAAAGTCTATCTTCAAAATAATCTATTCTTGACCCTTGGTTTACTCATCTCTAAAATAAAGGGTTGAATTAGACAATCTTTGAAGGTGGTTTCCAGCTCTGAATCCTATAAATCCCTATGAACCAGTAGCAAACAGGAAAATCATCCTCTTAGTGCTGTGATAATTGTCACATTTAATCAAACTTGAGATACCATGGAGAAGTACAAAGGCTAGTTCCATTTTTTGCAGTTTCTTCATGTCTAGAAATATCCCCTGAATGTATTGCAAATCTAATCAAAAGGACTTTAAACTAAAAAGGAAGCAAGAGAATGCCTATGTATATCCATTCATCTAGATACCATAGAGAGTAGCTACAATGTAGAAAAAAGAAAAGCAGCAGAGACAACCAGAAAAATCACAGGAGAAAAAAAATTTAAGAAAGGAATAAGAAGCAAAATCCATGTCTCAATACAAGTACACAAACAAGTACACAAAGTATGGGCAACGGGAAAGGTGCGCTAGAATTAAGGCAAGGAAGCAAATTTAACCTCCTAGTTGTAGGATGAGAGTGGAGAAAGGCTTTGCAAGGGTTTACCTTATTCAAAACTATAACTAGGAATTTTTGTACTCAAGACAAGAGGCATAAAGCCTACCCTCAGCTAAATGGAGTGGTGGGGAAAGGAGGAGGAACACAGTGAAAGGGTAAGGGGAGGGTGGAATTTATTATAACTTCTATCTAGAAGTTTCCTATTTTTCTTGCTAACTAGATACTAAGCTCTATTGTTTCTATACTGCTGAAAGACTATAAGCATGGTTGGCATCCTCTAAATTTAGAACCTGTTCAAAGTTCTGTTCAAAATGAACATGAGATGTTCACGTTGTTCCACAGTGCGGTTGGCCATTGCTTAATCTCTGTATTACTTGTAAGGACAATGTCTCCCCATCATGGCTGTGTCTCATCCCTCTTCTTGGTATGTATGGTTTAAGTGGATGCACAGACCTCTCTCCACATCTGTATGCAGCTTGGCACTTCCATTTTTTCTTCCCAGGGTTCATATATGTTCCTTCATATCCAGAAGCAACTCTCTTCTCCAGAAAGCCCTCCATGAATGAAGGAGGAAATCCCACAATAGCACAAAAATGGTGTGCTTCCATAGTACTGCCCACATGCTTTCCAGCGCTTTCCATGTAATTCATTTGCTCCACTGTTCCACTTTTAACTTACCCAAATGAGTTTAATTCCAAGCCCAGGACTTCCTGGTTCCTCAATTATGATCTTGGAGGGAAAGAAACTGTGTGGCATGGTTTTCTGCACTGAAATAATTGTACTTCACAGAGGACAAAAGGGCCTTTGCTTGGTAATCTACCATTTCTGCATCATGTTAATGGGAAGGAGAAACCAACAATGTCCTGCCAACTCCTGGAAATTCCTTTTTCTGATGTCCTGGCATCATGGAAATGAACCAAGACTGTGGTTTTGATTTTTTAATGTTCTCCTCCAATCTGACACATATAATTTTTCTATAGTGCTTTTAAAAAACATACCATTTTGTAAAAATGAAATAGAATGAAGCTTTCATTTAAAAAAAAGGAATTCTAAGTTCATAATCTGCAACAGAGGTTTTGTTTGATTCATGTGTCATGGATCATTTGGGCAGTCTGGTAAAGCCTCTTCTCAAAACAATGTTTTTTAAATGCATAAAGTAAAATACAGATAGTTACCAAGGAAATCAATTCTACTGAAACACAACTATCAAATATTATTTTAAAAGTATCCATGGGTCCCAAGCTAAAAACTACTACTCTAAAACTTCATAAATGTCTGCTAAGCCATTTGTCAGTTCTACTAAGTGAGCAGGAGGGAAAACAGATCAAGATTAAGTTGAAAACACTCATCATCCCTTTGTTCCTATCTGGACTCCATTCCTGACTTTCCAGACTTCTTTTTCCACCATGTCCCAACATCCCACTTACCCTACTCGGCAGCCTCTTCTAATTGGTCGGTTCCTCCTGGAACCTCCATTTTTAAAAACTAGATACTTTGTTTTTATGCAGGCTTTACTCCTGACCTTCCAAACTTCTTTCTCAATCATGCTCCCCAACTCCCACCAAAGTGGGTGCCTACTCCATACCCTCTTTTTTAGTTTTCCTTTTATATATCTTCTTCCCTCATTGGAATGTAAGCCTCTTGAAGTCAGAGACTATCTTTTTGTTTGTATTTCTTTTCCTAGTCCTTAGCACAGTCAAACATATAAGTGTTTAGTAAATGCTTGCTGCTTTGTTGACTGCATTTGGAGATTCCAGAAATAGTTTAAGTTTCCAGGGAAAAATACTTTCCTCTTGATATAGACACAAAATCTGCTTTACCATCATTAAGTGGAGAGGTTAATGTAATTATTTACTGGATAAAAAAAGAAAATAAGTTGACATTTCTCTTATCCCAAATACCAATAAAATTCTACATGGTCAGTTGAATTTATAGTATGAAGAAAGAGGAAATATCAGGATCAGAAGTATTTTATGGTAGCCACTAGACATTATGACATTATGTACTAGAGTTCTACCCATGACGGTTCTAATTTGGGCTGACTCTCAAAGTTTTGACAAGCTTCAAAATAGGTCAGTAAAGAAGAGCCCCAAAAGATCTGTTTGCACTCTCCAGGGACTCCCAGGGTTTCTGGTCTTCTGGTTTCTCAGTCTAGAGTGAAAATATTCCAAAGGTATCATTGGTTCAAATATATAGTATCTGCTAAAGAGCATTGAACTGAACTTCATCACATTTATAAAAGGTATAAATAAATTGGAGAGTAATAGTGTTACTTTCTGAGATTGTCTAGTAAATAAATATTTAAGGGTCATGACAGCTGCTAGTGCTCAATAAATATTTGTTGACTAATTCAACTATTTTGCCATCAGTTTGACCAGGTAGAAGGTAGTAAATAGATACAAATAGGTAATAAGTGACTTTCTTGCTCTTGGAAATTTTTGACCTGATACATTTGTCAAATTTTGCAATTACAGGTTGGAATTGATGCAGTACAAACTATATATATATGTATGTATGTATGTGTGTGTATGTATATATGTATGTGTGTATACACACATACATATTTTGATGTAGTCTTGGGGGATTAAGAGTAAACATAAGTATGCAGACATGATTAAGCAATGATATAAATGAACAATAGACAATTACAGAAAAATCTAGACACTGGAAAACTATTCATATTTTTTCATCATTTGAATAACATTGAGAGACAGAATATAGGGAGGACTGGCCTTAGAGTCAGAAAGACCACAATTCTGCCTGAAACATACAAGATGTGTCATCACAGATAAGTTACTTAAATTCCCAATTCCCTAATACAACTCTAAAAGATTCTATGTTGTAGACAAATTTTCAGATCTTCATCAGTGAAGGAAATTCCCCTACTGGGAGTTCCTTATGTTGATCTGATAACTGATTCAGACCAGTAGAAGAACTTTTTTTCTCCTTTTATAAAAAATTCTTGTTGTAAAGGATGACTCTCAAGATAGGGAAGGATGGAAAGGGATGGAGGGGAAACTTGAGGTAGTGAAAAAACAAAAGTTATTAATAAAATCTGTTTCTAAAAAGACAAATGAAATCATCTCTAAATTATGAATAAACACCAGACTTAGATCTTTTAACTTCTTAAGATGATACATTGACAAACATGGGGCATGAAAACTATATCTTCCCCCACCTGCAAAAAAGGGGGATCTTCTTGAATTAGAATGTTATTTTTCCTAGTTTCTAACTTTCTGCAAACTTGCGTTTTATCGTGCATTTTTGTCATTTTGAGAGACTTAAAAGCACATCTGGCAAATCCTCTGCGCTCATATTTATTTCCTTCCCCTTTTTCTCTAACTTTTTTTACTTTTTCTGTTCTGTTCAGGTCCTGGTTTGGGAACTATCTACTGCTAATAGCCTAGTTAGTTTATGTCTTACGTATATTAGACAATTTCTGCCCCCCCACACACACACCCACACACACTTCTCAAAGCCTCAGTTTCTCATCCATAAAAATGGGAAGCTTGTCTTAGATGAACCTGACATCTTCAGCTCAAAATATGATCTCATAGTATTATATTACATTATAGTATTAGATCATATTTTAGTAATAAGAAAACATGCATGTGCATCATTGCAAATTAAGAAGGCATTGCTTACAGTCAAAATGACTTTTTAAATTGATATGTTTATTCCATCTTGAATATTGATTTTGTCATTTTTTTCTACCTATCATTCCATGTAACTAAGGTAGAGAACCATTTCATCATCTATTTCAGTGTCTCAAGGGTTCATAATTTTGTCATTTCTTGGTGGTTTTGATACTACAAGAGGTGACACAAACCACAGTCTTTGAAGTTTATTTGAGTTAGAATTAAAAATACTTACCTTCCTCTTTGGCAGTTTTGCCTCTTATTTCTGCCTCTTTAAGGCAATAGTAAGAAGTGAAAAAAGTTTACAAAATGGACCTGCTAGTAACTATGGTCCACACAAAGTCATCCACACTTACAAGTTTTCATTGATGTTGGGAACCCAGAGGGCAGCTAGGTAGTGCAGTGGATAGAGTGCTGGGCCTAGAGTCAGGAAGTCT
This sequence comes from Bettongia penicillata ogilbyi, assembly GCA_023548195.1. Classification (NCBI taxonomy): domain Eukaryota; kingdom Metazoa; phylum Chordata; class Mammalia; order Diprotodontia; family Potoroidae; genus Bettongia; species Bettongia penicillata. Next base: position 1,198,004 of record JAJHZJ010000772.1, read on the forward strand.
CATCTTATCTTCCTGAGTTCAAATCTGACTTCAGACACTTACTAGCTGTGTGACTCTGGGCAAGTCACTTAAGCCTATTTGCCTCAGTTTCTATATCTGTAAAATGAGTTGCAGAAGGAAATGGCAAAACACTTCAGTATCCTAGCCAAGAAAACCCCAGATGAGGTCACATAGAGTCAAACATGACTAAGTGACAACAAAATGCATTTTAAGGAGGCTAACTGGAAATAGGGGTATAGTATCTAGGCAGCTTTTTTCCCTACAAAAGTGGGACCTCATAGTGGCTCATAACTTTCACATTAGTAATTAAATGAGATATCACATATACACTGTTTTGTACACCCAAAAACTTTATATAAATACCAGCAATTATTAACACATTTCTGTTCAATTGAACAACCTCTAAATGGAAGAAGTTCAGTTCTATTAGACTCTTTACCTTTCACGTTGCCCTCTGTCCCCTTGCTTTAAATATGTACCCCCTCACCTCCTGTACCTTCTATCTTCTATATCTTGCACTATATATGTGTATACATATATATATATATACACACATATATACATGGGTTGTGTATATATATGTGTATATGTATGTGTATGTATGTATATATACACACTCAAGAAGCTTTTATAACTTCTTAAACATTAGAGAGAAAATGTCATAGAACCAGACTCCTTTTCTTTTCTTATCAGTCTGTCTTCTCACTGCAATGCAGTATCTACGATATCTTGAGATCTTAGCAGGCTTTCATTAGTCAGTTTCTCTATGCTAATATGATTAGGAATGTTTTTCCTTGAAATATGTCTCATTAATATGTCAGGCTATGACAACAGTGTGCCAGAATAACTGATTGATTTAGGAAAAAGAAATGGTAATCCAGGGATTTGACATTGTGTAAACAAGATCACATGTCAGCGAGGTGGCACAGTGGATAGAGCACTGGGCCTGGAGGCAGGAACAACCAAGTTCAAATTTGATCTCAGACATTTATTAGTTATGTGACCCTAGGCAAATCACTTCACCTTATTTGCCTCAGTTTCCTCATCTATAAAATGAGCTGCAGAAGGAAATGGCAAGCCACTCCAGTATTCTTTCCAATAAAACCTCAAAAGGGATCCCAGAGTCAAACACAACCGAAACAACTTGACAACAAAAACCAAGATCACTGTTACATTGTATCAGAGGATCTACAGTTGAAAGAAATCCATGAGGTCATCTAATTTCCAATTTCCTCATTTTGCAGATGAGGGATTATTTCGTTGCCTGACTTTTTTGTACTAGTTGTAGTTTTCTAGAAATGTGGCCTTGATGTAGTCATAACTAGGGCCTGGACCTAGGTTAAGAACTTTATAGGTCATCCACAGCAGCATCTCAGGACTTGTTCCTGCGCCTTCAATGCCCCCAGCCAGCAGTCGCAGCCCAAGTAAGCTCTTACCTTGCCTGGTACTTCCCCCTGTTGGAATCCCCATCCCAGGATGTTTTCCCATCCCCAGCTGCCACATTGCTGTCCTCAGGGCCCTTCTCTGAATCTCTGGGATTAATCAGTCTTCAGTAGCTCAGAAACGTCTGGATGTCCTAGATAGGACTTTTCCCCCTAGTGGCCATGCCCTAGATGAATGTACTCACTTGACCATGCCTCAGGTACAAAAATTGCTATTTACAGCTGAGCCTTCAGGCCATTCAAATGCTATATTATTCTTGATTTCTTTAGGTAGAAATTAAAGTATAGCTGAGCTGGTTGTAAGTAGAATTTTGAAGTAGATGAGATTTGTTTTTACCATTAAAAGCATTGAAAGTGGAGTCAAGAGAGACTTGAATTCAAATACTGCCTCTGATACTTACTAACTGTATGACTTTATGCAGTCTCGTAATCTCTTTGAGCCCATTCCTAGGTATGTGTGTTTATTTACTTATATTTGTAATTTCTCTGGTGTAGGAAAATCCTGGTGATGAAACCCATGTCACTGATGTAGATTAGAAATTGCTCTGCACCTTGATAGTTTCTTTTTTTTTTAGTAAAATGTAATAAGTTCCTCTTTATTTTTTGCATTTTGTTTTTCCCTCATTACATGTCAAGAAAAATTTTAACATTCATTTTTAGATTTTGAGTTCCAAATTTTTCTCCCTCCTTTCCTCGCCTCCCTTCTTCTGAAAAAGGTAGGCAGTTTGACATAATTTGTACATATGCCATCATGTTAAAAATATTTCCATAATAGCCATAGTTGCAAAAGAAGAAACAGATAAAAAAAAACCCTACGAGAAAGCATAAAGTGAAAAAATATGCCTCGGTATGCATGCAGAGTCCATCAGTTCTTTATCTGGATGTGGATAGTATTTTCCTTTGTGTGTCCTTGATAATCATATAATGTTGCTGATACTGTGTACAATGTTTTCCTGGTTCTGCTTATTTCATTTTGCATCAGTTCATGAAAGTCTTTCCAGGATTTTCTGAAATCATTTTGCTTGTCATTCTTACAGCACAAAGTATTACATTACATTTGTATACCACTGGCCCTCCCCAATGGGCATCCCCTCATTTTCCAATATTTTGCCACCACAAAAAGGACAGCTATAAATAATTTAATACATGTAGGTACTTTTCCCTTTTTATGATCTCTTTGGGGTACTGACCTAGTACTGTTGTTGCTGGATCAGAGGAAAGGCAGAGTACAATTTCATAGTTTCAAAGAGTTGCTTGAGTCATGGAGAGAGAGGATAACCAACTTACCCAGGGGTGCATTGCAGCTCACTGTGTTTGTGTCAGAAAGGGACCTTCAAGGGCAGGTGTCTCCGCTGTCTCCACAGCCCTACTGACTCTATCTGCAAAATGAGGATAGGAGTAACTCTAAGATCTGCTAGGCAGGGTTTTGTGAATCTCAAGAAAATGTCTGTGTGTGTATGTGCATAACATATATGTGTATGATATAGATATGGATATATGTATGAGTATGTATGTGTATGTATACATATACAAGCAATTGCACACATATATGTACATATATGTTTACATTTACAAGCAAGTGCACGTATATGTGTGTACACATGTGTACACATGTGTGTAAAACATATGTTCTATTGGTGACAATTATTATTCACCTTTGCCCTTTCTCATAGAAGTCCTTTTTCCCCTTATGGCAACCAGGTCTTCATGCTGTTTGTACCCTCCACCCATCCCCTATCAAATCTTTCTCTCAGCAAAAGGGCAAGAGTAAACATTCACATTAAGGTGCAAATATCTGAAAATATTGAGATCCTATCTCTATTAAGGATATTTGTATATTAGGAGGAGGAAAGAATAAATGTCTAATTTTGAAAATTTAGGCCGAGGTAAGAAGGATTCAGGAAATGTTAGATGGAAGGAGTGGTTCTTTGGATCATGAAACCCTATGACATAGGCAGTATCCTCTGGATCTTTCTATTCATGAATCCATGTTCTTATGTTCTGTGGTACAAAATGTCCCACTTGGTTAAGGAGGAATTTCTGTTCAAACCTTAAAATGCTCTCAGGAAGTTTGTTTCTGAGAAACATTAGTTTCAGTCTGTTGTTATTTTTAAGCAACCAACCACCTCCATAAAATTATGGCACAAATCTCTAATCAAATATCTAAAGTACTCTTTGATGGAGTCTAAATTAGGTTGTATTCATTTCAATTCAAATGTCAATTGAATACTAAAAACAAATTAGGAATTGGGAAAGGGCAGAAGCTTATTTATAATAGGTAATCTTAATAATTTAGTCATCTTACTATTTCTTTCCTAATATGGTCATTTATAATCCAACAGCCTGTGACGTTCTATATGACTCCATTCAAAATCTGACCAGAAATACCTTGTTTGACCATACTTTCTTACAATCAAAATGAGATTTTCATTATCAAATGTAAACAATTGGATTAGGGTCAAAGGTGATTAACTCCGTCTTTAAAATTTCCAACTTTTAACGTTACATCTCCAGCAACAAGTATTAGAGATTTAAATCAACTATGGAATTATATTGATAATATGTATGTATACTTTTAATTTATAATCTTTGAATGTTATGATTGAGTGCTAGGGAGATGAGAAGTTTACATTTCAAAAAATCCAGGCAACATGAAGCATGTTCATTTCTTAATGTCCTATAAATCAGAAATTACTCAGCTGACTGATGGAAGGAATAACACTTACCAAATAAACCACTTTGGGCTGTAAATTAAGCATGAGAAATTTAATAGGGAAAAAGAATGCTCTGTTTTAGGAAATCAATAATGCCAAATGTAGCTGTCTGGACCAGGAAGTCTCATTCTCATCTGTTTTTTACACTATCACTATCCCCTCCTCCCCTTATCCCACTGCTCTTACACAACAAAGCTCCTATCACATTTACCTCAAGGGAAATGAGAGACTCAGCTATGAAACATACCAACGTATAATGTATGTGCCTATTCATGTGTACATCTAAACACAGGTACAGCATGGTGTAGTGAAAGAACTTCGAATTTGGAAAAGGAAACCTGGATTCAATGCCTGATTCTACTACTTACTACCTGTGAGACTTCATGGAGTGAAGAAGTCCTAAGTTCAAATCTGGTTGGGATACTTACTAGCTATGTGACCCTGGGCTAAGTTCCTTTGTTTCTATTTGCCTCAGTTTACTCAAATGTAAAATGAAGATAACAATAACACTTACCTCCCAGGGTTGTTGTGAATATCACATGAGATAATTTTTGCAATGGTCATTTATCATAGTAGGCTCTTAATGAATGTTTGTTGAGGGAAAAAAACATCTCTCTGACTAGATGGTCTAAGGTCCTAAGGTCTTCTCCAGTTCTAGAAATCTATAGATTTTCTTAGAAAGATGTGAACACACAATACGCACACTCAGTTCTCATTTCTGGTGCTCATGCAAGCACCACACAATCTAGTTAAGGCGAGTTAGAAGGTATGATTTAGAACTTCTGCAGACACGCTTCTGGGATAAAAGTGCAGATCTGGAGGCTTCCCATTCTAACTAACTAATCTTGCTAACCGTGCGCAAGTACTATTGTTTCTCCTTGTTAAATGTTTTTAGTTTCCAGAGTCAGAGCACCAAATGTCCCACCCTACTTGCAATTTAGTTGAGGATGTATGTGTATGCATATATATAAACATATATATATATATATATCCTCACTAATGTACATATACATGTACACACATATGTATATACATGTGTGAATATATGTATATATCTATGTATGCATGCATGTGTGTGCATATATATACCTACACTTACATATATGTGTGTATATATACATATATGTGTGTGTGTATATATATATATATATACACTTACAAAAAAAGTGGCATATATTCAATAATACTGAATGGGCTAAAGCCCAAGTTTGTATTCTTAAGGCTTTTACTCCTATTAAGAGCTATTCCAACAATTATCCTCCCATGGCCCTTTGATGTTTATTTGAATTAAGATGTAATATCAATTTTTTGTATTACTGCTTATTATGTATGGATTTCAGTTTCATATAAGTAAAACCTGAACTTCTTAGGAAACTGAGTATTCTACTTAAAGTCAGCATCTGGTTCATGGTTTTGTCTAAAATCTAGTTATTGAAAATCTTTTAAAAATACAGTAGTCTATGTGAGGTAGATGAACTAAATAGAATTTTATCACCTTAAAAATATTGCAGTAGCTCAGGGTCATCATTCTGAATATCAATTATTATTGTTGTTTAGGCTGTCAGCCCCATTTTTTTGCTGTATCCCTGATTTTTGTATTTATATCCCACTATATGCTTGCCTCATAATAAGTTCTTAATAATACTTTTTCATTCATTAATTCCTATAAGTCTAGCAGGTTAGGAGCAAGAATATGTACTTTCCTAGAAAATAGAATGTAACATATTTTCATTTTCTGATTGAATTCTGTTTTCTTTTGATTTGCCAGTTTCTAATAAAAGTGAGAGGAAAACTTTTCTTGGAATAGGGGAAGGAATGTGGTTCACTCCATTAAATTTATATTCAAATATTCCTTTTAATATTTAATATGATTCCATATATCCAGTGAGAGGTCACTAAAATCATAGAACTTTACATGTTAATGTTTAAATGTTAAACAAGTTTGGGAGTTCATACAAATACTAGAATGATTTCTAACTAACGAGCATAAGAGGGAAAGCACAGTTGCAACTAGCTTTAATTTCCAAGAACATAAAATGAGTTTTGAGACAATGAAGTATATTGTAAAGATCACTGGGTTTGGAGTCAGAGGCCCTGGGTTCAAAGCCCAATTTTACCAATAACCAGCTCTGTGACCCCTGACAAGTCTTCTTGCTTCAGTGAAACATGATTTCCTCACCAACATAATGAAAAGATTGGGTTAGTTGGTTTCTAAGGAAGCTCCTAGCACTAAATTCTATGAACTTGTGAATGTTTATCCTATCAAGTATCTTTCATGGATTGTTAGTCACTATATCCTTTTGTGATGAAACTAGATCTAGGAAACTCTCAGTTATTCATTCTGTTCAGGGTATGCGGTATTTGGGGTAACAGCAACAACAAAGGTTAACATTCTTCACATTCACAGAATAGCAACTTTAAAAAAATTAGTATATAAAAAAATACATGTCATACTAAGACTATCCTTACACTTCAACAGATCTGGAATCCTGTCAATGTGGGAAATGTTGTCTTTGGTAAACCATATTTCTCTTTCTGATAACTATGTATATATGTAATGGTCAGAGAGTTGAATCTGTCTGTTGATCTGTGATGTATATATTGCTTATGGTCAGACGGTCTTTATTTCTCTACTAATATTTTCTCTTTTGGTGTATGTGATTAAAGGAGGTTATTGAGCCCTCAAAAGTTGTTTCCTTTTAGAAAAGCAGATCTAAGAACCTGTGTTAGCAGGCCATCCTGAAGGTGTCAGAGCGCTTGCTCCTACAGACAGTGACAAACATCTTTGACAAACATTCATCTACTTGTTATATACCTTGTCCAATATTAATATAAAAAGAGTTGTTAGGCAAGTTTATCACTATTGTGTCTTTCAAAGAATCTTGTACATTTTTAAGATATGCACGGGAGACATCTTGCTGGAGGCTGCATTTACTGAACTGAATCAAACATAATTTGATCTCTCTAATGATTAAGAAGCCACTTCAGGATTGTGCCATGCCTCAATTTTAAATGTCACCATTTTTTAACATCCAGTATCATTGAAGTAATGAATCTTAGAAGTGGCAATCAGTAGAGAGTTCAAGTATCCAGAATGCCTATGGAATAGATTTTTACTATATTATTTTGAATTTTAGAAAAAAAAAGAGAAAAACCTTGTGTGAAATCCATGGTACTACTTTGAGAAGTTTGAATAGATTTCCCTTACAAATGTCATGCTATGACACAGCATTTACTTACAAATGAATGGGAATGACTCTGTATGAATGTAAAAATATCACTTAACCCTTCTCTGCCCCTGTTTCTTCACAAATAACATGGAACAACCATGTCACTCTTTCTTAAGATAAGTGTGAGAAATTGACGTGAAAAACACATCATGAAGCAATATATTTTATGTAAATTCTTCTGGGAAGCATTCTAAACTGTTTTTAAAAGAGAATTAGAATTATTGAGTCTCCATCCCCCATCAATGATGGGAAATTATATTTCAAGGAGTTAGCTAAATAGCAATGTCTTTAATATATCTGTACAAGTGTTCTGTGATAAAATTAATGTGATCTATTGAAGAACAGTTGCTGAATATTTTTTACACAGGTGCTTTTACAAAGAATAGCAATGATTGCTAATATTCATATAGAATTTTAAGATTTGCAAAGCACTTTACATATACTGTATCATCTCAGTTGACACCCTCAGTTGACGCATCTGAGGGAGATGCTATTATTATTGCCATTTTAGAGATGAGGAAACTGAGGGTGAGAAGTAAAGTGATTTGCCCAGGGTTATACACCTTGTAAGTATTTGAGGTAGGAGTTGAACTCAGATCTTTCTACCTTCAAGTCCACCACTATTTACCATTCCACCTGCCTGTCTCAAAAACTAATTAGAACTGTAGTAGGAGATTTTATAATTCAGTAATTACTTGGAACTCTTCTCTCGTAAGCCATGTATTAAATTCTGACCCACTATGGGAGTATTGAATGTTCTAAAACTATCTGGTAACAATTTAATATATTTATTTGTCCAAATCAATCCATGTTTACCTTCGCATTAAAACTGCCCTAGAATTCTTAGGCTCATTGATAGTCTCATCACTAGTACTTTCATTCCAGTTAAAATGATTATACTTTTCAGTTTTACAGCAAATTTTAACTTAAATCAAAATTTCAATGTGCTCTGTACTCTGCGTGATATCTCTATAGGTTAATGTTTCTCTATAAATTCTTTACAGAGGATTTACTTAACCATCTGAAAGCCTACCTCTGTTTTTAATATCTTGCAGATAGTAGCAATTGTTTATCTGTGATTAAACTTCATTCTGGTTACCTGATCAATCCACTTCGTTTTTCAATCATAGATGCTCTCAATATTAACTTTTAAGCTACTTCTTACCTAGGTTATCACTTTCATATGTGTATTTTCAACACCTTTGGGGACATCTACAATTGTAATTCCTTGACCCTATGGTATTCCATAGTTCAAATATCAATATTTGAAAGATGGGCTTTTGTAGCAAAGCATATCTTAGTATTGGTGGAAGGACTGCAATTTTTCCTATTCAGCTCTGAGTTATGAAGCTCCTTACCCATCTATAGGATATTTCCAAGACATGAGTAATAATAAACTTGCTCACTGGACTGCTCATCCAACTACTTGTCATAATTGAGGCAAGATGTTTTTTGTCCACTTTTTTCTTCCTTTTTTGAATTGTTAGATTGACCAGTTTTGAATGGCTCTTGATTTCAATGAGGAAACACTACTGTTGGAGGGTCCAATGTAATCATCTACCTAAAAGAACACTGACAGAACTGCTCTCTCAGTAAGGAATCGCTCTTCTATTTAGTTTTGCCTTGTTCTATCTCTCATGATGGCAAACACCCCTAGTGATCACCCACTGTCCAGATTACCTTTTAAGGGTTAAAAATCATTTTTTAAACTTTACCTAGGGACATGCTGATACATATTTGATAACCAGATCTCTGAGGGCAAGAAGGATGTATGCATGACACACTTTTAAGTTTATTCTGCCTTAACACTTTCTTCATCACTTTCTTACATCTAGATAATCAACAAAAGAATAAATCAAGCCTTACTGTGTGATGTTTAATAATTTTTGAGATGTAATTGCTCACTCAACTGGCTCCTGAGCTAACTCTGGCATACCTTTGCTTTTAAGCCACAGATTCTCATTCTTAAGTTTAAATGAAAATAAATGAAGTTTGGGGAAAACTCCATCCTGAAGGCTTTAATCCCTTGTAATAAATCCACTAAATTAGGGAGGGGGAACTGAATGGAAACAGCTATTACTTGGTGGATAGCAGTCCCTTAGGATACCCACCTAAAGAAGTCACAAAATGTGATGTCAAGTTTTGGCCCTGGGTTGCAAATGCTTCCTCGCTTGAGCTGAACTTTTAAGACAAGAAGAGGTAGGGCAGTGGGCAGAGCAACTATGAGTCAAAATAGGGCTTTTAGGCAAGTGACATCATGCCACAGATTCCTGCCTTCCCTCTTCCCTCACTATTGCTAACACTGGCACCATTTCTGAGCATGAAACTCCCCATGTGAATAGTTAACTGGGTTTGAGCAGAGAGAGGGAAGGAGGCAGGCTTGGAAGACGGGAAAGCCTGACATTGAAATGCACTAAATCTGTGTAAGTGGCTATTTTTGTCAGCCAAGCCACAGTGGGTGTGGGATGTGCCAGTCTACTTCTGATCTTGCTCTTTTTATAGCTGCTGATTTTTCTTAAGGGGAACTACCTCTCTTTCCCAGCCTGCTGGACTGATTTACAGGATCACGTTGGGAGGTTTCATCATCTGCAATCTGGAAATAGACAACACTTAGATTAGTAATTAGGTAGTCATTTAAGATGCAAAAGCTGTCTCATTAGGAGCTATAGCTTAGATAAAGCATAACAGTATTTTTTCCATAAAGGATGCAAACACGACACCCGTCAGGAAGCCTTCCCTGTTTCTAAAAATGCTAAAAATTGTCACCAGAGGCTCCACCTGTTTTAGACAGCTTGTCTGAGACGAACAAACACCAGCATATCCCGGCAGCATATCGACATTCTCTCTTTGTGTGTTTATATTATTGTGTTAAGAAAACTCCAGGGAGGTAATCTTCTGAAACATGGCTCAAGCTGAAGTACAAAATAGTATTCCCTGTTCTTCCCAATCTGTAAAATTTAACAGAGGACAACAGGATGTCTATACACTCTTGATTGGAGGCGCAGCATGATCTAGTGGAAAAAAATATTGGGTTTGGAGTCTGAAGACTCATGTTCCCGTCCCAGTGCTGTCATTAATTAGCTCTGACCATGGTAAAGTTCAGTTCACTCATACATTCACAAGTCTAGCTGAAGCCCTTATCACTGCTCTCTTGAACTATTGCAACAGCCTCATAATTGCTCTCCTGTTTCCTATCTCTCCCTTCTCTAATACATTCTCCCTACAGCTGCCAAAATAATCTTTCTAAAGCTCAATTTAACCATGTCACTCTCTACTAGCAAAAAAAAAAAAACCTTTCAATATCTCCCTATTGCTTCTAGAAGTATATAAATATGAATTTATATAAAAATTCCTCAGTCTGACTTTTATCACCCTCCTCCATCTAGCTTCAACCTACCTTTCCAGAGGTAGGATTATAGACTTAGAGTTGGAAAGCTTGTTAGAGATCATTTACACCAACCCTTTCATTTAATAGATAAGGAAATGGAGACCCAGGAACAAGAAGGAGCATTGAGTGACTGATCAGACATTTGAACCCATGTGCCTTGACTCCAAACTTATTTTATATTACCCTTTACATTCTTTGTGTTTCAGTGAACCTTGTCTATTAACAGTTCTCTGAATACTGTACTCCACATCCCATTTCCATGACTGTTCTTGTCTAGAAGAAACCCTCTGTTCACTTCTGCCCACAAGAGTGCCTAGCTTGGGTCCAGTCTTCCATATGTGCTACTTCCAGTGCAAAGCCTTTCCTGAAACTAACTTCCCTTTCACTTGGGTCATTACAGATCGTCAAATTATATTTCTTTCTTCTTATTCTTGATGTGTCCTTTCAGTAAAGTATAAATTCTATGAGTGCAAAGCTCTTGAGATTTTTTGGTAGGATGAGGATTCTGTGTCCCCAATATCTTATACAGTAGCTTGCTCATAAAAAGCTCTTAATAAATGTTTGTTGAATTAAATTGAAGTAACTTAACCAATCCAAATCTCTATTTCCTGATTTGTAAAAGGAAATTATATTTAAAACATCTGTCTCCAGGAAGATAAATGTTGCTGTTCAATCCTTTCAGTCCTGTCTAACTTTTTTCATGACCCCATTTGGGGTTTTCTTGGTAAAGATATTACAGTCGTTTAACATTTCCTTCTCCAGCCACTTTACAGATGAGGAACTGAGGTAAACAGGGTTAAGTAACTTGCCCAGGGTCACCCAGCTAGTAAGTAACTGAGGTCAGGTTTGAATTCATGAAGATGAGTCTTCCTAACTCCAGGCCCAGCACTCTATCCACTGTGCCACATAGCAGCCCCTAGATGGATGTTGTAGGGTTATATAAACTGAAGCCCACTATACAAATCTGAGTTATTAAAACTTATTTTTCTTATAATAACTTATAATTATAAAACACTTCACAACAGTGCCATGAAGTACAAATTTTAGTCTTATTTCAGAAAAGGGTCACCATTGCTTGAAGGGTTTTGAGTCCATTGTCAAGACTTATCATTTGAAGAAATTGGAAGAAATTAGCCTGAGGAAGAGAAGACTTTGATGGGGGAGGCAGGCATGATAACTACTTTCAAGTGTTTGAAAGGCTATCATATAGAAGACAAATTTGAGTTTGCCTGTTGGATTCAGAGGCTGGGAATTGGAGCAATGGGTAGAAGCTGTGAAATAGGGGAATTAAAGCATGATATTAGGAGCAAAAAAAAATCTTCTGATGATTCATGTTCAAATGTGTGATCAGTCATCTTGAAAAGGGATGGGTTCCCTCCTTTGGAGATCTGCTAGCAGAAGCTGTATGACCGTGGTTGGTATGGTACAGTATAGATCTCTTTGGGGTATGGGCTATCCTAAATGACCACTGAAATCCCTTCCAATATTCAAAGTCTGTGAATCTGTGGCTCTGATTCAGCATTCTTTCCACTGTACCATGCTGCTTATATTAGAAATTGATCTGAAGTTTCCTTCCTAAACTGGTCACACTTATCAGACACCTTTTTATTTTTTGGATAGGTGCAGAGAGCAGCAATAAGCTACTGACATTTCAGAGTCAGCGCTAGTGGGTGTTATTGGAAATAGGATTTCTAGTAAGAGTAAACAAATATTCAGAAGAGATAAAAGATAGGTAAAGCACATGAAAGTAATCAAATATTTCAAGATTTAGAACTCAAGTATCCAGAATGAATATTCTCTCTTTAGAAATAAACCTACTCTAGCCCTTCATAGCATGATTTTGGGTTGTTACCTTGATGCCAGGAGTAAAATGGAACAGCGGTAACAAGAGATTCTGAAACAATCTCAGCTAAAGGTCAACTGCTTTAGAGAAAGTTGAGCTTTTTTTTCTGTCTATTTTTCCCCCAAGAGCAAGGCAGGTGGTCAAAGCATAGGCCTGCTCTAATGAATTAGACAGCTTGTACTGTACCAAGTGCATTTTCATTAACATGAACAAAGAAGATAGCTGGGGGAAAGAGAGGGGGGAGGTTAAATTTGATAGGTGGCTTCAACTCAAAAGACAAGATGCATTTATCTGAAGGCAATTCCATGGTTTATAATGGGCAGCCGGGCCCCCTTTGTCTCCTTGTCACAATCTTCCTGTGAACATCACCATGATTCATAGTCAAATTATAGTCACTTTCTACCACCATGACTATTTAAATACCATCCTTCCCAAGCCATTTTCTTCTTGAGTTAAATGGTACTCAGGAGTATAGCTCCATTTGTTTTGCATAATATATTATATATATATATATATATATATATATATATGTATTTTATTTTGTACAAATAAGTACTCATCCTCAGGAACTGACTTTTTAATTGTTCCTTTTGCTTTATTATAAGTAAGCATTGGAGATATTAAGGAGAAAAAAAACATAGTACTTAGTACTAATTAAAATTACATTTCTTCCAGGGAAATCAATATTTTAGCTTGTGACAATCACTGAATTTCTAACTAAAAACTGACAACCATCTCCAATACCACCAAGGAATGAAACAGTTCACATTTTGCCAACTCAATCCTTTATTCAACTTAAATAAAGGAATTCTGTGGAATAAATTATACCAGTCTGAGGGCAGCACTGAGCTGTGGGTAGAGTCCAGCTCAGTCAAGAACACATGAGGTCTTTGATTCCTCTTCTGCCACACACGGCCATGTCACCAGAGTCAAGTTATTTAACCTTTCAATTTCATCTTACAATCTTTGCACTAAGCCTATAAATTGTAGATCGGTAGGTGATCTTCATGAGTGGAGATAGTTTCTTAAACTAATGATGTCACAAATCTAGTACAAAAAGAGTAATTCGATGATTCCCTATAGCTAGATTTCATGCCATGCCAGAATCTTGGAAGAATTGCAAAGAACCAAAAGGACAATGGAAAGACTGTCATATTATTTTGTACTTTATTTTTTCCCAATTACATGTAAAATTAATTTTACTATTCCTTTTTTAAACATTTTTATTTATTTCATTTTTAATCTATGGAACAAAACAAGCATTTCTATCATAGAATAATAAAAAGATGATTGCATATGAAAGTGAAAATTTCTTATTAAGCTATAAACTTGCTATTTTATTTGAATATATAATAAAGTGATCATGTAAATTTCTTTTTTTTAAATTTTGAATTACAAATTCTCTCCTCCTTTCTCCTCCCTCCTACCTGAGACAGTGAACAATATGATATAGGTTATGCATGTGCAATCATGCAAAACTTATTTCCATATTAGTCATATTGTGAAAGAACACACAGACCAAAAAAATAAACCACAAAAAAAATTAAGTGAAATAAATGCTTTAATCTGCATTCAGACTCCATCATTTCTCTCTCTGGAGGTAGACAGCATTTTTCATCATTTGGAATTATCTTAGATCACTGTATTGCTGAGAACAGTTGTATCATTCAAACTTGATCATCATACAATATTGCTGTTACTGTATGCAATGTTCTCCTGGTTCTTCTCACTTCACTTTGCATCAGTTCATGTAAGAGTGTCACATTATTTTGATACTTTAATGTTTCATCAAATGGAAGATCCATAAGTATAGCTATATCCTCCTCTGATGTGGATCACAACCTCATTACACCTCATCCTGTGTATTTCTTTTCCATTTCTCTCCATAAATCTTTTGTATAGGATTCCAAAGTGCTGGAGGTCTTCTTCTGTTTCATTATTTCAAAGGTGTTAAGGCAGCGATACAATCATAGCAGCTGACACATAGATAGCACTTTAAGGTTTCCAAAGGACTGTACATAACATCATTTGAGCCTCAGAGGTACCCTAGAAAGTGGAGTTTACTCATGCTATTCCCAATTTATAGAAAAGGAACTTGAGGCTCCAATAGGCTAAACAACTGTTTCCCCAGCTAACATAAAAGGACTGAAAATCATGTGCACTATAATGCACATATTAAATGACACAATGTATGATACTTTGAACAAGATATGAATAGAGAGAGAGACAGAGATGCCAAAAGAGAAATAGAGATGCTTAAAATAGACTTACTGGACTTCCTGTCCAGATATATATTATAACCTGTGCAACATGAGGTTTTACATCTACCTTCCTTTTCCAATGTGAATGATTAAACTGATCTCTTTCAAATAATTTTTAATTTCTCTGAGGAGGCTTTGTAATATTCTTGGACTCATCATAATTAGTACAATATCATTGGGGTACAAAAATAGTTGGAGAAAAACGTCATTAGGGAATCCTTTGGTTTGGGACTGCACTAGACACCTGTTAAGACATTGGCAGATACCAGAAATGTTCACATATCTACTTTCTTTATACTTTGCTTAATGCCAATAGCCAGCATATTGTCAAACAATCTCAGTATCTCAGATATAGTCATACCTGATCCAGGGCAATTTGTCTATTGCACTTGCCGATCCCATCAGGCAGGACCTGGAGAAATGGGTAGAAGTTACGTAATTGTTTAATTTGTCAGACAATTTTATAATTTTAATATGTGTACAGGGAACACCATATCTGAAGCAAGATATCAAAGTTGCCTTTTTCCATGTGTTTATAAATCAATAAGCATTGTATAGAGTAGGATCTTATATTACCTATAACTCTGTGTGTGTGTGTGTCTCTCTCTCTCTATATATATATATATACATATATATATATTTGTGTATAGATAGATAATATCTCATATTATCTATATCTCTGACCATGTTTTCCAAAATAGTTTTCATGTTAGAGGATGTCTCTAACATTTCACATGTAAGTCACTGAGTATCAAATATCTGTTTATTGAGTTTCATAGATCCTGTCAAGTTTTTCATAGAATTTACCTGCTTCATCTTCTGCAATATCTTTGAGCCCTTTAATGCTAATTATATTTGCAGCTTTCTGTTCGCTTCTACACATCATGAAACCTTTAATTCAAGATGACCAACTGTCCCCCTGAAGTAGAATTTCTTTCTTCCTTTGAATACAGGGTAAAACCAACTTCACCATGTCTTTCATTTGTCTCTAAACCATTTTTTCATTTAGCTTCAACTTCCACATGACTTCTGGTCTCATTTACAGTGAAACTATTTATCATGATATGATTTAGTTCCTCTGACAGTCAGGAGGTAATTCTTTGGTCATTAAAAAGGATTGCATGTTAAGACTACCAACATTTAGATTCATGCTTGTAGTCTAAGAATTTAGTGATTCTTAGTACCCTATATCAGTCTACAAGCATTTATGTAAGTGCTTGCTATGTGCCAGATACTATACTAAGCACTGGGGATATAAGTACAAGGAGAAAGATAACAGTCCCTGCTCTCGATGACTTTATATTCTAATAGGGAAAACACTAGCCAAAAGGAAGCTTAAAGGAGTTGAGGAGGGGTGGTCAAGGAAATCCTCTGCGCAGCTATTCTGCTGCTTTTGGAAATATAAGAAGCCCACAGAGGACTCCAAAAGGAGCCATTTTGCATTTTTATCCATTTTATATGTTGCCATCTTCCTCTACCCTTAATTTATTGCCTGGTTGCCTATTTCTGGTGACAAGTCTGTCCATACTTAGCATAATTCTTGGACAACAAACATTATTTGTCCGTAGCTGAGGTCTATTCCCAGCTTGATAGAATCTATTATCCCTTGAGTTCCATTGGCATAGGCATCCTAGTAATGTGGACAGAGCACTGGACTAGGAGTCAGAAAGGACTGGTTGGGCTCAAATCCCATCCTTCAGGTATTTACTAGCTGTTTGACCCTGGACATATCACTTAACCTCTCTAGGACTCATGTTCCTCAACTGGAAATTGAGGAAATTGTCTTGATGACCTATAATCCCATGAACCCATGAATGTCTCCATACCACAATGACATAATGGAACAGAATGCTTGGGTTTTGCAAAAAAAAAAAAAAAATACACAAATCTTACAAATAGACAAAAAATGCCAAAAAGATTTAGAGGTATTCCCCAAAGGGCATAAAAATGTGCATATCTTTTGACCCAGCAATACCACTACTAGGTCTGTATCCCAAATGGATTTTAAAAAAAGAAATGTATGTAATGTGTACAAAAATATTTATAGCAACTCTTCTTATAGTGGCAAAAAATTAGAAATTGAAGGGATCCATCAATTGAGGAATGACTAAAAAAATTGTGGCTTATGACTGTGATAAAATACTCATGTACTACAAGAGATGACTGGGAGGGAATTGTTTCAGAAAAACCTGGAAAGTCTTATATGAAGTGATGCACAGTGAAGTGGGCAGAACCAAGAGAATATTGTATACAGTAACATATTGCACTAATGATCAATTATGATAGACTTATCTATCTAATCAATACAATGATTAAATACAATTTCAGTGGACTCATGATGAAAAATTCTATCCACCTCCAGAGAGAAAACTGATCAAGTTTGAGTGCATACTGAAGTACACTTTTTTCACTTTCTTTATTTGTCTTGCTTTGGCCAATTTAGGAAGGAGATAAAATTAGTACAGGGTACCTCCGGATGTGATAAGACTGTTGGTGGGGAACTCCCAAGTTAGGAATAGGAAAGGTGTTATCTTTTGATTGGATAGGGTCTAATGCTCAGACTGGCTAGTAACAGGAAAGGCTCTTCAACTTGGCTATCTCTTGTAACCCCATCCTAATAAATAGGACTGTCATTGCTGTTTTAGAAGTAAGTAAGTTCAAAGACAGGATGAGGCTTGCAATGCAGATAGGGGCAAGCTAGAGAAATAGCAGACAAAATGGAATTTCTTTAATTTCTTCTGCTACTCATAGTATCATATTATTTGCTTTCTTAATGGGTAGAGGAGGGGCAGGAGGGAGGAAGAGAATTTGGAACACAAACTCTTTTTAATTAATGTTAAAAACACAAATTTTTAAAAATAACAAGAAGGAATGGTCAGTTCACTAAAGTAATACCTTAATAATAGCAATAATTCATATCTACATAGCACTGTCATAAATTGTCTCATTTGATCCAATTTGATGAGGTGAGCAATAATGTTATATTACATAGATATATAGGTGTATAATATATAGGAGGAAACTCAGTGGCTCAATGGATAGACTGCTAGACCTGGAGTCAAGATCAGAGTTCAAACTTGACCTCAGATACTTACTAGTTCTGTGACCCTGGCTGGGCAAGTCTCTTAATCTCTGTTTGCCTCAATCAACTGGAGAAGGAAATGGCAAATCACTCCAGTATCTTTGCCAAGAAAACCCCATGGATTGTATTAACATGCTATGGTCCATAGGGTCATGAAGCATCAGACATTACTAAACAATAAGGACAATATATAATATATAGCTATATAGATGTATAAATTTATAGGTACAATATAGCTGTATCTTATAGATATCATATAATACTACAATACATAAATATAAAGATCTAACACATTAAACTTTACCTAATGCTTTCTCTAAAACAACTTTCTGAGATAGGAAGAACAAGTATGTTTGTTTGTTTTTCAGATGAAAAAATGAAAACTCAGAAATAAGTTGTAGAACATCCAAGTACAGGCAGCTAGCTCGGGTCAGATAGGACCCTAATCTGAGTCATCTAAAATCAACTCCAGTCTGTTATTGCTTTTCCTTCCGTACGAGACAGCTTCTCATTTGGCATCATATGTATGTATTTTATCAAGAAAGGGAACAATATCTGACTCATAACTGGTTGAAATAAAGATACAGACAGACAGCAAGCTCTAATTTAAAAATAGCTTTGTTTGTCTAGGAATGTGCAGGGGGCCTGTATCACTTTGTCCTGATGCCATTTACTAAAACAATTGGCATTTGCCTTAATCTCTTAGTTTACTCAAGATGCAAACAGGATTAATTCTAGGATGTGCCATTTAAATATACAAGATTGATATGATTCCTCTTAAAGATTAAGGATATTTTCCCTTAAAAAGATTGAATCAAATTCAAGTTTCATATTGATTATAACTTCTTGTTAAAAATAGAGGGAGGACAGAGAATCAGGAAAGTCTCTCCCTGAGTCCTGAATAAATGGAGTCATTGTTCCTGCTTAAAGGGAAAACTAGGAAAGCCATACATGAACGTCAAGACTAATTTATTTCATAGCATTAATGAATAATTAAGGAGCCAGCTCTAACTTGGCTGAACCTCAGGATCACTCTAAAATGCAGCTGAACAGTTCAACCTGCTTTGTGAGAATCCAAGAAACACAAAGGCACTGCTTATTAAGGAGATCATGACAGACACCAGAACTCAGTCTTTTACTGAGTCCAGGCCACTCCTCAAATCCATTTGATGAGTTCCCTTGTCTAGGGCTAAGCAGTTTGGTTTTAGATGCAAGTAGTGTCCCTGCCCTCATCCATCTCCTAACCAGATCTGTCACTTACTGCTGCTTCTTGTTCCAGCTGGCAGAATTTGAGGATGTTACATTCTGAATGTGCTTACACTACATGACTACAATTTCAACAGAGGGGTTGATGGGATGTGTCAAAAATGAGCCAATCTCAGAACTGATATCTATGGTTCAGTCTCCCTGACAGGTGTCAGAAGTTTGTTGGGGAGGGGTGGGAAGGTCTACCTCAAATGATCTCATCTGCCTTAAAATTCGGAGTCATTCTTCTTCTTCTTCCCTGTAAATATGCAAATGTATGCAATAGTATAAAGAGCCACCTATAGCCTCACACATGGGAAGAATCTGATTTCAGAAATTTTGAAAAAAGTCTCTTCCCCATAGAATACCTTCCCTATCTTTGTACAGAAGCCCTGCCAGATTGATTTTTTTTGGACTAGGTAAAAGAGGTCGTTCTTTACCTCATTTCTTACCCAGCCTTAATCACTGAATGGGCATTGCCTCAAAGTAAGAATTCAGAAAGGTGTCAAGTTTAAAAAGACCAAGGTCTCCCACTGTATCTTGGGCCATCTCTACTTGTCCTGATCTGACAGGATGCAGATGGCTCTGGAGGAGAAAGTGAGGCTGGTGACTTGGCAAAGTGCTCCCACACTTAAATCCAGTTCACTTGAGAGTCATGGAACCACTTCCCCCCGATGTCATGGTCCTCTTCAAGAATGATGCCTGAAATATCTTCAATAGGCACTAATTGAGGTGACCCTTGAATGGAAGTCTTTCCTGATCCAAGCCAATGATTTGTACAAAAGTATTATGAGTTTATGACTTATCTCCCTGCTCAACGATTGGGATCCAGGACACCTTGTCCTCTAAACACTGTGAATCTTTTCCAGTGCTCTGAACAAAGTAGGCATTTCATAAATGTTTAGTGAATGAATGAATTTCTTCTATTCCTTAATTAGATATTATGGCTCACAATGTCACACATGACTTTACACAATGTCTTAAAGTCACACTATATTAATTAATGACGCATATCAGATCTTTTCCTGAGAACAGTTTTGGACAGAAGGAAAGAGGAAAGAACAAGAGGACATTTGGTTCTGCAGGCAGGTGTGACAGAGAGCCTTAAAAGAATGCAAATAAAGAAGACACCAGGGGGTCCCTAGAAAAAAGTCAAAGAGCTGCTAAATTGATACTGCTAAAGCCCAATGCATATCATATTACTTCCCTTGCTCAAACAGCTTCCGTGGCTACATTTTGCCTCTAGAGTAAAATTGAAATCCTCTGGCATTGAAAGCCTTTCACAGTCAGCTTCCAGCCTACGTTTCCCAACTTCCAGACATTCACAGTTTTTCCCTACATTCCAGTCAAACTGGCTAATGCTGTTTCCCAAGCTTGATATCCCCTCTCCCATCTCTGCCTTTCACAGGCAACACCCATCCTTTTTCTTAAACGATCTTTTGAGCTCCACGTTTTGAAAACTCAAGGCCCCTTAGAGACCCAGTTCAGGTGCTTCCTCCTACAGAAGTCTTTAATGATCAACTTCTCCCAACCCCTGCTACCCTCCTCCACTTGCCCAAAATTGTACAGATTTGCTATGCACTTTGACTTCATTTATTGTGGATATCTTGTATTTATTTACTGTATATGTGTTGTTCTGTCTTCTGACTGCACTCCTTAGGTTGTAAGCTACTGGAGGGCAGGCACCATTTTAGGGGAAGGGGAACAGGAAGAGAAGGAAATAATCCTTTGGTTGTGCCTGCTTTGTGCCAGGGACTGGCTAAGCACTTTACAAATATTATCTCCTTGGTCTTCACAACAACCCTATTTTATTTTGTATTTCTTTTTGTATTCTAGGACCTGGCACAAGAGCTGATATATAGTAGGCACTTAATACTTGGTGATTTGAACTGAGTCTACTTTGTAATTTTTGTCTGAGAGTCACTAGTATACCAAAAAAAAATGTAAATTCTCAAGTTCTTGTTAAGGAGATTCTAAAATTGTGACATCTTTGTCTTCTATTATCCACAGAAAATGAGACTGTAGAGAGAAATACAATTCACTGATATTTCTCCCCCCAACCACAATCTTCTCTAGATCTAGTCTTCCACTCCTTCCCTAGGAACCCCTACCAATGCACATGCGTGCACACACACGTGCACACATGTGCACACATACACACACACACATACTGTACCACTACCAAAATAATAACTGGGAAAAGAAAGGAAATATGATTTACTTGAAATGTTTTATGAATACATATATATTATGTATAATATGACACATACTTATGTGAGTACAACTTTGTATTTACTAAACTTTGTATTTATTAAACACTTACTTTGAGAGAGGTATAGTGCTAGATGCTGGGGATAGAAAGATAATAAAATGATACAAATGTTTGGCCAAAGATGGTACAGACTTCTGGCGAGATATAACATTACCACCCTCATCATCATCTTCATTATCATGAGAGCTCACCTTTATATTATGCTTTATAGCTTATATAATATGCCTTCCTCCTAACAGCTCTATGAGGGAATGTGAGTAATATTATTCCCACTGAGATAAGAGAAATACTGAAGTCTAAGTACTTTGGCCACATAATGAGAAGACACGACTCATTATAAAAGTTCCTGATGTCAGGAAAGATTGAAGGCAAAAGGAGCAGGGGATGGAAGAGAATGAGATGAATACATCGTGTCATGGAAGCAATGGGCGTGAGCTTGGATTAACTTTGGGAGGTAGCAGAGGAATGAAGGACCTGCCATGCTGTGGTCCCTAGGGTCACAAAGAGTTGGACACAACTGAAAGACTGAAGAACAACAAATCTCCACTGTACAAATGAGGGAATTTAGGCTTTAGACCTGTATACGAATAAAGACAATGACAACAGCCAACAAACATTTATTAAGCACTTTCTAAGCATCAGATTCTGCTCTAAGTGCAGAGAACTCAGATATGTAAAACGATGGTCATTGTCCTCAGAGAACTTAAATTCCAATGCATTCAACACGTTAAAAGGCATAAGGAGGTACCCTAGTGGGAGGTATGAAGGAGTCCTGATTACAACCTGGTTAGAAAGGAATGGCTGGCTTGGGTGCCCTCCTAAAATGGAAGCTGTGCCGGGAGTCACCAAATCAGAGGCAGGGACTTCAGGGGATAATACCTTATGGTATAAGGTATTTCCATGGTAAATTCCAGAGCTAAAGTGATCTTCCAGGTCCGAGAGTTCTGTGGGGCATGATGGAGGATTCTCTGTGACAGCTTGGTGATGAATCAAATGTCAACAAAAGAAGCAAGTAATAAAAGGTAAGAAGAGGGGACAAAGGCAATGTCTAGTCAAAATGCTTTAGAAAACTTCGAGGTGCTAATTCTTTGAGCCAAGGGAGGAGAGAGCACCTTAACTAAATCTTGACTGGAAAATAAAAGATTCTAAAAGGCTGACGTGAGATAAGAAATAGATTACAAGCATTGGGGTGGTTCTGCATAAATGCATAGACGCAGAATAGTGGAATGTCTGGGTCTGGGAAAAATTAGCATTCCAGGTGGGCTGTGTCATGTAGGGGAGTCATGGGAGAAAAGGCTGGATAGGTAAGTTAATATTCAGTTCTAGAGGACCTTAAAGGTTAAGCTAAGGTTAAGCTATTTTACCCTAGAGGCAATCATCTGAAGGAAAAAAGATCTTGGAGATCATCTAGTCCAGTTCCCTAATTTTACAAATGAGAAAATTGATGCCTAAGAAGATAGATTGACTCGCCTAACCAGAATGAGAATGTGGGTCTCCTGATTGGAAATTTAGTGCTTTTTCCATTCTGTTTTGCTCCACTGAATTGGAAGTGGGATTTCTAATTGCTTCATGGATAGATAGATAACATACATGTATATACATGTATATACAAACATATATACATATGCACAAGCATGTATGCATGCATTTGTTTTTCGTTTGTCTTTTCTTCATGACCCCATTTGGGGTTTTCTTGGCAGATACTGGAATGATTTGCCATTTCCTTCTCCAGCTCATTTTACAGATGAGAAAACTGAGGCAAATAGCATTAAGTGACTTGGCCACAGTCACACAGCTAATAAGTGTCTGAGGCTGGATTTGAATTCAGAAAGAGGAGTTTTCCTAACTCCAGGCAGAGCATTCATTCTACTTCACCACCTAGCAGCCCATATGCTTGCATGCATACCTATAAAACCAGGTATTCTAAAAGGCAACAAAGAAGAAATAGAATATTTCATTGATGTGTGTTTATGCATATGCATATGTACATATATGTGGTAAATTGTGTTGTACATATATGAGATACAAGAATGTATGTGTAGAGAGACCCGCACAAAGAGACAGAGATCTATGGAATTTCCTCACCTCTGCCTTTTAGGATTGATCTATGGTTTCTCCAAGACTCACCTCAAATGCAAGTTTCTACAGGAGGCCTTTGCCAGTTCCCCCAGGCACCACAGTTTTCTGCTCTGAGGTCTTCTCTATATGTGTCCTACATGTGTTTATTTATCATGTTTCCCCCATTAGAACATGAGGCCTTTGAGGAAAGGAACTGTGTTTACCTTTCTTTATATCCTCCTATCTTAGCATAGTTCCTGGTAACATAGTAAGTACTTAATAAATGTTCGTTGATTGATGTGTGTGTGTACCCACACACATTTCATATGTATTTATTTATATGAGCATGTAGTATGTATTTAATCTACTTATAATACATATATGTGTATGTGTATACATACACACATACATATATACACACACACATACACACATACACACACATATTTGGCCAAGTCATATTCTACCGTTATTCCAAATTTGGAATGTTTGTTATTTGTGTTCTTCTGACTTTATATACAAACATCTAAAAGCATGAAAAATTCATATCCAGAAATGAATTATGAAGTACAAATATACATATCTTTTATCAGAACCTCTGGGAATTCTGCTGAACATTTTATAAAGTCATGAACAAATTCTATAGAAGAATCAGAAAGCCTCAGATCATGATTAAACTTTCAACTTCTCTCCAATGAAAGTTTTGGTTATAGTTGAGGTGTAAATAATTCCTGAATCAAATCAGCAGTGATGCTTTTAGCTCTCCAAAGAACAGCTAGTTGGGTATGATTAATAATATCCAATTATTGCCAGGGAGGGATAGAAAAAGCTCCTGATGAGAAAAATCAATTGCTTCCTTGACTTGAAAATCTCGGCAACAACATAATACGGAACTGAGGTTATACCTTATACCTTCAAGGCTTTAAACACATGCCTAATTAGCCTGTGTTAATTAATACAAATTGTACAAAGACAAATGTTCACTTAATCAACTAAAATTTTTTTTATTTTGGATATCAATTTAATAGTGGAGTAACTACTTCTTACTATATTAAAATGTGATCAGGAAACTCCCTGTACGTATTAGGTAATTAGAATACAGATTATAGTACCTGGAAGTCACAGGTTAATAAGATAATTGCCTATATACTGTGGCAACTTTGGAATTCATCGTAGATTCAAGCCCTAAGGAGGATATCAGAGTAACTAATAGTAATTAGTAATTAAGCTTGAGAAATAAAGATTATATAATCAAAAGATACAGTTCTTATATGGGTTCAAGAATTACCCCGGAATTATAAATATTCAGAGGCAGCACAGTCTAACTACAGGATAGAGGACAGCTCAGAACCCAGACCTGAGTTCATGTCCTGCCACCCTGCCACTGAGAGGAACATATTGGCCTTGTGACCTTGGGCAGATCATTTAATCTCTCAGTTCCTTAGGCAACTCTTGAAGACTCTAAATTGAAGAGAAGGTACTATAAAGCATTGGTAAAAGAGTTTCTTCATTCAAGAGTTCTCTAAACAAGTGAAATCAAAGGTCCGGTCCCTATTCCCATCAGTGCCTAATATGGTAGACTGCACACTGTAGAGATATTTAACAATGTTGAATGGAATTAAATTATCATGTTCAGTTTTAATTGCTTCCCTCTTTTCTTGGTGGCCACTGATATTTCTTTACTTTCCCTCCTCTTCTCTCAGTTCTCCTTACCTGTCTCCTGGAAGACTTTAGAAATCCCACCTCAAACTGGGGTCTAAATGGCTATCTTAGCAGTCAACTTTCATCACAGCCCATCCACCTACTTCTGGCTCAGTTAATGTCCCTCAGTCCTCAACAACAGATAAAACTCAGGGGATCTTCCCAAGTGAACCCTAGTCTCTAGAGTACTCAGAAGATGCCCTGCACTGCCCCCAACTAAAGGTTAGAACAAATAGAACTCGCAGCACTATGAATAAATGAACCGAACACCAGAAACTGCAATGGTGGAGTTGCTTAGGGGACCAAAATCTTTAGCAAACTGCTGTGGATCTAAGCCCTCAGAACTGTCGTTGTCTGTCCTTTGTTCTTTAAGAGGATCAGTGACTTCAGGAAGTGCTATTTTCACTTACAAATGAATTGGATTTAAGTGAGGCAGGGCTGTGCAAAGTCATCAGCCTCACTCTCTCCTTCAGAGTCCTCAGAGTTCAGTGGCAAGACATAGGTCCATAGGTCAAGGTGGCTGGCAATGACCTGGAATGCTGTGGGAAGCCTGAGACTTTTTCAGTTAAGGTCTTCTCAGGTCTCAGTTTTTCTGAGACAACACCTGTCTGTGTTCATCCTTCCTTTTCGAAGAAGACCATGACATCAGAGAAATGATGACATGACTTGCACTTGTTGGTTTTGAGTGAGGGAGGGCTGTGGAAGTTCACCAGCCTCACTTTCTTCTCCTGAGCCATCTGTATCCAGTGACCAGATATTCATCAGGATGACTGGAGATGGCCCAGGAGGCAATGAGAGACCTTGGCCTTTTTAGGCTGGCCTTTTCAGGTACTTACTTAGTGGGAGGTAATGCCCATTGAGTGAATAGGCTTCTTTAAGAAGTAATCAGGGAATGGCCCTTGTAACTGACAAAAGAAATATATACTATGATTATATCTAAAAGTAACTATAAGTAAATCAACACTAAATGAACAGAAACTGTTAGTAATCAATCTAAGTGATAATCAATGTAAGGCAGCCATTAAGTGGAGCTTGGGCAGGGACCAATTGGTTTCTAGCCCATAGGCTTCTGGGTGCACTGGGTTTAAGGTTTTAGGGGAAGGAAGGCAGGAAGGCAGGAAGGCAGGAAGGAGGAAGGAAGGCAGGAAGGCAGGAAGGAAGTAAGGAAGTAAGGAAGGCAGGAAGGAAGGAAGGAAGGAAGGAAGGAAGGAAGGAAGGAAGGAAGGAAGGAAGGAAGGAAGGAAGGAAGGAAGGAAGGACAGACATCCAGCCAGTAAACCCCAAAGCTGGGTTACCAGCTGCCCCCACTCAGGCACCTTGATCTACTCACAGTCTGTGTTCATCCTTGTCTTCAAAGGATCTGAGGCAACACCTAGTCAGTAATTAAACACTAAGTAAGGACTGAGGCAAAAGATGACCTAGGTTGCCTTCACAAAAGAATAGATATGGGAAGGGAAGACCCAGGCAGAAACAGTTATTTACACACATGCAGAGTTATCAAAACCCAAACAATGAGCATGTGAGGCTTGGCCTGGGACCGATTGTTGGCCAATCAGTGACAGTCAGAATGATTTGGATTTCAAAGGTCTAGAGAAACCATCAGGGCACTAGGAGGAGACTAGTACATGCTAATCACTGAGTATGGGGGTGGGGGTGGGGGTGGGAAAGCAAAGAGTGAATGAGAGGGCTCGCTATCAGCCCTTTTCAATCTGTACCTCTTTCAGGTTGGACAAAGTTACCAACCCACCCATCAGCAATCTTCAGGAATAACAACTTCACACTTTACAAGCATTTATTTATTGCTTTCTTTGTGTTTCTGCATTTACATACATAATTGGATTTTATTCCTTCACTTTCACTGCATTTTAAGTACACTGCCACCAGGTGGTGATAGAAAGTTATAGCAGCCCAAGGAATGGTTTTCCCAGGGCTATCAAGGTCCTACCCCATCCTCCCATCCCCACCTACCCTAACAGAGACAGATTTATGACCAAGGATTTTCAGTGTATTTTTTTTATTAAAAAAAATGCATCTCTTTATTCAAACAGATAAAATCAAGAAAACTTTAAGCCAGCACAATTTTTAGAGATTCTTTAAATCATTAGCAAAATTCCTAAAGCACAAACATCTCTACCTTTCAGCAGTAGTACTTGGCTGTTCCTTTAATGACTTGTCCTGACCTTCAATGTCACCCTTAATTTTAAACTGGTAACAAATAGCTTCTAGCAGATTATCTTCAACTTCTAAGCTTATCACTTTCCTTTTTCTAGCTGCTCTTTCTGATGGTATACAGAAAAACATCTGTTTTCTTCAGAACTGAACTACTGCCTCCAACTAGAAGCTTTTTTCTCTTTTTCAGTTTCTCCCCTTATGTCCTTGTCATACCATAAACTTGACTCAGGCAGGGCTGGTGCTTTAGATTTGGGGTTACAACAAAATAAGACTATCTAACAATGAAGAAGACAGTTAGGTGGTGCAGTGGATAGAGTACTGGGCCTGAAGTCATGAGGATTCATCATTGTGGGTTCAATTCTGGCCTCACACGCTAACTAACTGTGGGACTCTGAACTAAGCAAGTCACTTAATCCTGTTTGCCAAAGTTCCTCGTCTGCAAAATAAACTAGAGAAGATAATGGCAAACTACCTTTGCCAAGAAAATTCAAAATGGAGTCAGAGTAAATGACTGCAATGACTGAACAACAGTTAAGAAAATAATACTTAGTAATAGCATGGAGAGATTACTCAGAAAGGTCGTAACACTGGTTCAGGCAGGCATCCCCCATCTCGCATCTTCATATGAAAATGTCTAGTTAGCCGAGTATGTGGGGTATGGTGATTCACACTAGAGTGTAATATCTGCCATGTTTAAAACACAAGGATTCCTTCTGAGCTAGACCTTTTATGCCTGAGGTAAATGGAAAGCCTATCAAGGACTAGATCTTAATCCCTCTGAACCTATCAAACCATAAGGAAAGTTTCCCTGCCTTTTAGAAATAAAAAGGACCACCAAACTTACATGGCAGGATATTTCTTCCTTCCACAACCCTTCTTAAGCCAAAATTAAGCCAAAAAGACAACTCTATGCATACAACAAACAAACCAAAAACATCCCAACCCTTCCCCTCTGTTCTGTCTCTGGAGTTAATTAGCAATTTGCATAAAATAATTGAAGGTGATTAATTAACAAATTCATGACCCCATTCCCCTGGCAATAAGTGAACAAATGACTTTGACACTGAGTTAGGGTTTTTGCTTTTGGTTTTAGGTCTGGATCTTTTTTAGGAACTCCTAGTGTGGGGACTCTATTTACCATTGAAGAATTCCTATTATCCAAACTGTTATATGAAATTGGACTACAGCTCATTGAGTTAGTACATGAATACATTTTTCTTGGGCAGATACTACCGATGCACAATGAACTGGGCCGAGAATCCATCAGGAGGAAAAGAACAGGCATTGAAGAAATTGGTTAGCGCTTTAATGACCCAAAGCTTCTCTCTGAAACAAAGGCGAATCTGCTCAACATTAATATTTTCATGCCATTTTATATGGCTGAAAACAATAGAATACCAATGTCTCCGATGCTTTAAAGTTGCAGATCACCCTAAGGGCAGCAGAGAGATGCATGATGTGTGTAATTAGGCTGCTACATAGTATCAGTGAAAAATTGTGGTTTAGCTTAAGATATTGGATCTATGTATAAAACATATATCTGTGTGTATATGTATATACATGTATATTTGTATATGTGTATATATGAATGCGTGTCTATATACATACATATATGTGTGTGGTATATATATATATTTACATATATATATATGAAAGTGCAATGGTCATATACTAAGAGTGGATCAAGGGGAACAATTAATACACAACCTTTGTACTTGCCTGATCTCCATGTAATTGCAAGAGATCTAAAAGAACGTCCATCATGCATTGGGTAAATCCACTAAAAGGAATTTACTTGAGGACATGAAGAAAAATTGAATAAAAGAAGAAGTCCTGGGTTTTTTGTGAGTTAAACTATGGGAAAAATTATCTACATTAATAATAATTTCACAAGTGTCCAAAATTATCTATGTTTAATACTTGAAGTAACAAGTTCTATTTTGTTTTTCACTAGAAATAGTATAAAGTGAAACTTAATATTTTCCCCAAAAATGCCTTATTTTGTGTTCAGTGGTGCTAAATGGGGATGATACTTCCATAATTTACTTTTTAAGACACTTTTTAATGTGAACTATTATCATCATTACTTCTAGTTCTTATCTATTGAGATTTGTGAATAACTTTATTTACATATAGACATGATTTTACAAGCTTTATGCCTCTTACCTCATCTTCCTACTTCTTCCTGTCCCAACAGAAATTTTACGTTTTCCTGTAAGCATACTTCTGGAGTCCCTTAAAATGTGGCCTTTTATTGGTACCCAGTGAAAGGTGCAATCAATTCATTATAAACTACAGGCAGTAGCATCAGTTAGGCACTTTTTGCTTTTAAGTTTATATTACTAATCTATATGTACTGTTTTTTAGTTGTTTCAGTTGTGTTCAACTCTTTGTGACCCCATTTGGGGTTTTCTTGGCAACGATACTGGCGTGCTTTACTATTTCCATCTCCAGCTCATTTTACAGATGAGAAAACTGAGGTAAGCAAGGTTAAGTGACTTGCCCAGGGTCACACAGCTAGTAAGTGTCTGAGCCCAGATTTGAACTCAGGAAGATGAGTCTTCCTGACTCCAGATCTGGCACTCTTCACTCTGTCACATAACTGCCTTCTCTATACACCGATAACAACTAAATATTTTCCTTTACAAAGTCTTTAATACAATTGTTATTCATTTCAACAAAAGGAAGAAGGGTTATATGATATGACTCCTTGGATATATATATATATATATATATATATATATATATATATATATATATATATATATATATAATGAGTCTTTGAACTGCAGCCTGAAAGGACTGAGCTTAGACTTTGACATACTTCACCAATACTTAATTATTTTCTAATTGCTTCGTTAATATTTCTAATCCCTTAAATTTTGTTCTCCTCAGTTCTGTGTCCATTTTGCTGACAGTTTGCATTGTCCTAGACAGAGAACTAGATAGATAGATACATAGATATAGAGATACAGATTATATCTAAATACATAAACATATGTTTTGTACTAATGGACAAATTCTACAGATGGACACTGGACATTTTGTTAACTTGGCTCTGCCTATTTGGTTAGTTAGGAAGGCAAGAAGGTAAATATTCTCCTTGAATTTTATTTCTAGGGCCTCTTTTATGCACATATATGCAATAAAACATTGCCAATATAGCTAATTTCAGGGGTTCAAGGAGGTCCATCTCATGATAAGGAAAAACATCCCCTTCTTGGACTTGTAATGTCTGAAACTCCAAAATCTGAGATCTATTTGTCTGCCTCCTATTAAAATACAATATTCCTGGGAAATTTAACTCTTGAGGTCTTAGCAGTCATTCAGACCATAGTGTAAATGAGTTTGTAGGTTCCTTTATGGATTGAACACTGGGGATAGAAATATGAAAAAGGATACTCACTCCCTGCCCTCAGTCTAATAGATGAAGACAATATCCAAAAGAAAGCTGAAAAGGTTGGAGGGAATGATCCTCACCATTGGCATTCCATCCTTTGCTTGACCTCCATTCAGGAGGTGTTCCACAGAGCCACAGCCTATCTTACAGGACCATATGCCTCCCTATTTCACACTTTGCTTGATATGAATACTCAGTGAGTCATTGACTAGTTCTGCCCATAGTATATGTATGTTATGCATATGTATGTATATTATGCATGCAGTCTGTGGTATCTGAATTCAATTAGCAACTGTGTATATCGTTACTACAGGACAAACATATAGCCAACATATACCACAAACAGAGAGTCTTCATTGTTACAGAATAAACAAGTCCTACAAGTTGTGTTCCACCTTTAGGAAGAAATGTCAATTTTCCTCTAAAGGCAAATCTTTCATTTCAGAAAGGTTGAATCAGATGGAACTTAAAAAAAGAAATTGCAGCTGTTTAAATTTAGGATGCTGAACAAAGTCCAAACCAAGAATATTCTCTGGCTCCGGGCCCATAGCATTTCCATTTGATTGTGAATTAGAAAAATTTTCATTCATTCTAAAATCTTGCCTCTCCATATTTTTCCTTCTGAGACAGGCAAACAAGTACCTGAAACATTGGCTTTGATACACGCTAGCCATATTGGGATCTATTTTGAACTCCCTTATGATAAATCTTATTATTACAATGATTTGCAAATATTCCGGAAACATAATAATGATATATATTGATTTATAAGGCCTGAAATAGAACAGCTAGATTATAAGGTAGATGCTACTCCTTTGTTGCCAATCAGTATTATAAAAAGATTTTTACTAGAATTTTTTTTCCCACTTAAGTTGTTCTTATACTTCCTAACAAATTTTTTGAGTGAGTTTTTGGATTTTTTTAAAAAACATTTTCCTATACAATTTTTTTCTCTTTTATTTCTTCATTTTCCTTTTTCTTACTCTTCTTAGAGGCTATTATTAATTTTTTTTAAAGCAGTAGAAGAAGAGAGATTGCCTTATTTCTTCTTCCTTGGGGTTTTAAAATTAGTTTTGAAGAGCTTCCTGGTGTCATGTCCAAAATTCCATTCATTAGTAGAAGTCCTCCTCTTCAAATTCCAGCATTCCTTCAATGTTTTGTCATATACCCATCACACAAGCCACTCTTTTTATTGTCCCCATAGTCAACATGATTATTTTCTCGTTCCAAAATTAATACCTTTATCCCTCCATCCCACATATACAATCCTACCTATATTTGAAGTCCTACCTCAAATTTCACCTCTTCTATCAAACCTTCTTCAACTATTCCAGTATCAGAGAGCTCTTTCTTCTGTGAACCCTCGTAGTACTGCAGTGCATATTGTCTTACGTTGCTCTGTAATAATTCATATTATGTGCTTCCTCCAAAAGACCACAACTCTTCAAAGGCAAGAACTATCTTTATACTTTTCCAGTAGATTATGTAAACTGAGAATAGTGCTGGTCATGTAATAAAGAGGCACTAACCAATTAAAAGAGGGTTGTAACTGGAGTCACCAGAGACCTAGGTTTGAATCATGTGTCCAATATATACTATTAGTGGGCCATAGACACAAAATTTCACCTCTTTATCTTATAGGGATGTTAGAAGAATCAAATGGTATCATTTACAAAGTACTACATAAATGTCAGATATTTACTATTATTTAATAATTACTAATAATAACTTTTGACTTAAAAATATAGTTGGGCTTCCTGGTACTGGTGATGTCCATTATCTCACCCAGTTTCTTTGTTGTTCAGTCGTTTCAGCCACGTCTGGATCTTCATAACACCATTTGGGATTTTCTTGGCAAAGATACTGGATTGGTTTGCCATTTCCTTCTTCAGCTCATTTTACAAATGAGAAAACTGAGGCAAACAGAGTTAAGCTACTTGCCCAGGATTACACAGCTAGTAAGTGTCTGGGGCCAAATTTGAACTCGGGAGGGTGAGTCTTCCTGACTCCAAGCTTGGCATTGTGCCAACTTGCTACCCAAGTTCTAGATGTTACTTAATACTGGTTGATACAGGTATTCAGAAGAAAATCATTCAGTACTTGCATGAATAAGCCAGAAACCAATAAGTCACCTGGTATCTGGATTTTTTTTTCATTTCCCTACCAGTCCCCATGGCCCGCCAAAGGGAAATGCTTTTCTGCTGTCTGCTACAGTACCAAATTATGAACAAGTTCAGTCTTTTTGCATCTTTCCTCTTTTTTTCCCCAAATCTACTGCAGAGAAGCAGTCAGCTAAAAACAACTTCATGCCAAAATATTAGTCACCCTTCCCAAATGTGTTTGCATTTTGAGAGAGAGCCAGTGAAGAAGGCAATGGTTAGTGCAACAAAACAATTTCCTATGATAAAATATCACGTATATCCACCATGTAGACAGCTGCTTCTTCTGCCCCTGATCCTAAGTATAACCCAGGCTGCTAGAGCAAGCATATGTTAAGTATGAAGTCCAATGTGTTTCTCAAAATAATCAGATTTTATGACTTTATGGCTTTATTTTAAATTAAAATTTTATAAATGACTGTATTCATATCCTCTTTTCTTAAAATCATGCTATAATTTTCTCAACAGCATTTCCATGCTTCCTTCCAAACCTATAAATTTCATTGATTCCATCCCATTTCAAATTCTCTCCTGAACAAAACTGAGTTTAATTCTGAGATATGCCTAAAGACTAGCAAATGTCATGCTTGATAAATCATATTAATGCTAGATCACAAGCTCCATGAGGCTAGAGACAGTGTCTTCTATCTCCCTCAGTACCTTGCATAGTGCTCTGCGTAATGCTTTTAAATATCTGTTTGACAGATGGATAGATAGATGGATGGATAGATTTTAAAAAGAGAATCATTTCAGAGTTGGAAGGGACAGAATCACGGCATTTCAGGAAGAGACCCTGATGACCATCTAATCCAGTCCATACATGAAAAACAAATCCCCCCTACAATCAAATTGAGAAGAATCATCTCTATATGATGAGCAGTCAACAAGTACTCATCCAACTTTTCCTTGAAGGCCTTAAGTGAAGGGCAAATCACCACCTCTTGAGGTAGCACATTCTATTTTTGGAATACTTCAAATGTTGGGAAGCATTTTCGAACATCAAGCCTAAAATTATCCCTTATCAACTTGCATCCATTGCTCCTAATTCTGTCATTTGGGGCCAAGAAAAACAAGTCTACCTGTCTTCCACATAATGTAAACTAATATGGAAATATGTTTGGCAAATTGCACATATGTAACCTATATCAAAATGCTTGCCCCCTCAAGGACAGGGTGAGCAGGGAGAGAATTTGGAAATCAAAATATGTAATAATGAATATTAGGAATTGTTTTTAGGTGCATATGGAAAAAAATAAAATATTTTTATAATATTATTTTATAAAATATTTTTCTAAAAATAAAATATTATTTTTTATAAAATATTATTTTTATATAGTACTCATGTCCTATTCTACTTCATGCTCCTTCCTTAAAAAAAAATCTTCCCTTTCCAGACTCAGTTAAATGATTTAGTATGCTAAATAGAACTCAAATAAAAAAAGATCTCTTTTTTGGCTCATTGGCTTAGAAAACTACAAGTTGGCATTATGTATGCTGTATTTTTATTAATTTCTTAAATACTTCCCAATTCCATTTTAATCTGTTTCAGCTACATTCAGATTTCTGGAAGGAAGAATTTGATATCTCTGGGAGTAGATAGGACACTAGAGTCCTGGAGTCAGGATAGGTCTGATAATAACATCTCCTACCTCAAAGGGCTCTTGTGAGGATATAATGAGATAACATATATAAAGCACTTTGCATATGTTAAAGAGCAATATATAAATACTTCTGCTGTTGTTCAGTCATTTCAGTTGTGACTAACTCTTCATGACCCCATTTGGGGTTTTCATGGCAAAGATACTGGAAAGGTTTGCCGTTTCTTTCTCCAGTTCATTTATAGATGAGGAAACTGAGGCAAACAAGATTACCCAGGGTCACACAATTAGTATTTGAACTCAGATCTTCCTGACTCCAGGACCAGCACTCTATCCATTGCACTGCTTAAGCTGCCTTTCTTAACACCCTAGTATCCTTGAAAATTCTCTGAGACAATAAAAGTTACAGAACATTTGTACTGATAGAGGGAATTTCCTCCCTAAGAATTTACCATACTGATGAAATCAAAGGTCTGATTGAAAAGCATACCTACTTGTGAGCAAGGCACACATGGAAGCTTCCCGGGCTCCTTAATACAACTTTGCATAATAGATAAACACCTCGTGGGAATGACTATAGCAATCATTCAACATGCAGTAAAAAGGCATGCAATCCTTCACTGAACCTATGATTATCTGACTAGCCCTAGGTAAGTTTGTGTGTGAAGGACAGCAGTCATGTAGAGTAACATGGAAATATTCGATCATATAAATATTGAGAAAGACCTGCATTTGGGATTATTATATAGACAAAACATCTAATAATGAACTTAAGCATGTGACTTTTCTTCTGGTCTGTCTTGTTTATGGAAACACTCCCAGCAAGGAGAAAGCTTCCATTGTAACTGCTGAAGTGGTCATTTTTTTGATTACTATCCCAACATGAATTTTGTATTGGCTTAGCAATAAGTAAAGTCAATGAGAGATGTCTTCGACTCCACAAAAGTATCAAGTACTTACTGTGTATAAAGCATTGTCTTCTGTTGGTTGCTGGCACTTATGCCCATCAGGTACTTCTTTGGCACTCATAATCACACAGAGAATCAGATAATTAGGGAAATGAATGGGAATAGAGACCAGACCTCTCATTTTATTAGGATGGGGAATCCAATAAGGAAAAACCCTCTGCCAATGTAGGTTATCAATGCATATTACTAGACTTAAGAGTTTGGTGACTGGAAAGAATATTGACTTTGGAGCTAGGGAAGATGGTCTCAAATCCAACCTTTGAGGTTTACTTTCTCCATGACCTTGGCAAGTCACCTAAACTTGCTGGATATCAGTTTCCTCATTTGTAAAAGGAGAGGGCTGGATAGTTTCTGAAGTCTCTTTAAATTCTAGATCTTAGGAACTGACATGTTAATCTTTCCTGAATTTCTGAAGGAAAAAAAATGTCATAAGACCCACAGAATCAGAGAGTTTGTTTTATACAGAACTGATTTGTAACCTGCTATGGAAAATGGCCACAGAATGATTCTTCCTTTACTGCAGTGGAAATTGTCTACATTATAATTATATATTTGAGGGTTGTTATCTTGGCTTTGGTCTCTTACTGTTGTTTGATTTTACTTTCAGCTCCATAAGTGATCATAATCTTAGGGACGATATTAAGGAAATGGGGATCGGGAGTTGCAAGCTGGAAAAGACAGTCGTCAGAGATAAGCTGGAGACTTAGATGGAGAGGATTGGCTGAGCCCTTTTCATTCTTGGAGCTCAGTACCTGTCAGTCATCACAGCCCCTTAAATGAGCTAAAAGCTGGAGGTGTCAGTCTCTCAGAAAGGAGACGGTAGCTTAGTGAAACTTACAAATACATGAACTTTGAAAGGTGAAAATTGGTCAGTTGGTTGCTGACATTCACAGAGACTAGCCATGATGAAATCAAGCTCATTTTCTGTCAAGAGAAAATGGACTTAGCAGTAGCTAGGTAGTCCAGTAGATCAATTCGGAGACTTAGACTCAGGAAGGACTGAATTCAAATATGAACTCATAGATTTACTGGCTTTGTGATTCTTGTCTAGTCACTTGACCACCGTTTGCCTTAGTTTCTTCATCTGTAAAATGGAATGTTAATAGTGTCTATCTCCCAGAGTTGTTGCAAGAATAAAACTAGATAATATTGTAAAATATTTGGTACAGTATCTATCTAGCACACAGTAGACACTTAATAAACTCTAATTAAATCTAAGTCTAGATGATAGCACAATGCATGGAGTGAAGAGACCATGTTTTGCCAAAAAGATAAAAACCAGTTTTAATAACCAATTAGTGAATTTATTTCAGGCAAATCAACAGGACAGATAAGTAAAGGTCTTAGAAAATAAGAATTCCAGAGAAACCAAGTCTTTTAGGGATTTGAAGGAGACAACTATAAAATATTTGATTGAAGCTCTGGAGAAAAATGTGTCATGGTCAAGCAGGGAAATATCTTTTTTTTTGCCCAGGGAATCAAGAGTCAATACAGGATAGCTAAGGTTACAGTGTCATAGAGTACTCCAATTAGGATGAGAGATATAGCTCTGTGGTCTTTGACTAATAATCCAGAGCTGATAAGGGAACTCAGTAAACACCAGACATGGAAAAGTCATCCTTAAAAACTCTGGGCTTTTACACCTGGAACTAAAAATAAGAAAGCAACTTCTGAAAGGATTGAGAATCTTTAGAAGCTAGACCAGCTCAAAGTTAGAGTAGCTAAGAACCTAGGAGTTTGAACTAACTTCCATCCCAGATGGAATTATCACTAGCTAACTCCTAGAAGAAGAGTGTAGTGGAATAGGAAAAATTATTTGGAGTCAGAAGACCTAAATTCAAATCCCACTCTGTCATTTACTAACCGTGGAATATTGGACAATTCATACCCTCTCTGGGCCTCAACGTACTCATCTATAAAATAAGGAGATCAGACTAGATCACTTCAAATGTCCCTTCCCACTCTAAATATACGCTCAAGAAGAGAGATTCTAAATCTTTTTTTGCGTGTGTCAAAACCCCTTAGACCAAATGGTGAAGCCTATGGATTTAGAATAATGTTTTTAAATTTAATAAAATAAAATACATAGAATTATGAAACAAATTTATTTTATTTAAATACATTTAACAAAGTATCTACACAAAGAAAGAAAGAGAGAGAGAGAGAGAGAGAGAGAGAGAGAGAGAGAGAGAGAGAGAGAGAGGGAGGGAGGGAGGGAGAGAGAGTTTACAGACTAGATTCGGAACTTCTGTGCCAGAACCAAAAAAATGTGTCCTCTCAGGAAATAAGGAAAGCTAAGGAAGATCAAGTTTTATTGCCATGCACATTTGCAGAAAGTCCAGAGTTAAAACTCTATTATGAGTTTGCACTTTCCCTTTTGGTCAGTTATATTGATCTGTCATAGGTTTTCCTGTAGCTGTCAATGGAGGAGGGGCAGGAGGGAAGTGGAGGGGGAAAGAGTGAAAAAAACATCATGTGTATATGTCAAATATGATACAGCAGTAGAGTTTAGAAAGCAGGATATCTCCTGCTCCAAAGGTTTAGACAGGTGAAAGGAACCCAGGATAAAAGAGAGAAAAGTGATTATCATGAGGACCATATGCTGACCCCCTAAAAGCTTTAAAAAAAAAACCATCAGAGCCAGGGTGTTAGGGGCAGCATAGGAAGCTTGCCCAGAGCTAAGATGCTGCAAGTAAGAAATTTCAAGAGACAGAGTTTCTGGGTAAATTATAACCAATTTTATCAACCACAGATAGCAAGTAGGTTAGCAAAAAGAACTCATTTGTCTTCTCCGTTACTGAAGAGATGCAACTTGTGAAACCTTTAATACTTGCAAAGCCTTTGGAAAACAGGGTCTACCTGAGGGTGGAAATTAACTCTGATTAGTTAACAAGTAATGAGAACAATGAATATTATAATGAGAGGTGGGTTTATTCTAATGAGAGACTGAGGAATGTACTCTGATCACTCAGTTTTGGTCAAAGAGGATTATCTGTACCCATATCATCAGTCTAACAAAAGACTTTGAGTAAAACACTATCAGCCAGAATCTATCAATTCACCTACACTAAAATGCCTTTATCTTTTGAACAGACCTAAATTTTCCCTCTCATTATCAGTCCTGCACTTCAAAAGCTTCCTGAGTAACCTACAGTGGCTGATTTCTAAATTAGGAAGTAAGAAAAGGGGGAAAATCTTGACCCTAATTCAATAATTAGTAAATAGTACAAGAGAGAAATAGTCATTTCTCTCAAAAAGGGCCAGCTAGGTGGTGCAGTGGATAGAGCACCAGTGCAGGAGTCAGGAGGACCTGAGTTCAAATCTCACCTCAGATGCTTGACACTCACTAGTTGTGTGACCTTGGGCAATTCACTTACCCCCCAGTTGCCTCATCCTGGGTCATCTCCAGTCATCTTGATGAATATCAGGTCTCTGGATTCAGATGGCTCTGGAGGAGAAGTGAGGCTGGTGACCTGCACAGTCCGCCCTCCTTCAAAACAAAGTCAAGTGCAAGTCATGTCATTATTTCTCTGATGGCATGGTATTTTTCGGCAACGAAGGACCAACACGCAATGGCCCTGTGGCACCACAATTGTTCCAGTGTCCAAAACATAGAAGGCATTCAATAAATGATGTTAACTAAGAAATTTAATGTCACTTTAATTTGAACTTGATAAGTATTTGAATTATTTTATGGGTGATTTATTTATGGATGGAAAAGGAATTCGTAAACTAATATCTTATATATAGTATTGTGATATTCTAACTGATGAGACATAGTACTCTTATTCCATTAGTTTAGTTTAAACAAATCAAAAATGCAATAACTTTAAGAAGTATTTCCTTATTCTAGGTTTTCCGAATCTGTAACTTTTATCGGACATTCAAACTATATTATAAAAAAAATCACAAATAAAATGCTTGTGATTGGCAAGACTGAAACAGAGATCAAGCATTATCAAAACAACCTCATCCTGTAGTTTAGTGCTGTTTGCATAGTTTTCTTGAAAGTCTAGCATATTCAAAATCATTCCACTTCTAGCATAATGGACTCCCTGATTTGAGAAAGCAATTGAAATTATACATTGGGGTAATTTTTTTTCTTGCTATCTGGTCAAAAAAAGCAACTATAATTTTTCTCTTTAGGAACAATCTGGTGATTCCATCTTCAAAGCTGTTATTTACATATCAACAGCTTTGTTCAACTCCCTTGTTCTTTGGCCAAGTGTGAAATTACAATGAAAACTAGAGAACAGGGTGGCACCCAAAAAAGTCAGATCCAAAAGGCAAGAAAAGAGTAAACAAGATTATGAGAAATAAACAATGTTTCACAGGGCACAGAGATTGCCATCATTTTTTACCATCATACACTCTCTTTACAATACATTGGATCTTTTCAATATGCGATCTTTTCTCCGTTCAAATTTGAGTCTCTGACTTGAAAAATGTACATTAGGCTTTTTTTATGTTGAATGAGATAGAATTAACCATCTCTTGTTGATTGATTTCTTAACTCAATATCCATCGATATCATAAGTGTAAATTCGTGATCATATACCTTTCTTCCAATTATTAACAATCCTCATCCAAAAGTCAACAAAATTTCTTTGCATCTATTTTTCATTGCTATCCATGTTGTTTCCCCTCCGATAGAATGTAAGTTCCTTGAGGTCAAGGACTATTTTGTTAATGTACAGCCTCATTACATAGCACAGAGCCCAGTTAGAGGAGTTGCTTAATAAATGCTTGTTGAATTGAATTGAATTTTTATATTCTGATTGATTGATCATCAAATCTAGAAGGAAAACAAAATTCTTTAAGTCACAGTATAGTCTTTAAAAAATTGTAATAACTTCATTTGTTCTGATTTGTTATACTGATTTTTGTCCTAACCTATTAACATCCTACTCTGATTCTTCCTTTTAATACTGGGATTACCATTGATTTTCTAAAGCAGGCCCTCATCACCTCTTTCCTAGATTATTGTAATATTCTCTTAATTGGCCTTCTTACCTTGAGTCTCCCTTTTTCCATTCTATCTTCTTCACAGCTATTAAAATAATTTTTCTAAATCACAGGTTTGACCATGTCACATAAACTTCAGTGGCTCCCTATTACCTATATGGGACGTTTAAAGCCCTTTTACAACCTGGCTCTAACCTACTTTTCTATCCTTATTACACAGTATCCCCTTTCACACACTCTACAGATGGGGCAATTGGCTTCCCCACTGTTCCTCACATATAACACTCTATCTCTTCTCCCTGAGTCTTTGAATAGCCCATCCCCCATTCCTCAAATACACTCTTCTTCCCCTCTGTCTCTTTAGAATCTCTAGTATCCTTCAAAGTTCAGCCTGAATGTCATTATATAGATGAGGACTTTCATGATTCCCCCAATTGCTAATTCCTACCTCCCCAAATTGTCTTGAATTTATTCTTACATAGTTATATGCATATGTATTTCTTCCCCCAATAGAAAGTAAACTCCTTTAGGACAGAGTTAATTAACTTTATTTTGTATTTTTATTCCCACCATCTAGAACATGCTATGGCACATAATTGCTTTAAAAACGTTCACTCACTGTCACAATGGGTATCTTTAAAATGCTTATTGATTCAGTGATTGATTCTCAGAAGCTATACCAGCAAAATAGGAGCTGCCAAGTCCTATCAAGCTTCAGTACAAGCCCAGTGATGGTCTGTGTATCTGTTATCTGATGACTGGCCTAAGTTCAGAGGAGTTTCCCACATGAAAGCTGGTCATCATGTAGAGCAGAAAACTCCATAAGACCAGCTATTCAGATCTGGAAATTATTAGCTACATCAACAGAAAGAGCAGCAACGCTAAGAAAATCACGACTCCTGAAAATATTCAACCATCTTTCTCCAGAAGAACCCTCATGCAGTCGTAGGATTTCTCCTTACAAAATTAAATTAATCTTCCATCCCAGCCGCTTTGGGCAGGGGCCCTTGCTCACTTTTGCTCATTAGAGAAGGCATCTAGGTGGCACAATGAATAGAGTGATGGACTTGGATCCAAGAAGACCTGAGTTTTAATCTACTTCTGGCACTTACTAGCTACATGACCCTGAACAAGTCACTTCATCTTTCTCAGCCTCAGTTTTCTCATCTTTAAGGTAAGGATAAAAGGAGCGCCTACCTAACATGATTGTGTGTATATGAAGTGCTTTACAACCTTTAAAGTACTATGTGAATGCAAGTTGTTGTGCTTGTGATTGTTGTTATCAGAAAGAAACATGCAACATCCCTGAAATAGTCAAGTACCTGAAAAAAATGTTATGGGGTCTTTCTATGATGCAAAAACTCCAAAGGAAGTTAGTAGATAAAGCCCTGGACATGGAATCTGAAAGATCTGAGTTCAAATTTGGCCCCAGACACTTACTGGCTGTGTGACTCTAGGCAAGTCCCTTAAACTCTGCCTGCCTCAGTTTCCTCAACTGTAAAATGAGGATAATAATAGCACCTTCCCCCCAAAGCTGTTATAGGGATCAGGTGAGATAATAATTGTAAAGCATCTGGCACAGTAGATATTTAATAAATGCTTGCCTGTCTCCCATGTACACTTGACCTTAACTTTCCCTCTGGTTCCATTTATGAATATGCTTTGCCCCTGTAGCCTGCTTTGTATTTACATGAACAACAAATTATATTTCTGAGAGCAACAGGTTTTCCAGATGGTGGTTTTGTTTTGTTTTGCTTTTTTTATGGGCAGAAAACAGGCCCATTATATTTTGGTGGGTTCTGCAGAGAAGATGAGTTTTCCTCATAAAAATGAGATAAAAATTTATTAATAGTGGAAATATTCAGAGCCTAAATAATAATCTCACTGACTAGAACCATTTGGGCAGAAGGTTCACATCTGAAATCCAAAGCCATATG
This sequence comes from Bettongia penicillata ogilbyi, assembly GCA_023548195.1. Classification (NCBI taxonomy): domain Eukaryota; kingdom Metazoa; phylum Chordata; class Mammalia; order Diprotodontia; family Potoroidae; genus Bettongia; species Bettongia penicillata. The sequence continues at coordinate 1,240,439 of JAJHZJ010000772.1, forward strand.
TTTCTTTTCAAAGCAGAAAAGTAAGCCTAGGACCAGGGATGAATAGGAGTTGAATGGCACACTGGCAAATATTTTATGTACTCTGCATTCTGCCTTAGTTCTATTGGTTTTCTTGAGACATCGTTTGGGAAGAACTTTGGGTTCTATATGCTTCAAACTAATGTGCTTACCATTTGGGATCAGGAGAAGTAGCAAGGAACCAGTAGCACTGGGAGACAGAATCTTTGGTAATAATGGAGAGGATAAATGTATATTTTCTATTGAGACATAGTTTTTTTATAGATCTAATAATTTGCTAATGTTTTCGTGATTTTCATTAAATAACCAAAAGAACCAAAAACATAGAAGGAAAGTTAGTAATATTTTTAAAAACCAGAAATGAAGAAAAATGAGTACATAAAATTATTATGACAGAATTGCTCAGAGGTTCAGTTTGTAGGGTGAGGAGAGGAGGGGTCTGTTAGGCAGCACAGTGGATAGAACACCTGACGTAGAGGCAGGAAAATCTAAGTTCAAGTTCAGCCTCACATACTTACTAGCTGTGTGTCCCTGGGCCAGTCACTTGACCTCTGTTTTCCTCAGTTTCAACATCTGTAAAATGAGGATAGTAGCATTTACCTCCCAGGATTGTTGTAAGGATCAAATGAGGCAATAATTGGAAAGAGCTTAGCATAGTTTCTGACACAGAGTAAGCTCTATGTGTATATGCCGATATACATATATGTGCACACATGTGTGTGAGTATGTACTGTGCCAGGGTCTCCCATCAAAGAAGATGCTGTGCTCTATGAGCAAAGCAGAACTAAAGTAGCTCAAAAGAAATACAAGATGCACAAATTTAGAGAATCCACCTCAAATGTTCACATGGATTATTTTTGCCTGACTTGTGGTAGAGCATTCTGAGCTCGTATTGCTCTGATCAGTCATAGTCAGGCACACTGTAACTTGATTCTAACATAGAGGTGTCATTTTGGTCCTCTTGGAGAACACAGGACAATAGTCAACTATACCATGTTCTCTGTTCACAGAAAAATATTAAATGTTAGTGGGGAAAGCTATTGCAATAATAACTCACATTTCCAGCAACAAGCATTTAGCAAAAATCCACTATTGTGCCGGTCCCATGTTGGTCTCTGTAGATATAAAGACAAAAATTTACAAGTCCTTGCCCTCAAAGAACTTATTTTCTATTGGGGGAAGATAAATAAATATAAAACATATACATAGTAAACACAAAGTAGTTTCAAGGAGACATTAACATGTTAGGCCATTGGTGAAAACTTCAGGTAAGACATTAAGTCTTAAATTGAGCTTTGAAGGAAATGAGAGATTCTAAATGAAGCCATCTTCTTTCCTAGAGGGAGTCGATCACAGGTATTGAGATTAACCTATGAAAAAATGCAGAAATGGGATATAAAGTGTTACGTTTGAGAGAAAGAGCAAATAGGCCAGCTTGGCTAGAAGGTAGTTTATATTGAGCTGAGATTTACAAACACTTTCCTCACAATCAACGTGTGTAGGTAGTAACCATGTGTTATCTCAATGTAATAATAAGGTGTGTGTGTGTTCGTCCTTCGTTGCCGAAGAAGACCATGCCATCAGAGAAACAGTAACATGACTTGCACTTGACTTTATTTAAAGTGAGGGAGGGCTGTGCAGATCACCAGCCTCACTCCTCCTCCAGAGTCATCTGAATCCAGTGACCAGATATTCATCAGAATGACTGGAGATGACCCAGGATGAGGAGTTGGGGTTAAATGACTTGCCCAAGGTCACACAGCTAGTGAGTGTCAAGCATCTGAGGTGAAATTTGAACTCAGGTCCTCCTGACTCCTGCACTGGTGCTCTATCCACTGCACCACCTAGCTGACCCTTCCCAATTTAATAATAATTGGTCTAAGGAATGGTGCGTGACTTAGCTACAGTCACATAACTAGTAGGCATTAGAAATGGGACCTGACTTTATGATATCTGATTTCAAGACCAGTGTTTTTAGCATATGTATGATTGCTCACATTTTGTCCCATCTGGAGTCACAAATCTCAGCAGTGGATTAAGATGACCTTAAATTCTTTATTACCAAACATTAACAATTATTTTTCCAATATTCCAGAGCATTTCTCGTAGAAAGAAAAAACCTCTAGTAATTAAACTTCACTTTTATGTAGAACTTTACAATTTCACATGATACAAAATTCATGATTTTTCCAAATATTTGGTATACTTTCTTCTTTCAAATCTCTTGAGAATCAATCACTGAAGGACTTCAAAACTGTTACACCTAATAAAAAATCTTCCACATACATACATATATATGTATATATATGCATGTGTATGTGTATATGTATATATGTGTGTGTATGTGCATGTATATATATATATATATATATATATATATATTTATTTATTTATTTAATTAATTTAGTTCAACTACCCTTCCCATTTCTATTTTCTCAATAGCACATTGGATATTATAGTGTTGAGTCTAAATGTGCCATTAGTAGAAAAAGCTTAGTATAGAAATCTTGACAGATCTTTTCCATTTTTCCTCTGTTTTGTTGCCTTCTTTCCAATTTCATCCATAAATGCCTTCAGGGTGATTTGGTTTAGTTAGGTGTCTTACCAAGGTTTCTGTAAACCTTTTTTCCTTATACTTTATAGGGTGACTTTACTCATATTCTTCTACCATGCTCCTATTTCTTTAATTAGAATTAATTAAAACACTTTAATTAGAATTAATTAGCAAATTTACATTTTTTTACTTAATACTTATTTTGCTTCTATTTGCTAACCACTATTTTTATTAAGAAAAGAAAACTTTATTACTTCATCTGTTCTAATAGCCAATTACTTCCTATCAGTATATTCAGACCATGAGTATTCAAAATATATTAATTCTTGCTGAATAGAATACCATCCTAGTAGTGTATAAAAGGGAAGGTAGCTCCCAGGCCCTTAAGAACTTAAGCTTTAAAACTCTTGTCCAAAACTAATAGCTGTTGTCCCACTTCCAGTATGACCAATATTGCGTAGAGAGGGGAAGAACTTTAATGCAGAGGTTCTTAATCAAGAGTCCAGAAACTAGGGTTTTTAAAAAAAAAAAAAGTATTTTGATAAACACATTTTAACATAATTAGTTCCCTTTGTAATCTTTACTTTATGGATTTAAAAATGTTATTCTGCAAATGATTTATAAACTTCAGCAGACTGCCAAAAGGCTCCATGACATGTAAAAGGTTAACAATTCCTGAAGGAATAACAAGAGGTCATTACCAATGGATTTCTATGCAGAATGGCATATCTTAAGATGTTTGCATCAAACATGTAAGTCTAAGCTTGCATGTTGGGGCAGGAGGGGAGACGCATAGGAGAGTCATCCTTTGTAACACTACATACCAAAGGAAGAATTTAGAGGAGATTAAATTTTTAAAAAGATATGTAGAAACATATGTTGGTTTCAAAGAAACTCAATTGTGTTTTCCTTTTGTTGAAATTCTGGTTAAATTCCAAAAAAGCGTTCTTCTTCTCTGCATTCAAAAGAGTCAACTTAAAAATGCCTTACCTTATGCTATCTTAGTTTTCATGAGTTCATTATCTAGATAATAAATCAGAGTCTTTAAAAATATGGCTGTCTATCCCTGAAAGGAGCTTGATCCAGGAATTTTAATGCTGCCATAAAATTTTTATGTCCCCCAGGCTTCTGTGGAAAATACTTTCTGCTATTTTTTTAGGGTTTGTCCCCATTGATTTTTTTGTAAGATCTCAGCAGTGTGTGCTTGTGAATCTCAGTTCAACGCTAAAATTTTTAAGATTATGTGTGGGCTCTGAGGCAATTATTTATTGTATTGGTACAGGATTAGTCATATATTTTAGTCAATCCTTAGCATCTTGACTACTCCTGGCAATTCTAGCCAAGTCACTAGCAATATAAACTCTAGTGGCTCCCCATTGCCACTAGGATCAAATAACAATCTCCTTTGTCTTTTAAAGCCCTTCACAGCCTGGCTGCAGAAAACCTTTCCAACCTTATTATACATTACTCACCTTCCCATTCTCTATGGTCTAGCCAAACTGACCTAGTCATACCTCATACTCGACACTAATTCTCTCATCTCCCAACCATTATACTGGTTCTCTCTGGAATGCATTCCCTTCTCACCTTCACCTCTTAAAATCTCTTCTTTCCTCCAAAACTCAGTTTAAGGTTTTCCTTAACCCTCAGATCCTACAACCTTCTCTCCCCAAATTCCTTGGCATGGCACCCACTCTAGAAGTACCTCCCCAGTTTTCTTTCTTTGATTGGGTTCCCCAAGGAACCTCTAGGTCAAAGTATTCTGTCAGTCCATATTCCTAAAACATCATTCCCAAGTCCCCATTAATTCATTTATTTTGACGGTTAGTTGGTTGAAACAATTAGTTCATAGAAAAGATATTTATTGAGATAGCCTTTGAAGAGGAACATCGTCTTACAAAACACCCTCTCCTCTAGGCTTGAGGTATACATTCCAACAGCTACACATGGGATCAGTGGACACGTTCAAAGAGTAAACCAGTGGAGAAGGAGAACAGTAGGGAACACACATGGCCAAGACATCTCATACTTCTGTCACCAAAAGGTCCTAATATCCTTTCTCTTGCCTTGGTGGACTCCTAAGGGGACTATTGCACCCCTCCAAAGCACACAATCTCTACTGCACAGTTCATTCACCTGGGCTCCCTGGGCCTGTTCTTTGCAACAGTTAAAATACATGACTGGCTGACTTTTGGACTCATCAAGTTTATGGTCGTCAGACTCCTACACTCTTTTGACTCTTGGGGCAGCTCCCTGATGGTATGGTGAGTAGTAGGCAAGATACCACTGAAGAGGGAGAGAAGGAAGAAAGAGAAATCCCTTCTCTCCCTGGCTGTCCTCTGGTAGAGGCGTGCGGGGTGGGAGGAATTTGTGATTGATTCTCTCTCAAAAGCAGAGTTCTCTCTCTAAAAATGGCTGTATCCTCCACTGCAAGAGCTCACACTTACTCAGAGCAACCTCATAAACTGTTTGCTAGGTACAGAGTTACAGATTGGGTCTTGCTCTTGAAAGGCCCACAAGAGTCATAGCCTTTCAGTCATCTAATTACTATCTGCTCTCAAATTCTATCAAACTTGACGATGGAACTGTATACCTAATATAGGAACAACAAAAAGTAGACACTTCTTTACAATCTAAGATCGTAATACTTCCTTGTTATTGTCTGCCCCTTACATTCTATAATTTCGTTGACTGGTTTGGAGGTAAAATATTTCTCAGAATGTTCTGATCAACCTCCCTAATCTCACTAAATATCTTTAAAATTTTGTACATATTCTTTATAAATTCATCTAGTAATAGATGCTTGCTGTTCAGTCATGTCTGACACTTCTTGACAGTATGAACCATACTGTCCATAGAGATTGTTTCAGCAAATATATTAGAATGGTTTCCCATTTCCTTCTCCAGTGGATTAAGGTAAACAGAGGTTAAGTGATTTGCCCAGGATTACATAGCTACTAAGTGTCAGAGGCCATAGCTGAATCAGGTCTTCCTGACTCCAGGCCCAGTGCTCCATCCACTGAGCCACCCAGCTGCTTCTAAAAGATGCTTACTTATATACATGTGGTAGGAACTGTTTCATTTTTTGGTTTTATGTCCTCAATGCAGGGCCTGGTACATAGTAGATAAATAACTAATCAATTTGGTTTATTAAATAATATAAATTTGTGGCAGGTCAATTTCAGTTGTCATTCTTCTGCCAGCGTTCAGCATCATGAAAGCTGGAACAGGGTAGGAATGACCTACATTGTAGGTTTAGCAAGATGTAAGTGCCGAGAAGACAAGGGAGCTGAGAATTCAAAGGAAGAAAACTGGTCAACTATGAAGTCAAGAGTATGAAGGGAGGAAAAGCAATATCAGAGAAGGGATGATGGATCAGGAGAACAGGGAGAAATGAAAGGACTGGAGTTTTTTTGGAGGAGAATGATATATCAATATGAATTATTTTCTTTCTCCCTAGATGTCACTAGTTTAGTGTAAGGTGAGATGATCTTATTCACATTATTTGAACGGTTTTATGTCAACTACATCAACAACTGTTACAGACCCATTGGCTTGAGGTGTTGGAAGGAAAGTTATTATTTGTAACCTATCATAACTGTCTGAAGTATTTGGAGAGCTGGCATGTGTAAGATAGATTAGAATTATTCTGTTAGGTCCCAGGGAGCAAAATTCAGAGCAATCGATGCATGGAAGTTACAGAGAGGGCAGTTTAAGTTTGATGTTAGGAAAAACTCCTCAGAGTAGACTTATCCAAAAGTTGAGTGGGGCATCTGAAAAGCAAAGAACAATCTCCATTCCTACCTTCAACATGAGAGGGTAGATTTGCAATCACTGAAGGTCTGCAAGGGAAAAATGGAAAGACCACCTGTCAACTATATTGTCAAAGTTATGATTTTGATTCAGATTTAACTTTTTATGGCCTCTGAAGTTCCTTTCACCTCATAATCCTGTGTAATTATCTTGGTGGTAGAAGTACACATTGACAATGAGGTTGATGCACGCATTGCCAGAGCTAGATCAGTGTTTTGGGAGGCTCCAAAGAAAAGGTTGGGAAAGAAGAGGTATTAGACTGAACACCAAACTGAAGGTCTACAGAGCTGTTGTGCTGACATCATTGTTATATACTTGTGAAACATGGACAGTCTACAAGCGCCATGCCAAGATATTGAATTGCTTCCATTTGAACTGTCTTAGGAAGATTCTGAGGATCACCTGGCAGGATAAGGTACCAGACACTGAAGTCCTTGCTTGAGCTGAACTGTCAAGTATTCAAACTATGCTTCAGGGAGCGCAACTCCAATGGACTGAAGCATCCATAGTCCTAAATTTACTGCAGCCATCACATGATATGAATCAAGTCCTTTACTTTTCCATTTCCTTATGCAAATCAAGGCTAAATTAGGGTCTAATAACATAGTCATACCATCACACGATAGAAAAGAGATGCTCTTAGAAGTTCTAAAATACATCCAACTATACATAGTATATTTATATAGTCTATAAAGACTAATCACTAGAGTTATCCAAAACTAGAATAAGGTGGCTAGCTATTGGCAGATAAGTAACACAAAAACAGGGTTCTGAACTTGAAGTCAGGAAAACCTGAGTTCAAATCCTCCCTCAGGTCTTTACTAGCTGTATAATCCTCGGCAACTCACTTGACCTCTCAGGCTCAGTTTCCTTGTCTGTAAAATGGGGATGATAATAACAGCACCTACTTTATTGTGAGGATAAAGTGAGATTAGACATGCAAGGCACTTGACAAACCTTAAAGTTCTACGTAAATGTTATGTAGCTCTAATTACCATTATTATTAATAATGATTACCCCTTCACTGATGGATGGCCATTTATGAAGAAATTTATAGGTAAAACTCATGCTTTGGGTAAGGATTGGAAAAATGTCCCTTCCAACTGCCAATTTCTATGATCCCAGCCATTATATGACTGGGAGAAAACTAAAGAACAAGAATAAGATGCTAAAATTTTTACATCTTAGTATTTTCTTTATTTTACCTACTAAACAATCATATATTTCATCAGGGGAGGGGAAATCAGTAGTGGGTACTGAGCAGGAGCAATAGTGAGAAAGTCATTATTCTCTGTTTTAAGAGTCTTTTTTGAGTCTATAACCTACTGATTAGGAAAGAATGCAAGGGAAACATATCCATCTTCTTTTAGTTTTAATGGGAAATTTCAAGTCTGGGTAATTTATTTTGTTTATGACATTATGTTACAATGCAGAATATGGAAAATATAACCTACCCTAAGGAATATGGAATAGCATCTCTGAATATTTCTTAGAAATTAAAATATAAAACATCTAGAAGGGAATTTATGTACAAAGGTAGGGGTTCTGGAAAGATCTCAGTAAAGTATCATGCCCCCTGCAGGCGCTCAATAAATATTCATTCTTGGTGATGACATAAATTGAGTGCTGTGTTGCATCTGCAGTGAGTTAGCTACTGTAATAAATACTTGTGTGAGGCTCTGCACATCACTTCACAGTTTTAGGTTGCATTTCTATGGGATGAATTGAATTGAAGATGTCAGACAGCCATGTGTCTAAGGCACTGACAGTCAAATTATTTGTGTGGTAATCTACATTGATTTCTTAAAAATATGAAATGAAGGATTACCATGTATCATCCACCAAAAAATTTTTTTTCACATTTGAAGTATGTGGTGTTTCTCAAAAATGCTTTAACAAGCACTTTCTTTAGAGAATTCTTGCAACAATATACGAGAAGTCAGTTTGCATTTGTGGTCTGTTTTCCAGATGTGATGGCTTAGCAAGGGTATGCTATAATCAGTTTGTATTTGATCAGGAGAAATTTTCAACATGAATATTTACACCTCTAATTTATTGTTTTGATAGAGAAAATGTTAATAATTCAGATTAATGCCATTTGCTATTTGTTCTGTTTGGTGGTGGTGGTGGTAATAGTTTTCAGTTGTTAAACATTTACCATCACACTCTTGCAAATAAGACATGAACCTCTTTAATGAATTGAACATGACTGGGACCAGTCTACATAGCACCGAACAAATAGATATTGACAATTTTTTTCCTTAAAATGGGCCTGAATAGGTAAGGAATCACCCCCCTTGTCAGTTTCCAGTCAGATTCATCAGATGATTGCCAACCCTAACTCACTTTGTTTGGGACTAAATAACAAACATGATTCAAATTCAGAAAGAATGAGGGAAGGAGGCTCATTCATGACATTCACAGGCCCTTCTCTCACTTCTAACATCTCCCTTTTGCATGAAACCAATTCCCGTTAATGGTAATTCCATCTTTATATCTTTATTCCTTTTATTACACCGCTCAATGTGACTACTGAAGATGAGTTTTGTCTGGACATCAGGGTGACTTGGGATAGTGAGGCAAGAAAAGCTAGGCTAAGATCATCACTGTGTGACCAGAAACAACTTCCTTAACCTCTCAAAGCTTCAGCTTCCTGAGCTGGAAAATCTGGGCTAACGAAGCCTTTGTTGTACTCCCGTAGACCTCCGTAGTATGTGTGTGTGACTCATAGCACCAGGGGAGAGTAAGGTCTCAGTTTTCTCTGCCACACATCATGATCCAGGTTCCAGGGTTGCCCACTGTCTCTTTCCTTTTTTGTACTTTATCACTCTCTTGCTGCTGCCTATACAACTCCACTGTCTCCTCTCTCCAGTTGTTGAGATGCCCTGATGATTCACTGTATGGAAATCACTTTGCAAGCTTTAAAGCATGAAATTAAAGTGGATTTGTTTGTTGATGATGATGGAGCTGCTGCTGTTGTTTCCTCTGCTGCTACTGTTGTTAAGATTCTTGTTCCTGTTACAAAGTCCAGCAGGGGTGGGGAACCTTTTATTGCCGAGATTTATTCTGTGAAATTTGGATTAAGTCAGTCACACTTGAGGGTCTAGAGGGCCACATGCGGCCTCAAGGCCACACGTTCCCCACCCCTGATGCAAGGCCTCAAAATTCCTGGTTGCCTCCTATCCTGTCCTATCATGCTAATTCTTATATATGTATAATAATCCCCCCTGGATGTCAGGGTCTTGGTATTAATCTCCCACCTCCAGAGCTAATCAATGCTAGCTCACAATCTCTGTGTGGTGAGGGTGATGGTAACAGATGGGCTCCTATCCTTCAACCCCTAGTCCCTGCTCCCATTCCCCTGGCTCCATGTGCCATTCAAATGATGAATAGCCAGTCTGATCACATGACCATCTCTGGGCTCTTTACAGCATAGCCATTGGGTCAGCCACGCACCTGCTCCCTCTTTCTCATTTTTCTACTAGCATTCTTCTTTTTGTGCAGCAGGGAAAATACAACCTTGGATTTGTTCAGATACCAAAAGTGCATTTATAAATGGGCCCCAGGGAACAATATGTGTGGAAAGGTACAAAAGAAAACCAGTTCTTCCTCCCTTGAATATTCATTGACCACCACGGAGTAAGCATTGTGCTGTCAAGGTCTAACTACTTCATAGAACGATTGCTGGAACCTTCAGGGAAAAGAAACTGTTTATAAGGAGAGAAAAACAGATTAATCAGAACTCTAGCCTTCAGCTGTCAGGACCAGAATACAATATGTCAATAGGAATATGAGGTGGCATTGACAAGAACATGGACTGACTTGCATTAGTCAGTCCTATTTGGAGAAACTTGATTGAAACAAAGGTTTTCACTGGAGTCCTGAATGCTTCTCAGAAAAATCCATTAGCTATGAAACTTGTTGCATTGATCCTAGCATAAAATACTGTGCCAAACAGGGAAATTATATTCCAGTAGCCTCACTACTGATACCCTGGACAAGGCTCAGAATTGATTTACTTGCAAAGGTGTATTGGTTTTGTAGAACAAGAATACCCTGCCTTTGTTTCATCCTGTGAACCTTCTTAGAGCAACTACTTTGAAGTGTCAAATGAACACTAGATTTATAGCATTCTTGGGGAATTAAGTGACTTCGATGTCTCTGACAGCAGGCTGTGAAACACCTTGTACTGCCAAGGAATACCCACATATAACCCATAGCTCTGAAGCACAGCTCACTTGAATGAGATCAGTCTTGCCTTCCTTACCTGGTCCTTCTTGGCCCACTCGCTCTTTTCACATTCCCTCAGGGCTTGGACCTTGGGCACATCTGAACTTGGTGCAATTTTAGTTGTCCTCCATTAATGTTCAATTCATTTGCAAGTATAAGACGCTACCAAAACATGGAATATAGGACAGTTTTATTACACAAAACAGAAAATTCAAGAACCCCATAAACTGAGAAGGAAATATTCACATCTGGTGGATTCTACTTTGTCTAAGCACCTTTATATAATTGATCTGAGTTGGAGTTAAAGCATCAGCCCCTACTCACCCTCATGAGGGAAAAGAACTCAGGGTTTCCAGAGAGCTGAGCAATTCATACTCCTTGCACACCCCACTTTTCCCAGAGTCCTACACTGTTAAATAGACTTAGAGCACCACCTTGCTATTGATCAAGAACTTGGACTTCTAGAGAGTAAACCACTCCACTCCCATAGACCTCCCTAGTATGTGTGTGTGACCCATAGTACCAGGGGACAGTAAGGTCTCAGTTTTCTCTGCCACACATCATGATCCAGGTTCCAGGGTTGCCCACTATCTCTTTCCTTTTTTGTGTTTTATCACTCTCTCTTGCTGCTGCCTATACAACTCCACTGTCTCCCTCTCCAGTTTGTGGCTCATCATTGCCACAGTCCATCACCTTCATCAAGGATTAAATAGTCAAAGGAAGGTTTTAATGAGACATTTTATATCAACTTAATACATGCTTTGAATTTGACATGACTTTCCTCTCTGCCTCACATATAAGTAGTGGTAGTTTATAATTGACAAAATGTGCCCATCATTTAGGTAATACCTGGAGAGAGTATTTATAGGGGTGGGGAACCTGCAACCTCAAGATCACCTGTGGCCCTCTAGATCCTCAAGTGTAACCCTTTGACTGAATCCAAACTTCACAGAACAAATCCCCTTAATAAAAGAATTTGTTCTGTAAAACTTGGACTCAGCCAAAAGGCAAAATCCAAGAACCTAGAAGGCCACATGTGGCCTCAAGGCTGCAGATTTCCCACTCATGGATAGTATATGGGCCAAATGGAATGCAATTGTACCATAAGAAATGCATTAGATGGTTTTGGAGAAACCTAGGAGGACTGGTATGAATTGATGCATACTAAAGTGAACAGAAGCAGAACAGTTTATATTATAACAAAATTGTAAAACTGATCAACTTTGAAAGACTTGAGAGTTTTGATTAACATAATAACAACCTGTCATTCTTCCTTTCCTCATCTCTACTTCCTGGCTTTCTTACGGTTCCAAATAAAATCGTACCTTCTACAAGAAACCTTTACTATACTTCTTCACTCTAGTGCCCTCTGTCGATTATCTCCTCTTTATTCTGTATATAGCTTGTTATCACATTTTCTTGAAGATCGTCTCCCCCATTAAACTGTGAGTTCCTTGAGAGCTGGGCTGTCTTGGAACTTGACATGGCTGCTGGCATTTAGTAGGTACTTCATATTTATTGCCTGACTGACAACCATGATACCAGAGGACTAACGGTTAATAATTCTACACACTTCCTAAAAGTGTGTAGAAAGAACAGTGATGAACTAAATATGCAGGATAAGATATAAATTTTTGGATACAGTAAATATGGGAATTCCTTTTACTTGACTATACATATATATATATATATATATATTTGTTACAAGTGAAAATATTTGGAATGATAATAGCGAAAATTGATCAGAAAGTAGAGATGTTCTATAATTTTCATCCTTACCCCAATGGAAATAATTTGAATTTGTTTTTATTTTATTGTTCGTATTTTTGCTTCACCTATAGCCAGAATTGTTTGAGTTGTTTTCTGAATCCTAAATCTAACCAATATAATTATAATACTAAAAAGAAGAAACCACTTTAGCCAGAATTTTTTTAGGTAAATTGTTGCCAGCTCATTCCTTCACCTATAAAAGATATTTCAGTATGGTCCAGAGGAAGATATAGTTTCAGGAGAAAAAATCCTAATTCACTAGAATGAATTAGCTGTAAAATATAAGTTCAATAACTGTAAGAATTGACTTATCTAGTGGGTCCATTTTGAGTTGTCCCTTTCTGTAGTTAGCAATTATCTACCAAGGGAGATTATAATTATAATTTAGCTATGTAGCTATAGAACATTACATAGGTATATAATACCATATGTATATAGTTATAGGACATTATATGTATATAGTATAGTCATATATAATATATAGTTAGAGAATGTTATCTTTCAAATAAACTGTTGCTAAACTTCTCCTTTAAGAAATAATGGATCCCACTGGTCAAAACCAATATGACCATGTTTTCCACAAAAACGAAGATACTTGTCTTCCTGTTTACTATTGTAGAAAGATCTGAATACAGATCACCTACTAGTTTTCCAGTTACTGTGGATAAACAGAATATGAGGAAGAAAATAAACATTTATTAATATGTGCCAGGTACTGTGTGCCACATACTTTACAAATTTTGTTTCACAACAGCCTTGAGATAGGTGCTATTATTATCCCTTGTTTACAGTTAAAGAAATTGAAGCAAGCAAAGTTTAAATGAACTGCCCAAGGAAACACAGTTTCCATGAGTTTTGAGGTCACATTTGAATTCAGATCTTTCTGATTCCATGTCCAGAGTTCTATCTACTGCACAACCTAGCTGCTTTTACAAAGAAGTGAAGTTAGGGTACTGCCCTGTTTGCATTTTTCCTACATGAGAATCCTGTCCCCTTGGATTTTTAACAATAGTGTTATGGCTAGAGTTCCAAAAAAAATACTTATCCATGGCTATGTCAAGGGTGTATGGTTTAGTTGCTAACAAAGCAGATTCATTGGGAATTGGGAGTGGACTGACACGGATGGGTTTTTGTTTTGTTACTTGAAGATTTCTAATTAAGATTTCTAAGATTGCCTGCCTTACCTCTGGAAAAGGTTTGTGATACACACAGGAAGAATCCAAATTCTGTGTTACAAGGATTAAGCATGCAAATAAAGTCTTTATTTTTGAAACAGAGTTAAGTGACTTGCCCAGGGTCATACATCTAATATGTGTCTGAGGCCAATTTGAATTCAGGTTGTACTGATTCCAGGGCCAGTATTCTTTCCACCATGCCACCTAGCCGCCCAACAGATAAAGTCCTGAGAGGCAATGTCCTCGAGAGGATAAAGATGGCCAGTCAGGAAGACTTGGGTTCAAGTCCTGCCTTTGACATATAATGGCCTACAAGAAGATGCAGTGAGGGGGAGACTAAAATAATAAGAATAAGTGAACAGCTTATGAACTTCCAGTTGTCAGTTCCTTAACACTCAAAATAACATGGTAGCTTTGGGCAAGTGTGTTGTGAACAAGTCTTAGATCCAAGCACCTACTTGTACACACACAAGTTAAAGTTGTACTCCCAATGGGGCAGAAAGTTCTATGGAAACCGAGTGTTCTGGACTTTTTCCAACTAATGTTCAGGTAACATTTTCAAAGTAAATAAATTCAGGCATGCCTGTTTACAAGAATTTGTGTCTAATTGGAGGAAGAAAAAAATGCCAGACCATTGGATCTTTCCAGAACAATCACTTGAGATTGCAATTACCATATAGGCAATAGGGGCAAGCCAGATAATTAAGGAAGGAAGGAAGGCATCATATGAAAAAAATAAAAGACAAAAAAGGTATGATGCCACCAGGAAGAGAGATGATGTGCAATTAACCTTTCCAACAATTAACCGTAGCTCATCAAGTAAACTCCTTTCATAGAAAGGACAAGGCTACACTATGACATTTTCTCAAATATTATTTATCTGCATGCAAACTATAAATTTTCCTTTTTTTTTTCTTAGAATCATAGAAAAGGATATATTTAGACCTGTTTCTCCCACGTTATCAACTTTCACAGTAATATTTTACTAAAGGACTCCAAATTACCAATGGATTTCAGTAAGTTGTACCTTAGACTAGAAGTGTTGAACACAGCCTGTGGGCTGCGTTCTAGAAGAAAGATTACTGAGTACAGACAAACTAGATTAAAATGTATTTGTGAAATACTAAAAAAGGAATAAAAATACAATAGATCACTGATAATGTTAATATGTGATTTTCTCAGTCAATATACAGCCTTCAGGAATTCTGATGTCTTTTTTAGTGGCCCCTTGTTTCAATTTGAGTTTGACACCGCTGCTTTAGATGATGTAAGCCTGATAAATACAATGGAATATTGCAGTAAATGTTATGCATGACCCCTTTACCTAATACATCTATATTGTGGGACAGTGACCATTATTTGACAGCAATTTGACCCTCAAATAGACCTGACATTTGACCTCAGATTCCACCTCCTCTTGTGTGATCAAAGGTGAATGAATTGATCTACAGATTCTGTTCTCATAATGACAGAGTGGATAAAAGGAAAATTCAATTACAAATATGTCATTATTCAAAGAGTGCAGACATTCCTCTTGGAATATCTGGGTGAAGGCGGCTCACTTGTTCTCAATTTCACATAGTTTTATCATTCTCATGCTGTATCTCTTTTAGAATATGAGCTCTTTAAGAACAGGGACTGTCATCCTTTTGTATTTGTATCCCGGACCTTTAGAAAAGTACTTTGCACATAGTAAGAACCGAAAAAATACTGTTTTTCATTTATTCCTTCACTCACAGAAACTGTCTGCCCTGAGGCTGCCGATGATCTCTTATCTGATAGATTTTATGACCTTTTCTCCATCTCTATCCTTCTGATCCTCACAGACAATGTTGACAAGCCTCTGCTCTTCAATGTTCATTATTCTACCCAGATTCTGCTCCTACTTCTCTGACCACTCCTTCTTAGGTTAATTAGCTAGATCAATATCCTTTCCACTAATAATGAGTATAACCCCATGGAAATTATAATTCAGTGATAGCTCATGTTAGTGTAATATTTTATCTGTGTCATCTCACTTTATCCACAAGAAATTCCTATGAGGTAGACAGTGCAAATCCTGTTATCCCTTTTCAATCTTTGCCCTCATGCTTAGAAATTCTCACGCTAAAGAATTTAAGACCAGATTCATGAAATTATCAAGTGACATATCAGACTGAGGAAAAGAAAAAAAAATCTATTTTTTCAAGTTTGGGTGGTTTTGCATGGGATTATTAGAAATAAATCCAGGGAATACTATTGTGATATACAAGTGATGATATAATGACTGGTTTCAGAAAAACCTGGGAAAACAGACTAATTCAAAGTGAGTTGAGTAGAACCAGGAGAACATGGTACACGGTAACAGCAATATTGTGATGATAATCAACTGTGAAAGACTTAGCTACTCTTATCAATACAACAATCCAAGATAATTCCAAAGGACCCATGAAGAAAAATGCTCTCTGCGTCCAGAGAGGAAACTGATAGACTCAGTGCAAACTGAAGCACACTATTTTTATTTTTCTGACTTTTTTCTTCAACATGGCTAATATGAATATATTTTTGCATGACTTTACATGTTTGGTTGCTTTCTCAATGTGTGGGAGAAGGCTAGAGGGAGGGAGAATTTTGGAAGTTAAAATTTTAAAGTGAATGCAAAAAAGAAAAAATTAAATAAGAAAAGAAATAAGTTCAAGGAAAAAGAGAAGATTTTCAAAAATGTCAGACATTTGTGGTTAGGATATCATGGTAGACAAGTCACCAGTTAGGTTGGACTGCTTTTCACTTTCCATGACACCAAGAACAAAACACATGCTGGATTTCATGTTTCTTTCTCTTTGATTTCTTGTTAATTTCATCTACTCTCTTTGAAGTGATTAATATAAATCACATCACTGTTAGGGAATGCAGATCCCCTGACTTAAAATCCATTCATTTGTCCATAATGCCACACCATTTCTAGGTCTGTCATCCTATATTTTTTATTGTCAGTAAGTTCCTGGAAAGCTATGCCTTCCTCTCTAAGAGTTGGGCAATGTTTGTTTTCTTAGATTTTCTACAATCACAATATAACAGCCTAGAAACAGAAATTTGTTCATGAACAAAGAACAGAAATTCATTTGTCTAAGGGCAAAATAATCAATCAAAAAATATTTGAGACCTAATATATATTAGATGAAAGGTATACAAAGGGCACAGGGGAACTAGAGTCAGGAAGACATTTTCCTGAGTTCAAATCTGACCTTAGACACTTACTAGCTAGCTGTGTGACCCTGGACAACTCACTTAATCCTGTTTGCCTCGGTTTCCTCATCTGTAAAATGAGCTAGAGAAGGAAATGGCAAACCACTACGGTATCTTTGCCTAGAAAACCCCAAATGGGATCAGATAGGACGGAAAACAGCTGAATGCCAACAATAACACGAAGACAAAAATGAAACAGCCCCTGCCCTCAAAAAGTTACCATTATGGATAGGGGAAGGTGGGGAAAGCATGGAAATCATTCTTGAATAGAACTGAATTAGGAAATCTCAAGGCAAAGGAATAAAAGCAGGTGTCCAGAACTTAGAAAATACAGTTATTCCCAGTATTGGGACCACTTGGGAAATTCTTACTGCAAACTGCAGATCCCTTCTAGCATCCTCATTTCTTCTAGCACAACCAGGGAAAAGGGAAAAGACAAAGTACTCTCCTCTGCCCTTCTCTTTCCTCTCCCTTTATCAGATATGGGACTTAGGGGAACAGAGAAGGTTTATCTCCATCTTCCTTCCTTTACCATTGCAATGGCCAACTGGTCACTGCCATTTACCTAGAAGTTATGCGTTACTTCCCTCTCTTGTCCTAGCTAAAGCACATTCAAATAGGAACAGCATAAGAAATTTTTTGCCGTGTGGTAAGTCCTCTTGTCTAGCAGCACAGTAGTTTTCTCCATCAAAAAGTGCTTGGAACAGAATAGGCACATAGTAATATTTTTTAAATTGAATTCACTAATGTATTTAAATTTTCTTCTTATTGCCTGCCTTTGTGTCAGTCATTTAACAAATATTTTTAAAGTGCCTACTATGTTTCAAGCACTGTGCTTATTTCTGAGCATACAAAGAAAAGCAAAAGATAGCCCCTGCCCACAAGGAACTCACAGTCCAATGGGGAAAACAACTATGTACAAGCTATACAAGCCATACGCAGAGTAAATTGGAAATGATCAGTATGGTGTAGGGGTGAGAAAGAGAAAGGGAAAGGGAGAGGGGGAAAAAGCGGGGAGGGGAGGGGTGGAGAGAGACAGAGGGGACAGAGAGATAAAAAGAGACAGAGGAAGGGAGGGAGGAAGAGGGGGAGAGAGAGGGAGAGAAACGAGGAAACACAGATCGTGACTTAACTTTGTGACTCATGGTAAACAAACCAGTGGAGACACACTGAGCCTCAAAGAATATGGCACTTGGGGTTTTATTTTGTTTTGGTTTTTAGGGAGAAAAATGCATTTTACCTTGTAGAATGAATCAATTTAATATACAATTATATTTACATATACCTATTTTTCTATATGTATATACACATACACATATACATATAGATGGCATAAATAACCAGGCAGGTCTTCTGGGCCACTGTCATAAAACTCCCTCATTACCCTGAGTGTTTTCCAAACACTGTGCTCTTTATTCATTCTCTGTGTCCTTATTTACATATGTTTGGTTTGTGTGGGCATTTGGATTCTAAGAGGATGTTATCAACTTCACTGGTAAATATTTTTAGCCTTCTCAGTGTAGGACTCCTTGTTCACAACATCTTATTTGTGAGCTCAGGACCATGATTATTGCTAACAAGTAGCTTTTACAAACATCTGCTTTGAGGAATGGGAACCAGGGAGGAGGGTGATCTAAAGGAAGAGAAAAGGCATTAAAATAAATATTCAGGATGGGACTTAAACTCATCTATGTATATTCATTTAGGATCTGGTGAATTAGACCTTTTAGTTTGCCTCACTAGTCCTCTGTGTCCCCTGCCAACACTGAGACTTTCTAGTTCTCTGGACCCAGCTTCAAGCAGACTTTCTGGCCCCACCACTGCTAGTGATTTCTCTCCTAAAGCACCCTCTATCTACTCTGCATGTATCCTGTATATACTTACTTCATATATGCTGATCTATTTACATGTTATCTCCCCCATTAGAATACATTCCTTCAGGGTAAGGATTTCTTTTTCCTTTGTTTTAGTATCCCCCAAACTTAGGACAGTACTAGGTACATAATAAGCACTTAAAAACGCTTATTATTAGATAGATTTAATAATTGGTGATTGGCTGGTTGATGAACCTCCTATCCTCTAATCTTTCTCCTCTGGATCTATCCCAGCTTATAACTGTGCCTAATCTGCCCCTGGGTGGTCAGGATGAGAGAATGCTGGATCTGGAGTCAAGGGAATTAGGTTTAAATCCTAGTTATGTGAATTTGGACAGATCTCATGACCTCTCTGGGCCTCAGTTTCTTCACCTTTAAAATAAGAGTTTTGGACTAGGTGACCTCCAAGGCCACTTCCGGATTAACTAACTGAGCTATGATCCCATGGGTTCAAACCACCTACTTGAAACTAGACAATCTTTTTTGGTTGTGAAATTGTATGGTTAAATATTACATCCATTTTTAAAGCAATATAACAATATGTAAAGGAAATACAAAAGGGAAAACTAAGCATCTTAAAAAGATGACCTTTGGACTTGAGACCCGAATGTTAAGATAATAGCGCGACTTTAGGTAATATGAATGTAAATAAACTTGTCTCTTCTCTGTCTGTGCCTGACTTTTGTTTATCCCCAGACTCTGTGTCCCAGGGAATTAAATGCCTAGAGGCTCAATATTGGGTGCTACATAAACAAACGTGGAAGAGATTTCTGGGTAATATCTTCTGTTATTTAGCATTTCTTATTTCTAATGTGCTACTCAGTCATTTTATGAGCCAATTTAATGTGGCACTTGGTAAATCAGTCTTAGATGCTTGGGGGAGAGTGTCACGGGCAGATGAAAGTCAAATGCTCACCCTGAGGATTGGAAATGATGAACTGGAATGTGAAACAAGTACACCAAGAATGAATTTTCTAGAATATAGTAACCTGAGGCAAGAAATCAAGACCTGTGTAGACTGAGTGAATAATCCTAGGAAAGTCACATCAGTTGAGTCTCAGGTTGTTTATAAAAATTATTGCCACCATATTTTGTCAAGAATTTTCAGAGTTTTGGTTATAATGTGATAAATGAATTTGTGAAGGATCTCGGTTATCACTAATGGTAATAAAACAGTGATATTGGCTTACATTTGAAAGTTTTGAATTATTTCCTATTACACATTGGTTTATTGGGCAGAATGAGGTAAGATATGTTTGGTATATTTGGATAGGAACTAAACCAAAATTACAAAAATAAATGCATGTTCAAATTTACATTGACCAAACAGGAAATTTTGTATACAACCAATCAGAGAAGTATGAATGGTACAGTTTCATTTATCAGCTGATTTGTTATAGATCAGGTAATTGTTTCTATTTAGCTTAAGAATATTCAAGCGCCAATTCTATTTCTTTAAGATTATGCTAAATGGCACAATGGATAGAGTATCAGGTCTGGAGTCAGAAAGACTCTTCTTCCTAAGTTCAAATCTGCCTTCAGACACTTATTAGCTTGTGACCCTGCTTGCCTCAGTTTCCTCATCTATAAAATGAGCTGGAGAAGGAAATGGCAAACCACAAGAGTATCTTTTCCAAGAAAATGCCAGACTGGATCAAGCAGAGTTAGATATTGCTGACAAATGACTGAACTGAATTGTAAATGTCTGTCATGTTTCAGACATACCAAAACTGTTTCATGCATGTTAAGTAATTTAAACCTCTTGTCAACTTTCAAAGTCAAGGGGATAGGTATTGTTAATCCTAGGATCATAGACGTGGGACTGGAAGATGCTTTAGAGTTAGGTTGCACAGGACCTGGACTCAGGAACACTTAAGTTCAAGTCTGACCTCACTAGCTGTTCAGCCCTGGCAAGTCACTTAACCTCAATTTTTGGATCTGCTAAATAACAATAATTGCAGCACCTCTCTTCCAAAATTGCTGAGAGGATCCAATGAGATAATCATTGGCACTTAGTAAGCACTACATAAATGTTAATTTTTATCATCCTAATCATCTGCTCCAGTGGTGTCAATGGGGGCCACTAAACGGTACGTAAGCATCTTTACAGGCTACATATTGACTTGATTTTAAAATGTAATATTGCCTATATTTTATTGTACTTTTATTTATCTTGCTAAATATTTCCCAGTTATATTTTAATCTGGTTTGGGTCACACTTGAAAATACTGTGGGTCACATGTTTGACACCTGTGGAATGGTTCAAAGCCCCTCCTCCCTCCGTTTTATAGATAAGGAAACTGAAGTTCAGAGTGGGCAAACAGCTTTCCCAGAAGTCATATAACTAGTAAACAGCTGGACAGGGATTCCAA
This sequence comes from Bettongia penicillata ogilbyi, assembly GCA_023548195.1. NCBI lineage: Eukaryota > Metazoa > Chordata > Mammalia > Diprotodontia > Potoroidae > Bettongia > Bettongia penicillata. Next base: position 1,261,470 of record JAJHZJ010000772.1, read on the forward strand.
TCTAGGTCCTATGCCTCTAAATCCATTTTCCACTGCATCCTGCTCCCTTTATTACTTGATTAACCCCATTTTACAGTTGAGGAAGCCTAGACTCATATAGATTAAGTGACTTCTAGTGAGTTCTAGGTCCAAATGACTTCACATTTCATGATTCTAAGTCAAGCTCTCCAATTCCAAGGCCTGTGGTTTTCGTTTTTCCATTCAACCTATACTAAACTGCCTATTAATTTAAGGCGTCTGGAGCAGGCTGGCCCTTCCCTCTTCCCCCTCCCCCACTATTTTGTCTTCAGAAGAGGAAAGAGGTATTTTCCAGAAATGCTGCTGTTTCCTTGTTTTCTGCTTTATAAACAAATGTGAGACTAAAAATGAATTATCTAAAATAGCATCTATGAGAGTTAATAGCTACTGTGGGTGGGCCATATGATAAATCTACCATCACTCCCTGTGATATTTATAATTAATACTTTCTCTTTCCTAGCCAGACAATAATTCCGCTTAGGTTTCTAAATAGAGAAATGAGGAATGTGTCTTTACACAGAGATATTGTTATGCTTGCTGCCCTGCAAATTTAGATCTGTGAGGAAAAAAAAGAAAAGTATTACCTATCAGCTCCCATTTTCCTACTGACCCTTAGACTCAACTCTGTGCCTCCTCTAATTTAAGTAAATTCTGGACTGGTCTAGTTCTGACAGCATTCATCTCACTGATGGGTACAATGGATGCCTTGAAATAACCAATAGAGAGTAAAATATAATTTTCAATATAGATACAACTTTAGGAATTTAATTTCCTGTTGGGTTTCTTAAAAAACTAAAGTATTGGATTGGACTGAAATCATTCCCTTTGAACTATGACCCAAGTCTGTTGTTTCACCAGAATAAATCATTGTACATAGATAGTGTCACTCCCCTTTTTCAAAAGGTCAGCTGGCTTCCTAGGGCATCCATAAGCTCCTTTTTTGGTATGTAAAGTCCTTCTTACCCTGTCCCAACATGCTTTCCTAGACTTATTACATATTATCCCTCCTCAAGTATTCTACATTTATGCCAAAGTGACCTTACTGATCTCTGTATTTGGCATTCCATTTCCTATCTCTAATGGAATGTTCTTCCTCATCACCTCTGACTCAGACTATCTAGCTTCTTTCAGATTTCTGCTCTGATGTTATCTCTTACAAGAGGTGTTTGCTGATGCCTCAACTGTTGGTGCTCGCCTATCTAGCTATCTATCCTCTAGCTATCCATTTGTTCATCTACTATCTTTCTCTCTAAGTATACAATCTATCTACCTAGTCATTCACCTATCTATTAATAGAGATATAAATATATTATCCCCCAATGGAATGTAAGCTTCTTGATGGCAAATACTATTTTGTATTGTCTCTGTATCCTTAGCTTCTTATATGGTACCTGGTACAGGTAGGAAATTAATGGAAGGAAGGAAGGAAGGAAGGAAGGAAGGAAGGAAGGAAGGAAGGAAGGAAGGAAGGAAGGAAGGAAGGAAGGAAGGAAGGAAGGAAGGAGGGAAGGAAGAAAGAAGGGAGGGAATTAGGAGAGGAGGGAAGGAGGGAAAGAAAGGACCTTAAAACCATCTGTGGTCATAGAGTTCCATTGCTGACCTTTCTGGTGATTCCCTCTTGCTCAAGCAATAAATATAAATGTTTTAAACACGAATCTCATATAATTCCTCCACGATGATATTCTCTGCTCAGAATATTACTATTGTGGCAAAAACTCATAGAAGAGTTGGCATGGGTTACTTATAAACAGTAAAGTCAGCTATTCGAACATTATCAAAGCTGAGGAGCCATATTGTGGTGGCAGAGAAAAAATAGAATGACAGAAGGCAGTTAGAAGTTAGGAAGACTTAGGTTCAGGTTAGGAAATCCCCACTCAGATATTAACTAGCTATGTAATTCTGGGCATATCACTTAACCTCTCTGGGCTTCAATTTAACCAACTGTAAAATGGGCTTATGACTCCCCCATGTTACAATGACCTCTGAAGTCCCTTCTAGATCTAAATCTAGAAGCCTTTCTAATTTTATTGTTTTCGTCTCTAAAGACACAAAGGGAAATCTCTCCATTTGAAAGGCATAGCCCCCTCCTGATTCCCCAAGCCTCTGCTGGGATGAGTTTATTCCATCAAGTCTAGAAGAGAAGCAAGGATAAAATCCTGGGCACAAAGAGGTTTTTCAGGCAGGACAGCTTCAATACGGAATGTTCCCCTTTCCCTAAGTGGTTTTGCCAGAAAGAATGGCATCCTTACTTCATACCAAATTAAAACCAGATGCCATCCTGCTAATTTTCTGCCCTGCCACGTGAATGTCATCTGCTGCCTGTGTTTACCAATCACAAAATGAAAAATATTTTTTTCAATACATTTGACTTGGTTATCCAATTCTGTTCTCATTAATTTTTATTAGTCCCTTTCCAGAATATAATTTTTGGATTTTATTTTGAATGTCCCTCAGTAAGTGTTTTATAGCTCATGAAAATACTGAAATCTGGATGTACGGATCTTTTTCAAATAACTTGGCAATGCTCATGAGATGCAATTACAGATCCATGTAGGAAAAAAAAAAGAAAAAACACCAGATCTGTAAGCATGAAACGGATGTTTGAGTGAATATTATCAAATGTAAGTCATGCCTGTCAAAAGTTATGTTCTCATGTGCAGTGAAAAGCAGTTAAAGTATCTCAGTACATCAGTAGATTTGTGATCTCACTTTTGTGGATATTCTATCCAATAGTACAATTTGTGATCATGACTTCTCATCCTATTTGACTCTGGTTCATGTCCTCTCAGATATCTTCCACAAATGTTCACCCCATCTGAAGAGTTCTTTTCACTAGATCTATTGACATGGCATAGATATCAACAGACTAGCTTGTGAGTTGTCCATAAGTGATGGGTTGTCCACTTGTGATCAATTGTCCATCAATGGTCCTTTATCCATAAGAACAGCTCATCTTATTATCTACAGTCATACAGCTCTTTGATGATTTTCTTTCCTCTTATGCACCTCATTATTAATAACATGTTGCCAGCTACTCAAGCCTACCATGCACCTCTCCTTTACCCTTTGGATGACCCTCCACAGTTCTTAAGAAACTGTATTATTTCATGATTCATAGTCCTGTGGCATCACTGAAAGACTATGGATATTAAAAATATGGACCTTTGTCTCAGGGAGATGGTTGGATGGATTTAAAAAATTACAGTTCTCTATGCAATTCAGCCCACTCCCCCCACCCCTCTTCTCCTCTTGTTCAGTCCTGGGTCCTGGGCCCAGCTCATTTTCTGAGTCCTGTCAGTTCAATAGGAAAGCAAATACATCAATGCTGTACCAAAATAAATGGGTGCATCTTAGTGATCCTAATATTTCTATTTCTTCCCTTCAATCTCAACTGAAGAATTTGATGCTAAATAATTTTATTATTATTTATGTTGTTTGGAGATTTTATTTTGGGAATAAGAGCATTCTTCTTCCTCAGAAACTGGTACAATGGTTGGATGAAGGGATTCAGTTAACGAAAAAAAATTATTGATTACAGAGGTAACTTTTTGTAATGGCAAGTTACATGGGCAAACCTATGTTCTCACAGAGATCTCTCTTTAAGAGGCAGCTCAGGCACCATCTTCTGAATGCCCCCAAATGCTAGCGCCTTTCATCCTAGATTGCATTGTATTGGACTACTTTACATATATTTGTATTATTAACTTTATATTTATGCTGTTTATATTTTGATTTGTGCTTTTAGTCATCTCCATTAAAATGTAAGCTCTTTTCTAACAGGATCGCTTCATTCTTGGTACGTGTATCCCCAGTGCTTTGCACAGTGATTGACACATGGTAGGCACTTAGCAAATGCTCATTAATCAGTTGATTGATTGATAGTTTTGACCCTGTCCCTAATTATCGGTCATAGTGAGTGAGTCGCCTAATTTATTTTGTGCTTCAGGTATCTAATAGTGAAATGTCGGAGATGGACTAGATAGGGTCCAAGATACTTTTCAGGTCTATGATTCTATGTAATTAAGCCCATGTCCTGGAAATGGCATTTGTATAGGATTTTATTCCAATCAATCAACAACAGTAATAATAATGATAGCTAGCATTTATACAGTGCTCCAAGGTTTGCAAAGCCCTTCAGCACTGGACCGCTTTGCTATACTTACTATGTGCCAGGTGCTGTGCTAGATATTGAGAATACAAAGAAAAAGGAAAGGCTGTTTAAAAACCACCTTGAAGGTCATCAGAATAAGTATTAATAGCTCCATTTGACAGATAAAGAAACTGAGGCTCTATATGCTTCATTATGCAGGAAGCAGAGAATAGAATCCAAGTTGTACGTAAAAAGCAAAACCTTATTTCTCCAATGTTATTCGGTGATACTCAAGGCTATAAAGGGGATCAAATGGTTCCTGTGAATGACTAAGCACCCTGCATCCAGAACTCGGCATTGACATCATGTTGGCAGTATGGTTCAGTGCAAAGAGCATGTGAACCAGGAGTCAGAGAAAATGAAGTCTGAATCCCATCTGGCCTACTCACTCCCCAAGGAACCTTGAGTAAGCCCCTTTCATGTCTTTGGACCTGAATTATCTCAAATACAAAATTAGAGCATTAGACTAGATGATCTCTTGGGTATCTTCCAACTCTAGACTTATGAATGTTTCATTGCCTGATTTTTTGACACACAGAGTAAAGGGGGAAATTGAGGTAATTATGTGTACAGTTTGATATCCCTCCCCCCATAGTTAGTGTTAACTGAATGAGCCAAGTAACAGAAGCAAAATATTTTCAGTTTAAATTATACAGATAATTACCTCCTATTCTCCACTTCATTTCTCACACATAAATAAACATCCTCTATGTTCCTAAAATTTTCCAAGTGCAAAAATATGACTTTCACATTTATATGTTGGGTGTCTTGGAATTCCCAAGGAGATATTGCCATATAAATATAAATAATCATCTTGGGGTTCCAAAAAAGTACTCAATCTGAAAGTCTGACAGTTTTCCCATCCCTTCAGCCAAGCCATACATCTGAGTTCTGTGTGTCCCTCTTAAGTCACTGGGAGAGTACACATCTCTCCTAAATTCTTTCATCTCTAACTGATTTAGCTCTGTGCTTAGAGGACATTAAAAAGTTCCACTCTTTCTAAAAAGCATGTTAGTGTTAGTTGCCAAGAAGTTTTTGATTGCCCTTAAGGTCTAAGTCTCTACTACCTGTCTATCCAAGAATGCCAAAGACAATACATTCAATTATTTAGGACTCAAAAGCTTGTTTTCAAATGTTACTGTTTTCATTATTGCTATCTCAGCCCTTGAGAGATCCACCTATCTCTTGGACTGTTTGTTCAGGATGTAGGACTTTTAAGTTATTTGACTCCAGTCCAATGCCCATACTCGTACCCAGAAACTTTCATCCTCCAATTTCTTAACATTTTTTCTGAATATGACTCCCTTCCCTCAAGTAACTATCTTCATATTGGTCTTCTTGTCGGACGTGGAAGTTCAAGTTGAAATGGTCATTTCCTTCTAAGAAGTGATTGTTGACCTTGGCAGAGTTTACAAAGAAGTATCTTGATGATGAGAATACATTTGACTTTTGATTTTCTCCTATGACTTTCCCTTTCCCATCCTTCCAAACTATCTTGTTCCGTGACCTTGCTCTTTAGTTATGTGGTGTAGAGGAAAGAAATTTGTGTTTGAAATCAAAAGAACTCTCAATTCTGTCAATTTACCATCTGTCTAATCTCAGACAGGTCCCTTATTTCCTCCCCTTTAGCCTCACTTTTCTGTAAAATGAAAATGACAATCTTTGTACCACATTGGCATCTTATGAGAATAAGATGAGCTAATGTAGATTAAATATTTTGTAACTTCTTTACACTCGATAACTTTCCTTCCTTTTTTGGTGAGATGGGAGACTATGGAAGAGAAAATGCTGATGGCAGAGAATGAAGCAGGGAGGAAGGAAAATTCTAAATAATCCACAGGCTGAGTAATTAGTTCTTGAAAGATTGAGAGTCGGTTGAATTTATTTAAAGATTTCTTGCATTATCATTAGTACTGTCCATTCTGGTAATTGAGTTGAGTTTGGGGAAGGGTCAGTCAATCAGCCAGCATTTGCTAAGTATTTCTGTGTCAAGCCTTGAGGATATAAAGACTAAAACATAGCCCCTGCCTTCAAGGAGCTCACACTCTAATGGGGGAAACAGTATATAAACCATTATGTACATATATGAATGATATATCTGAGGTAAATAGGAAGTTATTTCAGAGGGACAGGTCTGGCAGGAAATGGGGTGGAGGGGAGACCAGAAAAGGTACCTGAGATAAAATGTGTTATGGTACATTTTTTCTCGTCATCCTACTAAAACATTCACAAAAAAGCAGGAAGCAAATGTCTATGGTTTAGCACAATTTTTCTTAATTGAAGCAGGCTTTTCCCCCAAGGGAAGATCATGCCACTTAAGCATTTTCCCCTTGACATTTCCTTTCAGGAAATTGGAGCTGCCTATCATGAATAATAAATGCTTTCTTTTATACTTGTATTGGTCTGCCCCCAACCCCACAAAATTTGGGGAAGTTTCTTTTCAGACTGATGGCCTTACTTGTCTCTGATAGGCTACACAATCCCCTCACTTAGAACACTTTGCACATCCCCCAAACTTTCAAGTAGAACATCCCTGGCATGTAGCTAATGAGATCTTTCTTCATAATAAGCCCTCAGAAAAGGGCAATATCATTTTCACATTCAGAAATATGTCCATGTTGAAATCTACTGCACAGGCTCAGAAAGGTCACCAGTTTTCTCTGAAAACAAAGTTGTTCAGGAATAAGGGAAAATCTAATTGGGGGAGAAAAACAGGTTAAAATGAAAGAGGACAAATAGATTTTTACTCATCTCTTTATACCGAATGCACTCAATGTTTATCTGCTAATGAGACCAAAAATACACTAGTTTTCCTACATGGGCTCCTATAAGCAGGAGACACTGTGAAATAATTTTGACTAGATGCATTTTCCTCTAGTCTTATTATTTTAAAATTTGTATTTAATCATTTTTTGTCATGCATATACTGTAGAGTTCAAGTCATCTTACCATTTACCCAACTAATCCTTTAGGTATTCCGGTAAAACATGTAATACAATTACCAATTTTAAATCAGGGGGAATAGATTAAATTGCTTGTCAAAGGTCACTCAATTAGATTTTGGTGTTGTCAAGGGAAAACAAGTTCAAGACTCCAGCAAAAACCCTGGTACTTCTCCAAATATATCAAAAATAATAATATAACAGAATCACAGAATCCAATTCTGGAAAAGAAATTACCATCATAGCATATCCAACAAGTCCCTATTCAGCCTCTGCTTAAAGACTTTTAATGAAAAGAAATACACACACACACACACACACACACACACACATATACACACACACTACTCAAGGCAACCCATTTTCATTTTGGATAGCTCTGATTGTCAATAACCTTTTCCTGACATCAAGCCTAAATCTTCCTTCATGAAACTTGTACACATTGCTCTTGGATCTTCCCTTTCAGACTAAAGAGGGGGGGAAAAAATCATTCTTTTTGTACATAACAAACTTTCAAATATTTGGAGACCCACTAGCATGGCATCCTATATCTTCCCTAAGCTAAACATGTCCAGTTCTTCATCTGCTTCTTATATGGTATCAACTCAAGGCTTTTCACCATGCCAATTGTCATCCTCTAGACACTCTCCAGTTTACCAATGCCTTTCTCAAACTGTGGTGCCCATCACTTTACATAGTATTCCATATCTGTTCTGATGAGGGCAGAGTATTGACAAATTATCCTCTCTATTCTTAGAAACTATCCCTATCTTAATGCCTTTCTGGATCATATTACCTGTTTTGGCTGCCACATCATTCTTCCAATTAACATTAAACTTGGAGAGTACTAAAACCTCCCAGATATTTTTTTTCTGTAACCATGCCTCCCCCATTTTGTATTTAAGAAGCTTAGTGTTTGAACTCAAGTCTAAGACTTGGGTTTATTTTTCATTATTCAACTTCATTATATTCAATTCAACCCAAAGCTCTCCTGTATTAATATTTTTGGGATCATGACTGTCATCCATTGTGTTAGCTATCCCTCCTAGGTTTGTGTTAGCCTCCAATTCAATTAGCATGACATCTATGCCTTTATTGAAGTCATTTTTAAAAATGTTAAGCAGTACAGGGCCAAGTAAATATCCCTACGATGCTTCTCAAGTAGCTTCTTGCTATGTTGACATTGAATCAGTATTGGTTATTCTTTGAGTAATCAGTCATTCAACCAGTACCTATTTCATCCACATTGCTTTATCTTCTCCTCAAGGATATTTTGATATAAATTATCAAATGTTTTGTTCAAGTGTAGGGAAACTGTCTGCAGCATTCACCTAATGTACTAATTTAGTAGTTTATCAAAAGAAGAAATTAACATTTGTCTGATACGGCATGTTTTTCGTGAAGCTCTTTGTGATCATCACTTCCTTTTATAGGTGGTCATTCACCATAGCTTTTGTGTTACTGTTCTAAAATAAAAATCAAGCTTGTTTACTTAGTGAAGTTTGAATGTTCTCTTCTCTTCCCTGTTTTTAAAATCTGGACAGCATTTGATCTATTCCAGACCAGTGATACCTCTCCTTTTTTTGTGATCTTTGAAATGTCCCTGAAATTGATTTAGCAATCATATTTAGAGTTCTTCCAGTATGTAAAATTGTAGTTCATTGGATCAGGTGACTTGAATTCAACAATGACAACTAATGGTGCTCTTACTATCTCTTTATATATCTCAGGAAAGAGTCCCAAATATCCAATGTTTTTTGTTGTTATTTCTAGTGCCAAAGTAATTTCCCTTGCCTGAGAAATCTATCTCCCAACTCCAGGCATTTTCACTGGCTGCCTCATGCCAGAAGTACTCTCTCCTCATCTCTGTCTTCCCAGCTTTTCCTGACTGCCTTCATATCCCATGTAGATTCTCATATTCTACAGAAAGCTTTTCCCAATCCCACTTAATTCTTGTGCCTTCCCTCTACTGATTACCTCCAATTTATTGATAGCTTATGATCTCTGTCTTTAGATCATGAGCTCCTTGACAGCAGGCACTGTCTTTTGCCTTTCTTGATCTTTTCATTATGCTTATTAAAGAAAACTGAGCAACAGTTAGGACCATTGTTATGTGCTGCCTTGGGATCCGTGAGAATTCTCTGCATGTACTATGTGACTCATGTGACAGACTGAACTAGACAAGCAGACCACTGAATTATGCCTCTTCAGGGTTAGAACAACTAAAGAACAACATTTTACAGGAACTTAAGTTTGTTTCACTTTGGTAGATTTTAAATGAGTTATTTTTATCCTGACACAGAAAATGGATACATAAGTAACTCTTAAAATAATATGTAAAAAAACTGTGATTCCAAGCTTAAGAGCTACCTCTGCCAACATAAATTAGAATGCTTTCAATCATTTGTAGTCCTAGAGAAATAGAAATAATTTCAACCAAGGTGTTCCTGGTTCTGGCACTTTAGTGGCTACACCATGAGTCCCCTCTCTTAGTATTATCATATTTCTAACCACTAATTTGAAAAAGAGAATATTAGCAAAAGATAAGAATGTTATTAATATCCTTCTTTCAATATCAATAGATTCCAATTTCTAGAATCCAAGGAATGTATTTTCAGAGTATAACTTTCATGCTTTGTGTGTTTATAAGTGAAAATAATGATAAATCAATACAGATTGAGAGTCCATATTTCCTAGCTCCCATTCAAGAATTTTAGACATTAATCATTTAATAACCACATAAAATATCTCATTATATTGGTGGACTGCTCATCACCATCACTTCCAAGCAAATCTGAGTGAGACAAATAAATAGCAACAGATGTTTGTCCAGCAAGCACGTACTAACTATATAACAGTGGGCAGGTCATTACTCTCTCAGCTTCAGATGTTTCTATCTGCAAAATAAAGAAAATAATATCATCTACTTCGCAAGACTGTTGGGAGAATAAAATGAGATTTGTTAAATGCTTTGCATAACTAAGTGTTATGTAAATGTCATCATAATTATTCTTTTTTCTCATTTCATAGTTGGGGAAAAGTAAGGAAGCAAGATTAACTTATTTACCTAAGAACATGACAGTTTAGTGACCATGCTTTGATGAAAAACTGGTTTTAAGGTTAAGTTACTTGACTAGAGTATTTTTTAAAATTTCATTCCCTGATCTGAATCAATTGTTATTGCAAATTAATTGAGAGAATATGATTCACATATTGATATTTCTTAAACATCCTTTACTTTTATTTGGATGTTTAATTCTTTAAATTTCTAAAGTATTTATGATAATGTCACCAGGGCATTTTTGTACTATGCTTATAGTTAACAGACCCCACAAGTGTCTTAGAGATATAGAAATGAATTTGGGGTTAAAGAGAATTTTATAAGCTATATCAAGCCTTGAATAGAGAGTTAGAAAACTTGAGTGTAGCCTTGAAGACATTTCACTCAGAATGTGTAACTGTAAAATCAAAATGGGTAATCAGTACTTATCCATTAACATGACAATAGGCCATCTTCCATTCAGCTGCCAAAGTGGTTTTCCTAAAGCACCGATAAAACCGTATCACTTCCCTACTCGATAAATTATAGTGACTCCCTATCACCTCCAGCATCAAATACAGAATGCTCTTTTTAGTGTTCAAATCCTTTCACAATCTAGCCCTACTGCCCATATTTCCAGTCTTCTTATACCTTAACTCCACCACCACCACCATGTAGCCTTTGATCCAGTGACATTGTCCTACCTGCTGTTCCTCAAAACAATATATTCTATCTCCCAGCTCCAAGCGTTTTCTTTCGCATCCCCCTTTCCTGGAGTGGTCTCCCTTCTCTTCTACTTCCTAACTTTCCTAGCTGCCCTCAAATCCTCCCTCTTAATTCGAGTGCCTTCCTTCTGTTAATTATTTCCTATTTTTCCTGTATTTAATTTGTTTTTCTGTAGTTGTTTTCTTGCTCTCTCCCCATTGGATTATAAGCTCCTCATGGACAGGGACTGTTTTTAGCTTTCTTTTAATAACTAACATTTAGTTATTAAAGTAGGTCCTTAATAAATGCTTATTATTGGTTTTCCCTATTGTATTTAAGAACATAATATCATAAAGAGAGGCAGAGTGATACAGTCGCTATTAAGTCAAGAAGACCTGGGCTGGGATCCTGCCTCTGCTACATACTGTCTGCATGAATCTGGGCAAATTACTTAACCATTTGATAATCCAAGCAATTCTTTAAGATTATAATGTGCACCACAGTTAGGTCAGTTTGCATTGATTGAAAGAGTTTACTCCACCAATGAAATCACAGATCCAGATCCCCTCCCCTAGAAATGAAGGTACTTAAAAATTTTGATAAATGCCTCCATCAAAAACCATCTTGACTACATTGGCATGCTTGTAAATGGCTTTAAATTAACTTAGGTATTGGGCTCACTTATTCTTTCCTGGGTAAGCCTGAGTAAGGAATATTTAGCAAAATGATGGAATTTCTTTTAATAGAGCAACTGTAGCCCTTAAAATCAAAATGCCTTTCATTCTTCTTCATTAATTGCAGAATCCAAATTATTTAAAAGTAACCCAAGAATTAATGTAGCTTTCAATTCAACAATTTTCCAGCTTTATGCAATAAAGCATGTTACTAGCTTCAGTATCTTCAAAAATGAACTGAATGTCCCATTGAAGGTGAAATACTTAGACCAGTGGTTCTCTAATTTTTGAGGATCCAACTTAGCATCCCCTTACACTTTTAAAAATTATTGAGTGTCTACTCTAGCTTTAAATGGGATTTCTCTTTCTATCTCTTGCTGTTGGACTTTGTTGCTAATATACAGGAATGCAGAAGATTTGTGTGGATTTATTTTGTAACCTGCAACTTTGCCAAAGTTGTTTATTATTTCAAGTAGTTTTTTACTTGAATCTCTGGGATTCTCTAAGTATATCATCATATCATCTGCAAAGAGTGATAACTTAGTTTCTTCTTTGGCTATTTTTATTCCTTCAATTTCTTTATCTTGTCTAATTGCTACCGCTAACATTTCTAGTACCATATTGAATAATAATGGTGATAATGGGCATCCTTGTTTCACCCCTGACCTTATTGGAAATGCATCTAGCTTATCCCCATTGCATATAATGCTTGCTGAAGGTTTTAGGTAGATACTGCTTATTATTTTATGGAAAGTTCCCTTTATTCCTATGTTCTCCAGTGTTTTTAATAGGAATGGGTGTTGTATTTTGTCGAAAGCTTTTTCTGCATCTATTGAGATAATCATGTGGTTTTTGTTAGTTTTGTTGTTGATATGATTAAAAATACTTAGGAGTTTACCTGCCAAAACAAACCCAGGGATTATATGAACACAATTACAAGACACTTTTTGCACAAATAAAGTCAGATTTAAGTAAGTGGAAAAACATCAGTTGTTCATAGGTAGGCCGAGCTAATATAATAAAAATGACGGTTCTACCTAAATTAATCTACTTATTTAGTGCCATACCAATTAAACTATCGGATAATTATTTTCTAGAGCTGGATAAAATAATATCAAAATTCATTTGGAAAAACAAAAGGTCCAGAATATCAAAGGGACTAATGAAAAGAAATGCTTGGGATGGTGGCCTAGCGCTGCCAGACCTCAAATTGTATTATAAAGCAGCAATTATCAAAACCACTTAGTATTGGCTAAGAAACAGAAGGATAGACAAATGGAATAGACTTGGCACTCAAGACACAGTAGGCAAGGAATATAGCAACCTCCTGTTTGATAAACCCAAAGATCCCAGCTTCTGGGATAAGAACTCACTGTTTGACAAAAATTGCTGGGAAAACTGGTTAACTGTGTGGCGGAAATTAGGCATAGACCCATGCTGGACACCATACACAAGAATAAAATCCAAATGGGTACATGATTTAGGTATAAAGATTGATACCATGAATAAACTGGAGAAGCAAGGAATAGTGTATTTATCAGATTTATGGAGAGGGGAAGAATTTTTTTCTAAAGAAACGATAGAAAGCATTATGAAATGCAAGATGGATAATTTTGATTACTTTAAACTGAAAAGTTTTTGCACAACCAAACCCAATGCAACCAAAATTTAGAGGGATGTAGTAAATTGGGGAAAAAAATTTTACAGCTAATCTCGGGGATAAAGGCCTCATTTCTAGAATATATAGAGAACTGACTCAAATATATAACCATACAAGTCATTCCCCAATTGATAAATGGTCAAAGGATATGAACAAGCAATTTTCAGGGGAAGAAATCAAAGATATCTATAATCATATGAAAAAGTGCTCTAAATCATTATTGATTAGAGAGATGCAAATCAAAACAACTCTGAGGTACCACATCACACCTATAAGATTGGCAAATATGACAGAACAAGAAAATGATAAATGCTGGAGAAGATGTGGGAGAGTTGGAACACTAATTCATTGTTGGTGGAGCTATGAGATCATCCAACCCTTCTGGAGAACGGTTTGGAACTATGCCCAAAGGGCTACAAAAATGTGCATACCCTTTGACCCAGAAATATCTCTACTAGGACTGTATCCCCAAGAGATTATAAAAGCAGGAAAGGGTCCCACGTGTACAAAAATATTTATGGCAGCACTCTTTGTGGTAACCAAAAACTGGAAGTCAAGGGGATGCCCATCAATTGGGGAATGGCTGAATAAATTATGGTATATGAATGTAATGGAGTACTATTGTACCATAAGAAATGATGAACAAGAAGACTTCAGGGAGGTCTGGAAGGACTTATATGACCTGATGCTGAGCGAAAGGAGCAGAACCAGGAGAACTTTGTGCACAGCAACGACCACAGTGTGTGAGAGTTTTTTCTGGTAGACTTGGAACTTTGTAATAACACAAGAACTTACTGAGAAAAAAAAATCCTAATGTCGGTCTTCTAAGGCAAAATGCCTTCCACACTCAGAGAAAGAAATATGGAAGTCATTGGCAGAATGTAGCAGATCTTGTTTGTGTGTGGGTGGGTTTCAGTGTATTATGTTTTGATTTGTTATATGATTTCTTCCATTTATTTTAGTTCAACTACATAGCATGACTATAGTGAAAATGTGCTCAATAGGAAAGTATATGTAGAACCTATACAGAATTGTATGCTGTCACGGGGAGGGAGGGGGGGTAGTGGGGGAAGGGTGGAGGGGATAAAATCTTAACTTAAGGAAATGATTGTAAAACATTAAAAAAAATTAAAATTAAAAAAAATTATTGAGGATTCTCCCCTAAAGAGCTTTTGTTTATACTGATTTTATTTATCAATATTTACTGTATTATAAATTTAAAATGTCAGTATTATTATGAAAGTTGTTTTTTATCTCAAAGACCTTCAGACCACACTTTGAGACCTACTAGATAACAGCAATTCAATGACTTGAAATGAAAACGTCCTTTGTGTTGGAGTCCTATCCATGAAAAAGACATAATTCAGAAAGATGAGGGTTTTGTTTGTAACGTTAACCATTTATAACAAATAGATTAACTGGTTTGTCACTCACTGACTGGCTGAATAAACTATTTTTCAGCATTTCTCAGACCTGCTCAGCACTTTTAAAATCTTTTATTCTGAATATAAACATATACATGGAGACTTTTTATGACCACTAATATCATTGGGAGCCTTGTAAGCTAAGATAATTAGGCAAAATCAATGTGTCTCAAGGTAAAAGCCAAGAGTCCACATGGTCAACAGAGAAATTATTCTTGTCAGGGACAATTTTTAGCTTGCGTTTTGAGAGATACTGGATATGTGACCACTGAGCCAAGTGAATAGCACTGGTGTTAAACGTCTTTCTGGAAGGGGATCAATCAGCTCCAACAGATTCCATTAATTTCAATTAGACTCGAATCATTAAACGTTGGTTAAGTACCTACTACATGTAAGATTTAGTGCTCACTGCCCTTTCTTAAGGGTAGAAAGACAGAAAAGAAAAACATTGCCTGCCTTCAAGGAAATGATATTTGATTAGAAAACACAACATTTATGCAAATAAGTAAATACAAGATATTTTGAGTAAGGAAGGTATACTAAAATAAGGGATATTAGGAAAGACTTCAGAAGTTGGCACCTGACCTGAGCTCTGAAGGAAACTAATGATTCTAAGAGGTAAAGGTGAAGATGGAGTGTATTTTGGGAATGGAACTGAGCCTCTGCAAAGGTGTAGAGTTAGGAAAAAGAATGCCACATTCTGTAAACAGAAAGTAGGCCTCTTCAGTTGAATTGCAATGGGCAGTGATGTGAACTAATTCTGGAAAGATAAATAGGAGCCAGATTTTGAAGGCCTAAAAAAACAAATTAAGGAGTATAAATTCAGTTTAGTCATTAAATTGAATTTATGCTAAGGATCAGCAGAATTTGTTTTTCAGTCATTTTTTAGTCATATCCAACCCTTTGTGACCCCATTTGAAGCTTTCTTGGTAAAAATACTGGAGTGGTTTCCCATTTCCTTCTCCAGCTTATTTTACAAATGAGGAAACTGAGGCAAACAGGGTTTTAAATGACTTGCCCAGGGTCACACATCTAGTAAGTGATTGAGGCTAGATTTGAAGATGAATCTTCCTTACTGAACCCAGCACTCTATCCACTACACCAAGAGCATAAAGTCAGTTTCCTCAGTTACAACATCAACCATAGGGTGACAAATGACACATAAAATGAACAGCGTTGTTTGTCAATACAAATTTCGGTCATGGGACATATTTAATGCCAAAATTATCAAAGCCCTTAAAATGAGTGTTTAGGCTACTAAACAACTAAGAAAAATTGTAACATCCATTTTCATGTTAAAAAAAAAAGTAGGGTCCTGCCTCAAATTTATTCTACTTCTTAAAGAACATCTTTACTTTCTACTTACCTTAAAATTTTCTAATGATTAAACCAAACACAGGTGTGAAGTATTAATGCTAATAATCCCAGTGCCACAATCTGGTAGACATTTTCTCTGGTGTAGAACCACCCATAAGAGCACATGAGGAGAATCAAGTCAGTGACTGTAAGCAAGGTCATTGCTAGTTACAAAGGACAATGCCTCCCACATGCTAACTTTCCCTTACTGAAAATAATTTATAAATACCTTGGTTTGCTGCAGAATTGGATACAAACAACTCCAATGAAACCCCTTAGGACATTTTTGAAAAATAACCTAAGTCTGAAAATGTCATTCTTAGGAAAGCATATAGAGTTGTCAAGTAGGGTGTATGTGTGTGTGTGTGTGTGTGTGTGCGTATGTGCATGTGTCTGTGTCTGTGTGTCTGTGTCTGTGTGTCTATGATCAGTACCTAAGCATTTTGAAACAAATATAGTTTCACGGTTGTAATGAACGCAACATGGTAGCAGGACGAATGAACTGAAACTGTTTCCTCCTAATGTACTTCTGCTTCCAGGGGGAAAAGTATAAGGACTGCTGAGAGTGAATTCTTCAAAGCTTCTACAATTTCTTTATGAATCTTAAAGTGCTATATAAATACTAGCAGTTACCATCATCATCATAATCATTTTCCTTGACAAGGAATATTCCAAGTGGTTTTCAATTTCCCATAGACCAAAAAGTTTGGGATTGAGGAGTAGAGAGTCAAATTTATAGCCTACTACTAAATTTCATTCATTTAACAAACATTTATTAGGCGCTTGCTGTATACCAGGCCCTGTGCTAAGCTCTGAGGTTATGAAGACAGGCAGAAACAGTCCTGACCTACAAGAAGCTCACATTCTAATGGGGGAAACCACATGTAAATAAATAGGTATGTACAATATACATTCAGGTTTATCTGAAAAGGGAAAACTCCTGCAAGCAGGAAAATCTAAACACCTCCTTTGGAAAGAAGGTAGAATTTAAGCTGAATCTTGAAAAAAATTGTCTATTTTCAGAAGAGGACAAAATATCTCAGAGAAATTTGATTAAGTTCATTCTATTTTCCTTAATTTAGAAGAGCAAATCGAATGTTGGTGTTTATATTTGACTAGAGAAGGAAATGGCAAACCACTCTAGTATCTTTGCCAAGAAAATCTCAAATGGAGTAGTGAAGAGTCGGACACAACTGAAATTACTGAACAACAAAGTGATATATGTGGGGTAGCTATGTGACAAAGTAAATGGGCCTGGAGTCAGGAAGACTTGAGTTCAAATGTGACCACAGACACTTAGTGCCTGTGTAACCCTGGGCAAGCCGCTTATCCCTTTTTGCCTTAGTTTCCTCATCTATAAAATGAGCTGGAGAAGGAAATGGAAAACTGTTCCACTCTCTTTAAGAAGAAAACCCCAAATGAGGTCACAAAGAGTTGGATATGACTAAAGTAACGAAACAGGAACAAACAAGAAGTTACGTCTGTAGGAATCCTCGGTCTTAGCCATTAGTCTGGAGAGACGCTCCAGCAAATCATGCCATGTTTGACAGTTGCTAGAGGGGACAGAACATAAAAGTCGGACAGCTAGCCAATAAGCTTCTACTGTGTTAGGCGCAGTGCTAAGTGCAGTGAGAGAAACATCTCCCAATCTTAAAAATTTCAAACTTGCCTAATTATGGAGAAACAGCTTGATGTGGTCAAAAATGTTGGACTTGGAATCAAAAGACCTGCATGGGTGGGGAACCTGCAGCCTCGAAGCCACATGTGACCTTCTAGGTCCTCAAGTGCATCCCTTTGACTGAATCCAAGCAGTTTGTGTGGTCTGTTTGGTCCAATTCCCTCAATTTACAACTGAGTAAATCAATACCCAAAGAGATTGTAACTTGCCCAAGGTCACACAAATAGAAAAAGAGAGAGATAAGCACTCTGACTCCAAAGGCAATGTTCTTTTCTACTGTACCACTATGCCGGCCCCTTGTTTAGCTTCTCCAAGCCTCAGTTTCCTTATCTTTAAAATGGAAACAATACCACCTACCTATCAACCTCATAGGACTGTTGCAGATCAAATGAGATAATGCATGTGAAAGTGCTTTGTAAACTATAAAGCATTACACAAAGACAAGTTGTCATTATCCTCCAGAAAGACCCCTTAAGGAAATTTGTTGTTTATTTTGTGCCAGCTATTTGAGCTTTCTACTGATCTTTTTGTATTTTGAATGACACACTATGTTATTTAAAAAGCAACCTTTAATCTGTTTAAAGAAGGAGAGTGCTAAGGGTTAGATTAATCTCCTTACAACAAGGGCCAGATGTTCCTAGGACTATCAAAATGCACAGGTCACAATTAACTGGCATTCAGCTCCTCTCTTACCAAGCAGCCTCTTTTCTCTATAATGAATGGAGCTAGAACTCCATCCTTCCCTTTTCCTGAGCTATTCCATTTTGTAGCAAAGTGAAGTGAAGGTAAATCAAAGTTCTGTAGTATGTTTCTGAGTATCCTTTGAACATATATCAAGCTACACTAGAAAGAATAATCTTATTATTATAATGCAAAGTCACTTTTGTTGGACTTTTTGCTTTAAATTTTTTTCTTTTGTATCTTCTGTTTTTATACCAGTCATTTTCTGATATAAATATCTTCCACTCCACCCTCCCTTATAACAAAAGAAAACAGACAAAAATGCGTGGCATAACAACCTAGTAGAAGTCATTTAAGTTCTCGGGACCTTAATTTCCTGATCTGTAAAATGGGGGAGTAGGGTGGCACTAAGTGATCTCCAAGTTGTAAAGGTCTCTTGCTGCTCTAGATACTCTCCAAGATTCTTTCTAACTCCATCTATGATTCCATGGTACCATGAACCTCACATGGTGCCACAAGTAAAATTCAGTAGCAATAACCCACATGTACACATACTCTACTAAGAAGAAAGAAATATTTCCTTATCTGGTCCCTAGGACCAGGAATAGTCAAGAGAATTAATCAGAGCTTGGTTGCCCTTGAGTGTTGTTCTCATTTACATCATTTGATCATTGCATTTTTTTTGTTTTCCTGATTTTGCCTATTTCATTCTACATTTGTTCATACAGGGTTTCCTATATTATCCTGAATTTCTCATATAGGTCCCATAACATTATGTTCTTCACAGAAATTTTTAGGGAGTAAAAGGTAACAACCAGAATGGAAATGATGTTCTCATTCTTGGTGCTATGAAATTTTATTACTGGAAGGAGACCCCATAGCTATTTTGTCCAATCCATACCCCACCAAAATAACCTCAGGACAACATACTTGACAAGAAGTAATCCAGCTTCTTTAAAGACCT
This sequence comes from Bettongia penicillata ogilbyi, assembly GCA_023548195.1. Taxonomy (NCBI): domain Eukaryota; kingdom Metazoa; phylum Chordata; class Mammalia; order Diprotodontia; family Potoroidae; genus Bettongia; species Bettongia penicillata. Next base: position 1,280,762 of record JAJHZJ010000772.1, read on the forward strand.
CCAATAAGAGGGAACCCATTCTGTACTAAGGCAGTACATTCCACTCACAGCTCTTTTTTTCACACAGTTCAATAAACATTTACTAAACACTGACCATGTCAGGGGTACTATCCTAAACTCAAAGAGATACAGTGTGAAATGAGACAAATCCTACCCTCAAGGAGCAAGGTCAAAAGCATCTCCATCAAGCTGTCGATTGATTAGCACAAACTAAACTACGTATTGTCATCCCAAAGTGTATAAAGGAAATGAAGCTTTAACATTCAGGACTCTATAAACCGTCTGTTAAACTCACAGGATGGTGAAAGGTCCGAGAAAGCATGCCCTCCATTGTAAAACTGCCCTCTTTGCAGTTATAAACAAAATATAATGACTAACACATTGAAACAACAGCTCACTTCCATAACATTTAGCATTCATTTTAGTCATCCATTTCTGGGGCTCTTAGAGCCCTAAAAAAGATTTATTGTAAGATACATTAGTTCTGGCTTATTTGCTCTGCAATAGCTACGTGTTTGGAGGCCCTCTGGGCTTTCAGCCTTTGTTGTCAAAGTGCATCCGAGTCAGATTTGTTCAGTAAACAAACATTTATGAAGAAGCTGCCATGTGCCAGGCACTGTGCTAATTGCTGTTTACAAATATTATTTCATCTTAACAACACTGACATTGGTGCTGTCCTTATCCTCATTTTACAGCTAAGGAGATTATTGAGCTTATGATGGCTATGAGACTTCCAGTTTGAGCTGTGCTCATCTCAGTTGGATGAATGTGAGAATTCTCACCTCTCTCAGTGAGAATGAAGGTCTGGAGAGAGGTGAGGGGTAGACAGATAAATCTGATGGTGCCCTTTATACTGACGAGAGTTGCATCCACGGAAGCAGATGAAATCTTCAAGTGAAATCATGTAGAGGGAGAAGAGAATGTGGGTTTCCGCTGGGACAACAGAGCCTTGGAGAACAACATTAGCAATCATGACATGAATAAAAATTCAGCATATGGGACTGAAAAGGTATGTAAGATAGGTAGGAGGAAAATGAGGGGGTAATAGTGTCACAGAAATCTAGAACAGAGAGTATCAAGGAGAAGAGGGAGATGAACAGTGGAAAAGCCTCCAGAGTGGTCAAGAAGAATTAAGAATTCCATTTAGAGATTAGGAAATCACTGATAAATCTGGGGAGAGCAGTCTTGTTTGAATGATGAGGTTGGAAATCAGACTACAGAGAGTTAATAAGAGAGTGAGAAAAAAGGAAGTGGAAGCATCAATTGTACAAACGTTTGAAAATGCAACATAGCATAACTATTTCACATATTTCATTCACATAGTCCCTCCTAACTGACATCTGGAAAGGAGGAAATAGAGCAGAATGTTTCTTCCCAATGCGTCACTGACAGATAGCTAGGGCCTGTGGCTTTTTTGGCATGTTTTTAAACAAAATTCTGCCAATAATGTGTCCCTAATTAACTAAATTTAAACACCAGTACCCTAATAAGATGATGGTGGTGGCTGATCTCTGGAATATCCCAGAAGTAACAGACAAATGTTTTCAGGTGATAAGGAAAGAGATAAAATTACTTAAGAAATAATGAAGAAAACCCTGCTGAACCTTTCAGAAATATGGTAAAATATAAGGGTGCTATGATCTTTCTGTGCAAGCCAAATATATTTTCATTTTTTGCCTTTCTGAAATATCTCCTGGCAACATGGAAATAAGAAATGTAATGTAAATGAGCATGGCTCTGCAAATTCAAGTATGCTTTAGTATACATGGGCCAATAAGATTGTTTTACAGGGCTTTTTTTTTTCTGAGACATCTGTGATAACCCATATTAACAGAGCTTAGCTATCACATCATTTACTGTAGTATGAACTGATAAATGCAAGTTGCAATTATTCTAAATACTTTAAAATTTTGACATTTCCCATGTGTGCCTGAATGTGTTTGAAAATAACCCTATTGTTATATTTAGCATCACAGGATAAATTAGGATTTTTATATCTACAAAGGACATTATCTCATCCAACCCTTTCATTTAAAAAAGGAGTCCCGAAGAAGCAAAGTTATGTGACTAGAGACACAGGTAGTACTAAGTAGCAGAGCCAAAATTTCAAAGTAGTCTTCTGACTCTAAGTTCAATACCACTTCTACTATCCCTTTCAAAGATAAAAGTAGCTAGCCTTCACATTAGGTGAAGGACACCTAGGTGACTCAGTGGCTAGAGTACTGGACCTGGAGTCAGGAAGACCTGAGTTCAAATCTGGCCTCAGACTCTTAGTAGCTGTGTAACCCTGGGCAAGTCATTCAACCTTATTTGGCTCAGTTTCCTCCTCTGTCAAATACGCTGGAGAAGAAAATGGCAAACCACTCCAGTATCTTTGGCAGGAAAACCCCAACAGGGTCACAGAGTCAGACAAAACTGAAATGACTGAAGAATAACAAACCCACTGTGTATATTTTTTAGGATTTTGTCAGTGTCCCCCAACCTTTTTTTCATAAAACAGACTCAGAGACAGACTTCCATTTAATAAACTGACTTTGTTTATGCAATCTGATAATTATTTCATTTCTTTAATAATGGAAAGGACATGACAGCATAAAGAAAATAACACCAAACTTAGAATGAGATCTGGTTCCACCACTTCCTAGTTTCATGACCTTGAGCACATCTCTTGATCCTTCTGAGCTCCGATTTTCTCCCCAAAAGAATCCGGATAATAACACCTTCCTTACTATGAAGGATGTTCTTGAGAATCTAAAGAGATAATGTATGTAAGCAATATGTTATCCCAAAATCCTGTGTAAATGTAAGGCATTAGTTATGACTGGTTAGGGTACAGTCCAAGGAGGGTAATTCATCAAACACGTATTTAGCACCTATTCTGTGCCAGGAAGTAGAAATACAATAATAAAAACAACAGCCTCAAGGAGTTTACCTTCTGTTGGGAGAAAACAAGAACAGAGGAAGTTAAATGCAAAGTAGACATCAAACAATTGCAAGGGGTAGAGAGGGGATGACACTTGAACTGAGTTAGGAAGGCAGGGATTCTACAGGACAAAGATGAGGGGAGCATGAGCTCAGGCCCAGAAGTCAGAGATGAAAAGCCGAATTTGACTAGAATGTAGAATACACAAAAAAGAGCCTATGAAGTTAGCTTAGAACAGAAGGTGGAGACTGATTTTGAAAGATTTTAAAAGCTAAACAGATTGATTCATTTTGTTTTTTAATCCTAATTGAGAGTGGAGTCATCAGAGCTTCTTAAGCAGGAGAAATGGTCAGATCTGTACAGTGTGAAGGGTGGTTTGGCATAAAAGAAGGAGAAGGGAGAGACTGGAGGCAAGAAGACCAATAGGAAACAATGGCAAGAGTACAGAACGAAGATAATGAGGGGCATGAACTGAGGTGGTAACTGTGTGCATGGAGAGAATTGGGACAGATGTGAGATATATTGGGGAAGTCAGTCATTCCAGTAATCCCTGAAGTGTCTTATGCTTTGGCATTTTTATAGGATAGGAGGAAATACTAGGCTTACCATGCTAGTAGACTCTGCCATGACACTTGGCAGTTCTGAGAATTGGCTTTGTGAAGTCTATGATACTATGACCATTTCCAGAAATCCTGCGTCTCAGTGAGTTGGTAATCCAAAAGAGTCATGCAGTTTTGTACTGGCCGCCTGCCTAAGCCCCAGTGGTATGTAAGTGGACTTTTCCTGTTGGATCTCCTCCTCATCTACTCCTGGAAAGCTCAAAATTGCTGCTGCCAAAATCTACCTCCCCAAATGGCTCAGACAGTCTGGCCATCACTGAGACCACCACCAATACTCCAGGCATCTGTCTAGTGAGGTAGTGAAGGACTCCCCTCCCCTTGTGAGTAGTATAGTTTCCTCTCCCCCAAGAAGCAATGCATTCCCTCTCTGAACAGCTAACAGCAGGTATTTGGCCCTGCCTCAAAGTAGGGGTTAAGTTCCAGGACAGGTTGACTTTTTTTTCCCCAACAAGGCTTATTTGCTTATTCACCAAAGCTATAGTATGCCTTATCTTCTGGAGAAAGGAAGAGGTTGAGAAAAAACAAAAACAAAAACAGATCTGCTTTCTTTTGCTGTGA